>CM060912.1:527922159-529172159 GCA_030737875.1 Allium sativum | reverse complement strand
ATACGGGTACGGCGGTGCGGGTGCGTAGTATGGGGATACTTAGATTCGACAAATATGAAAATATGAGGATTCAGGTGCGGGAGGATATGACATGTGTAAAAATATTATATATATAAGATGTTTATTTACAACCTGTTAATTAAAGTTTACATACAACCTATGAAATGACAGAAAAGTCACACGAAGGAAAATATGCTTACTAATAAGCTTAAGATTGACATTAAGTTTAATTATATAAATTAATAAGTAGGTTTAGTTGGAGTCCGCTCTAGCAGCGGCGAATGATTGGGGAAAATAAGAGGCTCATAGTATTAGTTTTTTTCGTCAGTGAGAGTATACTGATTAGGGAAAAATAAGAGATCAAATAAAATTGGGACTAAGTCTAGGGGTGACTTATGTCAAATTGTATATTTTTGGTTGGGCATCCGTACCAGTCTGTATTCCTTTTTATCACTACATCGAGGTCTAACGAGGAGGAAAAGAAATGCTTATACTGAACTGTGTAGTAAGAGGTCCAAACGTGGTGGGTACGGGTGCGTTCCGGCGGGGAGGTGAGCGTGCATCGCAGCAATTAGGGAAGATAAAGCGTTGTGATACCGGTGATATTCGCTATGTCCTAAGAGATGATGGGTCGGATCTGATAAGCCGAAGGCTATAGTTGGCATAGGTAATCACAACTTTAGTTAGGAGTCGATCTACTGGGTAGAATTGGGTTATATCCTAATTTATGAATTGTAGAACTTGGTGCAGAAACCGAATTATTTGACAATCGACTATCTTGTAGAATTATGCTCTTGTTCTTAATTACTATGTTGAGCTTCAATTTATTATCTTTTCTAGATTTCTTTGTTTCACTCATGCTAGTAATTATTGGACTCACCAGGCTTTATGTCTTGACTAGTTTTGTTTTTCTCTTCTTCCTTCCATTCCCCTGCAAGTGTAGTGGCCCGCAAATCCGTAACATCAGAGTTGACTATATACATCATACGTCCAACCAAATATCACGAAAATACGAAACATGTTTTTTAGAAGAAAAAGGTAGAAGAAGAACAGAAATAACAACACAGAATCTCACATCGCAGCAGAACAAAATATAATATATCATAACTTTTGAAATACAAAATTTCAACTGTATAACATACACTTATCAGAGTACAACACTTACAACACAGCGGAACAAAACTCTATATAACTAACGCTGAAGCCTCCTGCTCTAAGCTCCTTTAGATAGATCTGTAAAATCCTGAACTACTTGACTGCCCGTACAAATTTGGGAACCCAAGAGTTTAGGTTAAACAAAACAAATAAACTCCGGGTCAGTCATGGGACTGGTATGAGTAAACAGTTTAAATTAGCTTGAACAAGTAAACGATATCTCATAAGACCACGCCGTATAACGGAACGGGTTTTTTCCCTTATGAGAATCCAAAATATCTTTATATCAAAAACCTTTTGATATTATAATAATGTCTATCAACCACAATATAATAATTGTAACGACCCGGATTTTTGAGAGACTTTGGTTATCGACATAAGCTCGATGTCGATAACCAAAACATCGAAAAATCCTGGTAATTAGTGAAAGAAATTAGAGGGTGAGGAAAGATAAGATAGAAACTTAGAATAGAAGAAGAAGAACACAACATCAGAGTAACACGAATCTCACAGCGGAACGAATAACATATAATAGATATCATATCCTTGAAATAAATCATTATATGTATACAATACATTATCAGAGTACAACACTTACAACACAACGGAAATAACTATTGGTATACAATCCTGAAGCCTCCTGCTCCAGTTCTTCAAGTATCTGCAAAATCCCGACTACTTGACTGCCCGTACAAATTTAGGCACCCAAGAGTTTAGGGAAAACAACAAAGTAAAATCCGGGTCAGTCATGGACCGGTATGAGTAAAACAGTTTAAAACATGAATATGATATCTCATAAGACCACGCCGTGAATACGGAACGGGTTTTTCCCTTATGAGAATCCAACATCTTTGACAAGAAATATCATTCTGATATTATAATAATGTCTAAACACAAATAGATATCAATCTAGCAGAAACGCTTTCATCTCACGTTCTACATATATAGTATACAAATCAAAATCGCAAGCATGTAAAAACCCGTAACTTCCCCGTAAAGGAAAGCGCGGATAGTTTGAGAACAAGCCACAACAGGACGCATACAAAAGAACATTTTCATTGTATATAACAACAATGCATCAGATTACAAGAATACACAGAGTATGAATGAATATTACACAGAAATATCAGAGATTTAAATTACATTTAAATACATAGCAGCGGAAAATAATACAATACACAAATGAAGGAGATATACGGATACAAAGCTTTCCGGATATCATTCCAGCTGTAAACCAGGATCCTGTGAATATAAATCTGCAAAACCAAAACTACTAGCTACCCGTGTCAAAATAAGGGCACCCAGAGTTTAGGTTAAAACAATAAACTCCAGGTCAGTCATGTGACTGGTGTGAGAACTAAAACAGTTATTTATCTTTATTTTAAAGTTAGGTAAATCAAGGGACCACGCCGTATAACACGGAACGGGTTTCCTCCCAAGAATACCAGTGCATAAAACAAACAGCGCAATGCTAAATAAAGAAAAATGAAGCTGTTATAAGACCCAGGTCCTATCACACAATGCAACGCAAGCCGGGGGATAGGGTTTTTCCCTTATAACAGCCAAAGAATGCTTGATACGTTTAAAACAAATCATTTGATACTATTATAAGTGCATAGTGTATAAAACAACTTCAAATCATAAGTATCAATCATAGGCGGCATGAATGACCCATACCACTATGTCGCCATATATAAGTTTACAAATAAAACCGCAAATGTCACGTATTTGGAAATTGGGTTTCCATCTATGAACCGAGGCAAAAGATAGTCCTCAACCGATTCGAGACTGCCTAGCCCGAGTCTTAGGATCAGAGCTCGAGTGACCCTAGGAGCGACAGGGCCGGTCCACCGATGTGGATTAAACTTAAATCCTGAACACTGCGTTTCCCCGCCCTTTGGGGCGTAAACGAGCCAACGAATGACTCCATCGGACCCGGATCGTCCGATCAAACCGAGGCGCCTCGCAACAGCAACAACCACACAGGTGAAAAGTATATAAATGTCAGGGCTGGTAGGTCACTGACACCACCCTAGCTAGGAAGAAACGCATGTCCTCCCTGAGGTCCTTCCTCCCGTTTCTGGTTCACAACCGGGGTGCGAAACTCGCGAAGTAAACGTTACACAAAGCTACGCCACAAAGGCCGTGCTTTGATCATCACCACAAGACTTTGCTTTTCAACAGAAGCCTCGATCAATTGCCACTCAGGCATGCCACACAGGCAATTCACTCCATGCGTTTGATATCCATCAATATATAACCCCTGAGCTCGTACGTCTCAGAGAAGGGCGTTAAGCAAGAGAATAAATTCTCCGCCGCCAAACAGATATATATTTAATAGAGATCAATCACACGGGCTAAAATCCAATGTCAGACACACAGTCCATTTACAAGTCCGTTCTGGGTCTGAACGAAACCGGAGGCACCTAGTACCCCGCATATCCATTGATCTCCAAGCACGTCTGGACGATCACCAACTGTTTCCATCTTCTTGGGTGTACAGCCCAATCAAGATCATCAGTAATCACCCAAACGACGGGAAGACCTCCGGTCTTCGACCATCGTCTTCATCTTCGACTTATCGTCGTATCAGTTATTCAGAATGGGATAAACCCGGTCTTTCCGAATAACTCGCGTATACTTTAAATAAGTGTTACACAAACACAACATACGCCTCATTCTAATTCATCAGTCACTAACCGTAAATTAATCAAGAGAATAATTCCATAAATATTAACCCAGAAGGCCGAAACCAACATCAGATCAATATTCAGAAAACCATTCTACTTGGCTAACCGACAGTTAGTTTCTAAATTTCACATTCATAGGGAAGGGTTCCCATTAATTTTATCCAAGATAAATTTCTTGAATTTATTCTTTAATCTATTTTTGAATATCAATTCAAAACTAGTCGGGATTAGCGAACCTTACCGAAGTAATCATTTGTTTTAATTTCCCAATCCCAACCTATTCATCCCATGAAGTAAAACTGGTAGTACTTCGTATCTAACACCACGGTGTTATCGGTAAATTCAATTACCATTTCACGTTCAAATCTAATTAAAGATTTAACTATCGCCTGGAGCAAAACTGGTGATACTCCATTCTCGATCTAATTAAAGATTCATTAAAACTCCACTTAGTTTTAATCGTTAACTGGGTTAAAGAATCCGTGTCATTTAAAACACGGTTCACGATAAACCCAAAGTCACATTCCATTAATTATCGGGTTAGAACGAGTGTTATTTAAAACACTGTTCACGATAAACCCAAAAATCAATATCAATTCAATTCCAATTAAATATTATTTAATTGGTACACTTCATTAAATCTAAATAAAAAGATTTAATCTTTTCTCAACTGGGCTCAAGAACAGTGTTAATGAAGACACCATTCACGACAAACCCAAATCACATTTGATATTCAATACAAGGCTCTGAATAGAAAATATATCGGCTTATATTCAATATCAAATTCTACGATTAACAAATGTCGTGCTGGAAATAACGATATAGATATATATCTTTCAAATTTCCATAACAACATCTGCATAATCACGAATTCCAACATCGAAATATTCCGAAGACAATTTCGATTCAAATCCACTCCAATGCAATCATTGGAAATTCTGGTTATTTTTAAAACCCTTTTCAAATTCAATTTATTTATTTAAAAATAAATAGAATTATAATTCTAGTTCAAAACTAGTTTACTTCGATAAAAATCTATTTTTATCTTTTCAAATATGGACTTTTTCATCCCAATTCTTCATAAATCATTTCTTATGATTTTACACAAATTATTACTATTTTTAATAATTTTATCCAGGCTCGTACAGTCGATTTCCATCAATGGCCATCGAACTGCACTTACAGCGACCTTTTTCAAATTTGATTTGGACATAATTCCAAATCCAACCGTTAGATTTCTAATTTCTAATATTCGTTAGAAAGCTCTTTTCGATACGAACCCAACGGTTCCGGTTTTAGGAGAATCCGACGGTCGGATCTCCCGTAATGTCCGTTCGAAATAAATGGTCGAAATTCACGAACTGCCGCGGCGCGGCGCGTTCTATTCAGGCCATTATATTATATATAATATATATAATATATATTTCGTCGATTACTATTTAAAACGAATTATATAAATAGTTTTAAATTCGTTTCAAAAACAATTTCAACTTCCATTTCAATCCAAAGCAAAATTGAATTCTTCTTTATAAATTCATTTTAAAATTCATTTCTATTCAATTCAAATTTCAATTCAATTTGAATTCATTTCAATTCGCTTTCAATTCAATTTGAATTCGTTTTCAATTCATTTCAATTCCAAAGTCCTTTTCTATTCGATTCATTTCGAAATCGTTATATATTCAATTCATTTCGAAATCGTTTTATATTCAATTCATTTCGAAATCGTTTATATATTCAATTCATTTCGAAATCGTTTTATATTCAATTCATTTCGAAATCGTTTTATATTCAATTCATTTCGAAATCGTTTTATATTCAAAATATGCGTTTTCGAAATCACTTTTCAATATGCATTTTAAAATGAATAAAATTGATATAAATATCGTTCACGTCAAAATGGCGTCAATCTAACCAACACGGCTTCATATATTTCTATTTTCAAATATTCTATTCAACAAATGAATATTTATTTTTGTCAACACACGACTAATCTCAACGAATGAGTACTGTCCACGTGTGACAATTTTTGTTAAATTATTTCGTTCAACACATGACTAATCTCAACGGATGAGTACAGTCAACACATGAACCTTTATTTTATATTGATAAAGATGTAAATTTTATTATTAAAATATTTCGTTCAACACATGACTAATCTCAACGGATGAGTACAGTCAACACATGAACCTTTATTTTATATTATTCTTTATTTTCTAAATTGGAATGAGGCCCAATCAATCACCATATAAAATTAATTATATGGATTTTCATACAACGCATGTATATAATAGCATTGAAAAATAATCAACCATCACCCAAAGTGCACCACACTGTATAAGCACCAAATATAGATATCTAACGCTTATAACAGCCTGTCAATCAATCGATTGACATATTGAATCAATCAGGATGAGTGAACTTCAAATTTCATCCCAACACCCGTGTAGGGTTTCAAACAATCAAACACAAATTTTAGTCGTGCAGTTGGGCGATGTGTAAAATTTATCGACCCAATCAATCCTTCAAATAGGTGTACATACACAAACCGTCCGGTTTGTAAATGAATATTTTATTTTATTCACTTCACGTTAAAAATTATATTTTTAACGATAAAACATTTTATTTTAACATATGAATTTCTATTCAGTTCATTCTTTAAATAAAATGATATTTTTATTTTTCTAACTTATTTTAGAAAATTTCGGCGGCATAACGGCACGATACTAGAAACGGGACGAGGCCTAGCCTTGTCCCCGGTCTAGTGAAGGCCCACGCCATTCACACATCAATCAAATTCGCCAAACAACCAAATTCAAATCAAATAATCTGACTAATCTATGCAACCAAACAAACAAGTCCATGGTTTGTGGACGATTGTGTCGGGTGCTACTAAGCACCGTCTGCATCCTAGTATATATATATATCTAGAAAAAGAAATTGAAAGGTGAGGAATTCTCACATTTTGCTATCCAATCATCTTGACTCTTCTTTGATAGAAATCTTCATCGTTATCGCATTCTTGTCGTCTTCGTTGCTATAGCCACTACATATATAAAAATCACATTTTTATTTGTTGATGCCTTTAAAATAAAATTCACATTTTTATTTGTTCACTTTCAATTTAAAAATCATATTTTTATAATTGCTTCATACCTTTTAAAAATTGAATTTTTACTTCGTTATACTTTATATAAAAATCAAATTTTTACTATGTTATCCAATATAGATAAAATTCCATTTCAAAAATATAGATTTCGCATTTTTACATCTGAAAATTTTGCCTTTTCTAATTTTAAAAATCCGAACTTTTAGATATTGAAAATCCGGACTTCACGAAAGCAAAAATCCTATTTTTTTTCTAAAAATATACTTTTTCCTATTTGAGCAAAAATCATATTTCTACATCTTCTATATAGTAAAGATTATATTTTTATTACCTTAAAAATATAAAGATCATATTTTTATTACTTTAAAAATACAAAGATCATATTTTTAATACTTCTACCTTATAAAAATCATATCTTTATACTTCCTACATAAAAAAGATCGAATTCTTATTATCTATATTATATAAAAATTATATTTTTATATCTTCCGTAAATTAAAAATCATATTTCTAATATCTCTATATAATTAAAAATTATATTTTTAATCTATTAATGTTTTGCTACCTATAAAACTGATTTTATAATAGGTCATATATATATAAACTGAATTTAGAAAACAAATACCGATTGAAAGAATTAAATAAAAATAACAAAGAAAACTTACATTGAAAATTAAGTGAAGGAGGGTCCAGTAGCCACCGGAGAGTGGCCAGAGGAGGGCGCAACACGCTGGTTCGGACGAGGTGGTTGGAGCAGCGGCCGAAGGCGCTGGTTTCCTGGGCTGTGGGTCTTGGGGCTCACGCTGGAGAAGGGGGAGAGGAAAGGGCGCGCAGGGGTCGATGTGGTGGCGGATGGCCTGAGGCGGGCTCCCCCGTTGACTGGTGGCGCAGTTCTATACGAAAAAGGGGGGGGGGGTTTGCGATTTCCACTACGGAGAAGGGAGGGAGAAGAGAAGGCGGGCAAGGAGGAGGACTTGGTGGTGGGCGCGCCACCGTCGGCGTCGGGTGGAGGGTGGAGCGGCGCGAGATCGAGGAAGGGGGCGGGTTTCTGATGTTTGACCGTGGGAAATTAAATGAGAGGTTTGACCAATTCAATTTGACCTAGGGTGTATATATATATTTTATATTATTTAAATTATTTTATTTTTCGCCTAAAAGAAACTTTTATTTTCGACCTCGAAACGAGGCCCACCGCCTGTCGCCCATAGCGTTTTACCCCCATTCCGAACACAATGGGATATGTATCGTAGGCTGATTCGACTGTTTCGATCAATTTCCGTTAAAATTAACATATAACTCTATATATTGAATTTGAACGCGTATTTCAATTTACTGGGGTTACATACGAACTTTAAAAATTGCAGAAAAATATTTTCTAGCTTCGTATTGACGATACGGTCCTAACAATACTAGTTTCGTCGAATTCTGAGACCGTTTGAAAAATGGCCATTTTTCAGTCGATTAAAATCAACTGAAACTGGTCAAACGCATTTTCCTTTGCCACGCTCACATATTGATTCGAAAAATTATGAAATTTGGAATCTAGCAATAATTCGACATCACGGACCCAACAAAACTGGTTTCGTCGAGATCCGAGGTCATTTGCAAAATGTCCATTTTTAAGGGCCTGAATTCCATAGCGACTATTCAGAATTTTCAACTGGACATATCTTTTGATTCCCGCTATGAAATTTCGATTGGTCGAATTCGTTGGAAAGATATTATCAATTAGATCCTAATGATTTTGGTTTCACTAAAATCCGGATTGTTTTGCACCCGGTACATTCAATTGAAGTTTGAAATCGAATTATCGAACTACCGCGCCATTTTCAATTCTATTTATAATTATATATATAATTATTAAATTCTAACGACGACGTATATAATATATACGTTCAAATTCTATTTAAAATAAATTTCTCGTCGATATTATTTAAAATAATTCGTTTTAAATAATCAAAATTCGCTAAAATCGCCAAAATAAAAATTTTAAACTGGCCCAGATTTTCGGGTTGTTACAATCTCCCCCACTTAAAACTTTTCGTCCCCGAAAAGGAACAAAGTCGAAAGTGGTTTGATTAATCAACTCTATGTTCGATCTGGCTTCCATTCTCCAACTTTTCAGTTTCTGAGAATTTTCAAATTTTCAAAAATTTGGCTAACACCCTAAATTTTCGAAAAATTTCGCCATAACCTCCCCTACACCGGGAGCATCGGGGAATTTCAAATAGCTTCCCCGGTCCTTCAGATCTCAAAAAGAAAAAGAAAAAGCCAAGCGGCTAGCCAATAGGCTCATAAAATCATCATCACCCAAACAAAACAGTAAATTATGTAGTAAACATGTACCTATTTGTCGGGCAAACAAATTTTATTCTCTGGCTCTAGCCTTCTTGCTATGACCTACTCAATGTAAGTACACGTATATGCAAGCAAATGCGACTAAATTTCAATTATAACTCAATATTTGATTCAAATGAACTAAATGGTTCAAAATTATCAAACAATTAAACAAACAGCACAAACATCAATCTATTAGTGAATTAACGTTTCAAATTCGTAACTTTGATACATATTCTAAAAATCAGATTTTTGATGCCAAATCACAACAATAAGCCCTATTTAATTTTGGTTCTCACACCAGTTAATAGGAAATATATAGACGTCCCACCTTCGTCACTCGAACATAAATACCGATGATGCGATCGCTATCATCAGAATTATCCCCGAACGACTACAGTGCAATTCTATATCTATCCAGTATATTAAAATTTCAAATACACGTGGATTTGACGTATACGCAAAATCTTTATATACTGGACTGTCCAACTCAATATAAATAGATAATCAAATACGAATAATTGATTTAAATCTTCAAAACAAAAATTTGTTTTCACTTTAAAAATACACTCTTCACACTTGTTCTAGGATACTACTGATCCCATCTCTAACGAGTCATTCCCGTTGGATATTACTAATCCAATATCTGATGAATTCTTCCGTATGGTTCTAATGTGTCTTGTTCTCTGAGCTTTGTAAACCAAAGCTCTGATACCAACTGTAAAAACCCGTAACTTCCCCGTAAAGGAAAGCGCGGATAGTTCGAGAACAAGCCACAACAGGACGCATACAAAAGAACATTTTCATTGTATATAACAACAATGTATCAGATTACAAGAATATACAGAGTATGAATGAATATTACACAGAAATATCAGAGATTTAAATTACATTTAAATACATAGCAGCGGAAAATAATACAATACACAACTGAAGGAGATATACGGATACAAAGCTTTCCGGATATCGTTCCAGCTGTAAACCAGGATCCTGTGAATATAAATCTGCAAAACCAAAACTACTAGCTGCCCGTGTCAAAATAAGGGCACCCAGAGTTTAGGTTAAAACAATAAACTCCAGGTCAGTCATGTGACTGGTGTGAGAACTAAAACAGTTATTTATCTTTATTTTAAAGTTAGGTAAATCAAGGGACCACGCCGTATAACACGGAACGGGTTTCCTCCCAAGAATATCAGTGCATAAAACAAACAGCGCAATGCTAAATAAAGAAAAATGAAGCTGTTATAAGTCCCAGGTCCTATCACACAATGCAACACAAGCCGGGGGATAGGGTTTTTCCCTTATAACAGCCAAAGAATGCTTGATACGTTTAAAACAAATCATTTGATACTATTATAAGTGCATAGTGTATAAAACAACTACAAATCATAAGTATCAATCATAGATGGCATGAATGACCCATACCACTATGTCGCCATATATAAGTTTACAAATAAAACCGCATATGTCACGTATTTGGAAATTGGGTTTCCATCTATGAACCGAGGCAAAAGATAGTCCTCAACCGATTCGAGACTGCCTAGCCCGAGTCTCAGGATCAGAGCTCGAGTGACCCTAGGAGCGACAGGGCCGGTCCACCGATGTGGATTAAACTTAAATCCTGAACACTGCGTTTCCCCGCCCTTTGGGGCGTAAACGAGCCAACGAATGACTCCATCGGACCCGGATCGTCCGATCAAACCGAGGCGCCTCGCAACAGCAACAACCACACAGGTGAAAAGTATATAAATGTCAGGGCTGGTAGGTCACTGACACCACCCTAGCTAGGAAGAAACGCATGTCCTCCCTGAGGTCCTTCCTCCCGTTTCTGGTTCACAACCAGGGTGCGAAACTCGCGAAGTAAACGTTACACAAAGCTACGCCACAAAGGCCGTGCTTTGATCATCACCACAAGACTTTGCTTTTCAACAGAAGCCTCGATCAATTGCCACTCAGGCATGCCACACAGGCAATTCACTCCATGCGTTTGGTATCCATCAATATATAACCCCTGAGCTCGTACGTCTCAGAGAAGGGCGTTAAGCAAGAGAATAAATTCTCCGCCGCCAAACAGATATATATTTAATAGAGATCAATCACACGGGCTAAAATCCAATGTCAGACACACAGTCCATTTACAAGTCCGTTCTGGGTCTGAACGAAACCGGAGGCACCTAGTACCCCGCATATCCATTGATCTCCAAGCACGTCTGGACGATCACCAACTGTTTCCATCTTCTAGGGTGTACAGCCCAATCAAGATCATCAGTAATCACCCAAACGACGTGAAGACCTCCGGTCTTCGACCATCGTCTTCATCTTCGACATATTGTCGTATCAGTTATTCAGAATGGGATAAACCCGGTCATTCCGAATAACTCGCGTATACTTTAAATAAGTGTTACACAAACACAACATACGCCTCATTCCAATTCATCAGTCACTAACCGTAAATTAATCAAGAGAATAATTCCCCAAATATTAACCCCGAAGGCCGAAACCAACATCAGATCAATATTCAGAAAACCATTCTACTTGGCTAACCGACAGTTAGTTTCTAAATTTCACATTCATAGGGAAGGGTTCCCATTAATTTTATCTAAGATAAATTTCTTGAATTTATTCTTTAATCTATTTTTGAATATCAATTCAAAACTAGTCGGGATTAGCGAACCTTACCGAAGTAATCATTTGTTTTAATTTCCCAATCCCAACCTATTCATCCCATGAAGTAAAACTGGTAGTACTTCATATCTAACACCACGGTGTTATCGGTAAATTCAATTACCATTTCACGTTCAAATCTAATTAAAGATTTAACTATCGCCTGGAGCAAAACTGGTGATACTCCATTCTCGATCATTTCAATCTAATTAAAGATTCATTAAAACTCCACTTAGTTTTAATCGTTAACTGGGTTAAAGAATCCGTGTCATTTAAAACACGGTTCACGATAAACCCAAAGTCACATTCCATTAATTATCGGGTTAAAGAACGAGTGTTATTTAAAACACTGTTCACGATAAACCCAAAAATCAATATCAATTCAATTCCAATTAAATATTATTTAATTGGTACACTTCATTAAATCTAAATAAAAAGATTTAATCTTTTCTCAACTGGGCTCAAGAACAGTGTTAATGAAGACACCATTCACGACAAACCCAAATCACATTTGATATTCAATACAAGGCTCTGAATAGAAAATATATCGGCTTATATTCAATATCAAATTCTACGATTAACAAATGTCGTGCTGGAAATAACGATATAGATATATATCTTTCAAATTTCCATAACAACATCTGCATAATCACGAATTCCAACATCGAAATAATCCGAAGACAATTTCGATTCAAATCCACTCCAATGCAATCATTGGAAATTCTGGTTATTTTTAAAACCCTTTTCAAATTCAATTTATTTATTTAAAAATAAATAGAATTATAATTCTAGTTCAAAACTAGTTTACTTCGATAAAAATCTATTTTTATCTTTTCAAATATGGAGTTTTTCATCCCAATTCTTCATAAATCATTTCTTATGATTTTACACAAATTATTACTATTTTTAATAATTTTATCCAGGCTCGTACAGTCGATTTCCATCAATGGCCATCGAACTGCACTTACAGCGACCTTTTTCAAATTTGATTTGGACATAATTCCAAATCCAACCGTTAGATTTCTAATTTCTAATATTCGTTAGAAAGCTCTTTTCGATACGAACCCAACGGTTCCGGTTTTAGGAGAATCCGACGGTCGGATCTCCCGTAATGTCCGTTCGAAATAAATGGTCGAAATTCACGAACTGCCGCGGTGCGGCGCGTTCTATTCAGGCCATTATATTATATATAATATATATTTCGTTGATTACTATTTAAAACGAATTATATAAATAGTTTTAAATTCGTTTCAAAAACAATTTCAACTTCCATTTCAATCCAAAGCAAAATTGAATTCTTCTTTATAAATTCGTTTTAAAATTCATTTTTATTCAATTCAAATTTCAATTCAATTTGAATTCATTTCAATTCGCTTTCAATTCAATTTGAATTCGTTTTCAATTCATTTCAATTCCAAAGTCATTTTCTATTCGATTCATTTCGAAATCGTTATATATTCAATTCATTTCGAAATCGTTTTATATTCAATTCATTTCGAAATCGTTTATATATTCAATTCATTTCGAAATCGTTTTATATTCAATTCATTTCGAAATCGTTTTATATTCAATTCATTTTGAAATCGTTTATATATTCAATTCATTTCGAAATCGTTTTATATTCAATTCATTTCGAAATCGTTTATATATTCAATTCATTTCGAAATCGTTTTATATTCAATTCATTTCGAAATCGTTTTATATTCAAAATATGCGTTTTCGAAATCACTTTTCAATATGCATTTTAAAATGAATAAAATTGATATAAATATCGTTCACGTCAAAATGGCGTCAATCTAACCAACACGGCTTCATATATTTCTATTTTCAAATATTCTATTCAACAAATGAATGTTTATTTTTGTCAACACACGACTAATCTCAACGAATGAGTACTGTCCACGTGTGACAATTTTTGTTAAATTATTTCATTCAACACATGACTAATCTCAACGGATGAGTACAGTCAACACATGAACCTTTATTTTATATTGATAAAGATGTAAATTTTATTATTAAAATATTTCGTTCAACACATGACTAATCTCAACGGATGAGTACAGTCAACACATGAACCTTTATTTTATATTATTCTTTATTTTCTAAATTGGAATGAGGCCCAATCAATCACCATATAAAATTAATTATATGGATTTTCATACAACACATGTATATAATAGCACTGAAAAATAATCAACCATCACCCAAAGTGCACCACACTGTATAAGCACCAAATATAGATATCTAACGCTTATAACAGCCTGTCAATCAATCGATTGACATATTGAATCAATCAGGATGAGTGAACTTCAAATTTCATCCCAACACCCGTGTGGGGTTTCAAACAATCAAACACAAATTTTAGTCCTGCAGTTGGGCGATGTGTAAAATTTATCGACCCAATCAATCCTTCAAATATGTGTACATAAACAAACCGTCCGGTTTGTAAATGAATATTTTATTTTATTCACTTCACGTTAAAAATTATATTTTTAATGATAAAACATTTTATTTTAACATATGAATTTCTATTCAGTTCATTCTTTAAATAAAATGATATTTTTATTTTTCTAACTTATTTTAGAAAATTTCGGCGGCATAACGGCACGATACTAGAAATGGGACGAGGCCTAGCCTTGTCCCCGGTCTAGTGAAGGCCCACGCCATTCACACATCAATCAAATTCGCCAAACAACCAAATTCAAATCAAATAATCTGACTAATGTATGCAACCAAACAAACAAGTCCATGGTTTGTGGACGATTGTGTCGGATGCTACTAAGCACCGTCTGCATCCTAGTATATATATATATATATCTAGAAAAAGAAATTGAAAGGTGAGGAATTCTCACATTTTGCTATCCAATCATCTTGACTCTTCTTTGATAGAAATCTTCATCGTTATCGCATTCTTGTCGTCTTCGTTGCTATAGCCACTACATATATAAAAATCACATTTTTATTTGTTGATGCCTTTAAAATAAAAATCACATTTTTATTTGTTCACTTTCAATTTAAAAATCATATTTTTATAATTGCTTCATACCTTTTAAAAATTGAATTTTTACTTCGTTATACTTTATATAAAAATCAAAATTTTACTATGTTATCCAATATAGATAAAATTCCATTTCAAAAATATAGATTTCGCATTTTTACATCTAAAAATTTCGCCTTTTCTAATTTTAAAAATCCGAACTTTTAGATATTGAAAATCCGGACTTCACGAAAGCAAAAATCCTATTTTTTTTCTAAAAATATACTTTTTCCTATTTGAGCAAAAATCATATTTCTACATCTTCTATATAGTAAAGATTATATTTTTATTACCTTAAAAATATAAAGATCATATTTTTATTACTTTAAAAATACAAAGATCATATTTTTAATACTTCTACCTTATAAAAATCATATCTTTATACTTCCTACATAAAAAAGATCGAATTCTTATTATCTATATTATATAAAAATTATATTTTTATATCTTTCGTAAATTAAAAATCATATTTCTAATATCTCTATATAATTAAAAATTATATTTTTAATCTATTAATGTTTTGCTACTTATAAAACTGATTTTATAATAGGTTATATATATATAAACTGAATTTAGAAAACAAATACCGATTGAAAGAATTAAATAAAAATAACAAAGAAAACTTACATTGAAAATTAAGTGAAGGAGGGTCCAGTAGCCACCGGAGAGTGGCCAGAGGAGGGCGCAACACGCTGGTTCGGACGAGGTGGTTGGAGCAGCGGCCGAAGGCGCTGGGTTCCTGGGCTGTGGGTCTTGGGGCTCACGCTGGAGAAGGGGGAGAGGAAAGGGCGCGCAGGGGTCGATGTGGTGGCGGATGGCCTGAGGCGGGCCCCTCCGTTGACTGGTGGCGCGGTTCTATACGAAGAAGGGGGGGGGGGTTTGCGATTTCCACTACGGAGAAGGGAGGGAGAAGAGAAGGCGGGCAAGGAGGAGGACTTGGTGGTGGGCGCGCCACCGTCGGCGTCGGGTGGAGGGTGGAGCGGCGCGAGATCGAGGAAGGGGGCGGGTTTCTGATGTTTGACCGTGGGAAATTAAATGAGGTGTTTGACCAATTCAATTTGACCTAGGGTGTATATATATATTTTATATTATTTAAATTATTTTATTTTTCGCCTAAAAGAAACTTTTATTTTCGACCTCGAAACGAGGCCCACCACCTGTCGCCCATAGCGTTTTACCCCCATTCCGAACACAATGGGATATGTATCGTAGGCTGATTCGACTGTTTCGATCAATTTCCGTTAAAATCAACATATAACTCTATATATTGAATTTGAACGCGTATTTCAATTTACTGGGGTTACATACGAACTTTAAAAATTGCAGAAAAATATTTTCTAGCTTCGTATTGACGATACGGTCCTAACAAAACTAGTTTCGTCGAATTCTGAGACCGTTTGAAAAATAGCCATTTTTCAGTCGATTAAAATCAACTGAAACTGGTCAAACGCGTTTTCCTTTGCCACGCTCACATATTGATTCGAAAAATTATGAAATTTGGAATCTAGCAATAATTCGACATCACGGACCCAACAAAACTGGTTTCGTCGAGATCCGAGGTCATTTGCAAAATGTCCATTTTTAAGAGGCTGAATTCCATAGCGACTATTCAGAATTTTCAACTGGACATATCTTTTGATTCCCGCTATGAAATTTCGATTGGTCAAATTCGTTGGAAAGATATTATCAATTAGATCCTAATGTTTTTGGTTTCACTAAAATCCGGATTGTTTTGCACCCGGTACATTCAATTGAAGTTTGAAATCGAATTATCGAACTACCGCGCCATTTTCAATTGTATTTATAATTATATATATAATTATTATATTCTAACGACGACGTATATAATATATACGTTCAAATTCTATTCAAAATAAATTTCTCGTCGATATTATTTAAAATAATTCGTTTTAAATAATCAAAATTCGCTAAAATCGCCAAAATAAAAATTTTAAACTGGCCCAGATTTTTGGGTTGTTACAAAGCACGTATTGGATAATGGATTTCCAACTATGACAAGGTATGGAACCACCTTCTACTAGTGTACCTCTAGAGAGGAATACACTGGGTTCAACAAGAACATCTTGCAACCCGGCCACACATGACCGACCACTCATTTCGCTTGAGTGTGTCGAATGTATATCACCAACGGTTGGGATCAGCAACCGTTTCCCGAATGGGTCAGCATCAACAATAGATTTTTAGAAATAAATGAAACTCTAGATCAGGTGATTATACACCCTAATAGGTGCGACCTACATAGCCATGCTACCTGTCCGATTTCTGTCATTTACCGGATGTGAGGCTAGAAGCTACGCTTATCTTCACATCAGATTCACTTTAAATGCCACATCATCAAATCCATCCAATCACCGATTGACGTCCTCAACAATACATTATGTGTTAGCTAAAAGAAGTTTACTTCTCCGCTTCCACTCTTGGTACGTTTGGAGAAATCAATGTACGTGCTCGTCTGGAAATACTCTGTCAGACATCCATCTTCATTCACTTAGAATGTCACATCGTCATACCTGCCAAATCACAAATTGACTTATCCAAAAATAATACGGGTATCCAGCTAAGAGAAACGAATTCCTTCGCCACCAAACGTGAATACGTTTGAACAGATCAACTTACGCGATCCATTGGATATACTCTGTCAGACCTTCGTCCATACAAGTTGTCCTGGGACTGGACAAACCGAAGGCACTATTCAGTATATCCGTCTTAGTCACTGTTATCTAAGACTTATACAACAGCCCTTGCACTTTACTCCGTCTTCAATTATCTTTGGCATATAAGATTCGCAACGCTTATGCCAATACAGAGCGGTTCTTTGGATAATAATCCAACCGGTCACTCCTTATTAACAACGTTAAAATGGTCAAAACTTCGATAGTCTGTGATTTAACTATCAAAGAAAACAAGTGTGCGAACAACGATATCATTCCCAAATGGAAATTATATCGATCAATCATCAACATATATCTATATATATATTCACATTGCCTTATTTTCTATGTTTAGAAAATATATGTTATTAACACTGGAAAACGTTTCCACTTGCTTATTTACAAATCACTACTCTTCCCCAACTATCAGTCCCTGACTGTAAACTAGTATGAGAACAATCCTCTAAGTATAAATCCCGATGGCCGAAACCAACATCAGATAGGCACTTAGAAAACCATCCAATTTACTAATCTCTAGTCAGTTCTAATTTTACTTAACTCTATTTGATTAACTCTGATTTATTAACTCAAACTGGTTAATTCTAACCGATCAACTCTAACTGGTCAACCTTAATTAATTAACTCTAACTGGTTTTACTTGGTTTAACTAACTCAGTTTATTAACTCGACTGACTAATTCAACTCGATTAACCTAACTTGATTTACTTATCTCTATTAACTGAACTAATCACTTTGATTAACTCGATTAATTCACTTTGGGTAACTTAACCAATTCACTTAACTAATTCACTTAGTTTAACTTAACTAACTCACTTAACTCCTGTCGAATAAACTATATTCGATAACTCCTCTAACTCTATTCGAATAAACTATATTCGATTAACTCATTTACTCTATTCGAATAAACTATATTCGATTAACTCCTTTTCTCTATTCGAATAAACTATATTCGATTAACTCCTTTGATTTAACTCTAATCGATTAACTCCATCGAATAAACTATGTTCGATAACTCCTTCGATTTAACTAATATTCTATAACTCACTTCGATTAAATAATAATCGATAACTCCTTCGAATAAACTGCATTCGATAATCTCCTCTTGAATAAACGATATTCGATAATCTTCCCTTTCGATTTAACAAATCGATAACTCCTTTTCGAATAACTAAATTCGATAACTCCTTTCGATTTAACTAATCGATAACTCCTTTCGATTTAACTAATCGATAACTCCCTTCGATGAAACTAACATCGATACTCCTTTCGATGAAATTAACATCGATTAACTCCTTTCGATGAAACTAACATCGATTAACTCCTTTCGATGAAATTAACATCGATTAATTTAACTCGACGAACTTAACTCGACTCACTTATCTCGATAATCTAACTCAAGAACTTAACTCGATTAACTCGACTTACTTGGTTCGACCAATTCAATTCGATTAACCTAGGCTCGACTAACTTGGTTTTATTTAACTCAACTTGGTTAACTCCTATCGAATAACTAATATTCGATTTAACTCCATTCGTTTGACTCTAGATCGCAGCGATCACAAATGGTTACACCTGATTCCCTCAGGAAACATCCGACCGCCTTAGGCTATCTGTAGCCCTGCGAATTTCGCTAGCAGTCGTACGAGATGACAACTTACCCTGAATACTATGTTTGACTAACTCTATCTCAAATAACTATATTTGATTAACTCTAGTTCGTTTTATTCATTTGGAAAGATTTACTTTTAAATAACGGTTCTACACTTTAAAAATGATTTTTTTTATAACGTTTCCTTTTCAATTCTATTTGTAAATGGTTTACAAATATTTTCTTTTCAAATTTATTCTTGAAATATTCTAACTCCTTAAATTCTCTGAAAAATTCACCATAACCTCCTTTGTAACGGGAGCATCGGGAAAATCCCCAAACCCGCCACACAGGCCTTTCCATTCAAAAAGAAATTGGTTTGTAATTATTTCTTTTTGAATATCTCCTATTTATAAATATTCCAAGTTATAAACATTTCTTATTTATAAATATTCCACTTTATAAATATCTCTTATTTATAAAAATCCCATTTTATAAATATTCTATTTTCAATATCACTTTGAAAATCCCCTTATCAACATTCTGGTATTTCTTATGGTATTTAACACACCATATAACAACGATAACTATCGTCCAAAGCACACATAATCAACGTCATATTATATATCATATTATATATCACAATATATAAATCACAGTAAAATAACTGTTGAGGAATCCAGTTGGATTCCTCCAACCTGTTTCCCTGCACCACAGATGTTACACAATATAATCAACATCACTTCCAGTTAAATATGAAATATTCTGTTAACAAAATCAATATATAACTATTTAACTGTTTACATATATATATATATATATTTATATATATAAAAAATATTCACTAACTGACTAGCAGTTCAATCAAACAGTCAACACACAATCAAACAGACAATATTTAACAGTTCTAAGAATACGTTGTAAAAATAGAACTGTACAGAGTTGGTGAGTTTTACTCACATTTGCAGTTCATCGTTAAAGAACAATAAACTATTTATTTGATTTGAATCAAACAATTTATTTCTCCATAAATCCAAACGAGCCCCAATCCACTTCCAGTCAGCTTCATTGTGAAGCTCTCGTCCATACGATCCCAACGGATCTTGTTTCGTCCAATTCTGATATCATATGATGACGATATGATATTTACTAGTTAATACACAATTTAAAATTAAATTAAAACTTAAATTATAATTTAAATTGGGCTTTTACTTCCCGGCCCATTCACTTTCTAATACCCACCCGTCAACTCCTTCTTCTTCCATCGAAGAAAATGCCGTCCTCCAGTTTCTTTATCCAGCCATTTCTGAATCTTCACCTCCCCTTATCTCATTCATTGCTCTACCGATCCACAAACCAAAATTACCACCCCGCTTCTCATCTTACCCTCTTCAACAACGTACCCAAAAAGAAGAACTCGCCCCTTTGAAATGAAACGCGACCTCCAGCTTCACGAGAGCCCTACTGTACAAACATCGAACACAACTGAAACCGTACATCACCAAACTTAGCCATCGTATAGCATTTTCCACCACAAGATCACAACCGATACTCGATTCACGGATCAACGCTCCAATCACCACCAACTTCAAACCCTAGCCGCGCTGCGAAAAGGGGACCCATGGAAAATACCACCGAACACTGAACTTCTTGTTCAGATTTTGTAGGGGAACTTCTCAGGAACTAAAAGTATTTATTTTAGGATTTTTAGATTTCATTTGGATTTGTTATGATCTTTCTTTGAAGTGGATTTTTACATTTCTGAGAAAAGATAGTGGCAGCTCAAAAGCTTCAGCCAATGGAAATAAAATTAGGTCGTAAGGGTATGAAGATGTATATTTATATGCGACACGGTTTAGATATTTTTAAGGATGGATTTTCCTTTGTTTCCCAGAACTAAGTTTTGCACTACTCATTACACCAAATTCATTGTATTAAGAACCGTCATGGACAAAAATAAAAACACCGTTTTATTCAGCAATGTGCCACGGTCCCAAAAATATAAAAATATAGACAAGTTGACTTATTCTGTGAAATCTCTAAAATTACTGATTTAGGGTGCACAATAATTTAATTAAATTATATTCCTTTTTGTCTTCTAAAAATTCCTATGGTCACATACAATACCCAAAAATCACGAAACTAGACATACAGCTACAGCTCGACATTACGGTCCCAACGAAACTAGTTTCGTCGAATTCCGACTTCGTATGCTCACACAGCGTATTTTTAACTGTCAAAATACTGACTGTTTCTCACTCTAAAAGTCCATACGACCACACAGCGATTCTAAAAATCACGAAACTGGAAATCTAACAACTATTTGACATTGCGGATCCAACAAAACTAGTTTCGTCGAATTCCGACTTCGTTTGCAAAAGTGGCTATTTTTAAAGCTCTGGATGACTCTTTTAAATATATAAATATAATTAAATTAAATATTTAAAAATAAATATTATCGTATATATTCACATATGATATCGTACAGCTCCAGACTATCATATCAGAATTTACAGTTTGATATTTAAGATTTTAGATTTATCGATATTCAGTTTTATATTGAAAATCCTTTTATAACGTAAATAAAGCATTGCAAATTATAAAGGAATTCCACAGCGACTTTTCTAAAATTTGATTTGGACATAAATCAAAATCTACACGACGAAATCCCGATTTTTCTCTTCCAACAGAAAGATATACTTCACCAGCTCCAAACGTTTCTTGTTTCACAGAAATCTGGCTTAAAACGAATCCTGTATACTCAATTGAAGTTCAAATCGCCAAATAGCGAACTGCCACGCCATTTCAAGCTCGATTTTAATTATAATATAATTATACGTTCAAACTGCCATTATTTAAATATATTCGTTATTCAAATTCAATTCCAAGCTGAATTAAATATCACGGGTGATCCAGTTCACACCATATCGTCATTTCAGCCAATTCTGATTATTTCAGAATTAAATATATTATTTAATTTATTATTTTAATTAAATATTCGTCGTTATTTAATTCAACGACCATTATATCCTTATAATCACCTTTTAAATAATTAAATAAATTAATTATTATGCCGCTGAAAATGCGGGTCATTACAATAATCATCTAGCAGAAACGCTTTCATCTCACGTTCTACATACATAGTATACAATCAAAACAGCAAGCACGTATTGGGTAATGGATTTCCAACTATGACAAGGTATGGAACCACCTTTCACTAGTGTACCTCTAAAGAGGAATACACTGGGTTCAACAAGAACATCTTGCGACCCGGCCACACATGACCGACCACTCATTTTGCTTGAGTGTATCGAATGTATATCACCATTGGTTGGGATCAGCAACCGTTTCCCGAATGGGACAACATCAACAATAGATTTTAAGAAATAAATGAAACTCTAGATCAGGTGATTATACACCCTAATAGGTGCGACCTACATAGCCATGCTACCTGCCCGATTTCTGTCATTTACCGGTTGATGAGGCTTGAGGTTACGCTTTATCATCACATCAAATTTCACTTCAAATGCCACATTGTCAGATCCATCAAAAATCACTAATTGACGTCTACAACAGTACATTACATGTTAGCTAAAGAAGTTTCCTTCTCCGCTTCCACTCTTGGTACAGTTGAAGAAATCAATGTACGTGACCTTTCTGGAAATACTCTGTCAGACATTCATCCATACAAGTCATCCAGGAATAGGATGAACCGAAGGCACTATTCAGTACATCCATCTTAGGCACTGTTATCTAAGGCTTATACAATAGCCCTTGCACTTTACTCCGTCTTCAATTATCTTTGGCATATATGATTCGCAACACTTATGCCAATACAGATTGGTTCTTTGGATAATAATCCAACCGGTCTCTCCATATTAACAACGTTAAAATGGTCAAAAGTTTGATAGTCTGTGATTTAACTATCGAATAAAAACAAGTGCTTCGATAGTCGATGATTTAACTATCGAAGAGAACAAGTGTTCATTCAACATATCAAACAAATCAGTAGGCTCTTTAATTAATATTTCATTAATTAATTCTCTTCTCCATTTACTTATCAATATTTGTTAACCAAATATTTTCAATACCCATACTGGCCTTTTACGCTATTTGGAAAACATTTCTGAATATCGCCTTCCTTTATTTTCTTAAACTTAGAAAATATATGCTAGTTATAATTGGAAAATATTACAATTACTTATCTCTTTCCCGATCTCGTTTATTTCTATACTTAGGAAATATTTATTATTCTATTTTCAAGTTCACACTTATTTGGGTTAAAATGGATTTTGTGTAAAACATCGTTACGACAACCCAAATACTATATTCAACTAACTCTTATCCAACATTGATCTTCGAGCCTGAAATCTTACTATTTATTTGTTAATAATGAAACCAATCAAGTTGGGGTATAATTACCTCTCAGACCTTGACTGAATAACATTTATAACATCAAAACAGATATGACTACTTACTTGAATAATCAATACCATACAATTACTTATTCACTTTTAAACACGTATACACTTTCTCTTTCTATTCTTACGAGATTTCATTCCTAGTCTTCCATTTTGATTATACTATTCTATTTCTAAGTTTGTTTCCTTATCGACTTCTATATATATTGATATATAGATTCTAGTTTTCAAACTTCTTAAAAATATTCTAACTCCTTAAATTTCCGGAAAAATTCGCCATAACCTCCTTTGTACCGGGAGCATCGGAATATTTTAAATAGCCTCCCATGGTCCTCACTAATCCAAAGAAAAAGCCAAGCGGCTAGCCGATACGGCGCATAAAATTTCATATGGAAATTAAACATGTACCTTTTGTCGGGCACACTATTTATATACCTTCATCAACCTTATCCCATATATGTCTCCAGTATATCTATACCTGACCAATTTATTTCAACTTCATACACTCGTTTTGACTCAACTCGTTAAATTAACTCTTTAACTAACTCTTTGCCTATTTCACTTGTATATTTGAATATAACATGTTTCAAATATATTTCAACTTACTCATAACTAGTTGAATTCCATTTTCTAACTCAGGTTTCATATTCGATTCGAATATGAAGTCATAAGTTAAATTTACTTATCCAAAGTCAACTTGATTCAATCGTTTTAACTTAATTCACTAATCAGTTTGCTAATTAACTCTTTAATCTATTTCACTTTTATATTTGAGTATAACATGTTCAAATATATTTTAACTTGCTTATCAACTAATTGAATTCAAATTTCAATTTAAGTTCTATATTCGATTTCGAATATACATTTACAAATCCAATTCACCTTTCAAAGTTGGACTTCAATTCAAAACTCGATTAACTAATTTCTCTTTGACATAGTTAATTGTATTCAATAATCCAAAAATGATTATTGTTTCAAAAATCATTTCCTTTACTTCTGTAACGACCCGCCTTTTTGTCCGATTTTCGGCGGTAATTAAACCGACTTAAACCATTCATAAAGACGAATTGTTATGGGTACATACATATATTGAACAAAAATAACAGAACCTTTTATTGCAAATTACAATGTTACATCAGAGTTACATAGAATATCAGAGTTACAACTATTTACACACAGCGGAAGAAAGAAAAATAACTTTACTCTCAGCGGAAGATCAAAACACAGCGGAAGCTTCAACTCTATCGTGGACTCCAACTCTAGAAGCGCTCTGAATCCTGCTCCAACAATCCATAACTGCAAAACTAAACTGTTGGCTGCCCGTGCGAAAATCATGGGCACCCAGAGTTTAGGTGAGGGAACAATAAACTCCAGGTCAGTCGTGGGACTGGTGTGAGAACTCAAAACAGTTAGGTTCATTTTAAAGTTGGGAAATTCACCGGATCACGCCGCTAACGCAGAACGAATTTACTCCAAGTGAATACCCGTGCATATAAATGCGCAATGACTTTTGAAAATGAAGCTATCATAAGCTCGTCCCACATCACACAATGCAAGCACACACCAGATGGGCGAGTTTTATCTTATGATAACCAAACATGCTTTCATACGATAAATCCTCTTCAATACCATAATATATATAGTGTGGAAACATTTCGCAAGTAAATGTATTAATCCTAGACAGCATATACCCCATAATATATGTTGCCATATATATATACAATCAAAACCGTATGGCTCGTATAAGAAATTTGTGTTTCCAACTTGATGATTCCTGGCACGAGAGATCAATCAGGGATACAAAACGAAGTGCCTCAACGGCTTTTTCGACCCTACGCGGACACCGACTACACATCGTCAGGGCAGATCAACGGTTTTCGACCAGACACGGCCCCCCGAACATACCCAACTTCCCCAGGTTCGTAAGTGGTTTCCCACTGCTGCACAGCTTCATCATCAATTCATATATAAGTATAAAACCTAACCGCCAGTTTCTCATCAATCCGGGGTGTGAGGTTTGTTGATGTCACGTCGTACACAAAGCGATGCTTCGATAAGCCATTCTTTGATCATCACTAGCTCGTTTCATAACTCGGGTATGCCACATTGACAATTCACGACATATCACTGATTTCAATCAATGCATACCCTCTAAGTTCATATGACTTAGAGACGAGGATAATATATTGCCAAAGATCCGATACACATTAATGGAAGTCAGTGCTATGCGGTAAATTCCAATGTCAGACTCACCATCCATACAAGTCCGTTCTGGGTCTGAACGGAACAACAACCCGAAAATACTTGAATATGTTCAGGTCTCATGCAACTCATACCTCGTATCGAGTGGCCAACCCAACCGAGACATTTGTCACAATCCATCTAAACAATTCAAATATTCCTGGTCTTCATTCGTCGTTTGCCAAGTCTTGAATTGCTTCATATCGTTGTATTATCACTTGGAATGGTTTTCGAACACATATTCGATCCCGGTCTTTCCAAGCAATAAGCGTACTTAAACAGTAGCTATGGTTTACACAGGCTTTTCAATTCAAATCTCCTTTCAAAGAGTATCTATTTATTCAATTTAACGTTGGATTCATTCCAGTTTCTTTAAACCTGTAACAGCTTGAATCCTTCCTTGAAATTGAATATTCAATCTTATGTTTCAAAACATAATTCTTTATTCGTTGCTATTCTTTCTAGCATTCATTAACTACCAAATCTTAATTTGGTTTATATTCTCATTTACGATAATTCAAACAATTTATGTTTCAAATACTTGACTTAAAAGTCAGTAACAAATCCTATATGGGATAATTAAGTTCCTAACATCTTCCAAAATATTTGCAACACCATTCCAATAGTTTAAAGCGATAGTTCACATTTTATTTCTTCAAACTTGATTGTTCCATATTTCCAAATATTCCTTCAAATCAAAAATCAAAACTTAAAATAATATTTCTAAGTCTCGTTCCATTACTCATAATTAATCGTTAGAGTCGTTTGTATAAAACACATGCCGAATACATATTTCAAGTTATTATTCAATCTAAATTTAAATCTGATTTACTTCAAAAGTCATTTTCATGAACATCTGTTGATCAATTTACATTTACGAATAATTGAAATCTAATTCACAATTAAATTTATTTGCCTAAGAACCAACAAATTTATTATAAATATTGAAAAACTTTGGAAATTGCTTCGTCTTTTATAAAAGTCATTTTATCGTTCCTAGCTTAAAATATCAAGCCGTATTCTATATTTTCCAAAATAAATTTTATATTCTCATTTGGTCTAACAACTCTACCTCAATCATTATGTTAAATTTCTGAATCTTCGTCTCAAATAAAATTTAATAATAACCTCTTAAAACTCTTCTGATTATCGTTATGAAACCCGCTCTTTGCACAAATCCATTATTTACGACATACTTCAAATCATATTTTCTTTTCCGAACAGGGTTTAATCATTTTAATTTCCAACCAATTCAATATAATTCAAAGCTAAATTTCAGTTTTAAATAAAGTCCTTATTTGTATGATAAGGAGGTTCAAATTGATTACCCGTACAATCACATAACTACAGTGTGTGCGATGCAACAAAATCAAACAAATGAACAAAAATCATCCATTGTACACACACCATTAAAACGACCGATCTTTATTGTCCGCAAGCGTTACGTTCAATAACGCTTCGTGTTTAAATGTGTTTAACTACATATCGACTATTCAAACATTTCACACAGCAGCCAATTTTGTTGTGCGCATAGCATTATGGTCAATAACACTTATTTGTCCGGTGTACTTTAATTAGATAGGCATCCATCAACCATCACATGTATCCGCAAACACAAATTAACGTCAACTGGTTATAGTCATAAATTAATTATCACTATATTTAAATTAATTAAATAGAAGTTCTCACCTAAAGCTATCCACTGTCGCCAAATATACATATGCGCATGCCACCTTCAGAAGAACGCATTGTCTTGGGCTCAAATGCAATTCCTTTGTAATTAACAGTAGCTCCAACTTCTTAATGCTAACGCCTTGGCGTTTCTTGCATCCTCATTTGTTGGTAACGCCATGGACTCACATGCATGCGTCTTCCTAGTGCCACGAACCATCACCATGCCTCCAAACTTACGTCCTAGCTCTTTTTTTTTTTATATAACATGGACCTGCGCATGCAGATGATGTGGGAGGAGGTTGGAGCGGAAGGGGTTTTTGAGGTGTGTTGGCCGGCGTAGAGACATGTTGAAGGCGGACTGACTAGGTTTGCCGACTAGGATGGTGGAATAAGAAGGAGAGAGAGAGGCTGCGGCTACTTCAGAGAAGAGTGGTCAAATGGGAAAAGGGCGCAACAGTTTGTAAGGGACGAAGTAAGGAGGTGCATGCATGCGGAGTGGTGGAGAGAGAAACAGGAAAGACAGAGGGGTTTTTGCAGTGGAGTTTGGGTGAGCTAATGGTCGCTGAAGATGGCGAGCACAGGCTGCCGAGTGGGAAGGCGACTGTTTTTAAGCGTATAATGGAGGAGAGACAAGGTAGTGGAGGAGTGTGACCACGCTGGTTTTTGGGTTGCTTGGCGCCTGCTGGGGATGAAGGCCGTTGCGCTTAGAAGAGGAGTGGTGCAAGTGAGAAAAGGAGAAAGAAAAGGAGGGACAACGGGTCATGCATGCGGTATTTAAGGGGAGGAGAGCGTGAACTGGAGTGTGGTGACTGGGTGCAGGCTAATGGCGGAGGAAGGCTGAACTGTTAGACGGGGAAAGAGAAGTGGAGGTGGAGTACGGAGGAGTACCGAGGCAAACTGGGGTGAAAGGCTTGTGAGGAGGAGGTGTGCACGGAGAGGGTAGGTGGAGCGGAAGAACAGAGAAGGCCGGGCTGAGACTTCTGGGAAGATGATATGCGAAAAAGAAAGAAGGCCAGAGCTGAAACGTGTTATGCATGCAGCAATATACGCGTCAATTCTTCTGTCTCCATATAGGATGTGCCCACTGTCCCCAATGACAACTGGCATGCATGCGGAAGAAAAACGTTACACACGCGAGTACACTTTTAAGGTGATCCATTAATATTCAGGTTCATATGGACTGCTAATTAAAACAAACGCGACAAGTATGCCTATCACACTTTATACATTACGTTCATATAACTCGGATAACATAAATACTAACTAACATGTACGCAAAATAACTATTGTAAGCATTTATTGAAATCAGAGTAAGTAATTTAAATTAAATAGTTGAAGTGAAAAATCTATTATTATTATAATTATATTTATTTATTCTTAACTTCGAACAACGGAAAACAAATAAAAATCATGGACTACAAGGTAAATTGGAAAACAAAATAAAACAGACCGGTTGACCTACTGTGTAAAGTGTTAAAAGGGTCACTGTTACCCAAAAAAATACATTAGAAAAAATATGTGTTTATTTTCCGAAATAAAAATTACAGAAAATTTTAATAAAATATTTTAAGATGACGCGAACTGAAACTGAACAAAAATTTGCGATGAATATTTAATTATAAATTAAATTTCAAATTCTGGTCGTTTCTAATAACTTGATTACCGCTTGTTCCAGTATTTCAACTTACGTCGAGCCATTCTCCAAAACAAACATTGTTATGACAAATTTCACAATCAAACTAAACTTCCAATCTGTTAAAATACTATTATTGTCTTAAAATTTGATTCAACAATTATTCAAACCTTCCAAATTTTATTTAAAATTCATATTAGATTCAAATTTGATTTTCAAAAAAATCTTAGATCGTTACATTCTCCCCCACTTAAGGCTTTTCGTCCTCGAAAAGGAGAGCTCGTGAAATTATATGTAAGAAAAATAAATCTTATTTATAAATTTGTTAAACTTACAAATTCTTATTTTAAATCTAAGTTCATCAACGCAACTTATAGGAAAATTTCATTTGATTAAATTTGCCAAAACTTTTATACGAAACTTATCAAAACAAAATTCAATTCGTTATATTAGAAAAGTATAATTTTCGGAAAGGCCGATTAAAGAAGTTTGAGGTTCAACTATTATTACAAATCATAGTTTGCAAAGCACTTCAAAAATGAATTTTTCTGACTTTAAATCTCATTCCATTTCAAACCTATTGAAATATTACTTCATAATCATACTTTTTCTTCGGGATTCTCAAGGCAAAATTTGCTTTCAAAGTTTCAAACATCATCAAATCTATATGTTATTAGTTCGAGAAGTTCATCCTCATGACAGGGCAACTGAGTATCACCCTTCATACGAGATTCATTCCCTCATCACAACCCAGTTTTAGTCATGGTTACTCGAACAAACCAAATCTTTCTTATCCCGAAGTTGTAAATCATTTTCGAAATCAGAATTTATAAATACCCATTGTTTTCTAAACATTTCAAAATATTGGGATTCTGGTCGTCGAGATTTCTTTTTTTTTACTCATAAGTCATTCACTTTTGTGAGTAAAATTCAACTTCAGACGTACAAAGTTATGTTTTCAAAATTTTGAAGTCAAGAATCTTATTCACGCATTTCAAAAAAAAAATTCTAAGTCGAAATATTGTTTTTTTTTCCAATATTGAGGCTTGTATGGACAATTTCTTTATTTAACTAGTCGGAAAATCAGTTCTATTTAAATAACACCACGCTTCTGCTACGCTACTCTGATTCGGCATATTTTCAACTAGTACTGTTTCAACATTTATTCAAGCATTTGAGATAAATTTCCAAAATCAACTACTATTTATGAAACCAAACTCCTTACATAAGTCAGACTCTTTATTTCGCACGCTTTAAGTAACTACGCAACCTTTATTCATTAAGATAATATTTTTGGGTAGATCACCCTTCTAGTCTGAAATTAAAACTAGGCTTCGTTCTAGAAATCAAATTATATGTACTCGAGTCGAATAAAAGTTCAGTATCAGAGTGAGGATTCGAATCAAATCACTTGACAAATTTCATAGGACAAAAGGTATGAATGATGCTCTTCAAGAACAATTGGTTCGAAAAAGAAACTAGCGTAGGTCAAGATAGATAAATCGAGTGCACCTAATGATACAACTAAGGACGATTCCATTTTGATAAAATCTTACTTTAATATTTCCTTTTACGTCTTAAGCAATCGCTTGTTAAGAATTTCCAGTTGACTTCCTTATACTCGTTCATTCTTATACCAACTTGTAACTACCCAAGGGAAAAGGTTGTTGTTCCGTATAAACAAGATCAGTGTTATGTGATCAATGCATACCCCTAAGTGTACACTATAAGTCGTTTATTCTTAGGATACTCGTTTTTTTTTCATTCACTACCTCTTGAGTAAATCTTACTTCAAATCCCATCTTTCTTTTGTATCACAAGCGATTACTTTATAAATACTTTCTATTTGGATTGCTCGTACAGTTTCAACTGGAGAAGAGTGGTTTTCTCCCCCACTTATATATTTGTTACAATTTAAATCGTCTTTTTAAACAATTTCTTAACCTAAGTCAAACTCATTTTCAGATTCCCTTAAGGGGAGCTTGATTTTGGCTAAAATTATTTCAATCTAAATCATTTACAATTCATATCGATTTCAAATCTATTGGTTATATTAACCCTTTAATCGTTCCTCGAGAAGTATAATATCTTTTTAATTACACTTATTAGATCAACATTCATCTTCAAACACTTGTTATGATTTGATTATCTTGAAATATGGGTGGTATTAATATATTCCGTTAATGAATTTTCACACTTACGCGTTCTTTCTAATTCTTAAGTATAGTTTACTTCTATACTATCCCTTTTTGTTATTATCAAAATAATTGGCTTTTCATCTATATTGTATTCCTTTAATATCGAAATCGTTCAAGCATTCCTCGACGTATGAATTGAAACCATATAGTCATCCCACTTTCGAAACTCGAAAATAAAAATCTGTGATGTCGCGATCATCAACAGAATTATCCTCAAGCGACTAGAGTGCGACTCTATATCTACCTAGTATATATTGGGCTTCGTATATACATTAGCTAGGCATATATTCAAAATCCCCATATACTCGATAGTCCAATCGTGACGTCGTATAAAACACTCGAAACCCCTATTTCCAATTACATTTCAAAATATATTTCAAATAATCGTCGTTTTCAGATTGATTTACTTATTCAAAAATACCTTATATAGGTTTCAAAAATACGCCCTCTCGTCGTAATATTCTAAAATCTCATTCTAGGGTATTTCTAACCCTATCTCTAATGAGATAATATAACTCTGGGGAGTCCTATTCCTTTGTCCAAAATATGTACGTACCTTATAGCTTTGTCTAACCAAAGCTCTGATACCAACTGTAACGACCCGCCTTTTTGTCCGATTTTCGGAGGTAATTAAACCGACTTAAACCGTTCATAAAGACGAATTGTTATGGGTACATACATATATTGAACAAAAATAACAGAACCTTTTATTGCAAATTACAATGTTACATCAGAGTTACATAGAATATCAGAGTTACAAATATTTACACACAGCGGAAGAAAGAAAAATAACTTTACTCTCAGCGGAAGATCAAACCACAGCGGAAGCTTCAACTCTATCGTGGACTCCAACTCTAGAAGCGCTCTGAATCCTGCTCCAACAATCCATAACTGCAAAACTAAACTGTTGGCTGCCCGTGCGAAAATCATGGGCACCCAGAGTTTAGGTGAGGGAACAATAAACTCCAGGTCAGTCGTGGGACTGGTGTGAGAACTCAAAACAGTTAGGTTCATTTTAAAGTTGGGAAATTCACCGGATCATGCCGCTAACGCGGAACGAATTTACTCCAAGTGAATACCCGTGCATATAAATGCGCAATGACTTTTGAAAATGAAGCTATCATAAGCTCGTCCCACATCACACAATGCAAGCACACACCAGATGGGCGAGTTTTATCTTATGATAACCTAACATGCTTTCATACGATAAATCCTCTTCAATACCATAATATATATAGTGTGGAAACATTTCGCAAGTAAATGTATTAATCCTAGACAGCATATACCCCATAATATATGTTGCCATATATATATACAATCAAAACCGTATGGCTCGTATAAGAAATTTGTGTTTCCAACTTGATGATTCCTGGCACGAGAGATCAATCAGGGATACAAAACGAAGTGCCTCAACGGCTTTTTCGACCCTACGCGGACACCGACTACACATCGTCAGGGCAGATCAACGGTTTTCGACCAGACACGGCCCCCCGAACATACCCAACTTCCCCAGGTTCGTAAGTGGTTTCCCACTGCTGCACAGCTTCATCATCAATTCATATATAAGTATAAAACCTAACCGCCAGTTTCTCATCAATCCGGGGTGTGAGGTTTGTTGATGTCACGTCGTACACAAAGCGATGCTTCGATAAGCCATTCTTTGATCATCACTAGCTCGTTTCATAACTCGGGTATGCCACATTGACAATTCACGACATATCACTGATTTCAATCAATGCATACCCTCTAAGTTCATATGACTTAGAGACGAGGATAATATATTGCCAAAGATCCGATACACATTAATGGAAGTCAGTGCTATGCGGTAAATTCCAATGTCAGACTCACCATCCATACAAGTCCGTTCTGGGTCTGAACGGAACAACAACCCGAAAATACTTGAATATGTTCAGGTCTCATGCAACTCATACCTCGTATCGAGTGGCCAACCCAACCGAGACATTTGTCACAATCCATCTAAACAATTCAAATATTCCTGGTCTTCATTCGTCGTTTGCCAAGTCTTGAATTGCTTCATATCGTTGTATTATCACTTGGAATGGTTTTCGAACACATATTCGATCCCGGTCTTTCCAAGCAATAAGCGTACTTAAACAGTAGCTATGGTTTACACAGGCTTTTCAATTCAAATCTCCTTTCAAAGAGTATCTATTTATTCAATTTAACGTTGGATTCATTCCAGGTTCTTTAAACCTGTAACAGCTTGAATCCTTCCTTGAAATTGAATATTCAATCTTATGTTTCAAAACATAATTCTTTATTCGTTGCTATTCTTTCTAGCATTCATTAACTACCAAATCTTAATTTGGTTTATATTCTCATTTACGATAATTCAAACAATTTATGTTTCAAATACTTGACTTAAAAGTCAGTAACAAATCCTATATGGGATAATTAAGTTCCTAACATCTTCCAAAATATTTGCAACACCATTCCAATAGTTTAAAGCGATAGTTCACATTTTATTTCTTCAAACTTGATTGTTCCATATTTCCAAATATTCCTTCAAATCAAAAATCAAAACTTAAAATAATATTTCTAAGTCTCGTTCCATTACTCATAATTAATCGTTAGAGTCGTTTGTATAAAACACATGCCGAATACATATTTCAAGTTATTATTCAATCTAAATTTAAATCTGATTTACTTCAAAAGTCATTTTCATGAACATCTGTTGATCAATTTACATTTACGAATAATTGAAATCTAATTCACAATTAAATTTATTTGCCTAAGAACCAACAAATTTATTATAAATATTGAAAAACTTTGGAAATTGCTTCGTCTTTTATAAAAGTCATTTTATCGTTCCTAGCTTAAAATATCAAGCCGTATTCTATATTTTCCAAAATAAATTTTATATTCTCATTTGGTCTAACAACTCTACCTCAATCATTATGTTAAATTTCTGAATCTTCGTCTCAAATAAAATTTAATAATAACCTCTTAAAACTCTTCTGATTATCGTTATGAAACCCGCTCTTTGCACAAATCCATTATTTACGACATACTTCAAATCATATTTTCTTTTCCGAACAGGGTTTAATCATTTAAATTTCCAACCAATTCAATATAATTCAAAGCTAAATTTCAGTTTTAAATAAAGTCCTTATTTGTATGATAAGGAGGTTCAAATTGATTACCCGTACAATCACATAACTACAGTGTGTGCGATGCAACAAAATCAAACAAATGAACAAAAATCATCCATTGTACACACACCATTAAAACGACCGATCTTTATTGTCCGCAAGCGTTACGTTCAATAACGCTTCGTGTTTAAATGTGTTTAACTACATATCGACTATTCAAACATTTCACACAGCAGCCAATTTTGTTGTGCGCATAGCATTATGGTCAATAACACTTATTTGTCCGGTGTACTTTAATTAGATAGGCATCCATCAACCATCACATGTATCCGCAAACACAAATTAACGTCAACTGGTTATAGTCATAAATTAATTATCACTATATTTAAATTAATTAAATAGAAGTTCTCACCTAAAGCTATCCACTGTCGCCAAATATACATATGCGCATGCCACCTTCAGAAGAACGCATTGTCTTGGGCTCAAATGCAATTCCTTTGTAATTAACAGTAGCTCCAACTTCTTAATGCTAACGCCTTGGCGTTTCTTGCATCCTCATTTGTTGGTAACGCCATGGACTCACATGCATGCGTCTTCCTAGTGCCACGAACCATCACCATGCCTCCAAACTTACGTCCTAGCTCTTTTTTTTTTATATAACATGGACCTGCGCATGCAGATGATGTGGGAGGAGGTTGGAGCGGAAGGGGTTTTTGAGGTGTGTTGGCCGGCGTAGAGACATGTTGAAGGCGGACTGACTAGGTTTGCCGACTAGGATGGTGGAATAAGAAGGAGAGAGAGAGGCTGCGGCTACTTCAGAGAAGAGTGGTCAAATGGGAAAAGGGCGCAACAGTTTGTAAGGGACGAAGTAAGGAGGTGCATGCATGCGGAGTGGTGGAGAGAGAAACAGGAAAGACAGAGGGGTTTTTGCAGTGGAGTTTGGGTGAGCTAATGGTCGCTGAAGATGGCGAGCACAGGCTGCCGAGTGGGAAGGCGACTGTTTTTAAGCGTATAATGGAGGAGAGACAAGGTAGTGGAGGAGTGTGACCACGCTGGTTTTTGGGTTGCTTGGCGCCTGCTGGGGATGAAGGCCGTTGCGCTTAGAAGAGGAGTGGTGCAAGTGAGAAAAGGAGAAAGAAAAGGAGGGACAGCGGGTCATGCATGCGGTATTTAAGGGGAGGAGAGCGTGAACTGGAGTGTGGTGACTGGGTGCAGGCTAATGGCGGAGGAAGGCTGAACTGTTAGACGGGGAAAGAGAAGCGGAGGTGGAGTACGGAGGAGTACCGAGGCAAACTGGGGTGAAAGGCTTGTGAGGAGGAGGTGTGCACGGAGAGGGTAGGTGGAGCGGAAGAACAGAGAAGGCCGGGCTGAGACTTCTAGGAAGATGATATGCGAAAAAGAAAGAAGGCCAGAGCTGAAACGTGTTATGCATGCAGCAATATACGCGTCAATTCTTCTGTCTCCATATAGGATGTGCCCACTGTCCCCAATGACAACTGGCATGCATGCGGAAGAAAAACGTTACACACGCGAGTACACTTTTAAGGTGATCCATTAATATTCAGGTTCATATGGACTGCTAATTAAAACAAACGCGACAAGTATGCCTATCACACTTTATACATTACGTTCATATAACTCGGATAACATAAATACTAACTAACATGTACGCAAAATAACTATTGTAAGCATTTATTGAAATCAGAGTAAGTAATTTAAATTAAATAGTTGAAGTGAAAAATCTATTATTATTATAATTATATTTATTTATTCTTAACTTCGAACAACGGAAAACAAATAAAAATCATGGACTACAAGGTAAACTGGAAAACAAAATAAAACAGACCGGTTGACCTACTGTGTAAAGTGTTAAAAGGGTCACTGTTACCCAAAAAAATACATTAGAAAAAATATGTGTTTATTTTCCGAAATAAAAATTACAGAAAATTTTAATAAAATATTTTAAGATGACGCGAACTGAAACTGAACAAAAATTTGCGATGAATATTTAATTATAAATTAAATTTCAAATTCTGGTCGTTTCTAATAACTTGATTACCGCTTGTTCCAGTATTTCAACTTACGTCGAGCCATTCTCCAAAACAAACATTGTTATGACAAATTTCACAATCAAACTAAACTTCCAATCTGTTAAAATACTATTATTGTCTTAAAATTTGATTCAACAATTATTCAAACCTTCCAAATTTTATTTAAAATTCATATTAGATTCAAATTTGATTTTCAAAAAAATCTTAGATCGTTACAACTTCACTTGAGTTCACACTTATTTTATAACTCAAGTCTAGATTTTTCAAATGGAAATTCGGATTTTTTTATTTGCTTAAAAATCTCTGTATTTATATAAATAAACCCTTATGGTTTTTAAACGATTTTGGCGCTGCATTTTTAGAAATTTGATTTTGACATATCTCAAAATCTATTCGGGTTTTTTCTCTTCTATTAGAAAACTATTGTCTAACTGGTCCTGACGATTCTTGGTTCAAAGAATTTCGACTTCAATTGAGTTATGTATACTCAACTGAAGTTCGAATCGCCAATTTACGAACTGCCATGCTGCGATGAGTTCGTTTTAATTATATTTATATATATAAACGTTTTAACTTCGTTTATAATAAATTCAACTCCCTTCTGATATATTTTTAACATATATCAAATCCATTTTTCCAATTCAAGATAATATTTTAGATCTTCTAAAATTGTCGATTTTCTCTAACTCGGAAATAAATTTATTTATACTACGATCTTCTATATTCAAATTCTATTTGAATTCTATTTGAATTCTATATTCACATCCTATTTAAATTCTACATTCAAATTCTTTATTCGAATTTTCTTTATTCATATTCCATTTCAACTCTATTTGAATTCTATATTCAAATTCCCATTTCAACTCTTAAAATTCTATATTCAAAGTCTATTTCAAATTTTTTTTGAATTCTATATTCAAATTCTCATTTCAATCTACTTGAATTCTATATTCAAATTCCATATTTAAAATTTTTTATTTAAATTCCATTTCACTTTCGAATTTCAAATTCTATATTTGAATCCCTTTATATTTTTTATATTTAAATTCTTTATTTAAATTCCATTTGAATTTCTATATTCAAACTCCATTTCCATTCAAATTGAGTTTCCTATATTCAAATTCTATTTCAAACTTTATTTATTCATTCTTTAAACAAGTCTCGATTTCAATTCCTTTTGAAATCGATATTTCTACTTTTGGAAAATAGATTTCCCTTTTCAATTTCGCACTTGTATTTTTATTTCTGAATTATCCAATGATAATTCCTTTCACTTCATTTATAAACTTCGTTTATAAAAGAACTATTTATAAACTTTGTTTATAAAAGAACTATTTATAAACTTCGTTTATAAAGGAACTACTTGTTTTATTTCTTTTAAAACAAGTTAATATTTCAAATCTATTTAAAAAATCAATTTCTATTTTAGAAAAATAGAATTTCCCTTTTTTAAATCTCAAATACCCCTTTCAGGGTATTTTTATAAATTAACACTTAGGCCTAGTGATATTTAAACGCCAAACAACCAGTTATTTATTTCAGGTTTTCTAACACATCATACATGACTGTATATATGTAAACAAATAAACAAACAGATAATATATATTTTTGAGGAATCTAGTTGGATTCCTCCAACCTGTTTTCCTGCATGCACAGACGTTAGTCAACATAGTAGTACCCATCCTGCTTCGAGGCAGGATATCGTGGTATGAAGGTCATCCACTAATATATATTTGTGGGGCGCATGGGGAAATCATCCGCTATGAAACTGCGAGCATCCGCTAATGAGACTGCGGGAATCCAACCAATCTCAACCCAATATATATATATATATATATATATATATAATAGTCAACCAATACTAGATAACTAATATATTTAAAACAATCAAACAACTTTCAAACAAGCATAATTCTAATTAAATGGTGAGTGAGGTTTACTCACCTTTATTTCATTTGCAGATCCGATACGCTTTTTAGTTGATTTTGAATAGACCCTAAACTTTCCAAATCACTTCGAATAAATTCCAATGCAAAGCTTTTTGCCAATTCGACTCCAACCAATTTCATTGTTCGCATCTTACTAAAATCTTAACCCTTCTTCATTCAATTCTCATTCAGGATTATTGCACCAAACTGAACTCTTACTTCCAACTATCGAACTCCAAATTCTATTCATATAAAAATTAAATATGCGAATTATGCTTCTATTAAAATTAATCGTTATTAACTAAATTTAAATGTAAATTTGATTACTTTAAAACCAAGATAAAATTCATGAATTGATCCCCTAACCGATCTTCTCCATTTGAGGAATCTCGCTATCAACCAATTATGAGGTGAGCTACCACTGCAATCAGCCTATAACTGACTTCAACCTCCACTGAAGCATTTCCACAAACACCTGTTGTGCATCACTTCTGCTCCTTCTTAAATGCAACAAACCCACACACCATGTCTGAGTACTTCCTCCTTCATATCACCAAAACCTCTATGGCCATCACCACTTCAACAAGCACAAACTTCTCACTACTGGACTCACGAAAATTCCTGTTGTACCCACACTCAACCACCATCACCAATCACTTTGCATCGCCTAACTCTCTAGGCAAACGTGACCTCGTAGCCCTTTCACTCTTGACTCGAGCGCCTCAAACCGATCGCTCCCCTCGCCCAGGTTCGTCATCCCCTTCCTCATAGACCAAATCGCACCATCCACATCCATCGCACAAACAACACCCTGCTCTGTTCGAACTCCCAAACTCGACTGCCCCAGCTCGTCGCTTCCATCAATGCACCTCTCGACACTCCAACTCCTAACGCAAGCACTCATCGACGATTTCAAGCTTCAGATCGATGGTTGGAACCTTGCCCTAGCTTGGTTCGAGCTTCCGTTCGATTTTGATTTCCGCCCTTTTTCTGTTTGAAGCTTTCTATTTAAAGTTGAAATGAAATAAAGGAAAGGTAAATCGCTGTTTTTATAAGGAAGAGGGGTGGAAGAAAAGAGGGCACGATGTGTTTTGTTTTGTGGAGATAGAAGGAGGCACGGGTTGTTTTGTTTTGTCCACAACTATGTTATTTATTTTTATTTTAAATTGTTTTCGAATTAAAAATCTGTGTCCTTAAAATTAAAATACCCATGATGCCAAACTCCTTTCTGAACCTAACAACTGACATTCCTAGGGTAAAACCGCTATTCTGAACACATTGGGACAGGTATTGAAACCCAACAAATAAATTCTTCGGTTATAAAATTATTATTATCGCTTTTGTATTCAAACAGAACTGACACTGATTATCTGAATCATTTCGATTCAGTTTTAACTTCGAATTTATTTATTGTTTTCGTATTCGTCAATTTAATATATTCGATATTAAAGCGAAATCGATTATTAAATTGATAACTTAATATAAAATTCCATTTATATTATCCACCCAATATTTAAATCCATATTAAATATTTAAAATTAACCCATAAGAATCCGGGTCATTACAACAAGGTTCTCAAGGTGTAGGATCTAGCACTTGAGATAGCTTTGACCCAACTCATTCCTTTAGAGATTATCATCTGTCTTGTTCTTTATGCTTATATGTAGCTTTCCACGTTTTATTTATTTTCTGTACTTGATGATGAAAAGGATACTTTTTATCTTTTTTACTTTGATTTGTTGTTGTTGAGACAACTACGATTTCTTGACTTGTGATGTAATGTTACTTCTTTTTTGGTTTTAAGTGAAAAATCTAAATTTCTTTGTGCTTATTTATGTTGTCTTGTGAATTTCAGCCCCTGGGATTTTATTTTATATCTATACTCTTGATATTTCTTAATGAAATCGTCATAGAAGACAGACCTAATTAGGAAGCAGCTGAAGGCAGCTCAGGATAAACAAAAGTTGAATGAAAATATATGGTGGATGGACCTAGAGGTCGAGGTAGGAGACTTGGTTTTCATTAAGGTGTCACCTTTGAGGAGTGTGGTTCGATTCGGCTCGTTAGGAAGTAGGCTCAGAGGTTCATAGTGGAGAGGATAGGTCAGATGGCTACAAGGTTAGACTACCTGAGTGGTTGGATGGAGTTCATGATGAATTCTATTTTCAAACTTGCGAAAGTGCTTACATGATTCTGCGGTAGTTGTAGAGCCGAATACGCCAAAGGAGATCGAGGTAGAGAAGGAAGCATCGGTCACGCGTGTTCCTACATGGATACTAGGATCTGAGGTAAAGAAGTTGTGGAATAAAGTGATTAAGCTTGTTAAGATTCAGCATGGAGAAGATAGCAATGAAGAAACTTGGGAATCGGAGGATAAGATCCGCGCTTCTTTTTGTTTCTTTTTGGCAGTATGCCCTTATTCCTTTCCTAAGCTTTGAATTTGAATATATTTTTCCTATCATTTGAATTATAAGTAGAAGCCTTTGGGTGGTAGGAAATGGTTTAAAACATGTTAATATAACATGTCATGGTTGAATGGATTCACGTTGACGCAGGTGTTTGCTAGTGGATGCAGTGGATGTATACACACACACACACACACACACACTCTATGCACTAGTTAGAGATCGGCAAACTAAATACTTGCATACTTGCATATGGTTGTGTATGCATTTTAATTTATTTTAATATGGACGTAAATGGTTGAATCATCACTTGGATGTCACATTCTGGTGAATGATTGTGCACTCATATAGTGTATTATTAGGATTCCTTTGCATACATATTAAATGCATGATACAGACATGAAATTGCATTAAGGAGGTCAACTAAATCAGTAGATCGCCTAATTTTGCATTAGCTTAGGGACATAAACACTACACCTCTTGCATATGTTCATGAAAAGCATTAGAAAATCTAAGGATAAAAGATTCCGGTGGTTGATGTTGAGTAGATGGGTGTAGATGATTATTGCTAATATTTATTACATTCTTCAAACCTTTAACGAGGGGAGAATGTAACAACCGAAAAATTTAATGTAGAAAATTAATTAAAAGATTAATAAGGTGAGTATTAATCAGAAAATTATTGGAAAATGGACAACAGAGGGTTGCGCCATTAAGTCTGTTACGAAATTCTGGTTAAGATAGACTTTTGGTTTATTAAAATCGGACTTAAAACGAAGAAAATATAAAAGAAACAAGTTTGAATTTTGAATTTTAAAAGGCGGCAACGTTCGAATAAATCATAGCAAATCACGCAAGTTGGGGCAGGCCCGATACTCGATTGGGTTGACTAGGGGGTCAGCCAAGACCCCAAGTTGGTCGACCACCCAGCATTTGGGTCGAATCAACCTGGGTAGCGTGCGCACCCAATGCGCACGTTGTCGATCAGTTATGGTTGCCTGTTTAGTGCATTTTTCTGTAGAGTTCTAAGATCTGATGGCCTAGAATTTTAACCTAAAATCTAGCACATCTAAATGCCCTAACTCTATTATAAGTAGACTCCAAAACCTAACCAAATCTCACTACTCCATTTCTCTGTCTCCCTCTCAAATAATGCTCTTCTCAGATAAAATTATAATGGAGTATTTATAGGCTTGCCTATCAAGGTGTACACCAACCAACCTCTACGACATGTCTTTGCTTAAATGGAATATTGAAAGTTAATTCGAAACTGCATATTTTCCATCGAGGACTATCCAAGGACAAGCTCTGGCAGATTTCGTTGTAGAGTTTATGGCTTCAGAGGACAATGTTGAGCCAACAACTACTGGGTGGAAGTTACTCACAGATGGAGTTCATAATAATTGATGTTCTATCCCTAAAGTCATCTTATTAACTCCTAAGAACGATTGATCTGTTATGCATTGAAGCTAGACTTTCTGGTAACCAACAACGAAGACGAGTATGAAGCCCTGATTGCCGGATCGAAACTAGCAAAGGAACTAGGAGTGAAGTCAATTGAAATTTTCTATGACTCCCAAGTTGTTATATACCAGGCCAGGAACGAATTCCAGGCCAAGGGGGCACGACTTGCCACTTATCTTGATCGGGTTCATGATTTGCTTGATGGATCTAAGTACTATTGCATTTCATACATCCCACATGACTAAAACAAGAAAACCGACTCATTGGCCAAGCTAGCCAACTCGGAGAACCCAGAGCAAACGAAGTTTGCCCCAATTAAGACATTTACTACCCCAAGCATGATCAAATGGAGGATAACCAAGCACTAGATGTCGAGCCCGAGTGGGAACCATGGATGACTCCTATTAAGAAATTCCTCCTATAAAGAACCGTGTCTCAATGAAAAAGCGAGAAGCGTACTCTCCTGCGTAAAGTGTTGAGATACATCATTTAGAGAGATGCGTTGCGTAGAAAGGATTCTACATCCCCTTGCTCCAATTTGCAGCTCCCGACGCCACAAAGCAGATACTACGAGAAGTACACGAAGGCGAGTGCGGCGACCACACTGTGAGGCAAACTTTGGAAGAGAAGATATCCGTTACGACAAATTTCGGCCTACCGTCAATCAATATGCAGTTGATTATTCACGATGTTGCGACAAATGCCAGAGGTTCCAATCCAACTCACCTAAATGGTCAGTCTTGGCCTTTCGTGATGCGAGGAGTGGACTGTTAGGGATTGCGGAATGGATCACTAAGGCAAAACTAACACTAGAGGTGCATGAATAGTATTTTTGTAACCCCCCACCTCCGTTATGGTCACTCACAAGGGAATGCCTTAACTTTGGTGGAGCATTTTAGTAAACAGAACAGAAACTTACAAGACAGATAAAACAGTACTTGAAAAATTTATAACTTTATTTCAACAGAAGCTTGGTTACATCCTTTCAAATCACAATATCAGAATTCAAGTACAAAATATTAGTCTTGTACAAAAGCCTTCAGAATGCATAGTTTAAAATCATAATCCCCACAAAAGAAGACAAGCCATACTTTAAGCACTGCAAGCGGAAGAAATCTGGATCAAGCTAGAGTATTCCCTTCTACAAAACCTGGGGGGGGGGGGGGGGGGAGAAACGGAAGAAAGGAGGCGAAACAACAAGGGTCAGACAAAAGTCTGGCAAGTCCAGTGATTTTCAGTTATGAACAGATAATAATAACATGACATGAAAATAAAACTGGATGAGAGATAACTGTAATAGATGTAGCAGATATGACAGAAGAACAGAATGATATAAGCTATTGCTTTACACTTCTCTGCACTAATACTAGTATAACAGAATTAGATGTCACCCTAATGTCTAAACTGAAACAGAAACGGGTACAGAATAATTTAACCGAAACAGAATGCTAATAATGGGCCTTTACTAGCCGATCAGAAACAGACAGAAGCAGAAACAGATTAATCCCTACGGAAACAGAATGTAGAATTAGGTGTACACTAGTAATGGGCCTTTACCACCCGAACAGACGGTATCACGCAGAAACAGACAGGTGTTACCACCCAACAGAAACAGACGGTACCAACAGAAACAGACAGAACTAAGTGTACCCTAAAACCCTACCCCAAGCGATCGGCTCCCTAATACATAAATATCCTGTGTCGGCCCCACAGTAGGGTGTATCACTCCCTAAAGTGACAACCAATTGGCACAGACCTATTTACAGATGTCACGGCGTCTTACATCCTCAGAGGCAGACCGGGATCCATGCACGCACATGACCCGGTTGGAACGCACCATCAACACCCCTCGCCATTATCAGAATGAACTGCTTATAATTAGTTCAGTAAGCGTGCCCGGACCCTACTTATTGTTGGGTCAAAGTTTTGATACCAGAAAGGGTTACTGACTAATATGGGTCCCAAACAACAGATGACACAAGTAATTCCCCTCCTAACCTTGTGTCCCCGGACTAACAGATTTCAGCTTAACTTGTCTACAAGTTTCAAACATACAAAATTTAGATTAACTAGTTCACAGATCAGACAATCAAGTTAACAGGTTTTCAGACTAACGGATCAGATGTTCGGATTAACAGGCTTACAGATTAACTGGTTACAGATTAACAGACTTACAGATTAACTGGTTACAGATTATCTAACTTTGTATTGGGCCTACGGATTCATAAAACGGGTTTATCAGATTCATTGGTCCAATTGGTTTAGCCTTACCCAACACGTTTTAGACATCATAATTATCTCAGATTTTCATTATGTAATATTAATGCCCAAATCTCTCACATTAGACTGACAGTTTGCGGCTACTGGTTAGGCCGGTTGGTTCCGGGCAGGTTTCTGTCGCAAACTGAGTCTAACCTCGGGTTTCAAGCACGTTATGACTAACTTCTCACATTAGAACCTATTGTTTGCGATCATTGGAATATGCCGGGCGGTTCCGGGCAGAATTACGCCGCAAACTCATTCTCACCTCGAGTTAGCTATGTTTATCTTTGCGGCCAATTAATTAATGATTCACCATTTATACCCACGCCTAATATACATGTCAATTATTCATAACTATAGCCAATTCAGATTATGTCAATAGCGGACTAATTATATCAACTCAACAGATATTGCAGATAACAGATTTTTCAGATTAGGCGACTTAACGGATTTAGCAGATTAAGCAAACTAGCAGATCAAGCATATAACAGTTTAGGCATTCTCACCAGACTTAGCAGATGACAGATTTGGTATATGAAAAGATATAGCAGATTATAGCAGAACTAGCAGATTAGGCAATATAACAGAACTAGCAAATTAGGCAATATAACAGAACTAGCAGATTAGGCCATATAACAGATTTAATCATTCCTTAAAGTTTCATAAACATATCTTGCCTAATTATAAATTTGGCCTAAGTTTGCATGCCTAAATAGTTGCCATGATTCACATTATGATCATATACCCCACGTTTGCATTGAATTTACATGGCACAGATTATGGTCATAATTTACCATATAACACACGTCTCAAATTTAGTTAAACTTGCCTAGTACAATAGATTCACATATAAATTATGCCAAATATAGCCATCGATTTCAATGCATGTCATACATTCAAAAATCTCCCACTTAGGTGTTATTCACATTTAATAGTTATCAAATCTTAACATAAATCTTCACACCTAAGTCATATTCCCTTTTTATCCCAAATCATGAATTTCTATATAAACAATATGCCCAACAATCTAGAACTTTAAATTATAACAGATCTTTAATTCAAAAATATGCGTTATGTCCAATGTCTCAAGTCACATGTTAATATACAATGGTTCCTCTTCTTCCAATTCACAGAATATGCACAGATCTAAATCTAGTTTACAACCTATGTCCTTTTAGTCACAGATTAGCCATGTCCAATTATGCCATCATTCATTTATTTGTCCCAAAGTTTAACGTTCGTGCGTTAATCTCTTATGAGATTTGGCGCAGGCTCGGGGTAGCCTGGCTATAGAACAGAAAGAAGAAAGAGATATAGAATAAAATAGATCAGAACAGAACGTATGCAATCTCAAATTCAGATTTACAATCATGTCACAATTATAATTAAAGTTTATATTGGAAAATAACTGCACTTGCCTTGGTTGGATTCTAAAAGAAAAAGGTGTTGTAGCTGTTCTCTTTTAATCCTAATCAGAATTGGAGGAAGAAGAAGCGCAAGTCCTAGCTTATGTTTCAACAGAGTAGAGACGCCATTGATTTATTTATTTTTAGAGAGGAAGAGAGCAATGGAGGCTAGAGAATTGTATATGAGATTTAGGTTTAGGTTAGGGATGTATATATAGGTGTAGGAAGTTATTTAGGACCATTAGATTAACCCTGAATCATGAGAACCATTCAAACAAAATCTGCATTTGAGCGAATCGGCCCATGGGATGACAGCCAAACATCCTGAATTAACCCCTAGTCGACCCAGCGGAGCTTGGGTCGACCTCAAAAATGGGCCGGTTCGGTTATTCCCCCTCCCAATTCGCTGTTTTGAACCTTTTTTGCATGTTTATTTATTTAATTTTTATATATATCTATATATATTTCTCTCATATGCATACAAACTTCAAGGCTTAATAACTTCTTCATAATTAACCATTTTTTTAATATTCTCAGAAAATACGGGGTGTTACATTCTCCCCTCCTTAAAGGATTTCGTCCCCGAAATCTTCAAGTTAAGAAGAATGTATCCTAACATCAAACATCCATCTACTCAACCATTTAATCACAGGCATCCATTGTCCTTAAAAGGTTTCTAATGCCATATGAACATATGCAAAGTGTGTGTATATGTTTCTTATCTAATGCAAAATCAAGCGGTCTACTGATCCAGTTGACCTCCTTAATGCGAATCATGTTAGTGTCATGAGTCCAAATATGTATGCAAGAAATCCTATTTGATACACATCATTTCTATATGAGTGCATAACCATTCATCCAAATGCAACATCCATGTGAGGAGTCAATCATTCTGCATCCACAAAAATTGAAAAATGCACACACATCCATATGCAGTATGAGAGTGTTTTTGAGCCGATCTAGTGCCTAGTGTGTGTATATGCATCCACGGGCAACCACTACAACCACTTGCATCCACTTGCAACCATCAAACATAACATGTCTCAAACACATGTTTACACCCATTAGTTTCTACCTAAAGTTCGAAGATTCGATCGATAGGATACAGTAAAACGATGGAAGCGAGTACAGATAAAACAAAAACTTGGTTCCCATTTGACATTGGTTGAGAGAATAATTCCCCTAAGTATCAACCCCAAAGACCGAGATCAATATCAGATTGACACTCAGAGGATTACCCTCTTTAGACAATGTCAAAACTGGAAATCTTAACCTTATCAGAGATATTCAGATATTTACAGACTACTAGTATAGATCAGACTACCAAATGATTCTTAGAAAACTAAGCATGATAAAACCCAGAATGTATGCGTCCTACTTGACGCCTAAAACAAATATCTCTCAAACCCCAACCTATCACCAGCAGATGAGTCGTAACCCCTACGGGGTTTGAGACTATAACCAGATCAGAAACAAGACTATTATTAAAGTGTAGAGACTCGACTACAGAATCAGAATGCCATAATCGGAAAGAGTTCTAACTCAATAATCAGATAAGGAAACTAAACTCTCTACGGAAATTTTCCTACTTATATCCTATCCACCAACTATGAGAGCGTTAGCCTGCCTTCCCGAAGTAGGTCATGTCCTCTGTCCTTGCCCCCGTTTCTTTGGGCAGTCCCTAGTGAAGTGTCTCATCTCACCATAGTTGAAGTGAGTGTCCTTCCTCTTTTGGCAATCCTTGTTCAGATGAGTCAAGCTTCCATAAGTAAATCACTTTTTCCCCTTCTTATCTTCAGACTTCTCATCCTTCCTTTGCGTTTCCTTTTTTATCTACTTTGTGAACCAAGTCCATATCCACGAGTTTCTCATCCTTGGGTTGTGCTCCTTAGCCAAACTCCCTCATTCTCATCTTTACTATCCGTGTGTAACACGTTGACAAGTCCCTCGAAAGCGGCCTCCATCGCACGGAAAATCCTACAAAGCTCGAAAGAAAATTAGCCGTAGGTGAGACTACTGCGGCTACAGATGGAAGTCGGGCGCTTATTTGCCCTTTGACCGGTGTCATAGTCTTATCAAGCCTACAGAACCATGTCGCGATGAGGTTACCTCCCAGAAAGTCGGGAGCCCCGGAGAAAGAAGGAAACAAAGATTCAAACAGAGGATCAAAAGATAGATATATGGCTTTTGGGGATTATGTTTTTCAAAATAAGCTTTATTTTTGAAAATACTTCCTTTCAAAACCTTTTTTTTAAATAGTTTTCAAAAACTTTTATCTAATCTGGTAACCTTTAGCTCTGATACCAAGTGTAACACCCCACCTCCGTTAAGGTCGCTCACAAGGGAATGCCTTAACTTTGGTGGAGCATTTTAGCAAACAGAACAGAAACTTACAAGACAGATAAAACAGTACTTGAAAAATTTATAACTTTATTTCAACAAAAGCTTGGTTACATCCTTTCAAATCACAATATCAGAATTCAAGTACAAAATATCAGTCTTGTACAAAAGCCTTCAGAATGCATAGTTTAAAATCATAATCCCCACAAAAGAAGACAAGCCATACTTTAAGCATTGCAAGCGGAAGAAATCTGGATCAAGCTAGAGTATTCCCTTCTACAAAACCTGGGGGGGGGGGAGAAACGGAAGAAAGGATGCGAAACAACAAGGGTCAGACAAAAGTCTGGCAAGTCCAGTGATTTTCAGTTATGAACAGAAAATAATAACATGACATGAAAATAAAACTGGATGAGAGATTACTGTAACAGATGTAGCAGATATGACAGAAGAACAGAATGATTTAACCGAAACAGAATGCTAATAATGGGTGTACACTAGTAAGGATTTAACCGAAACAGAATGATTTAACTGTAACAGATGTAGCTATTGCTTTACACTTCTCTAAACTAATACTAGTATAACAGAATTAGGTGTCACCCTAATGTCTAAACTGAAACAGAAATGGGTACAGAATAATTTAACCGAAACAGAATGCTAATAATGGGCCTTTACTACCCGATCAGAAACAGATAGAAGCAGAAACGGATTAATCCCTACGGAAACAAAATGTAGAATTAGGTGTACACTAGTAATGGGCCTTTACCACCCGAACAGACGGTACCACGCAGAAACAGACAGGTGTTACCACCCAACAGAAACAGACGGTACCAACAGAAACAGACAGAACTAAGTGTACCCTAAAACCCTACCCCAAGCGATCGGCTCCCTAATACATAAATATCCTGTGTCGGCCCCACAGTAGGGTGTATCACTCCATAAAGTGACAACCAATTGGCACAGACCTATTTACAGATGTCACGGCGTCTTACATCCTCAGAGGCAGACCGAGATCCATGCACGCACATGACCCGGTTGGAACGCACCATCAACACCCCTCGCCATTATCAGAATGAACCGCTTATAATTAGTTCAGTAAGCGTGCCCGGACCCTACTTACTGTTGGGTCAAAGTTTTGATACTAGAAAGGGTTACTGACTAATATGGGTCCCAAACAACAGATGACACAAGTAATTCCCCTCCTAACCTTGTGTCCCCAGACTAACAGATTTCAGCTTAACTTGTCTACAAGTTTCAGACATACAAAATTTAGATTAGCTAGTTCACAGATCAGACAATCAAGTTAACAGGTTTTCAGACTAACGGATCAGATGATCGGATTAACAGGCTTACAGATTAACTAGTTACAGATTAACAGACTTACAGATTAACTGGTTACAGATTATCTAACTTTGTATTGGGCCTACGGATTCACAAAACGGGTTTATCAGATTCATTGGTCCAATTGGTTTAGCCTTACCCAACATGTTTTAGACATCATAATTATCTCAGATTTTCATTAATTAATATTAATGCCCAAACCTCTCACATTAGACTGACAGTTTGCGGCTACTGGTTAGGCCGGTTGGTTCCGTGAAGGTTTCTGTCGCAAACTGAGTCTAACCTCGGGTTTCAAGCACGTTATGACTAACTTCTCACATTAGAACCTATTGTTTGCGACCACTGGAATATGCCGGGCGGTTCCGGGCAGAATTATGCCGCAAACTCATTCTCACCTCGAGTTAGCCATGTTAATCTTTGCGGCCGATTAATTAATGATTCACCATTTATACCCACGCCTAATATACATGTCAATTATTCATAACTATAGCCAATTCAGATTATGTCAATAGCGGACTAATTATATCAACTCAACAGATATTGCAGATAACAGATTTTTCAGATTAGGCGACTTAACGGATTTAGCAGATTAAGCAAACAAGAAGATCAAGCATATAACAGTTTAGGCATCTTCAGCAGACTTAGCAGATGATAGATTTGGTATATGAACAGATATAGCAGAATATAGCAGAACTAGCAGAATAAGCAATATAACAGAACTAGCAAATTAGGCAATATAACAGAACTAGCAGATTAGGCCATATAACAGATTTAATCATTCCTTAAAGTTTCATAAACATATCTTGCCTAATTATAAATTTGGCCTAAGTTTGCATGCCTAAATAGTTGTCATGATTCACATTATGATCATATACCCCACGTTTGCATTGAATTTACATGGCACAGATTATGGTCATAATTTACCATATAACACACGTCTCAAATTTTGTTAAACTTGCCTAATACAAAAGATTCACATATAAATTATAGCAAATATAGCCATCGATTTCAATGCATGTCATATATTCAAAAATCTCCCACTTAGGTGTTATTCACATTTAATAGTTATCAAATCTTAACATAAATCTTCACACCTAAGTCATATTCCCTTTTTATCCCAAAACATGAATTTCTATATAAACAATATGCCCAACAATCTAGAACTTTAAATTATAACAGATCTTTAATTCAAAAATATGCGTTATGTCCAATGTCTCAAGTCACATGTTAATATACAATGGTTCCTCTTCTTCCAATTCACAGAATATGCACAGATCTAAATCTAGTTTACAACCTATGTCCTTTTAGTCACGGATTAGCCATGTCCAATTATGCCATCATTCATTTATTTGTCCCAAAGTTTAACGTTCGTGCGTTAATCTCTTATGAGATTTGGCGCAGGCTCGGGGTAGCCTGGCTATAGAACAGAAAGAAGAAAGAGATATAGAATAAAATAGATCAGTACAGAACATACGCAATCTCAAATTCAGATTTACAATCATGTCACAATTATAATTAAAGTTTATATTGGAAAATAACTGCACTTGCCTTGGTTGGATTCTAAAAGAAAAAGGTGTTGTAGCTGTTCTCTTTTAATCCTAATCAGAATTGGAGGAAGAAGAAGCACAAGTCCTTGCTTAGGTTTCAGCAGAGTAGAGACGCCATTGATTTATTTATTTTTAGAGAGGAAGAAAGCAATGGAGGCTAGAGAATTGTATATGAGATTTAGGTTTAGGTTTAGGTTAGGGATGTATATATAGGTGTAGGAAGTTATTTAGGACCATTAGATTAACCCTGAATCATGAGAACCATTCAAATGCAAAATCTGCATTTGAGTGAATCGGCCCACGGGATGACAGCCAAACACCCTGGATTAACCCCTAGTCGACCCAGCGGGGCTTGGGTCGACCTCAAAAATGGGCCGGTTCGGTTATTCCCCCTCCTAATTCGCTGTTTTGAACCTTTTTTGCATGTTTATTTATTTAATTTTTATATATATCTATATATATTTCTCTCATATGCATACAGACTTCAAGGCTTAATAACTTCTTCATAATTAACCATTTGTTTTAATATTCTCAGAAAATACGAGGTGTTACAGTTTTTTGAGAAATTTAACAAAATCTAAAACTTATATGATCTATTATATGAATCACACACCACAAAAACAATCACAGACACACAATCAAACACAAACAGAAACACATAGATAAACCAAAATAAAATGCAGAAAAGGAAAGAACGCACCGGTTTTATACTGGTCCGGATTACTCCTACGTCCAGTCCCACGCAACGTTGGATTGCACAGAGTTTTATTACTATATCAATATCCAAGTACAACCCCCTTGATTTCACAACTATAAGGTTAACATCAATTCCAAACACCCTTGATCAAGCATATTCCCCTTAATCACATGGCTACAAGATTAACACCGCTCCAGTTCCTTGATTTCAAGGCTATAAGGAAGCACCTTTTCCCTTAACAATTGCAACAACCCTATAACTTTTCAATAGCACTTTGATTTAGAGAGTAATAAGTAGAGAAGAAGTTTTATATAAATAGAATTAAATTCGGCAAAGTATAAGTGTAGAAATCATAAAAATAAGAAATAATAATGGTGTAGAGAAAGGGGATGAAGATGGAGAAGAAGAATGATAAAAAAAATCGAAATTAGCCCCTATTTGTAAGATTTGAAAGGTTTCAATGCTTCTGGAACATAACAAATAGTGAAAAGACACTTCATTTCAAAATAAAAAAATATGACAGTTATACGTCGACATAGGCATAAATGTATTTCGACATAACCGAATATAAAATTGAATTTTGAGCATTATTGAAGTGTTATGATATACATATATATATAATTCTATAAACTCTTGAATTAAAACATAGTTTGTAAATGAATATTATAAAGTAGAAAATCATTTGAAACCATAAGTATAAACTATATAAACATATTTATAAAATTATAGAGTTTAAAACTATATAAATATAAAGTATATAAAAGTATATATATATATATATGTATAAAACTTATAAACTATAAAACTTTGAGTTTAAAATCAAAAGTAATATAGAGAATAAAAATTAAAGATAGAATTTAAAATTTGAAAATCAAAAATTGAAAAACAGAATTTGAATTAGAACCTGGAGTGTTATTCAGAGTCTTATATAAACTAGACTCTATTACTATATTTATCTTGAACTCTAGAAATATTGATTACTCATGAGTCTAGAATCATCTCTGAATTCTAAATCTCTAAAAATTCTTAAACTGTACAGTCTTAAGTAATAACTCCTGTATATAAATCCTGTATATGTGTGTGTGTGTGTGTGTGTATATATATATATTCTAGATAAAAGTGTTAGTATAAATTTTATAATCAATTAATATTGAAATAAGGTTGTTGTCATCAAAATCCATTCTCCAACAATCTCCCCTTTTTTGATGATGACAACCTTAGTTTATAAAATATCATACCAGTAAATACCCTGTCTATATAAATCCTATAAACTCATTCTATATTTTATAATTTCACCCCCTTTGGCATTATCAAAAAGAAATTCTAAAACTACTCCCCCTAAATCCTATAATTATCTAAATTATATTAAGACATATAATTGTATAATTTGTGATTATAAAACTTGATATATATGACTCCCCTTAAATTCTTGCCTATATAACAAAGTAACAGAACACTTATGTTAGAAAAAACAAGCAATATATTTAAACATTGTTTTTACAAACGATATTACATGAACATGTCATATATCAAATTAACGGAAAGGAACGAAAATTAACGACAAGAAGCTAATCAAAAACCTAAATTCTACTTGTCCTTAACTATAGGAGACTTATGGGTAGGACAATTTGGGTAATGGAGGCAAAAATCTACATTTCGTTCTATAACATTTCCTTTATGATCGTACAAGACTTCACCCACGCATACGACTTGATCTTCCTCGTTTGAGACTTCTTGTTGTACCTCCTTGGGTTCCAATTCCTCCATTTTCTCTTTTTCCTCTTCTTCTAGTTCCTCCACTTCTTCCATAGGTTCATTATCATCTTCGATGATGATTGAATTATCTTGGCTGTCCATTATGAACTTACTAAGACTCCTTAACATCTTTACTTGTCGATTTTGCTCTTTACTCATTCGAATTTGAAGCAATTGTATTTCAACGTTCAAGTTTGATGACACATGATAGGGTAGAACGTTGAAACGGACCTTTGGATGATTCGGGATTGATTTGGGTGTTAAAATTGGTGGAGGCCATTGTTTATTTTAGTTTAGAATTTTTATAGAAATGAGAAATGAAAATGAAGAAGAAAATTCGGAGTGGAGAGTTTAAATGATTATTGTAACTAACTTTTGGTGGAAATTAATTTTTAAAAACCTGGCAGTTATATGTCGACATAGTGACACATGTATGTCGACATAATTGTATTTTTTATTTTATTTTTCTGATTTTTTAATGTTATTCTTATATATATTAATATTTTTAATCACTCCAATTCACTTAAAGAACATATGCCTAATTCTCTTCTAAATTTAGTAAATGTTGCTTCGTTTAATGGTTTTTTTTAATATATCTTCTATTTGTTTATCTGTTTCTATAAATTCAAGTGAAATTTTCTCTTTACTTACTTATCCCTTAGAAAATGATGTTGTATATCGATATGCTTAGTTCTTGAATGATGAGTTGGATTTTTAGATATATTTATAACACTCGTATTATCGCAGTATATTGGTGATTTGTTTATATTTAATCCAAATTCATTTAGAGTTTGTTGCATATATATTACTTGAGAACAAGCCAAAGCAGCAGAGATATATTCTGCTTCAGTTGTTGACAAAGATACCATATTTTGCTTTTTACTAAACCACGAGACTAGTGAATGTCCTAAGAAGTGACATGCTCCACTAGTACTTTTACGATCGGATTTACATCCCGCGTAGTCAGCGTCACAATAAGAAACTAAGTCGAATGAATCATCCTTAGGATAAAATAATCCAAAGTCTGATGTATGCTTTACATACCTTAGAATACGTTTTACGACTTTTAAATGCGTTTCCATATGTTGCGATTGATATCTTGCGCAGAGATATACACTATGCATTATATCTAGTCTACTAGCGGTTATATATAGTAGTGATCCTTTCATTTCTCTATATAGTTTTTGATCAACGTCTTTTGATGTATCATCTTTATTTAATGCTATATTAGTCGCCATAGGTGTTGGTCTCCCATTAATTGTTGTTCAATTATATTTATCAATTAGATCTCTTGTGTATTTTTCTTGATTAATAAATATTTCATTCCTTAATTGATGAATTTGTAAGCCTAAAAAGAACGTTAGTTCTCCCATATGACTCATCTCAAATTCTCGGGTCATAATATCTGAAAATTTCATCTTATCGTTTGTTGATCCGAAAATTATATCATCAACATATATTTGTACTAATTGTATATCCTTATTATTCTTCTTAATAAACAAAGTATTATCTAATTTTCCTATTTCAAATTTTGATTGTAACAAATAATTTCTTAATCTATCAAACCAAACCTAGGATCCTGTTTTAAACCATATAATGCTTTTTTAACTTATATACGTGATTTGGTAATTTTTTGGCTTCAACTAGAGGTGGTTTATCTACATATACGTCTTCTTTAACAAATCCATTTAGAAAAGCACTTTTGACATCCATTTGATATAATTTGAAATTATTATGGTTAGCAAAGTCTAGTGAAATCCTAATGGATTCCAATCTTGCTACAGGGGAAAAAAGTTTCATCATAATTTATTCCTTCTTCTTGAGTATAACCTTGGCTACTAGTTGTTCCTTATTTCTTACTACTTCACCGTGTTCATTCATTTTATTTTTATAAATCCATTTAGTTCCTATTATAGTCTTTTCCTCTGGTCTAGGAACAAGTTCCCATACGTCATTCCTAGTAAACTGATTTAGTTCTTCTTCCATTGCTAGTATCCATGAATCATCGGAAGATGCTTCCTTTGGATTCTTAGGTTCAATAGATGAAATAAATGCAGTATTACTCATATTATTCAATTGATTATGGGTTCTAAGGACATATTCAACATCACCTAAGATATTTTTTATAGGATGGTCTCTAAGTAATCTAATTCGTTTATTTGGTTGACTATCTTTATGATTTGTTTCATTAATTTCATTTTCACATTCATCTTCATTGTTTTGTGTTGTATTTTAATATTTTTCGTCAAACGATACGTTTAAGGTTCTTCTTCTATAGTATTGGTTCGAGTATTGAAAACTCTATATGCTTTACTTTTTTCCGAATATCCAATAAATATTCCTTCATCAGATTTTGAGTCAAATTTATCTAAATTTTCTTTAGTATTAAATATAAAACATTTACTTCCAAATATTTTAAATATGACACTTTTGGTTTCTTATTATACAAAAGTTCATAAGGAGTTTTATGAGTTAAGGGTCTAATTGAAATTTTATTTAAAATATAACAAGCTGTTGCAACTGCCTCAGCTCAAAAATTTCTTAGTAAATTACTATCAGATAGCATAGTTCTCGCACACTTGTGTATCATCCTATTTTTTCGTTCAACTACTCCATTTTGTTGAGGGGTTCTAGGAATAGAAAATTTATGGGTTATTCCCTTTTTATTACAATATTTTTCAAAATTTTCGTTTTTGAATTCTCCGCCATGGTCACTGCGTATTTTTTTTGATTTTAAGTGATAAAGTTTTGAATTCTTTTAGAAAAAGTTTTAAATTGATCAAAAGCATCACTTTTATTTTTAAGAAACAAAGTCCAAGCAAATCTAGAAAAATCATTGACTATTACGTAAGCATATCTATAATGATTTATTAATTGGGTTTGAGATGGACCAAATAAATCCATGTGAATTAACTCTAATGGTTTCGAGGTAGTAATTTCCTCTTTTGATTTAAATGAACTTCTCTTTAATTTCCCGAATTGACAAGCGTCATATAAGTTATTAACTTTAAATTTCATTTTGGGTAATCCTCTAATTAAATCTAATTTATAAATCCAAGAGATGTGTTTGAAATTTATATGACCAAATCTCTTATGCCAAATCTAGGGGTCACTTGTATTGGCCATAAGACATAGATTATCATTGGAGATTTTTATACTCAATATGTAGATATTTTCTTTCTATCTCCTTCGAATATTACTTTTGAATTCCTATTTTCTATAAAACATTTATCCTTTTAAAAATCTATTTTATAACCCTTATCGCAAAGTTGACTCATACTTAGTAGATTATGTTTTAGATTCCTAACTAATAAAACATCAGAAATAGTATGAGTTTCAAAATTACTGACATTGCCGATCCCAATAATGTACCCTTTAGAGTTATCTTCGAAGTTAACCATTCCACTATCTTCATATATCAGATTATTGAGTAATTCAGGTTTTCCTGTCATATGTCTCAAATAACCACTATCCAGTATCCATTTGTCCTTTTTGATTTCCACCAAAAATTTGAATTCTCAACAGCCATGTAACACATCAGTTCGGAATTTGAATTTCCAACAGGCACCTTTTCAGAATTTGAATTTTCAATAGCCACCATTTCAGAATTTGAATTACCAATAGCCACTTCACCCATCTTTCAACTTTTATATTTTCAAAAGACATAAAACACGTCTTTTCCTATATTGAACAATATTTCAGTAGATCACTTGATTTTTCAACACGATTATATGTAGACTCTTTACACATTGGTACAATGCATGAATTAACACTAGTGTTAACAATTATTTCAAAATTTTCCATTTAAAATTTTTCAAAAATCAGATTATGAACTTTTTCAAAGACCTTGCTCTGATACCAATTGTTAGGGATTGCGGAAGGATCGTTAAGGCATAACTAACACTAGAGGGGGTGAGTAGTGTTTTTCGAGAAATTTAACAAAATCTGAAACTTATATGATCTATTATATGAATCACACACCACAGAAACAATCACAGACACAAAATCAAAAACAAATACAAAGATAAACAAAAATAAAATGCAGAAAAGGAAATAACACACTGGATTTTATACTAGTTCGGATTACTCCTACGTCCAGTCCCACACAACGCTGGATTGCGCAGAGTTTTATTACTTTATCAATATCCAAGTACAACCCCTTTGATTTCATGGCTATAAGGTTAACACCGATTTCAAACACCCTTGATCAAGTATATTCCCCTTGATTTCATGGCTACAAGGTTAACACCGCTCCGGTTCCTTGATTTCAAGGCTACAAGGAAACACCTTTTTCCCAAACACTTCCCAAACAATTACAATAGCTCTATAACTCTTCAATAGCACTTTGATTCAGAGAGTAATGAGTAGAGAGTGAGAAGAGAATAAGTTTTATATAAATAGAATTGAATTCGGCAGAGTATATGTGTAGAAATCATAAAAATAAGAAATAATAATGTTGTAGAGAAAGGGTATGAAGATGGAGAAGAAGAATGATAACAAAATCAAAATCAGCCCCAATTTATAAGATTTGAAAGGTTGCAATACTTCTGGAACGTTACAAATAGTGAAAAGACACTTCCTTTCAAAATAAAAAATATGACAGTTATATGTCGAAATAGGCATAAATGTATGTCGACATAACCTAGTATAAAATTGAATTTTGAGCATTTTTGAAGTGTTTTGATATATATATAATTCTGGAAACTCTTGAATTAAAACATAGTTTGGTAATTGAATATTATAAAGTAGAAAATCATTTGAGACCAAAAGTATAAACTATATAAACATATTTGTAAAATTGTAAAGTTTAAACCTATATAAATACGAAGTATATATATAAATATATAAAACTTATAAACTATAAAACTTTTGGTTTAAAATCAAAAGTAATATAGAGAATAAAAATTGAAGATAGAATTTGAAGATAGAATTTGAAATTTGAAAATCAGAAATTGAAAAACATAATATGAATTTAAACTTGGAGTGTTATTCATAGTCTTACATAAACTAGACTCTATTACTATATTTATCTTGAACTCTTGAAATATTGATTACTCATGAGTCTTGAATCATCTCTAAATTCTGAATCTTTAAAAGCTCTTAAACTGTACAGTCTTCAGTAATAACTCCTGCATATAAATCCTGTGTATGTGTATATATATGTATATTCTAGATAAAAGTGTTAGTATATATTTTATAATCAATTAATATTGAAATAAGGTTATTGTCATCAAAACTCCATTCTCCAACACAGACATCATCGATAGACTTCCGATTTTCAAAAGTGGAGCAAAGTACGTGATCGTGACAGTCGACTATTTCGTGAAGTAGGATGAAGCCAAACCACTATGCACGATCTCGACGGAGGGGGTGATCAACTTCATCATCAAAAATATTATATTTCAATTTTTATTTCCCAAGATTATCATAAATGATAACGGAACCCAATTCGATAGCTTAAATTTCAAAGATTTTTGTCAATAATATCACATTGAGAAAAGATATAAAAAGTCTATCATCTGTAGTTAAATGGACAGGTCGTAGCAGTAAACTAAATTATAAAGTCCATTCTGAAGAAGCGATTGGATAAGGCTAGAGGCAAGCAGGTTGACGAGCTGCCATTATCCCACTTGGAATATCAAACCACCCATAAGTCACTGACTGACTACACTTCGCTCGTGCTAGCTTATGGCTCTGAAGTAGTCATACATGTAAAGCTTGAAGCCCCCTCTCATTGAATAACTTACTATGATTCTTTAACCAATAAATAAATCCTATTATAATAATTAGATATGACTGATGAGAAGAGAGAGGAAGCTGACTTGCAATATACTGCGCACAGACATCGGGTCGCCTGATACTACCACACAAAGGTTTGTCCTGGAATATTTGAACTAGGCGACCTCGTTTTGAAGCGCGTCTTAACTTGCCCCATCCATATGGGCTTGAAGTGGAAAGGACATTATGTCATTCAACAAAAAATTTAAAATGGAGCTTTCAGTTTGACGAATGTTGATGGCGACCTACGTACTCCTAAGAGCACGCTGAACATATGCGACATTGCTTCACTTAAGCTTTTATTTCTTATCGCTTTGTAATTGGCAAATTGATTTCGAACAAGGTAATTGATATACACATAATTGTGTATATTTTATCTGCATATTTATCTTATTTTATCTTTTAAATAATTGTTATTGTGCATTTATAGTTGTGTTTACAGATTATTTTTGATGAATGGATTAACGCACTTAATTGTTGAAAAGCTTGAAGAATTTGTGCGAAAAGAGTGTTGAATTTTAAAGCTGGATTAAAGCTTGAAGACCTGAAGAAAAGTTGCTATTCAACCGCCTTCTGCTGCATATTTCAAAGACAAGTTTCAATGCTTTTCCATAATGATCACTTGGAGTTGTTATTCATTCTCAAGTCAATTGGAGTTGAAGCCCGCAACCTATTTTCCATGACATCTTCATGCATTCACATTGGTCAAGTTGCTAATTGGGCTAAGTTATTTATCCCATATCATGTAATTTGCAAAGCTTCTCATTCATGCGCTGCACGCGTTCACACTGAGCTACTAGATTAATGTGTTATTTTGAAAAAGGGGTTTTTGTCCCACATTGTGGAATATGCCAAGTAGGCTTGGCCAATACAACTATAAATACCTTGTATCTTATTCATGTAAAAACACACTTAGTTTTATTCTGTAATCTTTCTCTTGGAATAAAACTCTTCTTCCTCTATTCTAGTTAGTTTTAGTTTTATTTATGTTCATGTTATTTAATTTCTGTTTTTCTTCTTCTTTAGCTATGTCTAGCTAATCCCCTTTGATTAGGGGGTGATGACGCTAATAGATATGATTCAACATGAATCACATAGCCAATAGATGAGGACTTTATATATGTAGATCTAGATCTAAATCAAGGGTTAGATCTGAACCTTCATATTCCGTTTCGTTTAGGAGCTATGCTCCTTCACAGGGTATATTCGTGTTCGATCTAACGATTATCAGATTTAGATCTAATTTTAGGTTTTTAGAAACTAATTTGTGAATCTGTCCTATTAGTCTATGGTTGTTTAAGAGCTCAGCTCCTGCATAGGCTATGCTTGTCGTTATTTACTTATTTGTTTCTAAGAATCTATTTATCGTTGATTCGTGTTTGTGACAGAAACATGAATTAGATCTATATTTATTTGTTGGCTATTGATGAGTGTGAATCTAATCTATGTCATTATCCCCTAATTGCTTTCTCTTATTAGATAAATCTCTCTTCTTCATTTAATTGCTGTTATTTTCTGTGTTTTCAATCAATCAAAATCTTGGAATAACTTGATTGGATTTATTAATTAAAATATTTTTGGTCCCAGAGTTCGACACCCTCTACAACAATCCTTGTTGTTTAGGAAAGCCGAACGGATTTTACAGTTGTTTACAATTGTATAATTTGTTCGCAAACAGTAATATGGAAAGACTCGCCAACTACCACTGTGTTATAAATAAAAGCTCTTTCCTTGCTCGTTGAGTATGTGTAATTATATGGCTAAGTTCTATGATTCGACAAACTTGTGCCAATGCATAAATAATGGTGTGATAGGTCCACCAGTGGCATTCATTTGATCACGATTCAACAAGCGTACTCGATTTTGTGACTAAACAGATAAGAGTAAACCAAATTCGAGCACAATTCAAACACTCGATCGTCGATCCTTATCCTAAGACTAGGATGAAGGAATGACGCTAAAATAAATGTGATACAACCATTAACAATTTTAAATCTAACTCCCTATGACTTGAGATAGGGTATAAATAATGAGTAACCATGAATGGCGCATCATGACATGAGACCGCTTGTCCTACAACTCTAACCTGATCGACAACAAGAGAATATAAAATTTAAGAACTAGACGTTCAATTTTGTAACTTACCCTTACCAAGATTGAGGGAATAAGTGTGGACTTAGAAATTGACTTCAAATAAGTTCCAGGCATGGTGCGTGACTTGAAGTTAATTAGGGGCATACACACCCCCTTTGGGCTAACGGTTAAGCTTAATGTAAAATTATTGCAAGTACATTGAATGAAAAACGAAAAGCACTTAGCAATTTTTTCAAAACAAAAGACTATTTTATTTAAACATGCAAGTTTATACAAACATAAAGTCAAAATTGTGAGGTTCACACTCGCATAAGGCTTTGGCCAACAAAACAAAAAGAGTCAACAACTGCAAGCATGCCTATTTGTCCTTAGGATTATGTAACACCCCGTAAAACTCATAAAGATTAATAAATAAATTAAATAATTAAAAACAAGAATTTAAATGATATGGATGGAAAATGAGATTTTGCAGCTTTTGGAATTTGGGTATGAAACTCTTTTATTCGGATCCGTAGCGAAATACTGAATTGTTTTCATATGTAATATGTTGAAAACGGTCAATGTATGAAAAAGTTATAAACAAATGAATTTGGAAAGTTTACGCAGAAAATATATATATATATATATATATATATATAATTCTGTGAATATTATATATATTGTCCAAATAATAACTTAAAATAAAAGAGGGAAATTCAAAATTTGAACTTGGAGATAAGATCTAGGGGACAACGTATATTGGATATATGGAAAAGAATAAAAAGAAAATTAAGAACTAATTAATAAAATAAACACCTCAGCAACACAAAAAAATCAGGCGTCCCAGCCTCGAAGGGGTCGACCGCTAGGCGGTTGGGGAGCCCAATTCTACCTACATGGATGAGGGTTTTTTAAGATGCTATATTTATATGTATGGCTCAGATTAAGTTTTATTAATCTGACGGCTCATGCTCACACGAGCAAGTATAAATAACCCTCAAACCCCACACTAGAAACCCTAATCTTCTACCTTTCTGCCTCCATGTTGCTGAATTCCATAGAAAAATAAAGAGAATAGGGTGAAGGTTTCTTCTACTTCTCTAACTTCATTCTATATCTTTCTATTTTAATCTATATAAGTTTAGGAATTTGGAATTTAGCATAAACAATATGTATAAGGCTCTAATTATATGATTCTTATATGTATATTGTTAGGAGGGGAATCGGAGCTCGTTTGAATATTAAGAACCATTGCAGATCTTAAAATTCTACCACATCTCTGCCTAGTTTGTGAGTAGAATCTAGTTTTGCTTAAAGACATATTCTTTTTCTTTTTAATAATTTGCAATATAAATTGATAGGCCTATGAAGATTTGGTTATGCGATAATATAACATGAAAAATCCCCAAATCTTCCGTTTTGCAATTACATAGGAAATTGTCATGTTGAATTGGTTTTGTGAAATTGTGATTATTGTATTGAATTAAAGGTAAATTTGAGTGTTATACTATTATCTTTATTTTATGTAATTCACCGTTATTATCATTTGATTTAGCCTAAAAAGGTTTGGATTTGAATCGTTTCATAGTTGAATTTGGTTTGGATCCTATTTTGAGTGTAAATGCATTCATAAATTGGAATAAGTTAAATGTAAACATTTTTGGGTGTATAACACCACAAAATAAGTGAATTGGGTGAAATATGGGTTGTAAACATACATGTGTGAATGTATGAAATACTCCACTTTTAATTTAATATTGAAATCATTGCCATATGCTTAGGATGCAAGTTTAAAATTTTATGTATATATGTCTTTCCATCCACTGCTACTTGTTATGTTATCATATTGTCATTATGCCTATATTGTAGCGGTAAAAGTATGAAAAACCCAATTTGCATGCCTTAATTTAGATAAGATGACAATTGCCACCTCGTTAGAACGTTTCCCCGTTTGTACGAATGTTACGTTAATTAGGCGCTATTATTACATTAATAATTTAAACGTAATCAACGTAATTAACGCCATATTAGCTTAATAAAAGCAATTAGGTTAGAGTTTGAATTTGAAATGTCCCCTTAACAAATACATATATATATATATATATATATTTGTTTGCTTATGTGTGCATATATATAGGATGGCTTAGATATATATAAATAATTGACACATAGACACGAGGTATGTTGCCATTTGTGGTAGAAGCCCGCCGGGAACCGACCGACATATCCAGCAATCATAAGTAGGCCTAATTAATGTGAGATGTATAGGTGTCATGGGCCATTCATAAACTTAGTACACTAGACATGAGGTTAAACCGACTTGTAGTAGAAGCCTACCCGGAACCGACCAGCATATCCAACATCTACAGGTATATCGTTTAATGTGAGAGGTCTAGTGTGTATATATATATAACTATATATAAGTATGATGTGTGAAAACAAATAGGTTTACTATGCCTTAAGAAGGTCTTAAGTGGCCGACTCACCTTTTTATCTAATTTGGGTCTTAAATGGTTAGGACTAGCTTCCCTCCGAAGGTTTATTCATTGGAGAGGAACCAAAGTCATGGGACCCACCCTTATTACTATTAAGGTAGGTCTTTGGGTCCTCCTTCTTTGAAAGTGTTTAGGCATAAAACAGTTAAATGAGTAGGGTAGTTCATGGGGATGTCCACTTCCTCTAGAAGCTTGTAAGGGCTTAAATAGGGACAGATTGGTAATTGAAAGATATGTGGCCATTGCATGCTCACCAACTGTCTAAGGGAAGTCTTAAGCAGCATAGGTGTTTTACCGAGTAATATTAGTTAAGTAGTAACGTTCGCAATACTACTTCTAATATTACAAATGAGAGAATAGACTTAAGAACGTTAACATACTAGGATGGGGTTCTTAAAGGGCTAGGGGTCCGGCTCAAGGTTATAAGAGATTGTAAGAATCCACCTTTAATAGGGCCATAAGTGACCGAGAATGCCACCTCGTTGGGTCTTTACGCTAAAAACACTAATGGGCAATTGACTTGGATATCCATCCCATTGGTTTGAAATTTGGTGTTTGTTGTGTGCTGCGTAGATATACCTTGACATACGTAACCTGTTAAAAATATAGGGTATGGATATTAAGTAACACTATATTTCAGTCACACAAAACTCTATGTTCTGACCCCCTCTCCTTAGCATCCAGCAAGTCAGTAGATGCGGTAATACCATGGACGAAGTCATGATTGAAGCCGATGTAGAAGATGAAGTTATTATGATATTATTAGCAATTATTGCTTTGATTTTTTTGGAATCTTATGAGATTGAACTATTTGATGTACCTATTGAACAAATGTTACTACGACTACGTATTTCTGAGATTTTTGAAATAATGTTACATCATATTTGAATATTATATTTTCTCTTTCCGCTATGTGAGATTCCCATTCAAAATATATGTTATTATTATCTGTGCAAATGTAATCCTTACAGGAACCAATGGCCCGTTTAGAATGGCTCTAAGTTTCGATGGGCCTTTTCTGGATCGAAATTTAGGCCTATCCCGGGCGGGTTGTTACATTTGGTATTAGAGCATAGGTTACCCTAAGGGAAATATACGTATGATAGGCATATTTGTGATTTGAAAATGATTTTTCAAACTATATATATGTATTTATTTATTTACCCCAATAAGCATATGCATTTATACTAGGTGTTGTTGTCTTTCTTACTTTTTTCAGCATAAATAGTATCTCAGGTTTATCCACTAAGGGATTCTTCCTTTTCTTTTCAGATAGTAGAATGGCTGAAAATCCTAATGAGTAGGGCTACCAGGCAAGACCCCGCTACTTGCCAGAATGGTTCCAGCAGTACCTCCATACTGTGGAGCAGGTCCCACTACTACAAAAGTGGGCATATTCGACACTAATTTGTGTGCATTGCATGAAAAGTGTGGCGAAAGCTATGATTTCTTCGAGCTTCTGCAACAGCATTCATATGTTGTTGCATTATACGTGGATGCACTGTTGCGGTGGGAATTTTAGTGTTCTGATGTGCAACACCAGTTAAAAGTGTAGCATTACGTATATATAATCCAGCTCAGCTATCCGCGTTATCAACATATAAAAACCCCAGCCGTAGATGAAAGATTAATCCAACGGTTCAAACCATCTATGGATCTGATGATCTTAATGTTAGCCATCATCCAATCATTGACAGCCACGTCATTTCATTCTTTTGATGAAATTTTGGCGCGATCTTCTCCCTTCATGAAATCGTTTTCTTCTCTATCATCTAATCGTTTTCCCCCCTTTTTACTATTGACAAAAATTTAAACCTAAATTCACGTCAGTATCGATCCTCTCCTCGACAGCAAATTCTATTCCGAAAAGGATGAAGCTTTGAAACGCTTTCTAGTTTTGATTGCTCAGGGCGCTGACATCGCCAGTTTTTCCCCTCAGTTTCAGTTTGTATTGCACTGTGAATTAGTTGCGCTTATTATAGATTGGATTATGAGTAATTAGTAATTAGTTCATTTGTTACATTTTGGAAAACCCATTCGCTTATGAGTAATTAGTTGCACTTATTATTGATTTGGGATTTGGGATTATGCTGAGGTTTATTCGAAAATTATACCCAGAAATAAACCATGAGAACCGGGCTACTGGTGTTGCACTGCTTGAATGGGGACTGCGGTTTATTATAGAGGTCGAGCTAGTTAAGGAATGGGGACTGCGGTTAATTTGCACTGCTTGAGGTTCATACCTTACACTGCGGTTAATTTGTATGCTTGAGGTTAATTTGCACTGCGGTGTGTATGCACTGCGGTGACATCCGAAATTTAAGCCTCTTACCGCAGATTTTGACAAAATCTGAAGCGGGCACTCAAGCATTTTCGTTTTATTACAATACACATCATACATGCAGTGCATATATACACTCACAAGTATACACGCACGCACAAGTATACACGCACAAGTATCACAAGTATACAAGCTCAAGTATCATAAGTATACACGCACAAGTACACACGCTCAAGTATTGAGACGACCCGAAATCCCGTTCAGACGGAAACAAGGGTTATCTTTGGAATATAACACAGAAAAAGATAATAGCAGAACAAAATTAAATAAATACACCAGATAATGAACAGTAGAATATACTGGATAAAAGTAATTATCAGAGTTACACAATATACAGGATCTTACTTAGTACAAATACAGTTCAACTATACATAAATGTCTACAGCGGAAATAAACAAAATATGTACAATAGGAGCTGAACAGCATAAAAAGAAATAAATGATAGAATCCATCTTCAGCTCCAGCTATCCAGAAGAAGAACCAGCTAAACCTGAATACTAGGCTGCCCATGTAGAAAAAGGGGCACCCGAGTTTGAGAGTGAAACAAACTACGAGTCAGTCATGGGACTGGTATGAGAAATCCACTCAACACATATATAATTGGCTAATCACAGGACCACGCCACTTTCGTGGAACGGGTTTACTCCATTGGATTGCCAGTGCTTTAAAACAAATCTTTCTTTTAAACATCGCTATGCTTTTTATAAAAATGAAGCCATTATAAGACTCAGTTCCCATCACACAATGCAACGCAAACCGGAGGATAGAGTTTTACCTTATAATGGCCAAAATATGCTTGATACGAATAAAACAAAGGCATTTGATATTATTGCTAGTGTTTTTATGTTTTGAAAACAATTTCAAATCATAACTATCAATCATAGACGGCATGGGTACCATATATCATGTCGCCATATATATATACAATCAAAACCGCACGATGTCGTATTTGGAAATTGTATTTCCGTCATGAACCAAGGCAAAAGATAGTCCTTACCGAATTCGAGACTGCCTAGCCCGAGTCTCAGGACCAGAGCTCGAGTGACCCTAGGAGCGACAGGGCCGGTCCACCGATGTGGATTAAAATTCCTGAACAATGCGTTTCCCCGCCCTTTGGGGCGTAAATGAGCCAACAAGTGACTCCATCGGACCCGGATCGTCCGATCAAACCGAGGCGCCTCGCAACAGCAACAACCACATAGGTGAAAAGTATATAAATGTCAGGGCTGGTAGGTCACTGACACCACCCTAGCTAGGAAGAAACGCATGTCCTCCCTGAGGTCCTTCCTCCCGTTTCTGGTCATACCGGGGTGTGAGGCTCGCGAATTCACGTTATACACAAAGCTACGCCACACAGGCGGTGCTTTGATCATCACCACAAGACTTTGCTTTTCAACAGAAGCCCTGATCACTGCATCTTAGCATGCCACACAGGCAATTCATGCCATGCGACTGATGTCCATCGATATACAACCCCTGAGCTCGTGCGTCTCAGAGAAGGGCGTTAAGCAAAAGAATAAATTCTCCGCCGCCAAACAGATGTATATTTAACAGAAATCAATCAACACAGAATAAACTCCAATGTCAGACACACAGTCCATTTACAAGTCCGTTCTGGGTCTGAACGAAACCGGAGGCACTAAATACCTCGCAAACCCATCGATCACCACGTACGTCTGGACGATCACCACTCATTATCCATATTTCGGGATGCCTCCCAATCAGGACCTCGGTTACCATCCAAACGAGGTGAAGATCTCCGGTCTTCGACCATCGTCTTCATCTTCGACTTTCAATCGTCGGTCAATTATTTGAAATGAGAATTAACTCGGCCTTCTCAAATAATTCACGTGTATTTAGAATTTCAAATCAATTTATTTCAATGGTTAAATTATTCGACAACACCAATTGTGTTCTTTAATGTAATTTTCACACCAAACACATTCAACCATCAAAAGCCACATAAATCAAGCAAATTCAGTTTATTTCCATTCCATATCGCTTATGATATTTTATAACTATTTATCGCTATTTTTATTTATTTTAAAATAGCCATTTTATTCAAAACGACGCTTCGGGCCATAAGGCGGTCGTGGCGCTGTTTTTCTTCAGATTTGATTTACACATATCTGAAAATCTAACCGTTGGATCTTCACAAAATTTACATCATTAGAAAGGTCTTTTCAAAACGAATCCAACGGTTCCAGTTTCGGGAAAATCCGACGGTCGGATCTCCCGGTACAATCGTTTGAATTTTCGATTTCAAATTACGAACTGCAGCGTCGTTATTCGATTAAATATATAATTATATTTATATATATATATAAATATAATCGCTTCTGGCGCTGTTTTTCTTCAGATTTGAATTAAACATTCCAGACAATCCAACCGTTGGATTTTTGCAAGGTTGGTGCCGTTGGGAAGATCTTTCCAAGGCAAACCCGACGGTTGAGGTTTCGGGAAAATCCAATGGTCGGATTTCCCGCACTAGTTGTTTGAAATCACGGTTTCAAAATACGAACTGCACGGCCTCGTTTCGTTTTAATTTTATTTATATTTATATAAATATAGTTCATTCAATGATTTCCATATCGTTTTCACTTCAAATATTTTTCTAACACCTTAAAATTTTGGAAAATTTCGCCATAACCTCCCCTACACCGGGAGCATCGGGAAATCACAAATAGCTTTCCCGGTCCTTCTAATCTCAAAAAGAAAAAGAAAAAGCCAAGCGGCTAGCCAACAGGCTCATTAAATCATCACCCAAACAAAACAGTAAATGTGTACCTATTTGTCGGGCACGAAATTTTATTCCTCTTCTCTAGCCCCTTTGCTATAACCTGTTCAATAAATATGCATGTACATATATATACAGTTCTTATCATTTATCATTTTCTATTCGACTTCATATTTGATTTCTATTTGGTTTAAAAACACCATTCATTCTAATGTTACATAAATAGGTGTAAATCATTTCATTAGCTAATTAATGAATATTTCAACTCATATATGTTTATTTTGAACAAGTGGCTATTTTTAACACTTCACATTTCAACGATTTATGCATACAATAAAAATGTGATTTTTATTGTAAGACAATTCATTTCAAAACACTATCTTTCTATATAGTTCATATAGGTGATAAAAATAGGATTTTTATCATCAAACAATTTATTTCAAAATATGAATACCATTCAACACATGAATTTCTAATCCACGAATGAATATCAATTCAACACATGAATGTTTTCTATAGTTTTTATATATAGATTAAAAAAATGTGATTTTTATTATCAAACAATTTATTTTAAAATATGAATACCATTCAACACATGAATTTCTAATCAACGAATGAATGTCAATTCAACACATGAATGTTTTCTATTCAATGAATAAATATAGTTTAAGCATATGAAAATAATTCAAACACACGAATATTATTCAAAATTTCGGCAGCATAACGGCAGGGTAGTTAAAACCGGGACCGTCCCTAGTACGGCTCCTCGCTCTACCTTAAAACCTCGCGGTTTTTGACAATGGGGATCATGCATCTAGTTCGCACGCAGGCGGCATGTATATATTTATTTCATTTCCACAAACTAATCCTATGTGGTTTCAACCAAATATTTCTCAACCACAAATGGGTATTTTTCAACCACAATCAACCAATATCAATCACAAACAATCCCAAACAATCATTCGCTATCAATCAATTTTCACAACAATTTCAATCAATAAATATCGTCCATGGTTTGTGGACGAGGGGCGTATATATATATATATTTATATATAGCAATTTACTTTTATTTCACACATTTATATATATTTTTAAATCAGAAATCTCACCGAATAGCTAATTCAATCCCACGACTCTTCTTTGCATAAAATCTTCGCCAATCTCTCTTTTTGTCGCTTTGTTGCCCGTATTCTCTACATATGTAAAAATCGAATTTTTACTATGTTATTCAATATATAAAAACTGCATTTCAAAAATATATATTCCGCCTTTTCAAAAATAAAGGTTATATTTTTAATATTCCTATGATGTAAAGATTATATTTTTATTACTTTAAAAATATAAAAATCATATCTTACTTCTTCTACTTAATAAAAATTCCGTCTTTTCTATTTTTAAAAATATGATCTTTTCTATTCTAAAAAAATCTGATCTTTTTCTATCTAAAGTTTAAACCTTTTTCCTTTTAAAGTTTAAACCTTTTTTCTTTTTAAGTTTAAAATAAAATCAGTTTTAACCTTTTAAAAAAATCTGTTTTAACCTTTTAAAAAAAAACAGTTTTAAACCCTTTTTACAAAAAATCAGAATTTAACCTTTTTAAAAAAAATCAGATTTAAACCTTAAAAAAAAATCAGATTTAAACCTTTTGAAAAATCAGTTTTAAATCATTTTAAAAAATTCTGTTTTAACTTTCTGTTTATATAAAATAAAAATAAAATAATAAAATAAAAAAATACTTACAGAGAGGGGGGGGGGGTTTCCGCAGTTCGTCGGAGAGGAGGCGGAGTCTGGCTTCGAGGAGGCGGCTCGGGGTTCGCCGGTGGTGGCAGGAGGTCGTCAGACTGGGAGGGGGGCTGCTCGATTCGCTCGCGATGGCTTCGAGGGGGACGGGGTCTTCGGGGGTTGCGCCACTGGTTCGACGAACGAGGGGAGGGGGTGCGGTGATGGACGGCGCTTCCTGGGCTGCGACGCGATTTAGATTTAGGGTTTTCTTTTTTTTTTTTCTTTTTTTTTTTTCGAACTGAAGAGAGAGAAGAGGGAATGGGGGGGGGGGGGTTTATATAAAATATATATATATTTAATTATTTAATTTTTCAAAAAGTTTACTTTTACATACGACCTCGAAACGAGGCCTACCGCTTGTCGTCCATAGCATTTTACCCCCATTCCGAACACAATGGGATATGTATCATAAGCTGATTCGATTGTTTCGAATAGTTTCCGTTGAATTTACATTTAAATCCTTATATTGAATTTTAAACGTACATTTCAAATTACCGGGGCCACATACTAACTAGAAAAATTCCAGAAAATATTTTCTCGCTTCGTATTGACGATACGGTCCTAACAAAACTAGTTTCGTCGAATTCTGAGGCCGTTTGAAAAATGGCCAATTTCCAGTCGATTAAAATCAACTGAAACCGGTCAAACGCGTTTTCCTTGGCCACGCTCACATATTGATTCGAAAAATTATGAAATTTGAAACCTAGCAATAACTTGACACTGCGGATCTAACAAAAGTGGTTTCATCGAAATCCGAGGTCGTTTGCAAAATGTCCATTTTTAAGGGCCTGAATTCCATAGCGACTATTCAGAATTTTCAACTGGACATATCTTTTGATTCCCGCTATCAAATTTCGATTGGTCGGATTCGTTAGAAAGATATTCACTAACAGATTTAAATATTTTTGGTTTCACTAAAATCCGGATTGTTTTGCACCCGGTACAGTCCGACAAAGTTTGAATTCAATTTTTGAAACTGCCACGCCATTTCAGGCCTTGTTTATAATTATAATTAATTATATTCGTTTTCAATTGTCGATTCAAACTCAGTTTTCATCGCCATTATTTAAAATATTTATTTTAAATATTTAAAATCCATTATTTTAGCCAATTTAAAATTTTTAAATTGGTTCAGATTTTCTGGGTCGTTACAATCTCCCCCACTTAAAACTTTTCGTCCCCGAAAAGGAACAAAGTCGAAAGTCGTTTGATAAATCTACAATCACACAACACAACAACCAATCCAATTGTTTTTAACCTTTCAAAAATATACTAATCTGTTTTCATACTCCTTAAAAATCATTCAGACCATATAATTAAAAGTGTATATCTATGAAAAGAAAATATCAATAGAGTAGAGAATTGAATGGTAATGCAAAGTAGGTTAAATGTACCTTGCACCGGAGTCAATCAGAGATATCTACTCAGCATCTGGGATAAGCTTTCTGAATGCTCTCCTCAGTTTCCCAAGTACAATCTCGCGGATCTCCACTCCATTGCACTTTGACTAAGTGAACCTTCTTGTTTCTCAGCTCTTTGGTTTCTTTGCCGATAATCTTTAGCGGCTCTCGCCTCACAGCTAATTCTGGAGTAATTTCAATGTCCTGTTGAGCTGCTTCTTCCACGATCAAGTCTGGATCATGAACGTGCTTTCGAAGTTGAGATATATGAAATACATCATGAACTCCAGGCAACCAGTCTGGCAATTTAACTTTATATGCGAGAGTCCCGATCCGTTCCAGAATAGGAAACGGACCAATGAATTTGGGCGCTAACTTTCCAGTTTTACCGAACCGGATAACTCCTCTCATCGGCGATACTTTCAAATATACATAGTCGCCAACTTCAAAGGATATATCTCTTCTTCTTCTATCGGCATAGCTCTTTTGTCGGCTTTGAGCGGCGAGTAATCGCTTCTTAATAAAATCGACTTTGTCGGCAGCTTCTCGAATCATATCAGGACCCAACACAAGTCTATTTCCTGGTTCGACCCAACAAGCAGGAGATCGGCAAGGTCTACCATACAATGCTTCGAATGGCGACATTGTCAGACTCGCCTGGTAGCTGTTGTTATAAGAGAATTCAGCCAAATGCAGATTGTCTTCCCATGATCCACCAAAATCTATAACACAAGCCCGCAATAGATCTTTTAAAATGCGATTCACCCTCTCAGTCTGACCGTCTGTCTGAGGATGATAAGCTGTGCTTAGGTTTAACTTCGTTCCCAGCTCGACTTGAAATGCTTCCCAGAATTTGCTAGTGAATATTGTATCTCTATCACTTACTATACTGAGCGGCACTCCATGCAGTCTAACTATTTCCATGAAGTATATCTGTGCCAGGCTCTGAGTGGTTCTGTTTGATCTGACAGGTATAAAATGGGCGGTCTTCGTGAAGCGATCTACGATCACCCAAATACTGTCATTTCCTTTCCTGGTTCTGGGCAGACCATCGATGAAATCCATAGAAATATGTTCCCACTTCCAGCCAGGAACTTCTAGCGGTTGTAATAATCCAGCCAGTTTCTGTTGGTCACTCTTGACTAGCTGGCAAGTAGGGCATCGGCTAACATATAAAGAAATGTCCCTTTTCATCGACTTCCACCAGAAAGTGCGTTTGATGTCATTATACATTTTGCTTACTCCCGGGTGGATACTGAGTTTGGACTTGTGGCATTCATCCAGTACTTCTTTTCGAAGTTCAGGAATGTTAGGGACACAGATTCGACCTTTGAGCCTTAAAATCCCATCATTGTCTACTTGAAAACTCGAGGGTTCGCCTTGTTGAATTATCCCTCTGATCTTCTGAATGAAGTGATCATCCTCCTGAAGAGCAGATATCTTATCTAGCAATGAAGTCGTGATAATAAAACTGGCGATCATTACATTCTTTCTGCTTAACGCATCGGCCACGACATTGGCTTTTCCTGGAGTATATATAATTTCGAAGTCATATGCTGCAAGAAACTCCAGCCAACGTTGCTGTCTCAGATTTAAGTCCTTCTGAGAGAACAGATACTTTAACGACTGGTGATCTGTAAACAGTTCAAATCTCTCGCCCAGAAGATAGTGTCTCCAGATTTTCAAAGAGAATATGATAGCCAATAACTCAAGATCATGAGTTACATTGTTTTTCTCGTGCGGCTTCAGTTGACGGCTAGCGTAAGCAATTACTTGGCCTCTTTGCATTAACACTGCGCCAAGGCCCTCTCTAGACGCATCAGTCCAGACTTTTAAATCTTGGTTGCCATCGATGATGGTTAACACTGGAGCTGTAGTTAATCTCAACTTTAGCTCTTCGAAAGCCTCCTCACTCTCTTGAGTCCATTTGAATTTAGAATGCTTCTTTGTAAGCTTCGTTAAGTGACCAGATATCTTCGAAAAGTCTTTAACGAACTTTCGGTAATAGCTAGCCAATCCGAGAAAACTGCGGACTTCAGTGGGAGTACTGGGCTGTTTCCAATTTTGAATAGCCGTGATTTTACTCGGATCCACAGCGATTCCTTCTTTCGATACAACATGGCCCAGAAATTTTACTTCATCTTGCCAGAAGATACATTTGGAAAATTTGGCTTTCAATACATTCCTTCTGAGGATTTCTAGAACCTGTTCCAAATGTTTTTCATGTTCGGCCTTTGATTTAGAGAAGATTAGAATATCGTCAATAAAAACCAGAACAATTTTATTCAATACTCCTCTGAACACTCTGTTCATCAGATCGACGAAGTAAGCTGGAGCGTTACATAAGCCGAACGGCATTACTAACCACTCGTAGAATAAGTCGGGGCCTCTGAACGCTGTCATTGGAACACACTCTTCGGCAATTCGAAGTTGATGGAATCCTGTAGCTAGGTCCATTCGTGAGAATACTTGTGCTCCATTTAATCGATCCAACAAATCATCTATTCGCGGCAATGGATATTTGTTCTTTATTATCTGTTTGTTCAGATCTCGATAATCCACGCATAGTCGTAGAGTACCATCAGATTTTGGGACAAATACCACTGCTGCACCCCAATCAGAGAAACTAGGCCTGATCAGACCTTTCCATACCAGCTGTCGTGTTTGATTGTCTAATTCCTCCTTCTCTTTCAAGGACATTCTTCGAATAGCGTGAACTACCGGCCTTGCATTGGGAATCAAAGCAATCTTGAAATCTATTTCCCTTTGCGGAGGTAAGCGAACAACTTCCTCGAACACATCCGCATAATTCTTGACGACAGGAATGTCTTTGATGAGGTCAGGAATATTCTCTATGGCTTCAGGGACATTTTCAATTTGGGCTGGAGAAACATCCAAAGCTGCCCAGAAGTCTTTTCTATTTGAAGTTGGGCCTTCACATGGTATGGTTATATAGTTTCCCAATTGTGCTTTTGCCTTTACAACTCTCTCGGCGCATTTAACTTCCGCTTCATATTTGGTTAACCAATCCAATCCCAAAATAAGATCGAATTCATCAAAATTCATGACGACCGAGATAATAGGGAATTTATAGCAGGAAAAAGAGACGGGTACTGCACAAACCCAACTGAGATTGATAGAACCTCCAACTAGATTTCGGACAGTCATTGGCTCTTTGAGCTTCTTCAAATTCAAATCCAACTTCTTGACTGCACTCTTGGCAATAAAGCTTCGTGACGCGCCTGTGTCAAACAGTACTTTAACTGGAATGTTTTTGACATTGAGCGTGCCTTCTAAAACATCAGACCTTTCCTGAGCAGACGAAGAGGCAGGTACTTCTACCACTTCATTTACATGTATTGCTTTAGGTTTTCTGAATAGCGGGCAGGCCTTTGAAAGATGACCGGACTGATGGCATTGACTGCACTTTCTATTCTCCTGGAACTTCTTACCGGATTTAGTTTCATCTTTCCTTAGCTTCTTCGAGGGTTTACAACTCCTAGTCAAATGCCCCTGCTTATGGCAGTTACCGCATACAGCTGTCGTTACTGGTTCTTTTCCGGATCTGGCCCTTTTTCGATTTACTTCGGGCTCCTTACTGACTTCAGATATCATACTGGCTTCAGGAATATCAGTTTCCGAATCTTCTTTGTCACTACCACAAACTTCTTCGTCGCGCAACATTCCTTTCTTATGAAGATCTTCATACTGATAAGCCATATCAATCATTTCTGAGAAGGAAGCTTCACATGCCCCAATACTTTATTCTGGTATTTCGTTTGAAGGCCATGAATAAATCTCAGATTTTTCCTCTTTGGGTCTTGAATTAGATGAGGAGCAAAGTGAGCAAGTTCGTTGAATCTCTTATGATATTCTGGGATGGTCAGGTCACCTTGTATTAGATAAGAAAAATCATCACATAATCTCTCGGTTGCTTCGGGAGGAGTAAATCTTCCTAGGAAAATCACTTTAAATCTGTCCCAGGTGATATCACCTTCTGGATTATCTTTGATGATGGTTTCCCACCAAATTAAAGCTTCTTCTTTAAGCGCCCAAGATGCTACCAACCGTTTCTGGTCATCTCTTAGCTGGATATGCTCAAAGATTCTTTCGACAGAACTCATCCAAGCTTGAGTTTGAATAATAGATTCATTGCCCGAGAATTGTGCTCCACCCAGATTTCAATATCTCTTAAATAGAGCCTCTAGATCGGGTTCTGTATTCCTTCTGTTTCTGGAACTCATTTTTCTAGTACTTCTGCAATTAGCAGATCAAGTGTCAGGTCACAGAAAAGATAGTTTAAAATATAGAAACACATACTTCAATGTAAATGTGTCTATCGAGGTGTAATTTCATTCTGCTTTACTCATACTAGGATATTGCTGATCCTATCTGTATAGAGTTACCCGTCCTAGAACACTACTGGTTCTATTTCTGACGAGTTCGTTCAAATGTTATATTCCAGAAATAAGCTTAACCAAAGCTCTGATACCACGTTTAGACGACCCGAAATCCCGTTCAGACGGAAACAAGGGTTATCTTTGGAATATAACACAGAAACAGATAATAGCAGAACAAAATTAAATAAATACACCAGATAATGAACAGTAGAATATACTGGATAAAAGTAATTATCAGAGTTACACAGTATACAGGATCTTACTTAGTACAAATACAGTTCAGCTATACATAAATGTCTACAGCGGAAATAAACAAAATATGTACAATAGGAGCTGAACAGCATAAAAAGAAATAAATGATAGAATCCATCTTCAGCTCCAGCTATCCAGAAGAAGAACCAGCTAAACCTGAATACTAGGCTGCCCGTGTAGAAAAAAGGGCACCCGAGTTTGAGAGTGAAACAAACTACGAGTCAGTCATGGGACTGGTATGAGAAATCCACTCAACACATATATAATTGGCTAATCACAGGACCACGCCACTTTCGTGGAACGGGTTTACTCCATTGGATTGCCAGTGCTTTAAAACAAATCTTTCTTTTAAACATCGCTATGCTTTTTATAAAAATGAAGCCATTATAAGACTCAGTTCCCATCACACAATGCAACGCAAACCGGAGGATAGAGTTTTACCTTATAATGGCCAAAATATGCTTGATACGAATAAAACAAAGGCATTTGATATTATTGCAAGTGTTTTTATGTTTTGAAAACAATTTCAAATCATAACTATCAATCATAGACGGCATGGGTACCATATATCATGTCACCATATATATACACAATCAAAACCGCACGATGTCGTATTTGGAAATTGGATTTCCGTCATGAACCAAGGCAAAAGATAGTCCTTACCGAATTCGAGACTGCCTAGCCCGAGTCTCAGGATCAGAGCTCGAGTGACCCTAGGAGCGACAGGGCCGGTCCACCGATGTGGATTAAAATTCCTGAACAATGCGTTTCCCCGCCCTTTGGGGCGTAAATGAGCCAACAAGTGACTCCATCGGACCCGGATCGTCCGATCAAACCGAGGCGCCTCGCAACAGCAACAACCACATAGGTGAAAAGTATATAAATGTCAGGGCTGGTAGGTCACTGACACCACCCTAGTTAGGAAGAAACGCATGTCCTCCCTGAGGTCCTTCCTCCCGTTTCTGGTTCATACCGGGGTGTGAGGCTCGCGAATTCACGTTATACACAAAGCTACGCCACACAGGCGGTGCTTTGATCATCACCACAAGACTTTGCTTTTCAACAGAAGCCCTGATCACTGCATCTTAGCATGCCACACAGGCAATTCATGCCATGCGACTGATGTCCATCGATATACAACCCCTGAGCTCGTGCGTCTCAGAGAAGGGCGTTAAGCAAAAGAATAAATTCTCCGCCGCCAAACAGATGTATATTTAACAGAAATCAATCAACACAGAATAAACCCCAATGTCAGACACACAGTCCATTTACAAGTCCGTTCTGGGTCTGAACGAAACCGGAGGCACTAAATACCTCGCAAACCCATCGATCACCACGTACGTCTGGACGATCACCACTCATTATCCATATTTCGGGATGCCTCCCAATCAGGACCTCGGTTACCATCCAAACGAGGTGAAGATCTCCGGTCTTCGACCATCGTCTTCATCTTCGACTTTCAATCATCGGTCAATTATTTGAAATGAGAATTAATCCGACCTTCTCAAATAATTCACGTGTATTTAGAATTTCAAATCAATTTATTTCAATGGTTAAATTATTCGACAACACCAATTGTGTTCTTTAATGTAATTTTCACACCAAACACATTCAACCATCAAAAGCCACATAAATCAAGCAAATTCAGTTTATTTCCATTCCATATCGCTTATGATATTTTATAACTATTTATCGCTGTTTTTATTTATTTTAAAATAGCCATTTTATTCAAAACGACGCTTCGGGCCATAAGGCGGCCGTGGCGCTGTTTTTCTTCAGATTTGATTTACACATATCTGAAAATCTAACCGTTGGATCTTCACAAAATTTACATCATTAGAAAGGTCTTTTCAAAACGAATCCAACGGTTCCAGTTTCGGGAAAATCCGACGGTCGGATCTCCCGGTACAATCGTTTGAATTTTCGATTTCAAATTACGAACTGCAGCGTCGTTATTCGATTAAATATATAATTATATTTATATATATATATAAATATAATCGCTTCTGGCGCTGTTTTTCTTCAGATTTGAATTAAACATTCCAGACAATCCAACCGTTGGATTTTTGCAAGGTTGGTGCCGTTGGGAAGATCTTTCCAAGGCGAACCCGACGGTTGAGGTTTCGGGAAAATCCAATGGTCGGATTTCCCGCACTAGTTGTTTGAAATCACGGTTTCAAAATACGAACTGCATGGCCTCGTTTCGTTTTAATTTTATTTATATTTATATAAATATAGTTCATTCAATGATTTCCATATCGTTTTCACTTCAAATATTTTTCTAACACCTTAAAATTTTGGAAAATTTCGCCATAACCTCCCCTGCACCGGGAGCATCGGGAAATCGCAAATAGCTTTCCCGGTCCTTCTAATCTCAAAAAGAAAAAGAAAAAGCCAAGCGGCTAGCCAACAGGCTCATAAAATCATCACCCAAACAAAACAGTAAATGTGTACCTATTTGTCGGGCACGAAATTTTATTCCTCTTCTCTAGCCCCTTTGCTATAACCTGTTCAATAAATATGCATGTACATATATATACAGTTCTTATCATTTATCATTTTCTATTCGACTTCATATTTGATTTCTATTTGGTTTAAAAACACCATTCATTCTAATGTTACATAAATAGGTGTAAATCATTTCATTAGCTAATTAATGAATATTTCAACTCATATATGTTTATTTTGAACAAGTGGCTATTTTTAACACTTCACATTTCAACGATTTATGCATACAATAAAAATGTGATTTTTATTGTAAGACAATTCATTTCAAAACACTATCTTTCTATATAGTTCATATAGGTGATAAAAATAGGATTTTTATCATCAAACAATTTATTTCAAAATATGAATACCATTCAACACATGAATTTCTAATCCACGAATGAATATCAATTCAACACATGAATGTTTTCTATAGTTTTTATATATAGATAAAAAAAATGTGATTTTTATTATCAAACAATTTATTTTAAAATATGAATACCATTCAACACATCAATTTCTAATCAACGAATGAATGTCAATTCAACACATGAATGTTTTCTATTCAATGAATAAATATAGTTTAAGCATATGAAAATAATTCAAACACACGAATATTATTCAAAATTTCGGCAGCATAACGGCAGGGTAGTTAAAACCGGGACCGTCCCTAGTACGGCTCCTCGCTCTACCTTAAAACCTCGCGGTTTTTGACAATGGGGATCATGCATCTAGTTCGCACGCAGGCGGCATGTATATATTTATTTCATTTCCACAAACTAATCCTATGTGGTTTCAACCAAATATTTCTCAACCACAAATGGGTATTTTTCAACCACAATCAACCAATATCAATCACAAACAATCCCAAACAATCATTCGCTATCAATCAATTTTCACAACAATTTCAATCAATAAATATCGTCCATGGTTTGTGGACGAGGGGCGTATATATATATATATATATATATATATATATATATAGCAATTTACTTTTATTTCACACACATATATATATATATATATATATATTTTTAAATCAGAAATCTCACCGAATAGCTAATTCAATCCCACGACTCTTCTTTGCATAAAATCTTCGCCAATCTCTCTTTTTGTCGCTTTGTTGCCCGTATTCTCTACATATGTAAAAATCGAATTTTTACTATGTTATTCAATATATAAAAACTGCATTTCAAAAATATATATTCCGCCTTTTCAAAAATAAAGGTTATATTTTTAATATTCCTATGATGTAAAGATTATATTTTTATTACTTTAAAAATATAAAAATCATATCTTACTTCTTCTACTTAATAAAAATTCTGTCTTTTCTATTTTTAAAAATATGATCTTTTCTATTCTAAAAAAATCTGATCTTTTTCTATCTAAAGTTTAAACCTTTTTCCTTTTAAAGTTTAAACCTTTTTTCTTTTTAAGTTTAAAATAAAATCAGTTTTAACCTTTTAAAAAAATCTGTTTTAACCTTTTTAAAAAAAAACAGTTTTAAACCCTTTTTACAAAAAATCAGAATTTAACCTTTTTAAAAAAAATCAGATTTAAACCTTAAAAAAAAATCAGATTTAAACCTTTTGAAAAATTAGTTTTAAATCATTTTAAAAAAATCTGTTTTAACGTTCTGTTTATATAAAATAAAAATAAAATAATAAAATAAAATAAAAATACTTACAGAGAGGGGGGGGTTTCCGCAGTTCGTCGGAGGGGAGGCGGAGTCTGGCTTCGTGGAGGCGGCTCGGGGTTCGCCGGTGGTGGCAGGAGGTCGTCAGACTGGGAGGGGGGCTGCTCGATTCGCTCGCGATGGCTTCGAGGGGGACGGGGTCTTCGGGGGTTGCTCCACTGGTTCGACGAACGAGGGGAGGGGGTGCGGTGATGGGCGGCGCTTCCTGGGCTGCGACGCGATTTAGATTTAGGGTTTTTTTTATTTTTTTTATTTCGAACTGAAGAGAGAGAAGAGGGAATAGGGGGGGTTTATATAAAATATATATATATTTAATTATTTAATTTTTCAAAAAGTTGACTTTTACATACGACCTCGAAACGAGGCCTACCGCCTGTCGTCCATAGCGTTTTACCCCCATTCCGAACACAATGGGATATGTATCGTAAGCTGATTCGATTGTTTCGAATAGTTTCCGTTGAATTTACATTTAAATCCTTATATTGAATTTTAAACGTACATTTCAAATTACCGGGGCCACATACTAACTAGAAAAATTCCAGAAAATATTTTCTCGCTTCGTATTGACGATACGGTCCTAACAAAACTAGTTTCGTCGAATTCTGAGACCGTTTGAAAAATGGCCAATTTCCAGTCGATTAAAATCAACTAAAACCGGTCAAACGCGTTTTCCTTGGCCACGCTCACATATTGATTCGAAAAATTATGAAATTTGAAACCTAGCAATAACTTGACACTGCGGATCTAACAAAAGTGGTTTCATCGAAATCCGAGGTCGTTTGCAAAATGCCCATTTTTAAGGACATGAATTCCATAGCGACTATTCAGAATTTTCAACTGGACATATCTTTTGATTCCCGCTATCAAATTTCGATTGGTCGGATTCATTAGAAAGATATTCACTAACAGATTTAAATATTTTTGGTTTCACTAAAATCCGGATTGTTTTGCACCCGGTACAGTCCGACAAAGTTTGAATTCAATTTTTGAAACTGCCACGCCATTTCAGGCCTTGTTTATAATTATAATTAATTATATTCGTTTTCAATTGTCGATTCAAACTCAGTTTTCATCGCCATTATTTTAAATATTTATTTTAAATATTTAAAATCCATTATTTTAGCCAATTTAAAAATTTTAAATTGGTTCAGATTTTCTGGGTCGTTACAAGTATCATAAGTATACACGCACAAGTTTACACGCACAAGTATCACAAGTATACAAGCTCAAGTATCATAAGTATACACGCACAAGTACACACGCTCAAGTAGACACGCACAAGTATACACACACGCACAAGTATACATGCACGCACAAGTATCATAAGGCAGCCATCTGAAGGCACGCACAAGTATCATAAGTATACACCAGAGACGTACGCAGAGATTTTAAAAAATCACCAGCATTCACAAACAAAACAACGTACCATTCACAAACATTCAAAAACATTCACCAGCATCCATCATCAGTCATCACCAGTCATCACAAACTTCCACAACCACACAAAGTTTCACAAATATTCACAAAATTTCAAGCCAAATATCATTACCAGCAGAATAAAACCAACATCTACAAACATCACCAGTCATCACCAGCATCATCACCAGCATCCACACCAGCATCAGCACCAGCATCCATGTCAGATTCATTGTCCATGTCAGAGTCATTGTCTATGTCAGAGTGGCTGTTAAGGATAGAGCATAGTCAGCGACCAAACCAGAATTTCTTGTTGTGGAGGGCAAAGTGATCTTTGGATGATCAAACTTCAATAGGTATGTTAATTCTATTTCTGTAAACATTTTGTGATCCACCTAATATATTATATGATCAAACTTCTATTTCTGTAAACATTTTGTGATCCACCTAATATATTATATGATTCAATTCTCAAATAATGTGATCCACCTACGAGTTTATATGCCTTAATTATCAAACAATTTGATATGTAACACACATTAATTATCAAACAATTTGACATGTAACCACATCTGAAGGAAATTCAAGCCATACAATAACAGTGTCTCAAATTCAAGCCACACAACCACATCTATGTACAACTAATAGAGCACCAGTTTGTATTATTATTTCAGAATCTTGGGTGGGGCATTATAACCTTGTATGTATGTATGTGAGTGTGTGCATGTGTGGTTGTGTCTCACTATAAGAAACTGTGGATGGAAGTAAAATTTACCTATGATCACAAAAAAATGGTACCACCGGTTCCTCCCTATTGCTCACAAACAGAATTTCAGGCCTCGTCAAAGGATGAGTATGTGTTGTGCGCTCAACCCTAATGATGTATTTCTTGTTGTCGAATCGAGCAGCAAAAACATTCTCCAAGCCAATGCCTTCATAAAATTCCATTTTCAGGTATAATGATCTATGGTCAATTCGAGACCAATGACAGTCGTCAATTTCACACACATTTCCCATTGGCGTCATTAATTCTTTTATTGCAGGAACATTTGTCTTCAGGAACTCGGGAAAGCCAACAACTTTGGCCCATGATTCTGCCTCGAACGCTGGTTCAGGCTCAAATTCTTCAGCAGACCATTGTTGCACATAAAAAGCACCTCCAATTTTTGTAAAAAGTTTCAACATTAGCGCATGATCACGCGTACTGTAAGATGGGCATGTTATTAGAAAAGAGTTTTTGGGTATAACCCGTATAGTACACTCCTCATTAAGCTTCAGCGTATGCCTAAGCGTGAGATGCGCAAATTCGTAAGTCCAATGTCCTGAAAGAACAGTGGCAGTGATGCATAGTGAAGAGTCCTCCATTTTTTTTTTAACTTTTGACGATGGAGTTTTGTTTAGGAGTTGAAGATGTAGATGACGATATGCTTCTGAAGCTTGACAGGATATGAAGTGACACACTGTACATGGCAGTAATATGGGAACTGAAAACTTTTTGCTCAGAAGACGAATGGCCATATGAAATTGCTTATTTGTTGGCTGGCATGAGTGACCAATCGCCAATGGTCAGTAAGTCAATTGTAATAATTGTGTTCATAACATTTTACTAAAAAGGCCAATGGCCATTCGATGCCATCACTTATCAAATAACTTGTTATCATTTGATCAGGTGCATATTTAATTCTGGAAGGCAGAGGGATACATTTTGCAGATCGGATTGCTGCATATATATGATTCATATATAGGTACATACTAACATACATATATATTTCCTATTGCAATCGGATTGCTGCATATATATGATTCATATATATAAATGAGTAATACATTTTGCAGGTGTGGACACATGTGTACATGTTAAGAATTCGCTAAAGAATTGGCCAGGAATGGATCAGGATAATGTCCCTTATGCCGTGCACCTATTCTTGAAGTAGTTCGAGCTTACTGTATACAATGAACAAAACGGTGTAGCTGATTTTTGAGTTTTGATATTTGGATAATTAAAACAATTGCTTTGGATGAGTTTCTTGTACAAAACCTGTATTGCAAAATATTTAATTAAAGCATTGTATTTCTATCAAATTAGTGTTGCATTTTCCTTTTTCTACTGTTGCGTTAGCTTTTATTGATATTGCATTTCATTGTAATGGTGTTGCATTACATATTGTAGTGGTGTTGCATTACATTAAATATAATTGCTTACCCGTCGCACGTGGACCCCACAGCTGACGTGGATAGCTGGTGTGGCATGTGACACGTGGAGTGCTGACATGGAGAGATGACGTGTCGTGTGACACGTAGACAGCTGATGTGGAAAGCTGATGTGGCGGCACTGGAAGCCGGGCCCTAACTAATGCTTAAGGCAACGCTGAATAGTGTTGCATTATGGCTATAATGCAACACTTTCTTTCCGTGGCCGTAGATGGGCAAAAGTGTTGCCTTAGGTGGCTAATGCAACGGCCACGGATGCCACGCCCCCTTGGTGTTGCCTATTTGAAAAAATGGCCTACGACAACGCTTTTTTGATCTACGGCCACATAAAAATAGTGTCGAATATGCCCACTTTTGTAGTAGTGTCCCTGTAGCTAATACCGCCCCGGCCTCTCCCGCAGCTCCTACCATTGATGTGGCCTTTGATTTTTCTCACTTGTCTAAGATCTTTTCGAATTTTGGAGGGAAACCGTTTTATGGAAAGGAAGGCTTTGCTAGTGCCCAATCTTGGTGTAACACCCTACCTCCATTAAAGTCACTCACAAGGGAATGCATTAACTTCAGTGAAGCGTTATAGGTAAAAGATGCAGATAAATTACAAGACTGACAAATAAAGCAGCGGAAAAGAATAAAAACTTTACTTCATTGATAAAGCTGCAGCTTGGTAAAACAGCTTGTACAAAGATTGTTTTCTAACACCAAAACCAACAATACCCAATACAACAAAGTATCTGTCTTGTTTAATAAAATAAAAAAGCACGAAATGACAATGATATTCCCCAATAAATCATGAGCCAGCCATAGCAGTGGAAAAGAGAGTCTGAAACAATACGTCGACTATCTTCAAGCTTGGAAAGATAAATGGTCCAAACTAAGCTGAGCTATTCCCTTCCTGACTACCTTGGGGGGTGGGGGGAATGGAAGAAAAGAGGCGAAACAAAACTAGGTCAGACATAAATCTGGTAAGTCCAGTTATTTTCAGTATGTAAACATGTAATAGCAACATGACATGAATGAACTAAATACAAGACAATACTGTGATAACAGGGATAACAAGATAACCTAAGAATAGCATAAGATATGATAAGGCAAGATAAAACGAATGTGCTTCTACTCTTTCTCTGCTTCGCTACTACCCCGTTATTCTGATTTTTATATCTCTGATTTCCTATTTTCTCTGCACCACCCAACTAGCATCCTAACTAGTGTCTTTTATAGAACGATTTGTATTCCCTACTAGTGTCCTAACTAGTATCCTGCGAAAAAGGATCCGTATCCCCAACTAGTGTCCCAACTAATATTATGTGTTATAAGATGATCCCAACCCCGTAATTGTGGTAGCCTTCAGGTGTACATCTAGTATGAGGATCTCACCTCAATCAGCCTAATTGCCATGAAGATGTTAGATGTACCCTTATTACCCTATCGATCGGCTCTCTACTTGTATTGATTTTCTTTGTGTCTGTGTCAATCGTCCCTCTCTTGCGTGTAGATACACTATGATGGCCCCACCGTAAGGTGTATAAATCCCTATGATAGCGACCCGACACGATTCAAGAAGCACAGTGTATACTACTAATGCCTAGTGCCTGCTTTTCCACTCCGGAGCACATGCACGCCTATACTCCATAGGAACTACACTGCTGCACCCCCTGCCGCTATTTTGACCGCTTATAATCAGCCCAGTAATCATGCCCCACCCTGCCTAGTTCAGGATACCATGATACATCTATGTGGGTTACTGCTGAAATGGGTCCCCGTTACTAGGGTTTCCTACTGGTTAAATTTGTGGGCCTATATATACCAATATTACCCACCTACACGAGATGTACTTAACCCTTTCGCTGATTCAAGCATGCTTATTTAACGGTTAAGTTTGTGGGCCTATATATACTAATATTACCCACCTACATGAGATGTACTTAACCCTCTCACTGATTCAAGTCAATATAGTGCTTGTCCATTCATGTTAACTTAACCCACCCACACATCATGTTGTATTGGTTAAGTGTTTCCTATTAACTTAACCTTGTTTATTCATTAGGTTATATTGGTTAAGTGTTTCCCACTAACTTAACCCCACTCGTTCATCATGTTATATTGTTTAAGTGTTTCTTATTAACCTAACCCTACTCCTTCATCATGTTATATTGGTTAAGTGTTTCTTATTAACTTAACCCCACTCATTCATCACGTTATATTGGTTAAGTATTTCCCATTATATTAACCCCACTCATTCATTGGTTAAGTGTTAACTTAACCCTACCCCTTGTTATGTTACATTGGTTAAGTGTTGCCCTCTTGTGTTACTTAACCCTACCACTTGTCATGTTACATTGGTTAAGTGTTGCCTTGATTAACTTAACCCTACCATTCTTAGCCTGTTTGTTCCTAAGCTTTAATTCATTCATTAAAGCACCAACCTCTTACATTAGATCTATATTGTTGTGGTCACTGGATGTGCCGGGCGGTTCCGGACAGTCTTATACCGCAACTCAATCTAACCTCGGATTTTGGGCATAATGCCCTGATCTCCCACATTAGATCTATATTGTTATGGTTGCTGGATGTGCCGGGCGGTTCCGGGTAGTCTTACACCGTAACTCAATCTAACCTCGGGTTAGGCGTATTCATCTTTTAATTAATTTACATATTTACAATTTACATTCATATGTAAATTATCCACAAGTGTTGTCAATTCAAGTCATGCCCCATTTACCCTTTAAATTATGTCCATAATTCTAGGTATAAAAATTCAACCATTTCATGCTACTAATCATTTGCATGATTATGAGCCAATTTATGCCAATAGAATGTAGTTTAATATTTTTCCCCAATGTCTCCCCCGTTATTTGTTTGCATAATTCACATAGAGCGTTAGGCTCGCAAATTAGCCTAACTTATAAACAAAAGGGAAAAGAAAGGGACATGTAACATTTCAACAGGCATAAACAATATAGATCAACGTGCGTAGTATAAATTTGGGATAGAACGACATAAACTTAATTAAGCACATGAACATGATCTTACATTTAAATTAGATCCAATTAACATGCGAACTAGCATAGATCTAATTGTATAAGCATGAACTTATATAGATCTTAAACATGGTACTAGCTTGGATCTAAACATGTAAGCATGTATGAACATAACTTATCATGTAATTTGCATATACAGCATGGTAGGTTCAATTGTGTCAGTCCAATAGTCTCATAGGCATATGATGTACAACATGATAAATCAATCACAACAGTCCCATAGGCCTGATAGGTTCCATTTTGTCAATCCAATAATCTCATAGGCATGTTAGGTTTCATTATGTCAAATCAAAATAGTCTCATCGGCACGATAGGTGTCATTACATAAATCACAATAGTCTCATAGGCATAGGCAATTAGGAATTGACAAAAGGATAGGCACGAATAAAATTAGGCATAGTTCTAGATCCAGTTATTACAGTCATGATTTCTTATTAGGTGTTTACATCTAAACAATAACTGTACTTACAGAAAAAGGACGGATCTTGATTTCTGAATTTGAAAAGTTATCCTTTGATGTAGACGTTTGATTTGAAGTTCTTCTAATTGATTTACTAGTTTGGATTTGATTTTCTAGTTTGGATAAGATGAAGGAGGCTAGGCTAGCTTGTAGACGAACAGCATGACGGCACCATAGTCTTAGTGTTATGAGGTTAGGGTCTAGGTTTAGCTACATATATATAGATGTCTAGGATTAATTCTGGCCCTTAGACTAGTCTAAGGAAGATCAAAGCCATCAAACCAAAGAGATGTGTCATCCAGCCAACCATACCATGATACACAAGCCCTAATACCTCAGAAATCAGTCATTGGGCAATCAGAGAAGGCCACATCAGCATAGGGTTGTAAAAATTCGTCACTGGGTCTGGATCTCAAAGGGGGTCGACTCTCTATAGGGGGTCAACACCTATGTCGACTCCCCTATAGGGGGGTCGACACCTCTGAGCAGGAAATTTCCCGCTTAGCCCGCTCTGACTGAAATTCGATTTTTGAACAGTTTTGACCTTTAATTATTATTTTAATTTATTTTTTGTTTAAACTTGAAATCTTCTGAACTCCATAACTTCTTCATACAAAGCCTGATTTACGCATACTCGGACTCTATCTCAAGCAGAATTCCAAGACGAACGCAATGGCTTATCCCGTTTCCCTTAATTATTCTTCTAAAAATTAAGTGTTCTTAGATTTGTAAATTTTAATATCCACGGAAAATACGGGGTGTTACATTCTCCCCTCCTTAAAGTATTTCGTCCCCGAAATCTCCTAGTCAAGAAGAATGTAACCTAACTTCCAACATTCATCTACTCAACCATCAATCATAGGAATCAATTGTCCTTAAAAAGATTTCTAATGCTTTCATGATCATATGCATAGTGTGTGTACATGCCCTTATCTAATGCAAAATCAGGCGGTCTATTAATTCAGTTGACCTCCTTAATGCGAATTATGTCAGTGCTATGAGTCCATTATGTATGCAATTATTCCTAATCGTACTTTATAACTTCTACATGAGTGCTCATTCATTCATACAAATGCAATATCCATATGATAACACATCAAGTTTCAGTCCATATATATATAAATTCACTCATGCATATGCAATATGGAAGTGACAGAGCCGATCTAGTGCCTAATGTGTGTGTATATGCATCCACGAGAAACCACTAGCAAACACTTACATCTACTTGCATCCACCAAACATAACATGTCTCAAACACATGTTTACATCCATTGGCTTCTACCTGAGGATCGAGGATAGGACCGAGAGGATATACTTAAAAGACAAAGACTATCAAATAAACTTTATAGAAAAAGAGAGATCAAGGATATACCATCAAAAAGGGTATGATGCACATATCTAGTCTTCAGTCTTATAAGTCGCATCTTCTTGAGCTTCACGCCATATTGCTCTGACTATCTTAACTTCACGATTGCGTAGCTTTTTAATCTCTGTTTCTAGAATATGAGTTGGAACTCATTTCACTGTCGCCTCTCGTTCCACCTCTTCTACTTCTAGTATACTCGGTATTACAACTCCTGATGTGTCATGCTAACATTTTCTCAAAAGGTCTTCTTCCAAACATAACTACTTACTCATGGCTTCTTCCAAAATTCACTAAAGAGTATTCTATGTAGAAGAACTATCTCTTGAAAATAAACAGATGATAACCACGTTATTGAGTGTATTTATTAAGGATTAGAGGTCTCTCCTTTACTTAATCTATCCATTGCGTCAGCTATCTGAGAGTCTTTTCTTTGTGAAGTCCCTATTTAATTCAAAAGCGTAGGTCTTACTACTAGCGATGCCGACTACTAACCTAACTGAAGGTTTTAAAATCAAAGTTTGATATGTATTCTGAACTTTTCCTTTTCACATAAAGAGGAAGTCAAATTTTTCCTTCTTAAGGCATCCGCTACGACCTTACCCTTACATCAAAATGGCGCTTAGTCCTGTGCCGCATGCATCCGTGTGTACCATAAGCCTTTTACTACCATAAGATAAAAGTCAAAAATGGGGCCGTTGTAAGAGCCCTCTTCGATTGTTGGAAAGCAACATCACAACCAATATCCAGAGCAAAGGTTAGACTCTTCTTCGTCAATCTTGTAAGTAGGGCTAATACCTTCGCAAAGTCCTTAATGAACTTCCTATATTAGCCCGCTAGTCCAAAAAAAATTCTTATTTCTGTTGCATTCCTTGGGACCTTCCAGTCTTGCACCGCAACTACTTTTGCGGGATCTACTGCTATCCCTTCTTTGGATGCCACATGTCCTATAAACCTTACTTCTTCTCTCCAAGAATGACATTTTCGGAGGACTTCGCCTTAAGTTAATGTGCTTGGAGGGCGTCCGAGATTCCCCTAGATGCAAAGTATGTTCTTCCTCATTCTTAGAGGAAACCAAAATATCATCTATGCACAAGCGGAGTGAACCATCCGCCTTTGTAGCGAGAACGACTGGAGCACCCCATTCAGAAATACTTCGCCTTATGAACCCTTTTTCAAGTAACTCTTTTACTTGTTTACTGAGCGCTTCCTTTCCCTTGGATTCGTGTGTCATATAGGTAATGCAACTGGCTTTGCATTGTCAACTAGATATATGCAGAAGCCTACCTCGCGTTTTAGGGGACAAACCCCTAACCTAATAAAAAACATCTGCGTACTCATGGGCTACTCCAACGGATCGCAAATTGTCAATAGATGCTTCAAGTGACTCTAGGTAGCTAAGACAAACTGATCCCTTAGGATCGCACGAAATCTCGAGGGTATTCCCAAGGCAAGTCGAAAGTCTAACTACCCTCCTTTCACAACTATTAGCTAACCAATCCATGCCTAGAATCAACCCATAGCCCATAAAGCCAAAAACATAAGCATTACACTTAGACTCAATACCTAATATAGTTATTCACAAATCCTCAAAAACCAAAGACAAATGATCCGAACCACAAATTGGATTTGAGACAATAATGGGATCTTCTACTATACGAGTATTAAGGTGCAGAGACTCAACTATGGAAGCAGATATAAACCAATGTGAAGTGCTAAAATCAAAAAGAGTACTAACAGGATGATCAAAAAGAAGAACTAAACTTTTTCAATAGAAACTTTACTACCTCTCTCTTAGGTACGCTGGCGGTGAGAGCATGCACTTGCCCTCCTAAAATTCGTTTCCTTAGTTATTTCCCTTGTCCTTAATCATATGACCCGTTATACCATAATAAAGACACTTCCTCTTGTCTTAGGTTTTCCTATTCTTTCTTCCCTTCTTGTCCTGTGATTCTTCCACTTACACCTCTTTCTTTTTACCTCCTTTGTGAACCAAGTCTATATCCATGAGTTCCTCATCCTTGGGTTGTGCTCCTTAGCCAAACTCCCTCATTCTCATCATTACCATCCTTGTGTAACATATTGACAAATTTCTCGACAGCTGCCTCCATCGCATGGAAAACCCTACAAAGCTTGAAAGAAAATTAGCCGTAGGTGAAACTACTGCGGCTATATATGGAAGTTGGGCACTTCTTCGCCCTTTGACAGGTGTCGTAGTCTCATCAAGCCTATGGAACCATGCCGCGATGAGGTTACCTCCCAGAAAGCCAAGAGCCCCGGAGACTTAGGAAAGAAGGAAACAAGGATTCAAACAGAGGAATAAAAGATAGTGCCTATAATGTTGGGGAATATGCCTTTAAAGAAAAACTTTTCTTTTGGAAATGCTTCCTTTAAAACCATTTTGAAAATAATTTTTCAAATCTTTTATCTGATCCGGTAACCTTCAGCTCTGATACCATGTGTAGCACCCCACCTCCATTAAAGTCACTCACAAGGGAATGCATTAACTTCAGTGAAGCGTTACATGTAAAAGATGTAGATAAATTACAAGACAGACAAATAAAGCAGCGGAAAAGAATAAAAACTTAACTTCATTGATAAAACAGCAGCTTGGTAAAATAGCTTGTACAATGATTGTTTTCTAACACCGAAACCAACAATACCCAGTACAACAAAGTATCTGTCTTGTTTAATAAAATAAAGAAGCATGAAATGACAATGATATTCCTCAATAAAGCATGAGCAAGCCATAGCAGTGGAAAAAGAGAGTCTGAAGCAATACGTCGACTATCTTCGAGCTTGGAAAGAGAAATGGTCCAAAACTAAGCTGAGCTATTCCCTTCCTGACTACCCAGGGGGGGAGGCAACAGAAGAAAAGAGGCGAAACAAAACTAGGTTTGACATAAGTCTGGTAAGTCCAGTGCTTTCAGCATGTAAACAGGTAATAGCAACATGACATGAATAAACTGAATATAAGACAATACCGTGATAACAGGGATAACAAGATAACCTAAGATTAGCATAAGATATGATAAGGCAAGATAAACCGAATGCGCTTCTACTCTTTCTATGCTTCACTACTTCCCCGTTATTCTGATTTTTATATCTCTGATTTCCTATTTTCTCTGCACCACCCAACTAGCATCCTAACTAGTGTCGTTTATAGAACGATTTGTATTCCCTACTAGTGTCCCAACTAGTATCCTGTGATAAAGGATCCATATCCCCTACTAGTGTCTCAACTAGTATTATGTGTAATAAGGTGATCCCAACCCCGTAATTGTGGTAGCCTTCAGGTGTACATCTAGTATGAGGATCTCACCTCAATCGGCCCAATTCCCATGAAGATGTTAGATGCACCCTTACTAACCAATCGATCGGCTCCCTACTTGTATTAATTTTCCTTGTGTCTATGTCAATCGGCCCTCTCTTGTGTGTAGATACCCTGTGTTGGCCCCACCATAAGGTGTATCAATACCTATGATAGCGACCCGACATGATTCAAGATGCACAATGTATATTACTGAATCCCAGTGCCTGCTTTTCCACTCCAGAGCACGTGTACGCCCATATTCCGTCGGAACTACACTGCTGCACCCCCTTCCACTATTTTGACCACTTATAATCAGCCCGATAATCGTGCCCCACCCTGCCCAGTTCAGGGTACCATGATACATCTATGTGGGTTACTTCTGAAATGGTTGCCCGTTACTAGGTTTCCTACGGGTTAAGTTTGTGGGCCTATATATACAAATATTACCCACCTACACGAGATGTACTTAACCCTCTCGCTGATTCAAGCATGTTTATTTAACGATTAAGTTTGTGGGCCTATATATACTAATATTACCCACCTAACGAGATGTACTTAACCCTCTCACTAATTCAAGTCAATATGTTTTATTGGTTAAGCTTGCCTTAACCCTATCCACTTTGTTCATATAATATTGGTTAAGTTCTTGTCCATTCATGTTAACTTAACCTACCCACACATCATGTTGTATCAGTTAAGTGTTTCCTATTAACTTAACCCTGTTTATTCAACAGGTTATATTGGTTAGGTGTTTCCCATTAACTTAACTACACTCGTTCATCATGTTATATTGGTTAAGTGTTTCTTATTAACTTAACCCTATTCATTCATCATGTTATATTGGTTAAGTGTTTCTTATTAACTTAACCCCACGTTATATTGGTTAAGTGTTTCCCATTATATTAACCCCACTCATTCATTGGTTAAGTGTTAACTTAACCCTACCCCTTGTCATGTTACATTGGTTAAGTGTTGCCCTCTTGTGTTACTTAACCCTACCACTTGTCATGTTACGTTGGTTAAGTGTTGCCTTGATTAACTTAACCCTACCATTCTTAGCCTGTTTTTTCCTAAGCTTTAATTCATTAATTAAAGCACCAACCTCTCACATTAGATCTATATTGTTGCAGTCGCTAGATGTGCCGGGCGGTTCCGGGCAGTCTTATACCGCAAATCAATCTAACCTCGGGTTTTTGGGCTTAATGTGCTAACCTCCCATAATTGATCTATATTGTTATGGTTACTGGATGTGCCGAGCGGTTCCGGGAAGTCTTACACCGTAACTCAATCTAACCTCTGGTTAGGCGTATTCATCTTTTAATTAATTTACATATTTACAATTTATGTTCATATGTAAATTATCCACAAGTGTTGTCAATTCAAGTCATGCCCCATTTACCCTTTAAATTATGTCCATAATTCTAGGTATACAAATTCTACCATTTCATGCTACTAATCATTTACATGATTATGAGCCAATTTATGCCAATAGCATGTAGTTTAATATTTTCCCCAACGTCTCCTCCGTTATTCGTTCGCACAATTCACATAGAATGTTAGGCTCGCAAATTAGCCTAACTTATAAACAAAAGGGAAAAGAAAGGGACATGTAACATTCCAGCAGGCATAAACAATATAGATCAATATGCGTAGTATAAATTTGGGATAGAACGACATAAACTTAATTAAGCACACGAATGTGATCTTACATTTAAATTAGATCCAATTAACATGCGAACTAGCATAGATCTAATTATATAAGCACGAAATTATATAGATCTTAAACATGGGTACGAGCTTGGATCTAAACATGTAAGCATGTATGAACATAACTTATCATGTAATTTGCATATATAGCATGGTAGGTTCAATTGTGTCAGTCCAATAGTCTCATAGGCATAGGATGTACAACACGATAAATCAATCACAACAGTCCCATAGGCCTGATAGGTTCCATTTTGTCAATCCAACAGTCTCATAGGCACGTTAAGTTTCATTATGTCAAATCACAATAGTCTCATAGGCACGATAGGTGTCATTACATAAATCACAATAGTCTCATAGGCAATTCAGAATTGACAAAAGGATAGGCACGAATAGAATTAGGCATAGTTCTAGATCCAGTTACTATAGTCATGAATTACATCTAAAGAATAACTGTACTTAGAAAAAGGACGGATCTTGATTTTTGGGATCTGATTTCTGAATTTGAGAAGCTATCCTTTGATGTAGACGTTTGCTTTGAAGTTCTTCTAATTGATCTACTAGTTTGGGTTTGATTTTCTAGTTTGGATAAGATGAAGGAGGCTAGTCTAGCTTGTAGACGAACAACATGACAACACTATAGTCTTAGGGTTATGAGGTTAGGGTCTGGGTTTAGCTACGTATATATAGATGTCTAGGATAAATTCTAGTCCTTAGAATAGTCTAGGGAAGATCGAAGCCATCAAACCAAAGAGATGTGTCATCCAGCCAACCATAGCATGACACACAAACCCTAATACCTAAGAAATCAGTCATTGGCCAATCAGAGAAGGCCACATCAGCACAGGTTTGTAAAAATTCGTCACTGGGTCTGGATCTCAAAAGGGGTCGGCTCCCTACAGGTGGGGTCGACACCTATGTCGACTCCCCCGGGGAGGTTCGACACCTCTGAGCGGGAAATTTCCTGCTCAGCCCACTCTGACTGAAATTCGAATTTTGAACAGTTTTGACCTTTAATTATTATTTTAATTTAATTTCTGTTTAAACTTGAAATCTTCTGAACTCCATAACTTCTTCATACGGAGCCTGATTTACGCATACTTGGACTCTATCTCAAGCAGAATTCCGAGATGAACGCAATGGCATAACCCATTTCCCTTAATTCTTCTTCTAAAAATTAAGTGTTTTTAGATTTGTAAATTTTAATACCCATAGAAAGTACAGGGTGTTACACTTAGGTAATGGGCTGTGAAAAAATCTTTGAGGCTACTGCCTGGCCTGATGAAATAAAAAGAAGGATATCGGCCTAGCTTTGAAGGAAGAAGCCTTAGAGTAGTGGAACTTAATATCAAGGGAGAACGAGGGACAGATCTTCACATTGGCTGAATTCAAGACCCGTTTTAAGCAAAAATTCTGCCAAGGGTAGACTATTTAGCTAGAGAAATTCATCCATCTCAAGCAAGGAAGCTTGAGTCTGCAAGAATACGTATCCAAATTCACTGAGTTATGTAAGTTTGGTAGAGGATTGATAGATACCCCCATGATCAAAGCCCTTAGGTTTGTGAAAGGACTGAACTCCCCATTGAAGGAAACCTTATTAGCCCAAGTAGCATTTGGGGCAACTTTTGAGACTCTAGTTGAGACAGCTACCCTTTGCACGGCTGAAAGCACCAAGGAGGGTGAGAAAGGAGAAAGCTCCAAAAAAAATAAGAAGAAGGAACGGTGGAAAAACAAGAAGAATAACCTAAAAAAGGACGCAAAACTTGTACGAGGTGCAACCGCAAGGGCCATGAGGCCAAGGATTATAAGACCTCGTTAGCGAAAAAGAATTTCAAGGGAAAATGCTATAACTGCCAGAAGAAGGACACATGTCTAAAGACTGCCCAAAGCCCAAAGTTTTCAAGAGTGGCCAGAACTATGCAATTGAAGCAACCCCAATTCAAAGTCGATCCCCAAGAGACCAAGGGAAACCCGCACTTGAAGGTATAATATCTATTTTAGGAAATTCAGCATACACCTTGTTTGATTCTGGAGGGACCCATTCTTTTATCTCTAAGCGATTAGTAAATCTGTTGAACCTTTCCATATCTTTCTCGGATAGTCCGATAGAGGTGCCCAACCCTATTCGAGGATCTAAGTATCTTGAGTTGTTGTGTAAAGACCAGTACTGAAGGTCGACACTGTCGAGTTTCATTGCAGAGTGTAAGTGTAGGATTTTATGGGGTATGACATTATCTTAGGTATAGACCGGCTATCGTTTTATGGCGTCGTCTTAGATTGTGATAAGATGCTTGTTCGTATTAGAAGCCGAGGAGGACGCAGCCTAAATATTCCTTGTAACGTTAGAAACAAGGACAAAGCCTTATTATACTCCTTGTCTCCTAGTTCTGAAAGACCATCTTCAGTCCCTATAGTTTATGAGTTCTTGGATGTTTTCGAGGAAGTTACGGGACTTACGCCCCATAAAGAAATCTCCTTGTGTATATACCTAGAGAAGGACGCTGACCTGTACCACTGCCCTTGAGGCATATGGTGCCCAAGGAAAGAAGGGAGTTAGATAAACCGATTTCAGAATTGTTAAAAATATTTTTTATTCATCGAAGTACCTCTTAATGGGGTGCACCTGTTTTATTTGGCACTAAAGTTGGTGGATCTTTGAGACTTTCTGTGGACAATAGGGAACTTAATAAATTTACCAAAAAGAGCAGGTACCCTTTACCAAGAATCGATGACCTTTTTGACCACTTGGGAGGAGCCCGAGTATTTTCCCAACTAGACCTTGCTACTAGATTTCACCAGTTAAGAATTGTGGAGGACAACAAGGGCAAAACTGCATTTAGGACGCCAGTCGGATTGTTCCAATGGGAGTTATGCCCTTTGGGTCAAAGAATTCACCCGCCTTCTTTGTAGACCTAATGAGTAGAGTGTTTAGGGGAGTTCTAAATAAAATTGTAGTAGTCTTTGTAGATGATATCCTTATATTTTCAAAGGACCGTGAAGAAATGAAAAACACTTGAGACAAGTGTTAGGGATATTAAGAAAGAACCAACTGAAAGAAAAATTCTCGAAGTGCCAATTCTAGAGGGAAGAAGTAAGATTTTTAGGACAAATTGTGTCGAGTAAAGGCTTGGCCGTAGACCTCGTGAAGAACGAGGCAATCAAGGAACGGAGGATACATCAAAATGCTATAGAGGTAAGAAGTTTCTTTCAACTGGCAGGATATTATAGGAAATTCATTAAAGACTTTGCAAAGATTGCTACTCCATTAACCAAATTGACAAGGAAGAATTTAGTATTCACTTAGAGTGATAAAAGTGACACAGAGTTTAAGAAATTAAAGAAAGCATTAGTTAGCGCACCAATCCTAATTATACCAGACAATTCAAAATCATTTACCTTTACACTGACGCATGTGGGATCGATTTAGGAGCAGCCCTTATGCAAGAAGGAAGAGTAGTAGCCTATGATAGTAGACAACTCAAGGATCCATAGAAAAGGTATCTAGTACATGACCTTGAGTTAACCACAGTAGTGTTCTCCCTTAAGATGTGGAGGCATTACCTCTTAAGGGAGAAGTTTGAATTGTTTACCAACCATAAGTATTTATTTTCTCAAAGTGACTTAAACTTGAGACAACAGAGATGGATGGAATATATTGCCTCATTTGACTTTACGATTCTATATACCCTAGGCAAAGGGAATGTTGTGGCGGATGCTTTAAGTAGGAAACATGCGACGTTGAATGTGATGATAGAATGGAAACCGTTAGAGTTCCTCACAATTTTTAATTTGTGACCCTCATCGACCACTTCCAATTGTTTTCTTGGGGCTATGGTAATTAGACCTACCCTAAGAGAAAGAATCCAAAGTGCACAATCCATTGATGAAGAATTAAGAGGAATAAAGGAGAAAGTGGCAAAGAAAGAGACCTTTCCTCATTCAGTTAGGTATTCGATTGGCAATGATGGGAGTTTACTTTGGTTTAAACGACTTTGGGTCCCTAAGGATGAAGGATTGAGAAGAGAAATTTTAGAGGAATGCCATAGGTCAAAACTGACCAGACACCCTGGTGGTGATAAAATGTACAAGGATATAAAGAGGAATCTCCATTGGAAAGGAATGAAGGGAGATGTATCCGAGTTCGTGGTCAAATGTTTGGAATGCCTAAAAGTCAAGGCGGAGCAAGGGAAGCCTGGAGGATTGTTGTTACCTTTAGAGATCCCTACATGGAAGTGGAAGCATATTTCCATGGACTTTATAGATGGACTTCCTATAAGCCAAAAAGGGAATGAGGCCATTTGGGTTGTGGTAGATCATTTAACCAAAAACGCCCATTTCATACCAGTCAAGAAGACAAGGACTGCAACCTTGTTAGCCCAATTATATGTCAAAGAGATAGTCAGACTCCATGGTATTCCATCAAGTATAGTGAGTGATAGAGATCCCTTGTTCACAAGCGAATTTTGGAGAAGCCTACAAGAAACTTTGGGGACGACCCTTAACTTAAGTACAGCTTATCATCCGCAGACCGACGGACAGATAGAAAGAGTAAACATAATCTTGGAAGACTTGCTCAGAGCTTGTATTACTGACTTTGGAGGAATTTAGGAGCAGCACCGAGTTCGCATATAATAATAGTTTTCAAGCGACGATTGGTATGACCCCTTTCGAAGCTCTATACGGGATGCCATGTAAATTGCCAACTTGTTGGTAGGAAACTAACGATAAGGTTATACTCAGACCAGACTTCATCCGTGAATCTATGGAGAAGATATCTTTGATTAGGCAGAGAATGAAGGTAGCCCAGGACCGCCAGAAATCGTATGCCGATAAGCGTAGGAGGGAACTAGAATTTAATGTTGGAGACTTGGTCTTCGTGAAAGTATCCCCTCTTAAGAAAACTGTTCGGTTTGGAAAGACTTGGAAGTTGGCTCCCAAGTTTATTGGGCCTTAATCTTTGGCTTATCGAGTGGGTCTCCCTGATCATCTATCAAGAATCTATAATGTTTTTCATGTATCTCATCTAAGGAAATGCCTTCATGATTCTGCTATCAGACTCGATCTTGAAGAAATTGGGGACATAGAGAAAATCAAGTTGGAGTCCAGGGTGCCCCGTGCAACTACAAGGATTGTAGAGCACGAAATCAAGAAACTCTGCAACAAAACTGTTCACCTTGTCCGAGTACAATGGGGGAATGACCCTGCGGAAAGCACATGGGAGACCGAGGATAAGATGAGACAGACTTACCCTGAGCTTCTCACGTGTAACATTTTCCCCAAAATAACGTTTATGGATGCATCATGATTGCTAGATTGGACGTTAGGAAATGGTTGCAACACCGTTGCACAGCGTACTCATATATAAATATATGCATATTTAGGTTGTTTGCATATATGCAGCATCACTTATTACACCTACATGCTAGGATAGTGCTCACTTTAGTGAGTATGCAGTTCATAATCATTGTGAGTCATGGATGCTTATGGATTATTTATAAACAACGTGGGTGTACAACATGTATGTTTCGAGCGAGTTGTATTTTTTGCCCCTTAAACAGATGGACGAAATCTATTTTAAGGGGGGAAGAATGTAACACACCGTAAATTAAAGAATTAAAAACAAGCAATTAAATGATATGGTTGGAAAATGAGATTTTGCAGCTTTAGGAATTTGTCTACGAAACTCTTTTATTTGGATTCATGGCGAAATTCTGAATTGTTTTCATATATAATATGTTGAAAACGGTCAACGTATGAAGAAGTTATGAAGAAATGAATCTGGACATTGTACGCAGAATATATATAATTATGTGAATATTATATATATTGTCCAAATAATAATTTAAAATAAAAGAGGGAAATTCAAAATTTGAATTTGGAGATAAGGTCCAAGGGATAGTGTATATTGGATATAAATATAACCTCCTAGAAAACCCTCATCCACGTAGGCAGAATTAGGATCGCCAACTGCCTAGCTGTCGACTGGCAGCCGACGGGCGGTCGACTGGTGGCTGGTCGGTGGTCGACCCCCCTTAAAGGGGAGCGGTTGACCCCTTCAGGGCTGGGACATCCAATTTTTCTACGTTGCTTAGGTGTTTATTTTATTAATTACATTCTTAATTTGCTTTATTCTTTTCCATTTATCCAGTATACGTTGTCCCCTAGATCTTACCTCCAGATTCAAATTTTGAATTTTCCTCTTTTATTTTAAATTATTATTTGGACAATATATATATAATATTCACATACATATATATATACACACAAACACACTGTCCAAATTCATTTGTTCATAACTTCTTCATATGTTGACCCTTTTCAACATATTATATATGAAAACGATTCAGAATTTCGCCACGAATCCAAATAAAAGAGTTTCGTAGCCAAATTCCTAAAGCTGCAAAATCTCATTTTCTAGTCGTATCATTTAATTCCTTGTTTTTAATTACTTAAATTATTTATTTATTTATTAATATTTATGAATTTTACGGTGTGGTGAAGGTTTCTTCTACTTCTCTAACTCAATTCTATATCTTTCTATTTCAATCTATGTAAGTTTAGGAATTTGAATTTATCATAAACAATATGTATAAGACTCTAATTGTATGATTCTTATATGTATATTGTTAGGAGGGGAATCGGAGCTCGCTTGAACATTAAGAGTCGTTGCAGATCTTGAAATTCTACCACATCTCCACCTAATTTGTGAGTAGAATCTAGTTTTTCTTAAAGACATGTTCTTCTTTTTAGTAGTTTGCAATATGAATTGAAATGCCTATGAAGATTTGGTTATGCAATAATATAACATGGAAAATCCCCAAATCTTCTATTTTGCAATTATGTAAGAAATTGTCATGTTGAATTGGTTTTGTGGAATTATGATTTTTGTATTGGATTAGAGGTAAATATAAGTGTTGTACTATTATCTATATTTTATGTAATTCACCATTATTATCATTTGATTTAGCCTAAAATGGTTTGGATTTGAATTGTTTCATAGTTGAATTGGGTTGGATCCTATTTTGGTGTAAATGCATTCATAAATTGGAATAAGTCAAATGTACACATTTTTGGGTGTATAACACTACAAAAAAGGTGAATTGGGTGAATTATGGATTGTAAACATACATGTGTGAATGTATGAAATACTCTACTTCAAATTTAATATTGAAATCATTGCCACATGCATAGGGTGCAAGTTTAAAATTATATATATATGTCCTTCCATCCACTGCTACTTATTATGTTATTATATTGTTATTATGCCTATATTGTAGTGGTAAAAGTATGGAAAACCTAATTTTCATGCCTTCATTTAGATAAGATGACAACTGCCACCTCGTTAGAATGTTTCCCCCTTTGTACAAATGTTACGTTAATTAGGCGCTATTATTATGTTACTTGTTTAAACATAATCAACGTAATTAATATTATATTATTGTAATAAAAGCGATTAGGTTAGTGTTTGAATTTGAAATGTCCCCTTAACAAATATACATATATATTTGTTTGCTTGTGTGTGCTTATATATAGAATGGCTTATATATATATATATAATTAAATGACGCATAGACATGAGGTTAGTTGCCATTTGTGGTATAAGCCTGCCCGGAACCGACCGACATATCCAGCAACCACAAGTAGGCCCAACTAATGTGAGATGTCTAGGTGTCATGTGCCATTCATAAACTTAGTACAGTAGACACAATGTTAAACCGACTTATAGAAGAAGCCTGCCCGGAACCGACCGGCATATTCAGTATCTACAGGTATATGGTTTAATGTGAGAGGTCTAGTATGTATATATAACTATATATATAAGTCTGATGTGTGAAAACAAATATGTTTCCTACGCCTTAAGAAGGTCTTAAGTGGATGACTCACCTTTTTATCTAATTTGGGTCTTACGTGGTTAGGACTAGGATCCCTCCGAAGGTTTATTCCTTAGAGAGGAACCAATGTCTTAGGACCCACCCTTATTGGTATTAAGGTAGGTCTTTGGGTCCTCCTTTGAAAGTGGTTAGCCATAAAACAGTTAACGAATTAGGGTAGTTCACGGATATGTTCACTTCCTCTAGAAGCTTGTAAGGGCTCAACTAGGGACAGATGGTAATTGAAAGACATGTGGCCATTGCATGCTCAGCAACTGTCTAAGGGAAGTCGTAAGCGACATAGGTGTCCTACCAAGTAATATCAGTTAAGTAGTAATGTTCACAATACTACTTTTAATACTACAAATGAGATAATAGACTTAAGAACGTTAACGTACTAGGAAGTGGTTCTTAAAGGTCTAGGGGTCCGCCTCAGGGTTGTAAGAGACTGTAAGAATCCACCTTTAATAGGGCCATAAGTGACCGAGAATGCCACCTCGTTGGGTCTTTACCCTTAAAACACTAACGAGCGATTGACTTGGATATCCACCCCATTGGTTAGAAATTTGGTGTTTGTTGTGCACTGCGTAGACATACTTTGACATATGTAACCTACTAAAAATATAGGGTATGGACATTAAGTAACACTATATTTCAGTCACACGGAACTTTATGTTCTGACCACCTCTCATTAACATCCAACAGGTCAGTAGATGGGGTAAAGCCATGGATGAAGTCATGATTGAAGCCGATGGAGAAGATGAAGTTATTATGATATTATTAGCAATTATTGCTTTGCTTCTTTTAGAATCTTATGAGATTGAACTATTTGATGTAACTATTGAATAGATGTAATTGCGACTATGTATTTCTGAGATTTTTGAAATAATGGTACATCTTATTTGAATGTTTTATTTTCTCTTTTCGCTATGTGAAATTCCCATTCGAAGTATATGTTATTATTATCTGTGCAAACGTAATCCTTACAGGAACCAACGACCCGTTTCGAATGGCTCTAAGTTTCAATGGGCCTTTTTTGGATTGAAATTTAGGACCATTCTGTGCGGGTTGTTACAGATTATCATCAATTTTCTACTTTTTGCTCTTTTCCAAGTCAAACTCCTTGAAGATGAGGCACTTGAGGGTTTACAACTCTCAAATCCCTCCATGCCCTTCCCAGTCCTGTTATGTTTCTTTTTTTCCCTTGGCTCCCTGCCCTGGGACAGTTTCATTTCTTTAGCAGATACTTCCAGTATGGACTTGTCGGACTTTGGGCTACTTGCTGAAGAAGGAGAAAGTACTTGTATAGGAGCTGAAGCAATAACACTCTACTCTATTACTATGGATAGGAGTTTACCCTTTTGCAGTGCTTGCAAGTTACTCATGCCCATGTCACCCTTCTCCCCAGACTTTCTTGTGTATTTGACATCCTCTTCGACATCGGTCTGGGACTCTTTGCCATCCAAACCCTTCAATTCGTCAATCATTTATTCATCTTTCTTTTTACATTCAGCAAAAGGCACCTGGGGCTACTCAGAGGATTTTGACTGCGCCTCGGGAGACATCCTAACCTGTTGTGTACTTATAGCAGGAAAAACAATAACCGTTAGTCCCAATGGACCTATGGGCATCTGGACTGCCACTTCCATGGCTCACCGACATTCAACGAGAACTCTTTTGAACTGCAGAGAAGTTAAAGATATATCTTTCATAGAATCTCCACCTGCGAGTCCATGAGTTTTAGACATTTTAGTGATTGGGGTCAGAGACTTAGAAATCTCTAGAGCAGGAAAATAAAGATCATATCCCTCAATAGTTTCTGATTCGTGTGTAGCGGAGGAAGACCTAGGACTTTCTTCAATAATAGACTTCCCTTTAGCTTGAAATTTAGCTGCAACCTCTATCTCCTTTTGCAATCACCTTTCCTTCTTCAAGACTTTCAGGCTTGTTATCTCACATGAATCATTTCATAAGCTCTGCCTCATCCACTGTGCCATCCTCTGAAGCACTCCTCTCCTCCTAACGAGCTTACCTTAAGCATTGGCTAATGTCCAAGGGTAATCTTCAACCCGAGAAAGACCATGATACCAAAGGGCTCGGACAAAGAAACTCATAACCAGAGGCCCAAACACTTCTTCTACTTTCTTGGCCTCATCCAACTAGCTTCTCAACTCTTGCACATATATATCATACTGAATCTTAAAGTTGGAAACCGACTCTATGGAAATATGCATAATCTCCTCTGCCATTTTAGCCATTTCCTCAGCTTCGGCTAACTTGGCCTTTAGCTCGTTATTCTCTTTCTCGAGAGTGCCCTCATCTATGTAACGATCCGCTTCCAGGCCCGCTTCAAGTCAGTAGTTAACCTACTCGAAACGTACTCAAAGGAGGATTGTTATGGGTACTTACACATTGGAATAGAAAAAAAATAGAATTTTCATTAACATCGTGACAATGTTACATCGGAGTATAGATAAATGATACACCATGGAAAAATATCAGAAGACAATAAGTTACACTACACTGCACAACGGAAACATAAATACATCCAGGGAAGAACTCCCAAATAATCCAGAGTACACCACCAGCCATAATCCATGATCTGGCTATAAAAATATCTTCTAAACCAAAACTATTAGTTGCTCGTACGGAAAATTTGGGCACCTAGAGTTTAGGTGGAAAACAATAAACTTCAGGCCAGTTATGGGACTGGTGTGAGAACCAAAAACAGTCACTTACCTTATTTTCAAGTTGGTTAAATCACGGGACCACGCCGTATAACGTGGAACGGGTTTTCTCCATACGAATACCAATCATAAAAACTCGCAATGCTTTTTGAAAAACGAAGCTATTATAAGATCAAGTACCATCACACAATGCAACGCAAACCAGAGGATAGAGTTTAACCTTACAATAGCCAAATACTGTTGATATGACAAAATTCACTTTTATTATTACTAGTGCATAGCGTCGAAATCATTTTCATAAATAAATGTATCAATCCTAGATGGCATAATGCCATATCCCATTATGTCGCCATATAGGTTTACAGCTGAAAACGCAAAGCTCATATTGGAAGTTTGATTCCATCAATAACTAAGGAAATGGATCTTCCTTAACCGTTAGGGACATTCTAGCACATGTCCCAGGAATCACATGCATATGACCCTTGAACGGCAGAGCCGGCCCACCAATTCCTGGTGAGTTCGGGTTACCCCTAAACATAACATTCCCCGGTCGTATCTGACCTCATCCTGATCGTTGTTTGACCATCATCCGAGACGCCTCAATTCCATCATCCACATAAGTAAAATTTTGGACTTCATACCATAGCATCACTTTTCAGCTAGAAGGAAACATATGTCCTTACTCTACGGTCCATCATCCTATTTTTGGCCATTCACGGGCTATGAGGCTTGTCGAAGTCACGTTTTAACACAAAGCTACGCTATATCAGTCATGGTTTGATCATAATCCACAAAGCTCTATTTTCCAACAAAAGTTTTGATCAATCAGCAACTTAGCATGCCATATTGTCAATTCACAACATATAATCAGTATCTATTAATATATAACACTCTGAGTACATAAGTCTCAGAGGAGGGTGTTAAGTTAAGAGAATAAATTCTACGCCATCAACTGCTATAACATCAATATAAATCAATTTATTATGTCGTAATTTACAATGTCAAACATATCATCTATTTACAAGTTCGTTCTGGGATTGAACAAAACCGAAGACACCATATTCCTCGTCCCCTGAAGGAGAGAGGGCCTTGCATATCCGAAATATCTCCTAGTATGTTCGGACTACTGTCACCATATAACCCCATAGTTGGTGTACGACCAGAGGCATCAACGAGCAGTCCTCATAATGTGAAGATCTCTGGTCTTCAACCACCATCTTCGATATCTTCAAAGATCATCGCTTTGTTATTCAAAATGGGTTAAAACCCGGTCTTTCCGAATAACTAGAGCATCCTAAAATCAAGTAATATACAAACAAATCATAAGTCTCGTTCCATTTTGGAATATTCTTTTACTCAATCATCCTCTACATCAGTAACTACTCCCTTTAAATCTTATCAAAGATTTATTTCATTTAAACTCTTTGTTTAAATCTTTCCTTGAAAATCATTTCAAAATATTATATAATCTCTTTACACAAACTTAAATAAAATTAAGGTTTATAAGCCTTATTGGGATTATCGATCCTTACAAAAAATAATCTCTCATATCATTGTCCCATTCCCATCCTATTAATCCCATGGAGGAAAATTGATGGTACTCCATCTCTAACACCCCTCGGGTTTTAATAAGTTTAATTACCTTCTTTCCTTTTAAATATAATTAAAGGTTCATTAAAACTCTAACTTAGTTTTAATCTCCATTTCGTTCATTCAAATCTTTATTGAAAGATTTATTAAAACTTCAACATAGTTTTAATTTTCAAAAATCATTATTCAATGATTACTAAACCTTGGAAAAAAATCCTGCCTTTAGATGGGTGAAAGAATAGATGTTATTCAAGACACCATTCACAACAAACCAAAAATCCAATTTGATATCAAATATAAGGCTTTAAATAGAAATCATATCGACTTATATTCAACGTCAAATTCTGAAATCAATAGATACCGTAGAGGGAATAACAATATTAATATCTTCCATATTCCTCAAACAGTATCCGTATAACTACAGTATCCAATGTTAGAATATCCGAAGATAATTTCCATTCAAATCCAGTTAAATTCATACATTGGAAAATTTTGGTTATACTGAAACCATTTTATTCTAATATGTTATCTTAAACATTGGATCCTTTATCTATAAAAAAACGTCATATGTTCTTAGTGTAATATCTGATTTCCTTTTTGTTTTTCCCACCCTTCGCTTGTCGAAAAAACTTCCAGTTAGATCTCATAGGTGAAACTAGACTATACTTCTAAGAATCATCACATATTCCTTTTGGTTCTTTACTTTAGTTGTTAGCCAGCCCATTCTGGTAAAATATCTCTTTTATCTTCCCAAAACTTTGTATATTCAATCAAAATCTCTTTCAAACCATTTATTATGATTTATCATTATTTATCCATATTTTCAATAATTTTTATAAGGCCCTTATAGTCGGTTTTCAATTTCGGTCACCGAACTACTTCTATAGCGACCTTTTCAAAAGTAGATTTGAGCTTATTTTAAAATTTGACCATTGGAATTTTAAACTTCCTATTCCATTTGAAAGCTCTTTTCATTTTGAACTCAATTTTTTTCATTTTGGTAAAATCTAACAGTTAGATCTCCTGGTATGTCGATTCAAGGTTAGTGGCCGAAGTTTGCAAACTACCTCTACGCGACAAGTCCTATTCAGACTAAATTCGATTTATAATCAAAACTAAATCAAAATACTTTCAAAATAATTTATTAATTATATAAAAGATATATAATTATTTTTGGAAACTATATTTTAATTATTTCTCTTGGAAATCAAATATTCCATTATTTAATCATTTTAAAACTATTTAAATCATTAAAATAATATTAGTTTCCAAAACTTATTGTTTGAAGTCCAAATTTTCCTGACATCCATTATAAAAATAAACAAGACAGTTTTGTAAAGGACCTCTTTTTAAAACTTTTCCTATATACCCTAAATGAACTTTACTTTTACCCATTACTACATTTTCAATTTAAATTTGAAAACATGCCTTTATTAATTCAAAACAAATTCAAATTAAATTCTTTCTTTTACGAAAACTATTCGTAATGACTTAATCTATCTTTCCAAATTATGTCGGATTTAAAATTTCAAACTTTAATTAACACTAAATATTTTATTAATTTATTTTTCAAATTAATTCCGAATTGGAATGAGGATCAACCAATTGTCATATAATTCCATTTATATGGATTTCATACATCATAAGCATCCAATAATCGTTGTTAACAACTATTAACATCCAATCATCACATCTTGGCATCATTGACCTAAGTGTTAAGGTCATTAACACTTAATCCCAAATCAAATCATTGGTAACTAAGATATTGAACCTTATTAATAATTTATTGTCATATTTGACAAAACCATTTCACATTAACACACATTAAATTCAATTAATCATTCAAGACATAATCAATATCAACCAATATCACAAACCCATTCCATATTACATGTTAAGCAATTTTTCTGGACTAAAATAAGTGATCACTGTTGAATCAATTTGCCTGGTTAATAAGTGATTAACTCCAATACAACTAACATCGTCATTTTAACATTGTGTTAACTTAACAATTAACCAATTCACACATCTAAACCACATCATATAGCATTACCGTATCAATCATATAATAATCAATCACCAACAACATAACTAACTTGTTTATCCATAGTAGTAAACTAAAACTAGGTGTAGAGCTCTCACCATAGCGCTCCAACACCACACACTTCGTATGTAGGAACTTTCTAACTTTTGCAAAATCAAGACTTCACCTTTCCACACCAATTCACCAACTACTAATAATATACTTATACTTATACTTGCAAATTCAAGGGAAAAGGTGAGGTTTTTTAGGGTTTTAAGGGCTTGGAAGGTTGATGAGGCCCACGGGTAAGGAAGGGGGTCCACCTAGGGGTTACGCAACATGGTGGGTGTGTAATGGGCGGTGTGTGAGGTTGTGGGACCCGGAGGAGGAAGTTATGGTGGTGAAGTTTGGAAAAAGGGGGAAAATGTGATTTTAAGGGTTTTAAAGGTAAAAGGAGAGTCTTGGAGCAAAGGGGCCCCAAGTGGTGGAGGAGGGGGTTGTAGGGGAGGCGCGTCAGGTCTGATGGTGGGGTAGAGGCTGGTGGTAGTGAGGGAGGAGGTGGCGTGGGGTTTGGAGAAGAGGAGGAGAAGTAATGGAGTTTAAGGAAGCTTAAGACAAAAGAAAAGGAGAAAAAGGAAATGGAAATAAACAAAAGGTATCCTCTCTCTTCACATGGCTTATGGACTTAGAGAAGAGTGAAGGATGAAAGAATTGGACATGTGTGAGGGAGTACCATGAGTTTTCTAAAGGAAGGAGGATGTGGGAAGTTGTCATAAAGGATATGATTTGTTTAAAGTTAAAGGGTTTATTCATATTTATGGTTTTCTTAGGAAGGTTGTATCTTCATTAAAAATTTATTTAAACTCTATAAAAACCATTAACACATGGTACTATGTCAGTTAGGTTATCGTTTACCATTTGATCAATATTTGTCAATTGTTCCGTATTAGCCAAAACTGCTTAATTTCAAGTCAAAATTCAATAGACGATTCCTATACGTTTTTAGTTCGTATGACCAAACCGTAACTCCGATCAATACAAAATTTTAAACACTACTATATTTCATTAATAAGAATCCAATGAAATTAGTCTCATCGAATTCGTAGATCGTTTAAAAATTGGCCTTATTTCTAGCTTTTATTAAATTTTAACTAATTTTTCAATATATGTTTATATTACGTATTTTTCCATGATAACTCCAATTGAATTGAAATTTAAAACCTTACAATATTTTGATGATATGGATCCGATAAAATTAGTTTCATCGGATTCTGAGACTATATCAAAAATAGTCTATTTTCAGGTCATCAAAATAATATTAAATTATTGATTTTCAATATTTCCCTAATTAAATTAATTTTAAAAGTTTACTAACCTTGTTTTAATCCCAACAAAATATAAAACCAAGTTTGAATTCATTTTCAAATTATTTTCAAGTCTAGATTCAGTATTTGCTGAAATTTTGAAATTTTAAATCAGACTTATCCATGTAAAAAATTCTTTTAAACCTATTTAAATCCATATTTTAAATTGACTAAAAATATGGGTCATTACATTCTCCCCCACTTAAAAACCTTTCGTCTTGGAAAATGAAGGAAGACATAAGCAAGTTTATTTTCTTACCTAACAGGTTTCAGAATTTATCGACTGTCCAAAATTATCGATAAATCCTTTTACTTATCCTAATCAAATATCTTAAGTTCATTCCTTAAGTTGTTAAATTAACTACCAAACATCACATCCAACAATCAATTAGTTGATTAACTTTTTAAACTTATATGCTATCAAAACATATATCTTTTATATTCTCAAAATATATTTTCGAGGTCAAAATTGTATATATATATATATATATATAGGATAATCACAAATACTCCTCTCATATATAATACTCTCAGACTCATTCTGAGGCATTACTAACCTCGTCTCTAATGAGTGACTCATCCTAGGATACTATTGATCCTATCTCTAATTAGTATTCTTTTATAGGATGTTACTAATCCTATCTCTGATGAGTCTTTTCATCTTGTTCTAATGAGTCGATCCCCAAAGCCTTGTAAATCAAAGCTCTGATACCACTTTTGCAACGACTCTCTTTCAGACCCGCTTCAAGTGGGTACTTAACTCACTCGAAACGTACTCAAAGGCGGATCGTTATGGGTACATACACATTAGAACAGAACAAAACAGACTTTTCATTAACATCATGACAATGTTACATCAGAGTATAGATAAATGATACATAGCGGAAAAGTATCAGAAGACAATAAATTACACTACATTGCACAGCGGAAACATAAATAATTCAGCCGAAGACTCCCAAAAAATCTAGAGTATAACTCCAGCCGTAATCCAGGATCTGGCTTTAAAAATATTTGCAAAACCAAAACTACTAGCTGCTCGTGTGGAAAATATGGACACCCAGAGTTTAGGTAGGAAACATTAAACTCTAGGTCATTTAAACTGGTGTGAGAACCAAAAACAATTATTTACTTTAATTAAAAATTAGGTAAATCACGGGACCACGACATATAATACAAAACGGGTTTTCTCGACATGAATACCAATCATAAAAACTCGTAATTCTTTTTAAAAAACGAAGCTATTATATGACTCAACTCCCATCACATAATGCAACGCAAACCGGAGGATAAATATTTTCCTTATAATAGCTAGACATGCTTGATATGAGAAAATTCTGTTTTATTATTAGTAGTGCACAATGTCGAAATCATTTTCATAAATAAATGTATCAATCTTAGATGGCATAATGACCCATCCTATTATGTCGCTATATAAGTTTACAACTGAAAACGCAAAGCTCGTATTGGAAGATGGATTCCAAAAATGACCAAGGAAAAGTATCTTCCTTAACCGTTCGGGACATTCTAGCACATGTCCTAAGAATCACATACATTTGACCCTAGAGCGGCACAACCTGCCCACTAATTCCCTGTGAGTTCGAGTTACTCCTGAACATAACATTCCCCAGTTGTATCTGACCATCATCCTGGTCGTTGTTTGACCATCATCCGAGGCGCCTCAATTACATCATCTATATAAGTAAATTTCCTAGGATCCATACCATGGCATCACTTTTCAGCTAGAAGGAAACGTATGTCCTTACTCTACAGTCCATCATCCTGTTTTCGGCCATTCACAAGCTGTGAGGCTTGTCGAAGTCACGTTTCAACACAAAGCTACCATTACACCATAACAGCCAATTTGGCACACAAAGATGCGTAGATAAAATACAGGTTAAAGCCGTATCAGATTTGATAGTGCTCAGATCCGTATTAAACTACATTTTGCGATCCACACCACCCCAAACACCCTAAATCTGACCGTCCATTAACAAAGCCCTGAATCAGTTAATTTGATACGACTTTGGGCCAAATCGAATGCATATCATCATCACATTAAGCACTCAAAACAAGAAAATTTGCCGCTCCCTTTTCCCTTTGTTTTACTTTAATGGTGACCGAAAACCCAAATTAGGGTTTTCGGTCACCAAATCATGCCTCCACCTTTCTCTGGAATCTCCTCCTCCGACAGAGACGAACAACCCTTTCCTTCGACAGAAACATAGAAACCCTTGATCCCTAGTCCTCCTTCAACAACAGGTATGTGTTTCAATTGAATTATGGCATGCATGCCTAATAGTAGAGAACAAGTTGAAATCATTGTGTGTAAACTGATTGCTGCTTTGTGTTATTGTGTTAGCTGTTTCAATTGAATTTGTATGTATTAGTGCGTTAGCTGATTGCTACTTTGTGTAAGGGACAGATCTGTGGTTATACCCTAGAATCAGAGAAATCAATTTTGAATCATGTTTTATGATAACGTAAAAAAACATCTGAATTGCTATTGGAAACATGTATGGTATAATTTCAGATTGCGGTATATCCGTGAAACAAAGAAATAACAATGAGTTAGTCATAAGGATGCAGTAACCTTTACTAATGTTAAGATGTTTAATATCAATTGTCCACAACCTAATTCTATTTGCAATAGCCATTTGATGTTATGTTCTTTAGATCATTTGCCACATTGAATCTGAAATGTAGTTACCACATCCATGTACAGGTAATAAAATACTAGTTTGATGATAGTTTAACTTTTTAGCAACTAAAAGTTGTCCATTTTTTAAACTAAATGACAAGCCAAGAATAGTTGTATAATTATAGTATTGATGTCAAAAATGACAAATAGACATACTACCTGATGTGGCAGAAACTGAGCAAATGGATAATTATAGTTCAATAGTTAACCATGATTTCGTCGTCATTTGACTGTTTGTTTGCCTTATGTTTGAAATTTAAGTTGGGTTATCTTATAACAAGTTTACTCTGTTTTGAGATATAACAAGTTTACTGAAAATATATTAAGAGGTTTGCTGAAAATTTGGTAGATGGATGATCACTTGACTTTCTGGTTAATATTTTAATGGGTGATCCCCCAGGTGGATGCATTTTAGCTCATGTGTAGGGTTGGGTATCCATGCTTATTATCTTTATCCAAATGTCGGATGCTTCTACACTTAACTTTAGTAAAAAGCTGCTTTCACTAGCAACGTTCCCCTCCTTTGTAACAGAGACTGTAGTGTAAGTTGCACTACATAGTCTGCTTCAAAGAAACTGAAAGTTGCAAGTGAAAGCAACTTTTTCCAAAGGTTAAGTGAAGCGGCACTTGACATTTGGATAAAGCTAATAAGCATGGATTATTGACCTTGCACGTGAGCTAAAATGCATCCACCTGGTTGATCGCCTAGTAAATTCTTAATCAAAAAGTTGAGTACGTATGTCATCCAAAGATGATGATTCGATATATTTAGACACTGGACCAGGTATATATTATTTTACACTAATGTCTACGTAGTATCTTACATAAGAATTGAATGGACATGTTGTGTGCACATGGACGATGCTTTACTAAACCATGTCCATATGTATATTTCTGCATATGGTATTTTTATTTGTTCCTTTTTGTGTGTATATATAGGAGGATGCTCGGTATGCTAGGGTACGAACTACCGGTGTTGCAGATCGACAACAGTTTTGGGTTTGCATTTTTAACGATTGAAATTTCATTCATCTTTGAGACATATACTGATTAACTACACAAACACATGGATAGGCCTTAAAGTGCTATTTTAGTTTCATGTATTTTGGTGTACACAAACACACCGATCGACTACTGGTGTACGCAAACACAATGATCGACATATACTGATCGACTATCGGTGTACACAAACACACTGATCGACTACTGGTGTACACAAACACACCGATCGATCAACAAAAACTAATCGACTACCGGTGTACACAAACACACTGATTGACATAGAATTATCTTTATATTCATGTTTGCATCTCAGCCACAGTGAGTTACAATGTCGATCTCCTGTCCAGTGAAGTATTTGTAACTTGTTTAATGAATTTATATGTAGTCATGTTGGAGAAAACAGAAAAAGTGAGGAGGTATTGGTGTCGACTAGTTTTGTGTGCAATCAGGCATAAAATTACTTTTTTTCCTGTAGTTTTTGATGCTTTTGTGCTGCTGGAACTCAAGCTGGCTATCACGATTCAGTTTTGCTGCCAATCAATGAAACTTGATAATTATATTGATGAAATTGAACCTCAGTTTGTCTTCATTAGGTTGGCCATTTAAGCTTTTGTTTTAAACTGTGTATATATAAATATTTGTGCCGTTATAAAACTTTATCAACTAGCTTATTCTCATAATAAACTGCTTTGATTTACAGCAAATATGGACTTCATTAACATGATCTGCACATACGCTCGATCTTCCCAGTCTCGAGTGGAGTTTTATTAGATTGATATGTTTTACCTTTTTTTGTTAGTTCGTATTGTGATAAAAATCTTTGACAGTTTCCTTTTATTGTATATGTTTGTATGTCCATTGTGTTAGTGTTATGAAAAATCTTGTAATGCTTGCGTGTGTGCGTATATATATATACATATACATATATATATATATATATATATATATATATATATATATACAAATTGTGATATTCCTGTGTATACTATTCCTGTGTATAAATTGTGGTATATATGCTCTGTGTAATGAAAAATATGTGCTACAGTTTCTGTTTTTTTTATATATATATATGATATATACATGCATATATATATGTGTGTGTGTGTGTGTGTGTGCGTGCGTGTGTGTGTACACACATATAATTAGATACGGTCAAAGGCCGTGTCTGATTACACTTTAGATACGGCTAAGAGCCATCTATTATTTCTAGTGAGATACGGTTTATAGCCATATCTAATAATTTAAAGCGTCATTTTTTGATATGGCATATTGTCATGCCTAACTGCTTTAGATACGGCTAAAAACACAGCCTAATTAGCATACATGGTGTAATATACACTATATCAGCCATGCTTTGATCATCGTCCATAAAGCTCTGTTTTCAACAAAAGCTTTGATCTATCAGCAACTTAGCATGCCACATTGTCAATTCACAACATATAATCGGTGTCTATTAATATATAACGCTTTGAGTACATAAGTCTCAGAGGAGGGTGTTATGCTTAGAGAATAAATTCTCCGCCATCAAATGATATAACATCAATATGCATCAATTTATTATGACATAATTTACAATGTCAGACATACATCCATTTAAAAGTTCGTTCTGGGATTGAACCAAGTTGAAGACACCTTATTCCTTATCCACTAAGGAAGAGAGGCCCTTGCATATCCGAAATATCTCCAAGTACGTTTGAACTAACATCACAATATAACCCCAAGGTGGGTATACGACCCAAGGCATTAATGAGCAGTCCTCATGATGTTAAGATCTCCGGTCATCAACCACCGTCTTCACTATCTTCAAAGATCGCCGTATAGTTATTCAGAATGGGTTAAAACCCGGTTTTTCCGAATTACCAACGCATCTTAAAATCAAGTGATGTATAAACATATCGTATGTCTCATTCCATTTTGGAATATTCTTTTACTCAGTTATCCTTTACATTTGGAATTTCTCCCTTAAATCATATCAAAGATTTATTTCATTTAAACTCCTTATTTAATTCTTTCCTTGGAAATCATTTCAAAAGATTATATAATCTCTTTTCACAAACTTAAATCAAATTAAGGTTTATAAGCCTTATCGGGATTATCGATCCTTAAAAAAGGTAATCTCTCAAGTCATTATCCTATTCCCACCCTATTTATCCCATGGAGCAAAACTGGTGGTACTCCATCTCTAACACCCATCGGGTTTTGGTAAGTTTAATTATCTTCTTTCATTTCAAATATAATAAAAATTTTGTTAAAATTATAACTTAGTTTTAATCTCCATTTCATTCATTCAAATCTTTATTAAAAGATTTATTAAAACTCTAGCATAGTTTTAATCTCCAAAAATCATTATTCAATGATTACTAAACCTTGGAAATAAATCTTGTCTTTAGCTGGGTTAAACTATAGATGTTATTCAAGACACCCTTCATAACAAACCAAAAATCCAACTTGATATCGAATATAAGGCTTTGAATAGAAATCATATCAACCTATATTCAACATCAAATTCTGAAATCAACAGATACCGTATAGGGAATTACGATATCAGTATTATTCAAATTCCTCAAAAAGTATCCGTATAACTACAAAATCCTATATCGGAATATCCGAAGATTATTTCCATTCAAATCCAATTAAATTCATACACTAGAAAACTTTGGTTATATTTAAACCCTTTTATCTAATATGTTATCTTAAACACTGGATCCTTTATCTATAGAAACTTCATCTTCTTAGTCAAATATCTAATTTCCTTTCGGTTTTCCCATCCTTTGCCTGTCGTAAAAACTTCCAGTTAGATCTCACAGGTGATATTAGACTGTACTCTTAGTAATCATCACATATTTCTTTTGGTTCTTTACTTTAATTGTTAACTAGCTCATTCTGGTAAAATATCTATTTTATCTTCCCAAAACTTTGTATATTCAATCACAATCTCTTTCAAACCATTTATTACGATTTATCATAATTTATCCATATTTTTAATAATTTTTAATAGGCACTTTCAGTCAATTTTCAATTTCGGTCACCGAACTGCTTCTATAGCGACCTTTTCAAAAATAGATCTGAATTTATTTTAAAACATAACTGTTGGAATTTTAAACTTTCTATTCTATTTGAAATCTCTTTTCATTTTGAACTCAATGTTTTTTGTTTTGGAAGAATCTAACGGTCGGATCTCCTGGTACGTCGATTCAAAGTTACTGGTTGAAGTTCGTGAACTACCGCTGCGCAACATGTCCTATTCAGACCAAATTCGATTTTCATTCAAATTAAATCGAAATAATTCCAAAATAATTTATTAATTATATTAAACATATGTAATTACTTTTGGAAACTATATTTTAGTTATTTCTCTTGAAAATCAAATATTCCATTATTTAATCATTTTAATATGATTCAAATCATTAAAATAATATTATTTTCCAAAACTTATTGTTTGAAGTCCAAATTTTCATGACATCCGTATAAAAATAAACGAGACAGTTTCGTAAAGGAACTCTTTTGAAAACTTTTCCTAAATACACTATTCCAACTTTACTTTTACCTTTTACTATTCATTTTTAATTTAAATTTGAAAACATACCTTTATTAATTCAAAAAAAATCAAATTAAATTCTTTATTTTACGAAAAATATTTGTAATGACTTAATCTATATTTCCAAATTATTTTGGATTTAAAAATTTAAACTTTAAATTTCACTAAATATTTTATTAATAAAATATTCAAATTAATTCTGAATTGGAATGAGGTTCAACTAATCGCCATATAATTCCATTTATATGATTTCACCCATCATAAGCATCCAATAATCGTTTTTGACAACTATTAACATCCAATTAGCACATCTTGGGATTGTTGAACTAACTTTTATGGTAATTAACACTTAATAATAAATCAGACCATTGTTAACTAAGATATTAAACCTTATTAATGATTTTTTATCATATTTGACGAAACCATTTCACATCAACACACATCGAATTCAATTGATCGTTCAAGACATAATCAATATCAACCAATATCATAAACCCATTCCATATTACATGTTCACCAATTTATGTTGACTAAAATAAGTGATCATTGGTGAATCAATTTATCTTGTTATTAAGTGATTAACTTCGCCATAGCATATTGGATCTATATTAACCCTAGAGGGGGGTGAATAGGATTTATTGGAGATTTATGAGATATTAAAATTATCACAACACAGATTGTAACAGACAAAATAAATGCAGAAAGTAAATAACACAAATTTTACCCAGTTTCGGCAAACCCGGCCTATTATTGCATTCCCCAATGTTTTTTACTAGAATTAAAACAATCTCTACGCTTACGAAATCCCTGTAAACTCGCGATACCCGCTACCAACTGTTCTAATTCCACGCTTAAAAACCTGTACTGATCTATATACCCAAGATAAGATTTTCCTGAATTACAAACCCGTAACTCGTAACCCTAGTTAAAATCCTATAACTAGAAAAATCCTAGTTTTTACAGAATAAACTAGAAAACACGTTGAATGATTTACAAAACAAAATAAAAACTATTCAAAATAAAATAAAAATAAAACCCCCCTTTCTAAATTAAAGCAAAGACGGTCACAATATTTTCCACTTGAAAATATCGGCTTTCCCCATTTTATCTTCAATGGCCGATCCTAAAAGTTCGGGTTTTTCTTTATAGCTCCAAATCCAGATTCAAGGTTGATTCTATGGATGTTTTGCAGTGATGCTCAAATGCTTTCTTTGTTGAATCGATTTGTCTATAGCTTGCGATCAAAATCTTGTGAGTTCTTTGAATTGTTTTTTATCATATTTGACAGAACCATTTCACATCAACACACATCGAATTCAATTGATCGTTCAAGACATAATCAATATCAACCAATATCATAAACCCATTCCATATTACATGTTCACCAATTTGTCTTGACTAAAATAAGTGATCATTAGTGAATCAATTTATCTTGTTATTAAGTGATTAACTTCGCCATAGCATATTGGATCTATATTAACCCTGGAGGGGGTGAATAGGATTTATTGGAGATTTATGAGATATTAAAATTATCACAACATAGATTGTAATAGACAAAATAAATGCAGAAAGTAAATAACACAAACTTTACCCAGTTTCGGCAAACCCGGCCTATTATTGCATTCCCCAATGTTTTTTACTAGAATCAAAACAATCTCTACGCTTACGAAATCCTTGTAAACTCGCGATACCCACTACCAACTGTTCTAATTCCACGCTTAAAAACCTGTACTGATCTTTATACCCAAGATAAGATTTTCCTGAATTACAAACCCGTAACTCGTAACCCTAGTTAAAATCCTATAACTAGAAAAATCCTAGTTTTTACAGAATAAACTAGAAAACACATTGAACGATTTACAAAACAAAATAAAAACTATTCAAAATAAAATAAAAATAAAACCCCCCTTTCTAAATTAAAGCAAAGACGGTCACAATATTTTCCACTTGAAAATATCGGCTTTCCCCATTTTATCTTCAATGGCCAATCCTAAAAGTTCGGCTTTTTCTTTATAGGTCCAAATCCAGATTCAAGGTTGATTCTATGGATGTTTTGCAGTGATGCTCAAATGCTTTCTTTGCTGAATCGATTTGTCTATAGCTTGCGATCGAAATCTTGTGAGTTCTTTGAATTGTTTATCTCGTGCTCTCGAATTTCTGTTGTTTTGATATCGATGATTATCCCGCCGATGATGAATTTGTTTATATAGGGTTATAGAAACTCTAAATTAATTCTCTGATTTCATGAATGACCTGGCCTGATTTTCTTGCGTTTTTCTTCCTTTTTTTCCTTGATTAAAATTGATTTCCATGGCTTTGAATTACTTGCGTGATTCTGGAATATCTCCATATGATTTTCATGCCATTCAAATCTAGAATGTCTTGATTGGAATGATTCAATCAAATTTCTGGAAAATAAAACTTGCTATTTCTGGAATGATTTCGATAAGTAAAATTTAATATTGCCAAAATTAAATCATTGGAATGTTGGAAACATTTGTTAATGAAACAACAAATTGTTTTCATCCCTTAAATTATTTGCCCAAAAAAGATGCTCGTGATCATTCAAACCTGGAAACAAGTTTTGCTGGAAATTTATTTTCTTGCCAACTTTAACTTGTGTAAATTTCCAAAGCATTGTTCATGCTGAATGTGTCCTTGATTTATTGCTTTCTTTCTACAACTTTGAACTGAGATAATACACTCCTATTCTTTAGGCAATTGTGCAATTTGAATTTGCCAAAAATCAATTTGAATGAAATATCCTTTGGAATGACTGTTTCAACCAAATTATGGAATTGAAAATGTTTCCTCCTTGCCTTTTATTGCTTTGAACATTGCTTCTTGCAATACCATTTTGCACTTGACCTTTCTGAGATGCTTCACTCTTGTTGCATGCTTTTGATTACATCTAGTCTTTTACTGATCTGTTCCTATTTTATTATACTTGATCTTGTGTGCATGCTGCCTTTGTTGACTTGTGTGTGTCCACTGTGACCCTGACTTGGCTTATGTATATCCCAAAGCTGCTTTTTCGATGTGTACATTTGCTTGCACATGTGTTCTCTGTCTTGCTGCATATAAACTTGGGTTAATTTGAATAAGTGTTTGTCCATGCCTTGTTTGAAAACTGTGTAGTTGCACCTGAATCTGTCTTTGTTGTTTCACAATTGTTTAACGCAGTTGCATTGAATTATGTATGCATATCCATGCAATTTTGTTTTGATCACTTGCTTACTTGCACGCTGATCCATTGGTCTCTGATCCATTTATGTATATCTGTGCATAAATTGATACATTGCTCTTTGATCAATGTTAGAGTTGAAATCTGTCTCTCTTGTGTATTTGTGCCTTGTATCATAGTTTGAGTTGAACCCATGGTTTGCTTTATTGTGTCATGAACCATGCTGGACTAATTCATCCCAGTTTTTCCATGTTGACTTGCATGAAAAATATGCCTTGCTTGTACTCTTGAAATGACTTGTGCACTTCTCTGCTATTTGTATTCTTGCATGTATGAACCAGAAAAAAACTTTTATTCTACCTGAAATTGCTCAACCATTTGCTTCGGCATATAATCCTTGTTTGTGCACCATCATATGTTATCAGCCCATGCTGTATGCACATTTGTACATGTAATGTATACATATGCTTGCTTTGGTTTATGCACTTGAAAAAATTGGTCTTGGCTAATCTTGTGACCTCTCGCTTGTGTATGTATATAGTACATTTGTGCTTGACACTTGCTGATATACTTTGGCTTTTTCACTTGACCAAACTATCGATATATACATGCATATATATATATACACAAACATTTTTATACATATAAATATATATATATATATATATATGTGTGTGTGTGTGTGTGTGTGTGTGTGTTTGGCTGAATTTTTTTGGACCATATTGAATTTCTGACTTGTGCATTCCATGTATACATATATGTATATATACATGTATGTATGTGTGTATGAGTATATATATATATATGCGTGTATATATGTGTGTCACTCCATATTACATAGTTGAGTCTTGATTTGTTGCACTTGCGTATTCATGGATACTTGCAGCATGCCTGTGTTGTCTAGCTTCACCTGAACATATCACACTTGATGTATTTGTCCCTTTCTGACCATATTACCCATGCATAAAATATATGTGTATATACATACACATGTATGTGTATACATGTATTGTGTGTGTGCATAATATATTTTCATGTGAGCGTTAGAGACATTATCTACCTTGTGGTATTTACAGTGAATCACGGTGATTATCACAAGCTGTTTAGGCATAGATGGATGAATATACACATCAGATCAAGTCATGAAATATGATGAGAAACACACCAAAATTCCGTGGCAAACAAATTTTGAAATAAATTATATCTGCTAGAATTTAAAAATAATTGTTCCAGTTTACTTTCTGTGTTTTTGTGACAGGTAAGCAGGTGAATGAACTGACTATGAAGCTGATAGAAGATCGAACTGAGTAACAGTGAATGAGTCTGTATATATGAGAGAGTGTGTAACCGAGTGTGTCAATGAATATGAGTCTCTATGTGTAAACTGAGTGACTGAGAGTTGTAGTGAGGAACAGATGTAATGAGAAATTGAATGTATTGAATTACAGTGAGATGTACAAACAGTAGAGTTATAAATGTGTATCGAATATTGTAATAAAATATTATATTTAAATAAAATACTGTTTGAATAGTTAAATTCTTGTGCGGTAGTATTCTATTTAAATATAAATATTTAATTATGTCTGTGATGTAGTAGAATAGTATAATTGCAAACACATTTATATTAATATATATTTGTTTGTTATCATCAAACAAAAATTGTATAACTGTTATCTACAACAATCTCCACGTTTTGATGATGACAAACATATAATATGATTTTGAATGTAATAAATGTGTTTGACAGTGAATTGTGGAACTCCCCTATATATATGCTCCCCCAACAACAAAACTCCTCCTGAATATGTGCATGAGTGGATTAAAACTTCAATATTAAAATATTTAAGGAATATTCACTCATCGATCAAAATCTTAACCTATTCTCCCCCTTTTGTTATCATCAAAAGGATACAAAAATTAAAATAGTTATGAAAAAATTGACTAGAAATATAAAATCGTCTTAAGAGAGAGAATGTTCATCATAAATCACAATCATTCAAACAAAAACCACAATATTCTAAGAACTAGAAGCAAATTTCACATTGTAGAATGATGGATTTACGATAGATTTTATAAAAATGGAGAAGGTTTTAAAACAATATGGATTCCAATTATTTAATATAAAAAATTAAGCACAAAAACAGTGATGGATTTGACTAAGATTACAAATTCAAATAAAGTGACAAAATCAGTTAATCTCAAATCCCAATAACTATCAATCAACAAATCATAATATACCATAAAATATTAACACATTTCACAAATTAGAAAAGGGATTGATAGGTTGGTTTTTACACACCAAGGAGGATTTTATATAAATTTTTATTTATTTATTTTCCTTTTTCTTTTCATTTTAAGAGCACACTGACCACGCATAACCAGATATTGTATTTTTAAATGAGGTTAGCCGCAACTTAAATTATAAGTAATCTCGTAACCATGCATGTTCAGATATTGGATTTTCAAATTAGGTTAGAGAAACACTTATGTATATTATATATTTATCATTTTCATTTTCAAAATCTCCTCAGTATATCAAACCAATATGGATGATTGAATATGGTAGGTACATAAATGATTGTCAAATAAATTTCTAAATTAATCATTTATGAGATATGCTCGATTGTATAGGGATTTTTGAGTATTTTCAATTATCTCTCATTCTGGAAAAATATTATGATCACAATTCCATCACATATTTTGAAATGGTATATTTAAGATGATTTCAAAAAATATTAAACTCTCCACATTAATATAAAATCATGATGGATGACAAAATGATGATAAAAGAAGAAGATGGTCGTGAAATAAGCTCCAATTCAAAGATATTATAACAACTGTTCAATTATCATGAAAATTAAAATAAAATTTCCTCTTGTTGTGATGTATACTATAGTCACAACTCATCACACTTTCAAAATTCTGATAATAATTATGATGAGTTCTAAATACAGTTCAATTCGGTTATTGATTTCAATTTATGAATGAATAATCAATAAATGATTTTAAAATTGAAAATATCAATTATAAGAGGGATTAAAAAAATAAAAGATATGAGGAAAAAATCAAATTAATGTGGCAACACATCTAACCTGATATCACCCGGTCCTCCTAATTGATCACAATGAAAAACAAGCACATAATTTTCGGTTTAAATCACCAAGCCCAAGCAGTCAAATCTAGCATATCATTCCATCTATTAGAGTAGAAAACATTTTTTGCCAAAAACAAGCAATCATCAAAACATTTTCAAACATAGGCCAAGTTGTTTTTGGAAATGGAATAGCGGTTGACCCCGCTAAAGTGGCAGCAATCCAGGATTGGGATAGACCTAAGAATGCGACGGACGTGAGAAGTTTTCTTGGATTGGAAGGATATTACCAGCAGTTTATCAAAGATTTTCCAAGATAGCCGCTCCATTGACAGGACTGGCGAAGAAGAACCAAGTGTTCACATGGGATGCAAAGTGTGAGCAAGCTTTTGGAATCCTGGAGGAGAGACTGACGAGTGCTCCTGTGTTGACCATTCCAAGTGGGAATGAAGAGATGTATGCGTATACCAATGCATGTGGTACTGGGTTTAGAGCAGTGCTAATGCGAAGGATAAGGTTGTGGCATACGCAAGTCGACAGCTAAAGACGCAAGAGAGGAATTATCCAACTCGTGATTTGGAGTTGGTGGCGATTGTGTTTGCTCTGAAGATGTAGAGACATTACATGTTGGGAGTTTGATTCGAGTTGTTCACGGATCACAAGTCGTTGAAGTTTCTTTTCTCCTAGAAGGACTTGAATCTTCGGTAGCAACAATGGTTGGAGTTTCTGGCATCGTATGATTTTGGTATAGCCTATACTCTCGGAAAAGGTAATGCAGTTGCAGATGTGTTGAGTCGAAGACACGCAAGTTTGGGAATGATGTTTTCAGAATGGAAGAGCCTCGAGTATCTAGCAAGTTTCGATTTCAGTCCAAGGTGTGAGTTGGAACCTGAAATGTTGGCAAGTTTATCAATAATACCTACCCTTATCGAAAGGATTGGTGAGAGCCAAAAGTGAGATGTAAAGCTTGTCAAGTTTATCCAGAAGATGGAATCAGAGAATAAAGAGTTTGAGATCAATCGATAGGGTTGGCTTCGAAAGCAAGGACAACTGGTTGTCCTTGATATCAACGGATTGAGAGATGAGATTCTGAGAGAATGTCATCACTCGAGGTTGATGATTCATCCCGGTGGTAATAAGATGTATCAGGACATGAAGCGAGTCTACTATTGGGAGGGGATGAAGCGAGATATTGGAAAGTTCATTTCCAAGTGTATAAACTGTCAGTTAGTGAAAGTCGAACAGAAGAAGCTGAGTGGTTTACTTCAGCAATTAGAAGTTTCTATGTGGAAGTGGGAGCAGATATAAGATTACCTAGAACAAGGGCTGGAAATAAAGAAATTTGGGTCATGTGGATCGCTTGATCAAAAGTGCAAGGTTCATTCATGTCAAGTCAACTAGGACGACATCGAAGATGGCTGAGCTTTATGTTAAATGGATAGTTCGATTCCATGGTATCCCGAAGCACATAGTGAATAACTGAGATCCATTGTCCATGAGTGGATTTTGGAAGAGTTTGCAGGAAGCTTTGGGAACTGAGTTGTGTTTGAGTACAGCTTACCATCCCCAAAATGATGGTCAAACCGAGAGGGTTAACCGAGTTTTGGAAGATCTCCTTAGAGCTTTTGTGTTAGACTTCGCGGGATCACGGGAAGACCATCTACATCTAGTTGAGTTTGCTTATAACAGCAACTACCAGTCGAGCATTGGGATGGCACCAGACGAGGCGTTGTATGGTAGACCATGTAATTCTCCAACATGTTGGTTAGAAACTAGAGATAAGTTGATACTTGGGCCTAAAATGATAAGAGAAACATCGGATTGTATTGAGATGTTCGGCAACGAATGAAGGCAGCCCAAGAACGTCAGAAGAGTTATGCTGATAAGCGTCGAAAGGATTTGGAATTCAACGTTGGTGATATGGTTTTCGTGAATATCTCGCCATTAAAGCATATGGTTAGGATCGGAGTAAGGGAAAGTTATACCCAAGATTTGTTGGACCGTTTCCGATAGTCGAGCGAATTGGAAAGCTCACATATAGGTTGGAGTTACCCGAGAAGATGTCAAGTGTGCATAAAGATTTCCACGTGTCATTTTTACAGAAATTCGTGCATGATTCGAATATGGTTGTATCTCCAGAGAAGTACGAAGGCCTAGAAGTAGAGACCATAGGCCACTTCGTGTTGTGGGGAATGACACGAAACAATTTAATAGGAAGACGGTTAAGCTAGTAAAGGTACAATAGAGTGAGGATGGTGACGATTGTACATGGGAGATGGAAGAGAGCATGTAGGCGACCCATCCAGAACTCTTCATCGGTATGACCCATTGATATCGTGTCATCATTGCATCATTGTAACTTGTACTATGGTTGTTTTTAGAATTCCGCATGCTAGAATAAGGCAATGGATGCATAGCTTGATGGCTGCTAGTTTGGGTGATAGAATTGGTTGCTGATGAATGATAGGCATGCAGAATTATTTTAGTTGCTTATGTTTGTTGGGATTTCGGGGGTGAAATTCTTAAAAGGGGGATGTAACAGCCCATATTTTACGTATCGAAAGATCGTAAAATATTTTTATTTTATTTTCCGAGGGTTGGATCATTCTCATAATTTAATATGTTTCTTATGGGGATGTGAGACATTTCCATAATTTTTACCAATTTTGTGTGTGACCATTTTGTCCCTATCAGCCTTGTACAGGGCAAAAATTTTGACTCGAATCGAATCAGGTGTTGAGACTTATGCCATTGGAAAGGAAACGATGTTTCCCTTTCCGTAGAGTAGTCACATTAAAGATTTGGCTCAGCGGTTTGGGAGGAATCGTTGTTTTAATATTTTGCAGTTGGTTGTTCAGGTTTTTAAGGCCATAATGGGCTGACTTGGGGAGGCCCATTAGTGGGCTGGTGGAGGCTATAAATAGGGGGTAGGAGGCATGGAGAATAGTTTACTTTCTCTATTCTCTTATTTGGGAGAGCTAGAGTTCCTCCGTTTCTCCGTTCTCTTCACCTTTCCACCATTAAAGCTTAGAGAATCGAAGATCTACATCGTTTGAAGCTAGATCTATGCTGTTTCAAGAGAGAGTTCATCAAATCGAAGAGTTTAAAGCAAATTCTTCGCTGTCTGGAATCTTATTTCATTGTTTTTGGGTTATTTTGGAGAATTGGTGAGTGATATGCATCTCTCACGCGGATTCAATCAAGTATACGAGTTGTGTGATCTTAATTTCATCATTTTCAAGTTGTTTTCCTTAGATCTACATCATGATAAGTTTATTTTCATATGAATTGCCATAGGATCTAATTTAGCAACTTAAAACCGGTAATTATCATATATTTTCATATGTTTATGCAAGTTAAATCCATAATTTAGTCCAGATATTCATTTATCATGATTTCGGTGAAATTAGCATAATTTTGATGAAATCGTCGTTTTCACATTACTGGTGATTTCATAACATGTTTGTGATTGAGTTAGATGAGTAGATTTCATTGATCTTGTCGTTTGGCGAATTTTTGGTGAAATTTGGCGATGAATTGGACCGGTACAGGCCACGGGTCGAGCATGCACGGGTCGGTCATGCATATGGAGTGGTCGGTCGGTCTGAGCTACATGAGGAGGATCGGGTCAACATACGGGTTGGTTGGAAAATATGGGTCGGTCAACATATGAGTCGGTCAGCAAATATGGGTCGATCAGCATACGGGTCGGTTGGCAAATATGGTTTGGTCAACATACGGGTCGGTCGGCAAAATATAGGTCGGTCAATATAGGGTCGGTCGAGCAGAAGGTGGTCGGTTAGACGAAATTTTGGTGTGGTCGACCGTGCAATTACGGGCTGGGAAATTATGGATCGGATGATGACGTATGTTATTGGTTCAGTAATGTTGTGACTTCGAAGTGTGTTGTAATGTGAATGTTGAAGTGCTGAGATGTGTTCATTGTTCGTCGAAATACAACAAATGTGATGACAACTCAAAGGTGTTATGAGTTCATTGATAATGGTTGCATAGTCGCCATCGATGATGACTTGAGATATCGAAGGCCTAGGAATTATCGTTATCGTAGGTTCTGGCGGGCTCAAAGCAAGGGTTACACGATTTCGTCGTATGGTCGAGTACCATAGGCATCGTGTATGGCCTAGACACATTTCGTCGTATGGCGTGTGGGGTTTTTGCTAGAACCGGGATTTACCGTTGGCCCTTCACAATTGATGGCCAATTGTTCATCCAGTCATACGATCAATGATGGTTTCGAAGCAAGATTGGCAGTTAGCCAGAGTTTGTCATGCATGCTGGATGTTTTGTTGGTACCGTCTCACGTAAATTATCCAATGTCGAAGGAGATATTCCTTGGGTGCTTGTCTGATATTAGTTTAGGCCTCTAGGGCTTATGCTTGGGGGACGTTGAACCCGATTAGGATGGTTTACGAGAGATATATAATCTGGATGCTTTGAGTGTTATTGTTGGTTGCTTCTGATTGCCATGAATAAATAGTTGTTTTGGTTTCCATGGATGAATGGTTGAAATGTTTGACGTAAAGGTTATCATTGTCCGATGTAGGGAAGATGGGAGTCGTGGGTAGGTTAGTTCGTTTATTTACCTATTCTCATATACGTTATTGATGATGATGGTTTGTTGTTTTACCACTCACTTAGACTGTTGTCTGACTCAAGGTTTTATGTTTTCCTCTTATTACCTTAGGGTGTTTATCCGGTTTTGGATGGGCAGACTAAGTGGCAGGTGAAAGCTTAGTGAGGACGATGTTGCAATTCGAAGGCGAGCTGGAGGCTAAAGTATTATCTTTCTTACTATATAATATTTGGATTTCCACTGTTTGTTATTCTTCTTTGAGTGTTGTAGTGAGGCAAATTTGTATAAACACTATTGTTGTAATCCACGTGTATGGATATTACTTTCTAGTTATTACGGAAGTTTGGTGTTTTCTGCTTCATTATTAATAATTTTTGTATATGTTCTATTATATTTTATCCTTGCGTTGTGAGTTACGACAGGTTCCGATTGTGTTATTATACCTTGATGATCGTCTATAGCTGCCTAGCACACCTTTCAATGCGTTATTCTTCTTGTTTAGTGCAGGGGTTATGGGAGGTCGTCACATAAAAGATGGACATGTGTCATTCGGAGATGAGTCAAAAGTTTAAGTCAAAGACCAAGGAAGAATTTGTTTTTCTCGAAAGGATGGTAAAGAATGGTCGATTGAAGATGTCTATTATGTGCCTGAATTAAACAGTAACATTCTTTAGCATGGGGTAAATATTATAGAAGGGATATTCAGTTTTAATGAAAGATCGGATGTTACTTTTGAAGGACAAAAATGGAAATTTACTTGCACATGTAGAGATGAGTACGAATCGAATGTTCAAATTCAATATGGGAAACGTGAAAGAAAGGTGTTTGCAAGTCAACATAGAGGATAACGCCTTACTATGGCACTTACGGTTTGGACACTTACATTATGGTAGTCTAAAAGAGTTAGCAAGGAAGGATATGGTTCATTGTCTACCGAACGTGGATTACATAAATAAATTTTGCGAGGATGTGTGCTCGGCAACGAAGCAAGAAAATGTTTTCAAAAGAAGGCTAAATATTGTGCAAGGAGGTCATTAGAGTTGATTCATACCGACGTATGTGTCCCGATCACTTCAAAGTCATTTAGCGAGAAGAGATATTTTATTATCATTATTGATGATTGCACAAGAAAGACTTGGGTTTATTTTTTGAAAGAAAAATATGAGGCACTTGGGTTATTCAAGAAATTCAAAAATAATAGAAGAAGACAGCTGGATTGTTGAGAAAGAGAACGGGAAAAATAGTGAGAATGAGAGTGATACTGAAGTTGAAAAGTTAGAAGTATAAGACGAGAAGAAATCGGATGAAAAAGAGAAATGTGTAAAAGCTGAAATTGTAGTTCTGTAATCCAAAGAAGGTAACAGTGGTGACAAAAATGATCTGTACGAAGATGAAGATATAGATCGTAACTCAAAAGAAGAAAATATATTTACGAAAATTATGGATCCTATTAAAGAAAGAATAGTGGAAAACAACGAAGAAGAAGAAGAAACTGCTGAAGAAAAGCAAATGGCTGCAATGCAGAGTACTGCATGTCATATCGATAAGACACTACTGGAGAACAAAGAAGAAATTGGCTTCAAAACTGGACAAGAGAGTGTTAAAAATGTGATAGAGAAAATATGTATCTCAATCGATGCAAAACACAATGATAAAAAGTATGAAAATGGAGGAGAATGTCCCATCACTTACGATAAAGCGTTAAAAGACGAAAAATGGATTCTTGCAGCGAAATAAGAATTCAAGTATATTAGAAGAGATGATACATGGAAGCTTCACATATTTTCTTCACACAAGCTTACCATTACTGCAAAAGAATACAACCAAAAGAAAGCTATCAATAGACATGACTTTTAAACTTATCATTAAATTTTGGTTTATCCCAACATTTACACCATATTTTTCAGATATTGAGTGACTTATTTGAGCTTATTAATATACATATAATAATATTTATATGTATACATACTATTATGTGGAGTAGATTAAAGACTTTTTTAATTCTCAAAAAGAAATATGATCAAATGTATTCTGAGTATTCAATTCAAAAATCCAATGATATAAAAATTAGGAGAGGATTGATAATGAAAATAGCATAAGCTGCACCAACAATAAAAATGAAATATATCAAAATTATAATTATACTTTAATCTACTATTTTTGTCTTAGGAAATGAGCAAATGGGGCTTAGCTATATGAGAGGATCATGGATTTCTCGAAGGGTATTATAGAAAGTCAATAACTAAATAATCAATCTAAGCATCAATTTAGTATTATTTAGAACTCCTATATGTTGTACTTATATAATTGCATGTCATAAATCCTTTGTTTTTTAAAGATATCAAAAATATACTTGTGGTTTTTCATTATGGAAACGAGAATAAAACTATTAGCAGTTTGTTTCTCACGTTAGTTACCATCAGAAAATCATAACATATTAGTAATTCATCGTGTTGTGTTTGGTAAAAGAATAAATTGGTAATATAAATTTTATTATTGTTTTAAACATAAATTGCATAAAATTTGCTATTTATCTTCAAAGTGATGTATAGATCTCTATATTTTTTCCATTTTCCACATCAAATGTGTGTTATCTTACTGGTACGTAAACGGTAATGCGAGAAATGTCATGTTGACATGCATTTTAGTCAAAGCTGTCACACATCAAGTCTCTGGTTAGCAACCCGCTCAAGCATTGAGAACATCGTCAGCAAACACAAAGCAATTTGGTCGAAGTTGCAACGCAAACATAAAATGGCTAGAAACCCCTTTAGATGATCTCTTTTGGGTCTGAAAACATCAATTACAGTGCTTTGCACCGTAACTCTTGTAGCCCTCTGAATTTGCTTCAGGTACAACTTTCGTTTGGCCAAACGACCTTACAGTTTGAAAGTTATGCATGTTTCTATAAACACATGCAGAAATATTATGTCAGGAAAGCTACTCAGGACTTGAGTATAAAATCACATCGATCGACATTCACTTGGATGAAGAGATGAAGTATTGGAAAACTCAACATTGCATGTCTAAAGCACTGGGTTGGACGGTGCATCCGGGTCAAATCAAGATATTCAGATTGAGTCAATGTGATTCTGCCTCGCTAGTTTAGCATCAAATCGGGTCGAGTCTACCGAGACGGATTCGACCCGACTCCACGTTGACTACATGAACCGAATGATTTTGGCAAGCTAGCATCGCATCGGGTCAAATAGGATCGACCCGAATCCACTTTTGACCCGCCTAAAACGGTTACCAGCACATTAACTTGGACCTATTCTTTAGCCTACAAACTCGGATCGATTTACACATGGCTTCACACGATCAGAGGAGACTCTTTCCACTCGCCCACTACATTTTGGCAAACCTATGGATGCCTGCTATGTCACATCCGACCCGGAGCCATGTCATGGCTATAAATACACCATCTCAAGGCAAATGAGAGGATTTTTCGGCTAGACTTTTCCATTTCACTAACATGGCTTCTGCCATTGTTCCACACAAGGTCATTGCACAACATAGAAGTCGTTCTCCACAACTAACACGAATATTTCTTGTATAAATCTTCTTATTTCTCACCTTTTTCTGTTATAAACACGAGGACTTCTGTATAATCTTGTGAACGGTACTTGTATAACGATTTCTTACAGATTGTGAGACGCACTCTTATAACTTCTTAGGATTTAAGAAGATATAAAGTGGACGTAGGCAAGGATTTTGCTGAACCACTATAAAAATACCACGTGTCCCTTTATTATTTACTGCATTTATGCTCTGTGATCTGTTTTTGTGAGGACTTCACACCGCATTGGGGTTAGTGCCATTTTTCGGTCTAACATGTCGTACTCGAATATGTTGATGGATTCAATCAATAGTAATTGGTAGTCCCTTTTTTCACTTTTTTATAGTAGTTGAATATACATAATAGCAGTGCTCTTATTAAATTAGCATTCATCAGTTAGAAGTGATAAGTGAAACAATATTTGATAAACGTAAATCGTAATATGAACAACAAATCGATACCCTAAATTCCAGAGTAAAATAAAGTGGCAAACTATCAAAAAAATATTGTCAAAAGGTAGAATATATATCTAAAAATAGTCATCTTGTAATTTAGCCTGTCTATTTGGTTTCTAGTTGAAATTCGCTTGTAGCAATGTCAAATGTGAATGTACTCCACTGTACTGTTACGCATCCTTAATACCTAAGTAAACTGGTCGAATCAAAGTGAATTAGAGGATCAAATTTAATTAGTTGGTCAAAAGTAATAAGAAACCATAAATGGATATGGGTAAAAATTTCAAAAGTAAACCAGGATTGAAAATTGAGTACAATAACGGGGAATATATATCAGTTGCAACTAAACCTACGATCGAACAAGTAGATCAAACAACAAATATTGAAAGAAAGAAAAAAGTAGTCAAACCCTTAATATACTTCTCTGGCTTTCAGGAGAAAAAAACCCAAATTTATAAAGTTCAAATGACAAATTTATTGATATCAGTGCTTCTACAATTGTACTTTGTATATCCAACATAATTAACAACAAGGTTGCATTATTTAAATCGGATTGTGTTGCGAAAATTAGAAAGCCACAAGGCGTGCTGCAAAATAGGTGTGCAATTGATGGCTTCTGTAATATGTATATATGTCTATGCATATATGTATTTCTATAGTCTATACGTAACATATTATTATGCATTATTGTATGGTAAGCTTCCTCACGTAACATGTGTAATGAAGTCATATTTATGTCTACAGATATCTCAAATGCGACTACAATAGTTGATGATGCAATACAAGACTCCTTTGATGTTTTGAATTTTTACGCATCAAAAATTATTCCTCTATCATATTCTGACAAGGACAGTCTCATGTTCCTTTACAAGCTGTAATTCTCTTAATCCAATTTTCTAGTTTATATATTTTTATTACTGTGAAACTTTGTCTTTTTATGATTCAGTTATCTAAAAAAATGCTACACTGAGTATCTTACTTTCAATGCTATATTTTGAAAACTAGAATCACATTATCAAAAGTATTTGAAATCGTAGATCAACTTTAACACCTAACTCAAAATATTTTGATTCGCATTTCCTTGTGTGTGCCATAAGTGATTAATAAAATATTATGATTTTGATCGTTCAAATACTTATCCATAAGTGATTAATAAAAAAAAATTGATTTTAATCACTAAAATATTTTGATTGTTAAAATATTTTGATTTACATTGCCTTGCCTATGCCTCAAAATATCTTTGATCGTTAAAATATTTTGATTAATAAAATTGTAACATCCCATTGTTGATGCCGAATGGCATGCCACATGAGGATGAGAACTAAAGTCGCTTTGTTTCTTATCTTGATGGAAAGGCTTAGACTTGTGAAATGGAAAGCACCAAACGCATGACTCATCATCTCTATCTTTCTCCCTTTCGACCACTTTGAGATTAAGTGACGCACCTACTAACTCTTAAAAAGTTAACTTGAGTTTCAACATGAGGGATTTCTTAATATACTTATTGAGACCATTCACAATCTTAAGATTTTTCTTATATAAAGTAGAAATACGCACTGAGCCGTATTTGGGTAAGGCTTCAAATGAAGTGACATACTTAGATTCAGCTGACTTACCTTACTTAGGGTGAAGGAAGCGATGAGCTAAGATTTCCTTTTCAGATTCATGCATAAATTTGAGTTCAAATATCTCCTTAAATTGCTTCCACTCTAAGGTGGCATGATCAACTTCTACCACAAACAACTCATACCAATCAACAACGTGATCTAGTAGCATGCTCGATGATACAAGAACGCGATGATGGTCTGAATTATCCATCCACGTAAAGGTATGCTCACAAGTGCGGAGCCACGCCTGAATCTCAAGAAATGACTTGGTTCCTTTGAACGACTTACCTTCGAGGTGTGTAAAATTATTGCACATGTGCATAAATATGGATTTGCATAGAAAAAAGGAATAAAGATGCACAAGAGGCTGTGTTTTTCTAATAAAATCTAGTATCTAATCCTTAGACATATATACACCTGCAAGACGTGAACCACTAGATGACTCAACATCTGAAGGACGCTCGCTATCATTTTTAGTCATAGCTGAAAATCGAAAGTAGAATTGGATTATTCACAGGTTAATATATTTTCAATAGAATTAAGTGCAAAAGGAATACTACATAATTTAATATTATACAATCCTAGATATATTCCCACTTAAATCTACCCCCAAAAGAACACAAGATGGGTTAAGGACATGAATAGGAACAACTTCAATTAGGGATGATGCTTGCACTAGTATTATACATCGATGTACTGTAGTATGTATATTGTAATGTGCTTATCACAGTTTGTTTTGAATTCAGCTTTGATACCAAGCTGTAACGTCCTCTCCTGAGACCCATATTAACAAAAGGCATTCACGAATAATGTTTTCTATCAATACAAAAAATTGGGCTGGTTAGGAGCGACCATCCGTAATCTTGTATTAAATATGTCGATACATTTTTTTATCATGGATTAACATACTTAGTTTCTTATTTAACACAATAATATGATGGCTACGGGATCTATTCAAAATAAAATGCAATATATATATGTGTGTATATATATATATATATCACAGAACAATAGGCACATATATAAATATACACAAATACATCATGTACAATACATGGTACTACAAATAAGTGGTCATATGAACCACTCTATATGTGACGACGATCCCAAAACCCCGTGACACAGTGTTAAGGATAATCATTGGAATAAAACACATTAATCATCATTAGCAGATCACAGATAATAGCATAAACAGAAAATAGAATAATTTACACACATATGACAGCGGAATCATATAGATATCATCACATCAGAGAAGCACAGTACAGGATACAAATTAGTGCATAATGATACATAATCAGTCACCATCGCCTGAGGCGGAATCATACATGAAGAGTACACAAAAGGAATAACAGTCTACATCGCCAGTGGCAGAATCATAATATAGATACAATAATGGCGGAGAAAATCCAAGTCAGCACAGTGTAGTCAAGCCTCGCCATGAGCCAAAAGGTGCGTCAGAAACCTGTAACTAGGCTGCCTGTGTGAAAATGAGGGCACCCGAGTTTGCAAGGTGAAACAAACTACGAGTCAGTCATGGGACTGGTATGAGAAATCTACTTAACTTATTAACAACAATAATAAGGAAAATCAAAGGACCACGCCACTTTCGCGGAACGGGTTTACTCCAATGAGTGCTAGTGCATGAAATAAAATAAATAATTAAATCAACGCCATGCTTTTTATAAAATGAAGCCGTTATAAGACTCAGGTCCCATCACACAATGCAACGCAAGCCGGAGGATAGAGTTTTTACCTTATAATGGCCAAAAATGCTTCATACGTATAAAACAAAAGTGTTTGATATTATTACTAGTGCATATATGTTTCAAAAGCAATTTCAATCATAAATATCAATCCTAGGCCTTATAGCTACCATCTACTATGTCGCCATACTAGTAATACAATCACATTCGCATATTTCGTATTGGAAATTGGATTCCTTCATGATTCGAGGCAAGGGGCAAGCTCTTCTCCGATTCGAGACACTCTAGCAAATGTCCCAGGACCCCACTATGATCCTTGGATCTTCAGGGTCGGTCCTCTCTTACTTTTGAGGATTAGTTATTCCTGAACACACGTTTCCCGGTCCTTACAGACCTATATCGAGGCGCCTCGCATTCCAACAACCACACAGGTGAAAAGTATATATAATGTCAGGGCTGGTAGGTCACTGACACCACCTTAGCTAGAAAGAAACGTCGTGCTCTCCCTGCAGTCACTCTCCCGTTTTTGACTCATACCGAGGTGTGAGGCTCGCGAATTCACGTTATACACAAAGCTACGTCACACAGACCATGCTTTGATCATCAACCACAAGACTTTGCTTTGCAACAGAAGCCTTGATCATATGTCACTTAGGCGTGCCACACAGGCAATCCACTCCATGCGACTGATTTCTGTCAATACATAACCTCTGAGCTCGTACGTCTCGGAGAAGGGCGTTAAGCAAGAGAATAAATTCTCCGTCGCCAAACAGATATATATTTAACAGAGATCAATCAACACAGAACAAAATCCAATGTCAGACACACAGTCCATTTACAAGTCCGTTCTGGGTCTGAACGAAACCGGAGGCACCAATTCCTCGCATATCCGTACAATCAACAGTATATGTGGACGGCTACTACTTCAATTCCTTCATGGTAGCTACTCCAATCACGAGCATCAGTAGCGCCCATCCATCCAATGTGGAGATCGTCGGTCTTCAGTCGTCTTCGACTCTTCGACTTCTCAACGTCGATCGATTATTTGAAATGAGTTAAACTCGGCCTTTTCAAATAACCCACGTATATTTAGATTTTCAAATCAATTAATCACGTGGTTGGACTATTCAACATTCACATTTCAGTTATTTAGTTATAATTTTCATGTCAAATACATTCAACCATCACATATCAAGCAAACACAAAAAATTGGTTTATTTTCACTCTATATCGTCTATAGTACTTTATAACGATATATCGCCATTTTTATTTAATTTAAAACGGCCATATTTAATTAAACGACGTTTCAGGTCGTGTCGATGCACTGGCGCTGCTTTTCATTAATTTTGTTTTACACATATATGAAAATCTAACCGTTGGATCTTCACAAATTTTACGTCATTAGGAAGGTCATTTCAAAACGAATCCAACAGTTTCAGTTTTGGGAAAATACGACGGTCGGATCTTCCACACTAACCATTTGAAGTTACAATTTCAATTTACGAACTGCAGCGTCGTTATTCGATTTAATTTAATTATATTTATATATATATAAATATAATCGTTTCTGGCGCTGTTTTTCCTCAGTTTTGAAATAAACATTCCAGACAATCCAACCGTCGGATCTTCACAAAGTTGGTGCCGTTGGAAAGATATTTCCAAGGCGAACCCAACGGTTGAGGTTTCGGGAAAATCCGATGGTCGGATTTCCCGCACTAGTCGTTTGAAATCACGGTTTCAAAACATGAACTGCACGACCATGTTTCGTTTTAATTCTATTTATATTTATATAAATATAGTTCATTCAAAAAAATTCCTATATCGTTTCCACTTCAATTATTTCACTAACGCCTTTAAATTTTGGAAAATTTCGCCATAACCTCCTTTGTACGGGAGGGTCTGGGAAAATTCCCAAATAGCCACACGGGCGTCTCATATCAAAAAGAAAAAGAAAAGGCCAACATGCTCATAAAATCATCACCCAAACAAAGCGGTAAATGTGTACCTATTTGTCGGGCACAAAATTCTATTTCTCTTCTCTAGCCCCTTTTGCTTTAACCTGTTCAATAGATATGCATGTACATATATACAATTTCTAACATTTATCATTTTCCATTCAATTTCATATTTGATTTGCTTTGGTTTAAAAACACCATTCATTCTAATGTTGCATGCATAGGCTAAAATCATATCATTAGCTAGTTAATGTATATTCCAACTCATGCACGTTTATTTGAACAAGTGGCTATTTTTAACGCTTCACATTTCAAAGATGATAATTTTGGCGAACTAAAATAGATTTCAACACATGACTATTTTATTTAGTTCCTATGCATGTTAAAAATAATATTTCTATCATAAATATTTATTTCAACGTCCGCATATCTTTAGCATATCACACATATGATATAAATGATATTTTTATCACTTAAAATATTTATTCGACAAATAGATGTTTTAGCGCTTCATAGTTTCAATAAAAATGTAATTTTTATCGTTCGATCTTTTTGTTCAACACATGAACTTTTCCACTACTCACACTTCTCAACAAATGAGCATCTCCACACATGGACATTTTATTTATATTGTTCATATTAGAAAGATGGGATTTTTATTGTTGAAATTATTTATATAAGGCGAATATTTTTCATACTTCATATACATATAAAAATGTGATTTTTATTGTTTAAACACTTCACTCATTCACAAATGAATTTAATTTTCACACAACACTTTTCAACACATGAATATTTCCACACATGGATATAGTTTCAATATATGACTTTAATTTCAACGCAAGAAAATAATTTCAACATATGAAAATAATTCTAACACACAAAAATTATTCAAAATTTCAGCAGCATAACGGAAGGGTAGTTAAAACCGGCACCGTCCCTAGTACGGCTCCTCGCTCTACCTTAAAACCTCGCGGTTTTTTGACAATGGGGATTCATGCATCTAATTCGCACGCAGGCGGCATGTTTATTTTTATTTCCACAAATATTACCAATTCATTTCAATCACCAATGGGTATTTTTCAACCACAACCAAACAATATCGACCACAAACAATTATTTAACCATTCATATTTTTCATCCAATATTTCACACCCATTTCACCACAATAAATATCGTCCATGGTTTGTGGACGAGGGGAGTATATATATATATAATATATATTTGCTATATTTCACTAGCATTTCAACACATATATCACTTATTCTATGCATGTAAAAATTCATACTTCGCTTATATAGCTTACACTACGTATGTACATGAGGTATACAACACGTATGTAATTTATATTTCGCTTATATAAATTATACACGACATTTTCCATTCAATTTCACGTTAATTTAGATTTCTCACCTTGGTTTTCTGAGCGCTAAAAATCGATACGATGTCAGAAAAATCCGCGGCTTCTTCTATTGGGTAGAGAGCTTCCTTGCGGTCTCGATGTTTCCTGTTTCATCGAATTTCGTCAACACACCAAAAAGATATGATTTTTCAAAGTGTAAAGATCAAAGAAAAACTCACTTTCACGAAGCTTCAAAACTAGGTTTACAGTTTTCGTGAAATCAGTGGCACGTGGGGACGATCGGGGAGTTGGACGTGGAAGAGGGAAGAGAGGGCTTCAAATCGGTGGTGGTTTGGTGGCGTTCGGTGGTCGGTGGCGTTCAGGGCGGCGGCGGGAAGTGCTCGACTTCCTGGCTTCGATACGGGCGGAGGAGGCGACTGTGGCGGCGGCGGTGGGGTCGGATTTGAAGAGGAGGAGGAGGCGCGTCGAGGTAGGGGGTGGCGCTGGCGGAAATCGCCTGTGGCGGCGGCGATTTGGGGGAGAAGGTAGGGAGCGGTTTCGCCGTTGAACGGGGGGGTTTTTCTTTTCTTTTTATTTTTAAAATTTATGAAAGGAAAATTCTGATTGGCCGAGGATTATATTAAATTTTTAAATAGTGTTTTCTCAAACAAACTCCTTTTTAAACCCAACGACTGTCGCCCCTAGCTAAATACCCCCATTCCGGACACAATGGGATATGTTTCGTAGGCCAATTCGACTGTTACAGTCAGTTATTTTTCAAATTAAAGTATAAAACATTTAATTTTTAACTCTGAACGCACATTTCAATTTGCAAGGGCCACAAACTGATTCGAAAAATTCCAGAAAAATAAATCTAGCTATGTTTTGACGCTACGGTCCCAACAAAACTAGTTTCGTCGAATTCTGAGGTCGTTTGAAAAATAACCATTTTCTGGTCGATCCAATTTAACAGAAATCGACCAAACACATTTTCTTTTGCCACTCTCACATACTAGCTTCAAAAATTATGAAATTTGAAACCTAGCAATAGTTTGACATCCCGGACCCAACAAAAGTGGTTTCGTCGAATTCCGTGGTCGTATGCAAAATATCAATTTTCCAGGGCTATATATTCTATATACCGACTCTTCTGAAAATTCATTCGGCCATAACTTTTAATTCCCGTTATGAAACTTCGATTTTTCAGATTCGTTAGAAAGGTATTAACTAACAGATTTAAATATTTTTGGTTTCGCTAAAATCCGTTATATTTTCCACCCTGCATAGTCGGTCAAAGTTTGAATTCAAATTTTCAAACTGACTCACTATTCCTAATTCACTATTTTATTGAAATATTCTATTTCAATTGTTCAAATTCCTTTGAAATAACCAATTTAAAAATTTTAAATTGGCTCGTATTTTCCGGGTTATTACAATATACATACAAAATCAAAATCCTATAAACGAATATGTACATGACCATGTCACGATATAACTACTAGTCAAACTATGACAAAAAATATGCGCATGTCCAAAAGGGTCGATAAAGATGTCTAAAGAAGAAGAACTAAGCACAAGCCATAACTTCTAACCTGGAACTTGGTCTAACTTATGTAATGAACACACGGGTCTGTGTAACTTGAATAAGATAATCAGTATATGATAAGGCAAGAAAATAATATTCATAAAAGGAAAGCATTCCTTTAGTTATAAAGGAATGATATAACATAGATTTCCACAAGTGGTAAGTGATAATTGCGTAGGAACATGTTAAGGATATACACATAAAGGGTAATTTCACTAACAAAAATGCTTCCTTCAACAAGAGTAGCACAAGGTATATATCAAAAGAAGGAAAGAACCCAAAGAAATTCCAAAAACTTGGGAAGTCAGTTAAGAGCTTAAAACCACAGAAATGAAATCATCATACAAACATAAATCCTTGGGTAACTCTAAGCAATATATAAAATAGTCATCTCAAAATGGTGAAATCATCAATAAACACAACATTTAGTAAAAACACTGATTTTGGATCCAATCACAAGATTGGCAAGCCGAAGCTACGCCTGCATGCTAACGACAAATGACTCGAAGTCATGTTAATACTAATATCCACAAGAGAGGTACCTTTATAAGATGACTAAAAGATCATAATGCCACTAGATTGACCTAAATGTCAAGAACGCTAAAAGATCGACCTGAAGGTCGTAAGCTTCACTAGAACGACTCAAAAGTTTAGTGCTAGCGACTTCATAGAATGTGTCACAAACCCTCAGATAGTAACCCGAGTAGTTGTAACTGTGCATTCTATACAACATGTTCTTACTATTGGTTTACTACCCGCAAGACGATTACACACAAGAAAACACTAATAATAATAGCCTCGAGCAAACAAGTCTGGAATCAACTGATATAATTAACTTTTGTGTCCCATACACGCGGTTTACTAAATCATTTAATTCACAACCATTATGTAATAACCCTCATGGAATGGGCCTAAATCTTGATCTAGAAGAAGCCCATCGGAACTTAGAGTCATTTTAAGCAAATTGTTGGTTTCTATAAGAAATAAAAGAACAGAGCTAGACTAAAACAAAATCAGATTCTCACAGTAGAATGGACAAAATATAATAGTCAAAATAGATGTACCATATCATAAAAACCTCATAAATGTCGAATTCAACAAAGAATATCTCATTGTCCTACAAAAGATACATCATAAATATTCCACAAGATATAGTCAAACACTAAATATAATAATAAACTGGTTAGAGATCTCCATCGCTAAGCTCTTATCTCTGTTACATCATCAAGCAAGAATTACCACCCTATCTAACTGGTAATGTTAAGAGAAGGGGGTTCGAACAACAGTTTTGATGAAAAAAATTCTTTAAGTTTAAAGGGAAACCTAATTCCTATACTTGGCAATAAATCCATCAAGATTATGTCTAGGTGAATATCACACACATATATACTGCACTTATATGAATTTTCTACATTTATTGGAAAGGGCAACTCTTCTGGGTCACTTAAGTCCATCATAAATATGTACAAACTTCTACAATCACTTAATATCATACGGACAGATTCCTACGACCACTTAATACCCTTCTGTAATGTCCCATATTTTTAATGATTTGAATAATTAATTTATTTACAAATTGATTTGGTAATTTAAATAACTTGAATTAAATAATTTTGATTATTTAATTAATATAAATAGTGGGATAATATAATTTAAATTTCGAAATAGTCGGAAATGGTCGAATTTGCAATATTGTGTGTATTGGATAATATAAATGATTTAATTGAGTTTAAATTTGAGTTATAATAACGAATTTATTTATTTAACGACTTTTGAATGTATTAATTATAATAAAATTTAAAACGAGCTCGTAACGTCGTGGTAGTTCCTAGTTTTACATTTTGAACTTTAGTTGATGTTCAGGATCCAATATAAGTTAGATTTCTTTGAAACAAGAAACATTCGAATCCGTTGAACTATATTTTTCTAATGGAAGTGAAAAATCGAGATTTCATCTCATAGATTGTGAGTTATGTCTAAATAAAATTTCCAAAAAGTCATTATGGAATTGTTTACAAACCAGTACGATTTATTTATATAATAAAAGGATTTTAAAATAAATTATTTATCGATTTAACATGGATTTTGAAATATCGAGTTATAAATCCAGATATATTTATTTTGGAGCTATATGATATCCTATTTGGAATTATATGATAATATTAATATTGAATTAAATTGTTTATGGATATAATAATATTTTATTGGTTATATTTAAGCCTTAATGTAACACCCTAAAAATTAATACACTATAACCATACTTTAAAGATGATAAATTGGGAATAACTTAATTAATATTCAGAATTAAGTGAAACCGGCATTACCATTGAGCTCATCTCGAAATTTTGGTTCAGATGGACCCCAATTTTGCGTAAAACGGATAACGTATGAGAAAGTTATGGGCATTAGCAGTTTGTATACATATAAGGAGCATATGTATAAATATGATATAAAAATAATTCCTGGAATACAAATGTGGCAAGCGGGAAAATGACAGCGAAACCCGACCGTTGTGGGACGACCCACAAACGGCTTGGGTCGACCCAATGGGTCGGTTGGTCGACCCACTACCGATTTGGGCATATTTGGATTTCTGTACCTGGACTGTTTTTCAGACTATATTCGTTGCTGACTCAGCGCTACATGTGTGATTAAGATTAAAACCATAGAATCTAAAGGTTGAGGTTGACTCTGTGAAACTTTAAATAGGTGGCTTCTCCCATTCCAATACACACCACTTCTTTATATCTTCTTCCTCTATGAAATTATTCAAAAAATATAAACATATAATGGGGGAATGTTGCTGAGGCTTAGATCAACAGAGACCATTCATGACTTGCATACATACAACTAAAGGGATTGGATTGGACATTTCTATGACATATAGTTATATATATATAAGAGATTTAATCTCTTCTTCACCAAGACCCACTGTGAGTTCCCTATAATTTTCAGATCTGATTTCTTAGACTATTACATGAAAGTTAAATAAAATTAGATTAGGATTTACAATGTTTATAAGTTAAATGTTATGCATGTTTTTCACTGTTAATCACCTATGCCATTATGATAAGTAAAACATATGCCTTTACCGTGGATAACTAACAAGATATATGTATATATCTTCCTTTTCCCTGTTTCTATATTTTATTTCCATTCTTTCCTATATGCCTATGTGATTTAATTCCATTCTCTTTCCTCTGTTTTCCCTTTTTTATTTACGCTAAGCCTAGGCCTTTGGAAGCCTAGGCTATACCCGATTAGAGTATACGTATAATTAGAGCTATAACGAATGCATAAAAAGAGGAATTCAGGCATGTTATTAAATCGGGATTGTTTAACTATAATTTGGGAAAGGGATAATATACACATGTTTAGACTTGCTGTAAACTGATAAAAAAGGGATAATGTTTATATACTTGCTCTAAATGGATAAATGCATAAACCTGTACATGTTGTAATTTAGGGACATAGTCGATGAATAATATGCATATGTATTGGACATGTTAGATTTGACTTAATATAAACATTAAGTAAATGACATGTTAGAATATTGTAAGTATCAAATGAAGGTTAATAAACTGAAATGCTGTAGAAATTGTATACATCTAGGCAGGTGTTTTTGGGAAGGGTTGTACACACATAATGACATATAATATCACACCCACGCTTATTAGTAAGCCTAAACCTACTAGGTTAAACATAAGTATTAATCAGCTAAGAGGTCTCTCGTTCTGCTATTGTAATGGGTTTTAGGGACTCTTAAATCCTAGTTTTAGGGGAAAAGCTTAGGGGGTTTAGCTTGTGTCAATCTGCTGTTTGGAACCCATATCAGTCAGTATCCCTTTTGGTATTTTGTTAGAGGGGCCTCTCACTAGTAGGGGCCAGGGCACGCTTTACTAAACTGGATAGTAAGAGGTTCACATGGGGAAGATGGGCACGGGCGCGTTCCGGCGGAGTAATGAGCGTGCATGTGTCCGACTAGGGAAAATACTATGTTATAAGTTGTTGGGTTAGGGAGTGATACACCCTAGTACCGGGGATGACACAGGGTATTTACTTAGTAGGGAGCCGATCGCATAGGTAGTAATTAGGGTACACCTAATCCTGCTGTTGTGTAATTAGGTTAACATCTAATCTAGTTATGTAATTAGGGTACGCCTAATCCTGCTGTTAATTCTGTTGTTGTGTAATTAGTTTAAACATCTAATCATGATTAATCCTGTTATACTTGTATTGGTGCATACATACCTGTTTTAGGATGTAAATGTGAAGCATTACTTGATCATAGTTTATTCCTGTTATTCATGTCTACCCTGTTGTTCTATTTAGTTTAGTTTAGTTTACCTTGTATGACACTGTACCTTTCTCATCCAGTCTTATTTACCTACCTTGGCATTTCTATTTTACACATATTTAAAAATCACTGGAACTCGCCAGAGTTTATGTCTGACCCTTTTTTGTTTTGCTTCTTTCATCTTTTCCCCCCAGGTCCTCAAAGTGGAAGCACTCAACAGTGACTAGGACTTTCTCTTGTAGCTTGGACGTGAATTACTTGAGATGTGTCGTTTTCAGCTTGCTCTCTATTATGTTATGGCTTATGGCAAGGGATGCGATTTTATGTACTCTGATGTTTGTTTTATGAGATTTTTTTATGAGATAGATTTGATGTAACTGGTTTTGTTGTAACTTGTTTGAGACTACTTTTGTTTTAATAATGAAGTTGAAATTTTCCGCTGCTTATTTTATATTTGTCTTGTGAATTTCTATACTATTTACTTATTGCGCTTCACGAAACTTAATGCATTCTCTTATGAGTGACATTAATGGACGTGGTTTGTCACATTTGGTATCAGAGCTGAAGGTTACTAGATCAGAGAAAAAGTTTTTTGTGACGGCAAGGAATTTCGCTCGATCCGAATCAGTCGTTAAACCGATCTAGAACGTTCGAAACCCCTGATCGTTTGAGAACAGGACAAATCAGAACACAAACAGAAGAACATTTCATTGTATATTACAACAATTCCATCAGATACAAGAATATACAGAGTATAAACGAATATATTACATTCGATAAATATCAGAGATTACAATAAATTACATAGCAGCGGAAAATAATACAAAGTACAACTGATGGTGATATACGAATACAGAGCTTTCCGGATATCATTCCAGCTGTAAACCAGGATCCTGTGAATATAAATCTGCAAAACCAAAACTACTAGCTGCCCGTGTCGAAAATAAGGGCACCCATAGTTTAGGTTAAAACAATAAACTCCAGGTTAGTCATGTGACTGGTGTGAGAACTAAAACAGTTATTTAAAACTTTACTTTAAAAGATAGTAATTCAAGGGACCACGCCGTATAACACGGAACGGGTTTCCTCCCAAGAATACTAGTGCATAGAATAAACAGCGCAATGCTTTTTCAAAAAATGAAGCTATTATAAGACCCAGGTCCCATCACACAATGCAACGCAAGCCGAAGGATAGGGTTTTCCCTTATAATAGCCAAACATGCTTGGTACGTTTAAAACAAATCATTTGATACTATAATAAGTGTATAGTGTCAAAACAATTTCAATCATAAATATAAATCATAGACGGCATGGGTACCATATATCATGTCGCCATACTAGTTCTACAATTAAAACCACAATACACGTATTGGAAATTGGATTTCCGTCATGAGTCGAGGCAAGGGGCAAGCTCCTCTCTGCTTCGAGACACTCTAGCAAATGCCTCAGGACTACACACTCTGGGTAACCCTGGGATCCTCCAAGACCGGTCCTCCCTTACGTTAGAGGATTAGCTATTCCTGAACACACGTTTCCTGGCCCTAGAGGACATATAATCGAGGCGCCTCGCATCCAAACCACAAAGGTGAAAAATATATAAATTTCAGGGCTGGTAGGTCACTGACACCACCCATAGCTAGAAAGAAACGTCGTGCACTCCTTGGGTCCTCATCCCGTTTTTGACTCATACCGAGGTGTGAGGCTCGCGAATCCACGCTATACACAAAGCTATGCCACGTAGGCCGTGCTTTGATCATCAACCACAAGACTTTGATTTTCAACAGAAGCCTTGATCCATGCAACTCAGCATGCCACACAAGCAATTCATGCCATGCGATTGATATCTATCGATATATAACCTCTAAGCTCGTACGTCTCAGAGAAGGGCATTAAGCAAGAGAATAAATTCTCCGCCGCCAACAGATATATATTTAACAGAAATCAATCAACACGGAATAAAATCCAATGTCAGACACACAATCCATTTACAAGTTCGTTCTGGGTCTGAACAAAACCGGAGGCTCTTTCCTTGCATATCCATCGATCTCCAAGTACGTCTGGACGACCACCAACTGATTCCCTCATCTTGGGTGTACAGCCCAATCAAGATCGTCAGTAATTATCCAAACAACGTGAAGACTTCCGGTCTTCGACCACCGTCTTCATCTTCGACATATCGTCGAATCGGTTATTCAGAATGGGTATAAACCCGGCCTTTCTGAACAACCCGCGTATATTAAAAACAAATGTTACACAAACACAACATACGCCTCATTCCAATTCATTAGCCACTAACCGTAAATCAGTAAGAGAGCAATTCCCCAAATATTAACCCCGAAGGCCGAAACCAACATCAGATCAATACCCAGGAAACCGTTCTTCTTAGCTAACCTACAGCTAGTTTCTAAATTTCATATTCTTAGGGAAAGGTTCCCATTAATTTTATCCAAGATAAATTCTTTAAAATTTATCCCTTAATCTTCCTTTGGATGTCGTTTCAAACCAAATTATGGTTTTTCCAAGCTAGTCGAGATTAGCGAACCGTACCGAAGTAATTATTTATTTTATTTCCCAATCCCAACCTATTCATCCCATGAAGCAAAACTGGTAATACTCCATATCTAACACCATGGTGTTATCGGTAAAATTAATTACCATTTCACGTTCAAATCTAATTAAAGATTTGACTATCGTTTTGGAGCAAAACTGGTGATACTCCGTTCTCGCTCACTTTCTATATTTGATAATTTAAATTATCAATTCACATCTCAATTTAATTGCAGATTCATTAAAACTCCTTTTTCTGGGTTATAGAACTAGTGTCATTTAAAACACAGTTCACGATAAACCCAAATCACATTCTATTTATTTTCGGGTTAAAGAACTAGTGTTATTTAAAACACCCTTCACGATAAACCCACTAATCAATTCTATTTAAAACCCATTTCAAATCCAATTTATTTATTTAAAATAAATGGGTTGTTACTTTAGTTCTAAACTAGTTCATTTCGATAAAAATCTATTTTTATCTTTTCAAATATGGAGTTTTTCATCCCAATTTTTTCCAAATCATTTCTTATGATTTTACACAAATTATTAGTATTTTTAATAATTTTATCAAGGCCCGTACAGTCGATTTCCATCAACGGCCACCGAACTGCACTTACAGCGACCTTTTTCAAATTTGATTTGGACGTATCTCCAAATCCAACCGTTAGATTTTAAATTTCAAATATTCGTTAGAAAGCTCTTTTCAATACGAACCCAACGGTTCCGGTTTTAGGAGAATCCGACGGTCGGATTCCCGTAATGTCCGTTTGAAATAAATGGTCGAAATTCACGAACTGCCGCGGCGCGGCGCGTTCTATTCAGGCCATTATATTATATATATAATATACATTTCGTCGATTTCTATTTAAAACGAATTATATAAATAGTTTTAAATTCGTTTCAAAAACAATTTCAACTTCCATTTCAATACAAATCAAAATTGAATTTTTCCTTATAAATTTGTTTTAAAATTCATTTCTATTCAATTCAAATTTCAATTCAATTTGAATTCAATTCAATTCGTTTTCAATTCAATTCGAATTCGTTTTCAATTCAATTCAAATTCGTTATATATTCAATTCATTTCGAATTCGTTTTCAATTCAATTCAAATTCGTTGTATATTCAATTCATTTCGAATTCGTTTTATATTCAATTCAATTCAAATTCGTTTTCTTTTCAATTCAATTCAAATTCGTTTTAAATTCAAAAACGAATATAATCGATATAAATATCGTTCACGTCAAAATAGCGCATCACTAATCAACACGGCTTTATATTCAACAAATGGGTCTATATTTCTTTCAATACACGACTCTATATCTTTGTCAACACACGACTAATCTCAGCGAATGAGTACTGTCCACGTGTGACTATTTTTGTTATTTAGTATATTTTATGAAAATTAAGGTATCTATCGTTTGATATTAAATCAGACTCCAACCGTAAATTAGTAAGAGAACGATTCCCTGAATATTAACCCCGAAGGCCGAAACCAGCATCAGATCAATATCCAGGAGACCACTCATCTTATCTATTTTCCAATTAGTTTCTAATCTTATATATGATAAAGATGTAAATTTTATTGTTAAAATATTTCGTTCAACACATGACTAATCTCAACGGATGAGTATAGTCAACACATGAACCTTTATATTATAATATCCTTTATTTTCTAAATTGGAATGAGTCCCAATCAATTACCATATAGCGTTAACTATATGGATCCCATACAACACATGTATATAATAGCAACGATAAATAATCAACCATCATCCAAAGTGCACTACACTGTATAAGCATCAAATATAGATATCTAGCGCTTATGATAGCCTGTCAACCAATCGATCGACAAACAACTAATTATTGGGATTAGTGTATGTCGTATTTTATCCCAATACCCATGTGGGGTTTCAAACAATCAAAAACAGATTTTATTTGTGCAGTTGGGCGATGTGTAAAATTTATCGTCCCAATTAATGCCAGTCAAATCGGTGTACATAAACAAACCGTCCGGTTTGTAAATGAATATTTATTTATTCACATTCACTATATTCATATTTACGTTAAAAATTATATTTTTAATGATAAAACATTTTATTTTAACATATGAATTTCTATTCAGTTCATTCTTTAAATAAAATGATATTTTTATTTTCTAACTTATTTTAGAAAATTTCGGCGGCATAACGGCACGATACTAGAAATGGGACAAGGCCTAGCCTTATCCCCGGTCTAGCGAAGGCCCTCTCCATTCACACATCAATCAAATTCCCTAAACAACCAAATTCAAATCAAATCAAATCATCTAACTAATTTATGCAACCAAACAAACAAGTCCATGGTCTGTGGACGATTGTGTCGGGTGCTACTAAACACCGCCTGCATCCTAGTATATATATAACTAGAAAAAGAAATTGAAGAGTGAGAAATTCTCACCAATAGCTATCCAGACTTCACGACACTTCATTTATAGAAATCTTCATCGTTCTCGCCTTTTTGTCACCTTCGTTGCCCGTAGCCACTACATATATAAAAATCATATTTTTACTTCGCTATTCAATATATAAAAATCGAATTTTTACCATGTTATTCAATATATAAAAATCGAATTTTTACTATGCTATTCAATATATAAAAATCGAATTTTTACTATGCTATTCAATATATAAAAATCGAATTTTTACTATGCTATTCAATATATAAAAATAACTTTTTTATTTTGCTATACATATAAAGATGATATTTCTAATATTCCTATCATGTAAAAATTATATTTTTAATTCTCTACATAAACAAAAATCATATTTTTACATCTTCTACTTAATAAAGATTATATTTTTAATACTTTAAAAATATAAAAATCATATTTTTAATACTTTAAAAATATAAAAATCATATTTTTAATACTTTAAAAATATAAAAATCATATTTTTAATACTTTAAAAATATAAAAATCATATATTTAACTGAATAAAATCTTTTCTATTTTAAAATCTATGTTATTTACACATAAATGCTTAAACTAAAAATAAATACAAAGAAGAAAACTCACCGTGTTCTTTCAGGGAGGGGGGGGGTGGACTGCTGTGGAGAGGGGGGGTCTTCGTCTAGCGTCGGATTGGAGGAAGAGGGGTCGGGGCTTACTGACGCGAGGCAAATCGAGGAGGGGGGTCTTCGATCAGACGAGGGGGGGGGGGCTCTTCGCGTCGCGCGGCGCCGGGGGGGGGGGGGGGCTTCGTCGATCGCGGCTGAGGGATTGGGGGGGTATCGTGGCTCGGTGGCGCGCCGCCTAGGGGGGTTTGCGGTGGTGGATCACAGCTACGGCTGCTGCATCTTTTTTTTTTCTTTTTATGTTCTGAACGAATGAATAAAGCGGGGCCAGAGAGAGATAAAGGAGATGAGAGAGGAAGAGAGTTTTAATTTATTATTTAATTATTTTATTTTTCACCAAAAAGCAACTTTTATTTTCGACCTCAAAACGAGGCCCACCGCCTGTCGTCCATAGCGTTTCACCCCCATTCCGAACACAATGGGATATGTATCGCAGGCTGATTCGGTCGTTTCGATCTGTTTTCGTCAAAATCAACATATAACTCTATATATTGAATTTGAACGCGCATTTCAATTTACCGGGGTCACATACTAACTCGAAAAATTCCAGAAAAATACTTTCTAGCTTCGTATTGACGATACGGTCCTAACAAAACTAGTTTCGTCGAATTCTGAGGACGTTGGAAAAATGGCCATTTTCTAGTCGATTAAAATCAACTGAAACTGGTCAAACGCGTTTTCCTTTGCCACGCTCACATATTGATTCAAAAAATTATGAAATTTGGAATCTAGCAATAATTTGACATCACGGACCCAACAAAAGTGGTTTCGTCGAAATCCGAGGTCGTTTGCAAAATGTCCATTTTTAAGGGCCTGAATTCCAAAACGACTATTCAGAATTTTCAACTGGACATATCTTTTGATTCCCGCTATGAAATTTTGATTTTTCGGATTCATTGGAAAGATATTCACGAATAGATCCTAATGTTTTTGGTTTCACTAAAATCCGGATTGTTTTGCACCCATTACGTTCAATTGAAGTTTGAAATCGAATTATCGAACTACCGCACCATTTTCAATTCTATTTATAATTATATATAATTATTTATATTCAAACGACGGTGTATATAATATATACGTTCTAATTATATTCAAAATAAATTTCTCGTCGATATTATTTAAAATAATTCCTTTTAAATGTTCTAAATTCGTTAAAATTGCCAAAATAAAAATTTTAAACTGGCCCAGATTTTCGGGTTGTTACAATCTCCCCCACTTAAAACTTTTCGTCCCCGAAAGGAACAAAGTTGAAAGTGGATTGATTAATTAACTCTACGTTCGATCTGGCTTCCATTCTCCGACTTTTCAGTTTCTGAGAATTTTCAAATTTTCAAAAATTTGGCTAACACCCTAAATTTTCGAAAAATTTCGCCATAACCTCCCCTGCACCGGGAGCCACGGGAAAATCCCGAAATTGCCTTATTGGCCTTCTGATCTCAAAAAGAAAAAGAAAAAGCCAAGCGGCTAGCCAATAGGCTCATAAAATCATCATCACCCAAACAAAACGGTAAATTATAGTAAACATGTACCTATTTGTCGGGCAAACAAATTTTATTCTCTGGCTCTAGCCTCCTTGCTATGATCTGTTCAATGTAAGTACTTGTATATGCAAGCAAATGTGACCAATTTCAATATAGTTCAATATTTGATTCAATTAGGCTAAATGGTTCAAAATTATCAAATAAATAGGCAAACAACACAAACATCAATCAATTAGTGAATTAACGTTTCAAATTCATAAATTGATATATATACAGATAATCATGTTTTTGATGCCAATTCACAACAAATAAATCTATCTATATAAGTTTTGGTTCTCACACCAGTCTAATGGAAATATATAGATATCACACCTTCGAAACACGAAAATAATTACTGATGATGACGCGTCAATCATCAGAATCAGGTCCGGGCGACTAGAATGTGATTCTATATCTATCTAATATATTAAAACTTCGAATATACGTTCATGACGCGTATATGAAAAATCTTTATATATTGGATTGTCCAAATTCAAAATAAATAAATATTCAAATACGTATAAAATGATTTAAATTTTCAAAACAAAATTGTTTTCATTTGAAAAACATACACTTCACACTCGTTCTAGGATACTACTGATCCTATCTCTAACGAGTCATTCTAATTGGATATTACTAATCCAATATCTGATGAATTCATTCGTATGGTTCTAATGTGTCTTGTTCTCGAGCTCTGTAAACCAAAGCTCTGATACCAAATGTGACGGCAAGGAATTTCGCTCGATCCGAATCAGTCGTTAAACCGATCTAGACCGTTCGAAACCCCTGATCGTTTGAGAACAGGACAAATCAGAACACAAACAGAAGAACATTTCATTGCATATTACAAAAATTCCATCAGATACAAGAATATACAGAGTATAAACGAATAAATTACATTCGATAAATATCAGATATTACAATAAATTACATAGCAGCGGAAAATAATACAAAGCACAACTGAAGGTGATATACGAATACAGAGCTTTCCGGATATCATTCCAGCTGTAAACCAGGATCCTGTGAATATAAATCTGCAAAACCAAAACTACTAGCTGCCCGTGTCGAAAATAAGGGCACCTAGAGTTTAGGTTAAAACAATAAACTCTAGGTCAGTCATGTGACTGGTGTGAGAAATAAAACAGTTATTTAAAACTTTATTTTAAAAGATAGTAATTCAAGGGACCACGCCATATAACACGGAACGGGTTTCCTCCCAAGAATACTAGTGCATAGAATAAACAGCGCAATGCTTTTTCAAAAAATGAAGCTATTATAAGACCCAGGTCCCATCACACAATGCAACGCAAGCCGGAGGATAGGGTTTTCCCTTATAATAGCCAAACATGCTTGGTACGTTTAAAACAAATCATATGATACTATAATAAGTGTATAGTGTCAAAACAATTTCAATCATAAATATAAATCATAGACGGCATGGGTACCATATATCATGTCGCCATACTAGTTCTACAATTAAAACCGCAATACACGTATTGGAAATTGGATTTCCGTCATGAGTCGAGGCAAGGGGCAAGCTCCTCTCCGCTTTGAGACAGTCTAGAAAATGCCTCAGGACTACACACTCTGGGTAACCCTGGGATCCTCCAAGACCAGTCCTCACTTACGTTAGAGGATTAGTTATTCCTGAACACACGTTTCCCGGCCCTAAAGGACCTATAATCGAGGCGCCTCGCATCCAAACCACAAAGGTGAAAAGTATATAAATGTCAGGGCTGGTAGGTCACTGACACCACCCATAGCTAGAAAGAAACGTCGTGCACTCCTTGGGTCCTCATCCCGTTTTTGACTCATACCGAGGTGTGAGGCTCGCGAATCCACGCTATACACAAAGCTATGCCACGTAGGCCGTGCTTTGATCATCAACCACAAGACTTTGCTTTTCAACAGAAGCCTTGATCCATGCAACTCAGCATGCCACACAGGCAATTCATGCCATGCGATTGATATCTATCGATATATAACCTCTAAGCTCGTACGTCTCAGAGAAGGGCGTTAAGCAAGAGAATAAATTCTCCGCCGCCAACAGATATATATTTAACAGAAATCAATCAACACGGAATAAAATCCAATGTCAGACACACAATCCATTTACAAGTTCGTTCAGGGTTTGAACGAAACCGGAGGCTCTTTCCTCGCATATCCATCGATCTCCAAGTACGTCTGGACGACCACCAACTGATTCCCTCATCTTGGGTGTACATCCCAATCAAGATCGTCAGTAATTATCCAAACGATGTGAAGACTTCCGGTCTTCGACCACCGTCTTCATCTTCGACATATCGTCGAATCGGTTATTCAGAATGGGTATAAACCCGGCCTTTCCGAACAACCCGCGTATATTAAAAACAAATGTTACACAAACACAACATACACCTCATTCCAATTCATTAGGCACTAACCGTAAATCAGTAAGAGAGCAATTCCCCAAATATTAACCCCGAAGGCCGAAACCAACATGAGATCAATACCCAGGAAACCATTCTTCTTAGCTAACCTACAGCTAGTTTCTAAATTTCATATTCTTAGGGAAAGGTTCCCATTAATTTTATCCAAGATAAATTCTTTAAAATTTATCCCTTAATCTTCCTTTGGATGTCGTTTCAAACCAAATTATGGTTTTTCCAAGCTAGTCGAGATTAGCGAACCGTACCGAAGTAATTATTTATTTTATTTCCCAATCCCAACCTATTCATCCCATGAAGAAAAACTGGTAATACTCCATATCTAACACCACGGTGTTATCGGTAAAATTAATTACCATTTCACGTTCAAATCTAATTAAAGATTTGACTATCGTTTTGGAGCAAAACTGGTGATACTCCGTTCTCGCTCACTTTCTATATTTGATAATTTAAATTATCAATTCACATCTCAATTTAATTGCAGATTCATTAAAACTCCTTTTTCTGGGTTATAGAACTAGTGTCATTTAAAACACAGTTCACGATAAACCCAAATCACATTCTATTTATTTTCGGGTTAAAGAACTAGTGTTATTTAAAACACCCTTCACGATAAACCCACTAATCAATTCTATTTAAAACCCATTTCAAATCCAATTTATTTATTTAAAATAAATGGGTTATTACTTTAGTTCTAAACTAGTTCATTTCGATAAAAATCTATTTTTATCTTTTCAAATATGGAGTTTTTCATCCCAATTTTTTCCCAAATCATTTCTTATGATTTTACACAAATTATTAGTATTTTTAATAATTTTATCAAGGCCCGTACAGTCGATTTCCATCAACGGCCACCGAACTGCACTTACAGCGACCTTTTTCAAATTTGATTTGGACGTATCTCCAAATCCAACCGTTAGATTTCAAATTTCAAATATTCGTTAGAAAGCTCTTTTCAATACGAACCCAACGGTTCTGGTTTTAGGAGAATCCGACGGTCGGATCTCCCGTAATGTCCGTTTGAAATAAATGGTCGAAATTCACGAACTACCGCGGCGCGGCGCATTCTATTCAGGCCATTATATTATATATATAATATATATTTCGTCGATTTCTATTTAAAATGAATTATATAAATAGTTTTAAATTCGTTTCAAAAACAATTTCAACTTCCATTTCAATTCAAATCAAAATTGAATTTTTCATTATAAATTCGTTTTAAAATTCATTTCTATTCAATTCAAATTTCAATTCAATTTGAATTCAATTCAATTCGTTTTCAATTCAATTCGAATTCGTTTTCAATTCAATTCAAATTCGTTGTATATTCAATTCATTTCGAATTCGTTTCCAATTCAATTCAAATTCGTTGTATATTCAATTCATTTCGAATTCGTTTTATATTCAATTCAATTCAAATTCGTTTTCTTTTCAATTCAATTCAAATTCGTTTTAAATTCAAAAACGAATATAATCGATATAAATATCGTTCACGTCAAAATAGCGCATCACTAATCAACACGGCTTTATATTCAACAAATGGGTCTATATTTCTTTCAATACACGACTCTATATCTTTGTCAACACACGACTAATCTCAGCGAATGAGTACTGTCCACGTGTGACTATTTTTGTTATTTAGTATATTTTATGAAAATTAAGGTATCTATCGTTTGATATTAAATCAGACTCCAACCGTAAATTAGTAAGAGAACGATTCCCTGAATATTAACCCCGAAGGCCGAAACCAACATCAGATCAATATCCAGGAGACCACTCATCTTATCTATTTTCCAATTAGTTTCTAATCTTATATATGATAAAGATGTAAATTTTATTGTTAAAATATTTCGTTCAACACATGACTAATCTCAACGGATGAGTATAGTCAACACATGAACCTTTATATTATAATATCCTTTATTTTCTAAATTGGAATGAGGCCCAATCAATTACCATATAGCATTAACTATATGGATCCCATACAACACATGTATATAATAGCAACGATAAATAATCAACCATCATCCAAAGTGCACTACACTGTATAAGCATCAAATATAGATATCTAGCGCTTATGACAGCCTGTCAATCAATCGATCGACAAACAACTAATTATTGGGATTAGTGTATGTCGTATTTTATCCCAATACCCGTGTGGGGTTTCAAACAATCAAACACAGATTTTATTTGTGCAGTTGGGCGATGTGTAAAATTTATCGTCCCAATCAATGTCAGTCAAATCGGTGTACATAAACAAACCGTCTGGTTTGTAAATGAATATTTATTTATTCACATTCACTATATTCATATTTACGTTAAAAATTATATTTTTAACGATAAAACATTTTATTTTAACATACGAATTTCTATTCAGTTCATTCTTTAAATAAAATGATAATTTTATTTTCTAACTTATTTTAGAAAATTTCGGCGGCATAACGACACGATACTAGAAACGGGACAAGGCCTAGCCTTATCCCCGGTCTAGTGAAGGCCCACGCCATTCACACATCAATCAAATTCCCCAAACAACCAAATTCAAATCAAATTATGCAACCAAACAAACAAGTCCATGGTCTGTGGACGATTGTGTCGGGTGCTACTAAACACCGTCTGCATCCTAGTATATATATATATATATATAACTAGAAAAAGAAATTGAAGAGTGAGAAATTCTCACCAATAGCTATCCAAACTTCACGACACTTCATTTATAGAAATCTTCATCGTTCTCGCCTTTTTGTCACCTTCGTTGCCCATAGCCACTACATATATAAAAATCATATTTTTACTTCGCTATTCAATATATAAAAATCGAATTTTTACTATGCTATTCAATATATAAAAATCGAATTTTTACTATGCTATTCAATATATAAAAATCGAATTTTTACTATGCTATTCAATATATAAAAATCGAATTTTTACTATGCTATTCAATATATAAAAATCGAATTTTTACTATGCTATTCAATATATAAAAATCACAATTTTATTTTGCTATACATATAAAGATGATATTTCTAATATTCCTATCATGTAAAAATTATATTTTTAATTCTCTACATAAACAAAAATCATATTTTTACATCTTCTACTTAATAAAGATTATATTTTTAATACTTTAAAAATATAATAATCATATTTTTAATACTTTAAAAATATAAAAATCATATTTTTAACTGAATAAAATCTTTTCTATTTTAAAATCTATGTTATTTACACATAAATTTGTTAAACTAAAAATAAATACAAAGAAGAAAACTCACCGTGTTCTTTCGGGGGGGGGGGGTTGGACTGCTGTGGAAGGGGGGGTCTTCGTCTCGCGTCGGACTGGAGGAAGAGGGGTCGGGGCTTACTGACGTGAGGCAAATCGAGGAGGGAGGGTCTTCGATCAGACGAGGGGTGGCTCTTCGCGTCGCGCGGCGCCTAGGGGGGGGGGGGGGGCTTCGTCGATCGCGGCTGAGGGATTGGGGGGGTATCGTGGCGCGGTGGCGCGCCGCCTGGGGGGAGGTTTGCGGTGGTGGATCGCAGCTACGGCTGCTACATCTTTTTTTTTATGTTCTGAACGAATGAATAAAGGGGGGCCAGAGAGAGATAAAGGAGAGGAGAGAGGAAGAGAGTTTTAATTTATTATTTAATTATTTTATTTTTCACCAAAAAGCAACTTTTATTTTCGACCTCAAAACGAGGCCCACCGCCTGTCGTCCATAGCGTTTCACCCCCATTCCGAACACAATGGGATATGTATCGAAGGCTGATTCAGTCGTTTCGATCTGTTTTCGTCAAAATCAACATATAACTCTATATATTGAATTTGAACGCGCATTTCAATTTACCGGGGTCACATACTAACTCGAAAAATTCCAGAAAAATACTTTCTAGCTTCGTATTGACGATACGGTCCTAACAAAACTAGATTCGTCGAATTCTGAGGCCGTTGGAAAAATGGGCATTTTCCAGTCGATTAAAATCAACTGAAACTGGTCAAACGCGTTTTCCTTTGCCACGCTCACATATTGATTCGAAAAATTATGAAATTTGGAATCTAGCAATAATTTGACATCACGGACCCAACAAAAGTGGTTTCGTCGAAATCCGAGGTCGTTTGCAAAATGTCCATTTTAAAGGGCCTGAATTCCATTGCGACTATTCAGAATTTTCAACTGGACATATCTTTTGATTCCCGCTATGAAATTTTGATTTTTCGGATTCGTTGGAAAGATATTCACGAATAGATCCTAATGTTTTTGGTTTCACTAAAATCTGGATTGTTTTGCACCCGTTACGTTCAATTGAAGTTTGAAATCGAATTATCGAACTACCGTGCCATTTTCAATTCTATTTATAATTATATATAATTATTTATATTCAAACGACGACGTATATAATATATACGTTCTAATTATATTCAAAATAAATTTCTCGTCGATATTATTTAAAATAATTCCTTTTAAATGTTCTAAATTCGTTAAAATTGCCAAAATAAAAAATTTAAACTGGCCCAGATTTTCGGGTTGTTACATTTTTAAAATTGTTTTTAAAAGCAATGTATTTTCAAAAAAAATCTATTTTTTAAAAACATATCCCCTCAAGCCATATCCAATATTCTCTCGATCTCTTATTGAATCCTTTTTCTTTTCTTCTTAACATGTCTGGGGAACCCATTCTTCTCAAGGGCATTCCGCTACCGACATGGTCCCGTAGGTATCTTTAGGTTACGAAACCTGTCGGAGGTCAAGGAGATGCCCCACTCCTAGCTACAGTCGTTGTTGCTCCACCTCCACGAGTAGGTAACTTTTCTAAGTTATGTAAAGACTTCTGCGCTATGAGAGGAAAATCGTTCCGTGGTACTGAAATCTTTGTTGAAGAACAGAATTGGCTACGAGAGACGGAGAACTTGTTTAGACTTTTGAGATTGATGACAAAAGGAAGATACAGTTAGTTGCATGGCAACTAAAGAATGGGGATTTTTACTAGTGGGAAGTAAAGCAGGCAGGACAACCATTAGCTACTTGGGATGATTTCCAACAGAGATTCAAGATGAAGTTTTTATCTCAGACCGAAGAGGGATTACAGATGGAAAGGTTCTTGGCTTTGAAACAAGGGGACATGTCTATTAAGGATTATGTGAATAAGTTCAATCAGTTGGCAAGATTTTTACTAGACTTGTTGAATACACCTCAGAAGAAGGCGCTTAGATTTGCGAGAGGGTTGAATCAACCTCTCCAAGGACTTGCATTATCTCATATACTGATGGGGGCGATGTTTGAAAGGCTGGTTGACATAGCTCTTATGAATAAAGATGCAAAGGATGAGAAGAAAGACAGTAAGACTAAAGATAAGGGTGAGAAACAGAAATGGTGGCCCAGGAAAGGAAACCAAATGAAAGAGAAAGGCGGAAAGCCTGACGAGGCTCAGATCAAGAAAGACATCAAGTGTCATGGTTGCGGAGCTATGGGACATTTTGTAAAGGACTGTAGACAAACAAAGAAAGCCTGTATTATTTGTGGACAAGTATGACACTTCAGTAAGCAATGCCCTAACGAGAAAGGGCAAGGGGCAGGAACTTCTAGACAAGTACATGCTTTAGAGGCTGGTAGACCTGATCGAGGTAGGAAAGTCAAGGTTGAAGGTTTGATTTCCCTTTTTGACTATCATGTTAGAACCCTGTTTGATTCTGGCGCTTCACATTCATTTATATCCAATTCTGCAGTAGATAGTCTGCACCTTAATACTAGTTTAATCTCTGATCCTATAGTAGTCTCAAACCCCATAGGAGGATCGACTCATTTATCCATGATGTGTATGGGTTTGAGAATTTCTATCTTGGGCATTGAGTTTGAATGTGACGCATACGTGTTGGGCTTTATGGGCTATGGTTTGATTCTAGGCAAAGATTGGCAAACACATATGCTTGTAGCACGGGGCTTGGTGCCGTTCTGGTGCAGTTGAGGGTTCATGGGAAGAACTACCCTACCCATGATCTAGAGTTGGATGCAATAATGTTCTCTTTGAAGTCTTGGCGACACTATCTACTTGGATAAATATTTGAGCTATATACGGATCATAAGTCACTCAAATACTTGTTCTCACAAAAGGATCTCAACCTAAGGCAACAACAGTGGATGGAGTTCCTAGCGTCATACAACTTTGAGATAGCTTATATCCCGGGAAAGAGTAATGTAGTGGTGGACGCATTGAGTAGGAAGAGGATGGCTTTGAGTCCTCTATTCGTAGAAAGGCATAGCTTATTGTACATATCGACTTTTAATTTTAAGCCATATACGGATTTCACATTGGGATTGTTAGCATCGTTGGAGGTGCGACCTACTCTATTGGAGCGTATTGGATCTATGTAGCGGGAAGACCTGTAAATTTCAGACATCTTGGACAGGGTTGGTAGAGGAGAGTCTTCCAATCACCTTGCTAGATATATCGTGGACGAGAAAGGGTGGCTAAGATGAGATGGAAGGCTATGTGTCCCTAGTATTGGGGAATTGCTAAAGGCAGTACTTGAAGAAGCTCATCATTCTCGGATGACTATCCATCCGAGCGGCAACAAAATGTATCGAAACATGAAGAGGGTTTCTTTTGGACTGACATGAAGAAAGATGTGGCGGAATTTGTAGCTCGATGCTTGACTTGCCAGCGAGTAAATGATGAATAAAAGAAACCAGGCGGATTGTTTCAGCCCTTAGATGTCCCACAATGGAAGTGGGAGAGTGTCTCTATGGATTTCATCGATGGATTGCCCCGATCGAGGAAGGGCAATATGAGCATTTGGCTGATAATGGATAGACTTACGAAGAGTTCTTATTTTATTCCTGTTAAGAGTAAGAGAACGACGACTTGGCTGGCATCAGTATATCTTCGAGATATAGTTCGATTGCATGGAGGTACCTTCTAATATAGAAAGGGACCGCGACATGATCTTTACTAGTGAGTTTTGGAAGAGCTTACGAGAGGCATTAGGTACATAGCTACGTTTGAGCACAACATACCACCCTCGGACAGATGGAAAAACAGAGAGGGTGAATAGAGTTCTTAAGGATCTTCTAAGACTGTGTATCCTAGACTTTGGAGGGACGTGGGAGTAACATCTCCCTCTAGTGGAGTTCGCCTACAACAACAATTACCAATCGAGCATAGGAATAACACCCTTCGAAGCGTTACAGGACGACTTTGTAGATCGCCGACAAGTTGGTGAGAGTCTACGAGCAGACTTCTACTTGATCGGAAATGATTCGAGATACTTCCGGGAAGATTGATCTTATCTGCCGAAGAATGAAAGCCACTCAAGACAAACAGAAATCATATGTAGATAGAAGGAGGACCGATTTAGAATTCGAAGTGGTAGATATAGTCTTCATTAAAGTATCACCGCTAAGGAATGTTGTTCGCTTTGGCTCAGTAGGAAAGTTGTCGCCGAGATTCGTAGGACCATTCCCTATAATAGAGAGGATAGGCCAGATGGCTTATAGGATTAAGCTACCGGTTAGACTAGCGGGCGTAGACGATGTGTTTCATGTTTCACATTTGAGGAAATGTCTCCATGATACGACAGAGATAGTAGAACCGAGCATACTTAAAGGCATGGAAGTTGAGAAGGAAGCATCAATGAGAAGACTTCCTACTCATATCTTTGGATCAGAAATCAAGAAGCTACGTAACAAAGAGATCAGATTGGTAAAAGTATAATAGGGAGAAGACCGCGAAGATGCAACATGGGAAACCGAAGATAGGATTTGCGCTTGTTATCCTTTCTTTCTGAAAGAATGTTTTTGACTTCTTTTTCAAGCTTTTACTTTGCATTTGCTTCTATCATTCAAGTAAATTTACCCTATCTTTCGAACCTTTCAATCCAAAGGTAGAATCAAATGGTTTGAAACATGTGTTTGAGACATGTTATGATTGATGGTTGCAAGTGGATGCAAGTGTTTGCTAGTGGTTGCTCGTGGATGCATATACACACACTAGGCACTAGATCAGCTTAGTCACTTACATATGGCATATGGATGTGTGTGCATTTTTAATTTTCTATGGATGGAAATGGGTGAATCATCATATGGATGTTGCATTTTGATGAATGATTGTGCACATGTAGAGTTTATATGTTATACTCTGATTATTTGCATACATTTTGGACTCATGGCACAAACATATATTGCATTAAGGAGGTCAATTGAATCAGTCAACCGCCTGATTTTCGCATTAGTGTAGGGACATATACACAAAACACCTTTTCATATGTTCATATAAGCATTCGAAATTTTTAAGGAAAATGGATGCCTATGGATGACGGATAAGTAAATGGTTGTATGTGGTTGTTAGGATAGCAACATTCTTCTTAACTTGGAGATTTCGGGGACGAAATCCTTTAAGTAGGGGAGAATGTAACACCCCTAAAATTAATACAATATAACCATACTTTAAAGATGATAAATTGGGAATAACTTAATTAAATATTCAGAATTAAGTGAAATCGACGCGTCTCGGAATTTTGGTTCAGATGGACCCAAAGTTTGCGTAAAATGGATAACGTGGAAGTTATGGGCATTAGAAGTTTGTATACCTATAAATAGCTTATGTATAAATATAGCATAAAAATAATTCCAGAAAATCAAAACAAGGCGAGCGGGAAAATGACCGCGAAACCCGACATTGTGGGACGAACCAAAAACGGCCTGGGTCGACCTATGGATCGACCCAAGGTCGATTGGGTCGACCGTAGGGTCAACCCCATGGGTCGGTGGGTTAACCCACTGCCGAACTGGGCAGATTCAAATTTCTGTACCTGGACTTTTTTCGGACTATATTCATTGTTGACTCAGCGCTACATGTATGATTAAGATTAAAACCCTAAAATCTAAAGGTTAAGGTTGACTTGAATCTATAAATAGGTGGCTTCTCCCATTCCAATACACACCATTTCTTCATATCTTCTGCCTCTATGAAATTATTCTAAAATTTTAAACATATAATGAGGAAATGCCGTTGAGGCTTAGATCTACAAAGGCAACATTCAGGACTTGCATACATACAAATAAAGGGATTGGATTGGACATTTCTATGGCATATAGTTATATATATAAGAGATTTAATTTCTTCTTCACCAGGACCCACTGTGAGTCCCCTGTCATTTTCAGATTTGATTTCTTAGACTATTACATGACAGTCAAATAAAATCGAGTTAGGATTTAAAGTGTTTATAAGTTAAATGTTATGCATATTTTTTACTGTTAATCACCTATGCCGTTACGGTAAGTAAAACATATGCCTTTACTGTGGATAATTAACAAGATATATGTATACGTCTTCCTTTTCCCGGTTTCTATGTTTTATTTCCAGTCTTTCCAATATGCCTATGTGATATGATTCTCTTTCCACTAATTTCCCATTTTATTTACGCTAAGCCTAGGCCTTTGGAAGCCTTGGCTATACCCGATTAGAGTGTGCGTATAATTGGGGTTATAATGAATGACATAAAAAGAGGAATTTAGGCATGTTGTTAAATCAGTACAATTTAACTATAATTAGGGAAAGGGATAATATACACATGTTTAGACTTGCTGTAAACTAATAAAAAGGGATAATGTGTATATACTTGCTGCAAATGGATAATATGTGTAAACATGTACATGTTGTAATTTGGGGACATAGTTAATGAATAATATGCATATGTATTGGATATGTTATATTTGACTTAATACAAACATTAAGTAACTGACATGTTAGAATATTGTAAGTACCAGATGAAGGTTAATAAACCGAAACGCTGTAGAAATTGTATACATCTGGCCAGGTGTTTTGGGGAAGGGTTGTACACACATAATGACATGTAATATTACAGCCATGCTTATTAGTAAACCTAAACCTACTAGGTTAAACATGAGTATTAATAAGCTAAGAGGTCCCTCGTTCTGTTGTTGTATCGGGTTTTGGGGACTCTTAAATCCTAGTTTTGGGGGCATAAGCTTAGGGGGTCTGGCTTATGTCAATCTGCTGTTTGGAACCCATATCAGTCAGTATCCCTGTTGGTATTTTGTTAGAGGGGGCCTCGCACTAGGTAGGGGCAAGGGCACACTTTACTAAATTGGATAGTAAGAGGTTTACAAGGGGAAGGTGGGTACGGTCACATTCCGGTTAAGTCATGAGCGTGCACGAGTCCGACTAAGGAAGATAAGCCACTGTAACACCAGTAAATAGGTTTGTGTTATCTGTTGTTGGGTTAGGGAGTGATTTACCCTACTGCTGAGGCTGAGACATGGTATTTACGTTGTAGGGAGCCAATTGCATGGGTAGTAATTAGGGTACACCTAATCCTGCTGTTGTGTAATTAGGTTAACACCTAATCTGGTTATGTAATTAGGGTACACCTAATCCAGCTATTAATCCTACTGTTAATTCTGTTGTTATGTGATTAGGTTAAACACCTAATCATGATTAATCCTGTTATGCTAGTATTGGTGCAGACATACCTGTTTTAGGATATAAATGTGAAGCATTATTCGATCATAGTTTATTCCTGTTATTCATGTCTATCCTGCTGTTCTTTTTAGTTTAGTTTACCTTATATGACACTGTACCTTTCCCATCCAGTCTTATTTACCTGTCTTGGCATTTCTATTTTACACATATTTGAAAATCCCTGGAACTCGCCTGACTTTATGTCTGACCCTTTTTTTCTTTCGCTTCATTCTTCCTTTCCCCCCAGGTCCTCAGAGTGGAAGCACTCAATAGTAACTAGGATTTTCTCTTATAGCTTGGAGTTGGATTACTTGAGATGTACCGTTTTCAGCTTTCTCTCTATTCTATTATGTCTTATGGAAAGGGATTTGATTTTATGTACTCTGATGTTTGTTTTATGAGATGTTTTTATGAACGTTTGTTTTAATAATGAAGTTGAAATTTTCCGCTTCTTATTTTATATCTATCTTGTGAATTTATATATTGTTTACCTATTGCGCTTCACTAAACTTAATGCATTCTCTTATGAGTGACATTAACGGACGTAGGGTGTCACACTTAAAAATAGACATTTTGGAAATGACCTCCATTTTCAACGAAACAAAATATATTAATCCGTAATGAATTATAATTGCTAGATTTCAAGTTTTACGCCAATCGGAATTGTTTTGTGACCGTGCGCAATTTAAATATGAATCAATCGATAACTTGACTTTAAAATAACATTGTGGGCTAACAGACTCGAATTTTGACATAACAAGTTTCATTGGGTCTGTAATGTCAAACTATAGTTATAAGTCCATTTTCGTCGATATTGGATACCGTATGTGATCATACGAATTTTTAGATATCAAATGTAAGTAGCGATTGAGTAAAACTAGTATAAAATCAAATAAAAAATCATTTCTTTTCCCTATAAATATCCCATTACCTTACCTAACCCTAACTATTTTCATTCCCTAGTGAACTAAGCTTCGGCCGCCACCATTAAAAACTAATGTGAGAAATTCCTCTTCGAAAAAATCCAAACAATTCAAATAAAATTCCTGAAATCACGAAACGTATATAGTTGGATTGTTGGGAGGTTGCTCTTCAACCCCATAACGATTTCGAGAAGTTCGATACCAAATTCGTTCACTGTAATTTAAACATCATCAGCTAGAGTTTTGGCACCTCATGGTAAAATTTGAAGTGTTTTCACGTATTTTTATGTCGTGGGTTTCTTTATGCTGCATGCGTGATGAGGTTAAACGCGACAGAAAAGAGAGCATCGAACTTTGAGAAAATCGTATGGGATGGAGGAGTTTGATGAGAAGTTTAATGGTGATCTCGGTTCGTTTTTTAGTGGAGTGTTTGCGAAGAAATGGAGAATGGAAGTGGCGCAATGGCCATTGAAAAAAGAAGACAGTATGTCGATTTTTACTGGAAGCGGCAAGATAATGAGTAGTAAGATTAAACGGTGGATTAATTTAAATAGGTATTAAGTTAATTAATTATATTTTTAATAGTTAACAATGTTTAAATCGTATACAATCTTGTAAAATCATATCTTTTGCATATGTTGTTAAAATCAAGCGAAACAAGATCCATTGGGATCATATGAATGCAGGCTACACGATGAATCAGGTTTGGAGCGATTTGGAGCGATTTGGAGCTCGTTACAATTTATGATCAAATAAAATGCCTGATCATATCTATTGATCGTTATTCAACGTTAACGACCAAAGTGAGTAAACTCACTAATTCTGTTCAGTTTTATAATTTCATAAACGTATTTAAAATTGATATGTGATGATTTAATGACGTGTGATGGTTGTTTGAATGAATTGCAAGTATATTGGTTGAAATTATAGATATAGTTATATATATAAATCGATGGTTAAATATTGGTTCTATTTATTATGATATCTCATATTGAAATGAAATTTATATTATTTACGTTGATTAACATCTTTTAATGCAGGGAAACAGGTTGGAGGGATCCAACTGGATTCCTTAAAATTATTACTATTTGTTTTCATATATTGTGATATATGATGTGTTAAATATTCTGTGATAGATTTGGTTGTGTTAAATGCTTGAATAGCACTGGCCCTAAAATAATTGGTATTTAAATAATATAAAAATAAATTTCAAATAAAAAGAAAATGAATTTATGTTTTAAAAGGAAAAATCTATTTTTTCGATATAGAAATTTAATTTCGAACGGGCTAGAATATAATATCCTGATTTTATTAATAAAAACAAGTAGTTTAATTTATAAACGATGGTTATAAATAAAGTGAAAAAATTATCTTTGGATAATTTGAAAATGTGAATTCAAGAGTGAATTTAAAAAGGGAAATCGAAAATCGTTTTTAAAATGGAAACGATGAAATTTATTTCGACGTTCGGAATGTGGTTTGAAATGAAATAAATCCATAAGGATTTGTAATTAGAATTCGACTTTGTCGGATGTTATAAAATAATTTATTTTAAGAAATTTTATATCATATAAATCGGAATTTGGCAAGATAACTAACATTCGGTTTGAAATCGATAATTTATAATCGAATGTAAAGGCGATATAGAATTATAAACTTATTAAATAAAATAGACTAGAATGTTAAGGTGTAAACGAGATTTGATAATAAAAGGGCAATGTGAACAAGAAGTAATAAAATGACTCAATATATGGAATTTTAACCTATAATGGTATAAACAAATAAAAATCAAGATTGATTTGATAAAACGAGTCCATATTTCTATAAAGGAATAATATTCAAATTTTAAAGTGAATAATGGTTTAAAAGAAAACATTCTACATAAACGAAATGGAGTTAAGGAAATTATAAACTAAATGGAGATTAGTCGAGTTGAATAACTTCATGAGTGTCGATCTGATGTTGGTTTCGGCCTTCAGGGTTGATGCTTAGGCAGCTGTTCTCTTACTAGTTTACAGTTAGGGACTGATGAATGTGGAAAAATAGTGATGCATGAATAAGAAATGGAAATGTTTTCCGATGTTAATAACGTATATTTTCTAAATATAAAAATAAAAAATGTGAATATATATATGGAAATGTTTTTTGATGTTAATAAGAGATATTTTCTAGAATATAGGAAATAAATAGTTTATGATATATGAAAATGTTTTCCAAGAATCGTGAAAGGCTAAATGGGTTTTGAGATATATTTGGGTAAAGATAATTGAAGAGAAATTGAGAAATGATAAATTAATAAGAAAATAATTTGAAAGGGCTAAGTATTACTTGATGCTTGATCGATAGAACTTCCATTTGGAAATAGGATTATTGGTTGTATGGGTGTTTCTTTTGATAGTTAAACAACTGGCTATCAAAGTTTTTGGTCCATTTTATATTTTCGTTGTCAATACAGAGAGACCGAGATCAGATTTATCATCTGAAAAGCACGTCGCATAGTAATAAGCGTTGCGAATCAAATATGCTGAAGATAATCGAAGACGTAGTAAAGTGCAAGGGTTGTCATGTTAATCCTAGGTAGAAACTTCCTAAGACGGATTGATGGGATAGTGCCTTCGGTTTGTCTAGTCCCATGACAACTTGTATGGATGAATGTCTGACAGAGCATGCCTAACGAATCATCTACATTTATCTCTTCAAACATATTATGTTTGTTGGCGGAGGAATTCGTTTCTCTTAGCATTATACCCAGGATATTTTTGGGGAAATCAATAAATGGTTTGACGGGTTTGACTATGAGACATTCAAAGTGAATGAAGATATGATGTTCTTAAAAAGACAATAGTAACCTCAAGCCTCACATCGAAATGACAAAAACCGAGCAGACAACATGGCTATGTGGGTCGCTCCCATTAGGGTGTATTGTCACCTATCTAGACAAATATTCATTTCCTTCTTTATTCTATCGATGATGTCCCTTTCGGGAAACGATTGCTGATCTCAATCGTTGGTGACAATATATTCAGTACACTCAAGTGAAATGACTGGTCGGTCATGTGTGGGCCGGGTTGCAAGATGTTCTTGTTGAACCCAGTATATTCCTCTCCAGAGATATACTCTCAGAAGGTGGTTCCATACCTTGTCATAGTTTGAAATCCATTACCCAATAAGTGTTTGTGGTTTTGATTGTATACTATTTTTGTGGAGCATGAGATGCGAGCATTCTTCTAGATTGCTATTTACTTGATTTAGACACTATTATAATATCAGATTAATATGGATTCAAAGAATGTTTTGGGTTATCGTAAGGTAAAAACCATCTGTATTTATGTATGGATCAGTTTTGCAATTATCCATTCTTTTAAAAGGGTTTTTTAAAATTAAATTAAGTGGTTGGAGTTTGCTCACACCAGTCCCATGACTGACCCAAAGTTTTTTTTTTTTATTTTACCCTAAACTCTTGGGTGCTCAAATTTGTACAAGCAGTAAAGTAGTCGGGATTTTACAGATATACTTGGAGGAGCTTGGAGCAGGAGGCTTCAACATTTTATAGCTATTGTTTATTTTCGATGTGTTGTAGGTGTTGTACTCTGATAATGGTATGCATATGCGGTAACAATTTGAGATTCGAAGGTTATGTTGTATAATATATTTTATTCATTCTGCTGTGAGATTCGTGTTTACTCTGATGTTGTATTCATGTTCTTCTTATATTCTAACTTTCTTTCTATTTCTTACACTATAACTTTTTTCTATTAATGATCCGGTAAATTTCTCATGCTTGGTTGGTCGATATGGTATTTATGTTGATAATCAGGATCAAGAATTAGTCGATTCGTTACACCTTCAGTGGACCCCAGTCACTTGAGGCGTCGTCTCCTAGTAAACAGTGTTATCCAACTATCCTCCCAACGTAACGTGAGCGATAGTAATTCATAACTTAATAGTGGGTTTAGGTAGACACTCATCGCCATTAAGACCCACCGATGAATCCACACATTACTATACAGTAGTTATTACAGGTAAACTCCTAGCCACTTAATACTTCTTTTAGACAGGTTGTTTCCCGTACATGTTCAGTGGAACTCTTAGTAGCCATCCCTAGGTGTTCACAAAGCCCCTAGATAAGAAACACACAACTACCGGAGAATTACCTTACCTATTCATAGAATACCTCATAATTATTAGGGCAAGAGGCTGTGACACACCACGTCTGTTAATGTCATTCATAAGAGAATGCATTAAGTTTCATGAAGTGCAATAGGTAATCATTATGGAGAATATACAAGACAAGTAAAATAAGCAGCGGATAATTTAAAACTTTATTATAAAAGAAATAAAGCATAGTTTCACAAGTACATCAAAACCAATTACAATTACTCAAATGTCTCAAATCTGTCTCACAAAACATCTCATGCAATAAAATATCATAGTACATAAAATCAAATCCCTCGCCATAAGCCATACTAAAGAAGAGAGCAAGTCAAAACGATGCATCTCAAGAAATCCAAGTCAAGTCCAAGCTGTAAGAGAAATCCTAGTCATAGTTGAGTGCTTCCACTCTAAGGACCCGAGGGGAAGGAAGAAATAGGTAAAAGAAAAATGGTCAGACATAAAATCTGGCGAGTTCCAGTGATTTATAAATGTGCACAAAATAGAAATTCAAAGATAGGTAAATAAGTCTGGATGAGAAAGGTACAGTTTCATAGAAGGTATACTAAACTTAAACAGAATATCATAATGGATAAAAATAACAGGAAAAACTTATGATCGAGTAATGCTTCACATTTATATCTAAAACAGGTATGTCTGCACCAATACTAGCATAACAAGTTCAACATGATTACATATCAGCAGGATTAACAGCAGGATTAGTCGTACCCTAATTACTACCCAAGCGATTGGCTTCCTATTACGAAAACCCTGTGTCAGCCCCGGCAGTAGGGCGTATCACTCCAAAACCCAACAACTATATAACACAAAGCTGTTTACTGGTGTTACATCGACTTATCTTCGCTAGTCGGACCCATGCATGCTCATGACTCTGCCAGAACGTGCCCTACCCACCACCGTGTGAACCTCTTACTATCCAATTCAGTAAAACGTGCCCTGGCCCCTACCTAGTGTGAGGCCCCTTTTAATAAGATACCAATAGGGATACTGACTAATATGGGTTCCAAATACAAGCCAAACCCCCTAAGCTTGTGCCCCTAAAACTAGGGTTAAGAGTCCCCAAAACCTGATACAACAGCAAGAGCGAGGGACCACTTAGATTATTAATACTCATATTGCGTGGTTGTAATAATTACATTTCATTATGTGTACAACCCATCCCCAAAACACCTGCCCAGATGTATACAATTCCCACATTATTTCAGTTTATTAAACTACATATGGTACTTACCCTACTCTTAACATGTCATTTACTTAATGTCTGTTTTAAATCAAATCTAACATATCCATTTCATATGCATATTAACTATGGCCCCAAATTACAGCATATATAGGTTTATGCATATTTCTACCAAGTTATAGCAACATATACACATTATCTTTTTTATTAGTTTACAGCAAGTCTAAACATGTGTATATTTATCCTTTTTCCTAAAATACAGTAAATTAGTCCTTATTTAATAATACGCCTAAATTCCTCTTTTTATATCATTCATGATTGCCCCAATTATACGCACACTCGAATCGGGTATAGCCTAGGCTCCCAAAGGCCTAGGCTTAGTGTAAAATAAATATGTAAAACAGAGGAAGAAGAATAGAACGAAATCATGTAGGCATATAGGCAAGACTGGAAATAAACATAGAAAATGGGAAAAGAAAGATAAATACATATAACGTGTTGATTTTCCAACATCATAGGCATATGTATAATTTGTTAATTATCCAACATCACAGGCATATGTATAACTGATCATAACGGTATAGGTAATTAACAGTGAAAACATGTATAACATTTATTTTACTAACACTGTAGATCCTAACCAGTTTCATTTAACTGTCATGTTCAAAGTCTAAGAAATCAAATCTATAAATGACGGGAACTCACAGTGAGTCTTGGTGAAGATAACTATATAACACTATGCTGTAGAAAGTCCAAGTCCAATTCAAGTTGTATGTATGCAAGTCTTGATGTTGTCTCTGTTTGATCCAATCTTTAGCAGCATTCCCCCATTATATGTTTATATTTTTCAGAATGATTTCATAGAGGCAAAAGAAGATATGAAGAATTTGTATGAATTTGGAATGGGAGAAGCCATCACTACAACAGATTTACCTTTTAATAGCACGTGGAAAACGCTATAATAGGTTACTATAGCATTAGTGATGACGCTATATAACAACATGCAATAATAGCCCTGGTATATCTTATAGCTGAAATTTAAATGCTATAGTATTATACATTTTATAGCGCACGTTCACCATCATGAAATGTTTTACATAGCGTTCAGACCTTGCAATTATATTTGCTTACTAAAATCTCAACATATTTTTTTATAGCATTATCAATAATTTCATAGCACATATTCATTGCTATGAAAAATGTTTTCCATTTTGTTTTTAAAAAAAAATCGGCTATTATTGGATTTCCCCAGTGATATAATAGCGTTCAGACCTTACTATGTTAATTACTCGCTTTTTCTATAGCATTATCACTGTTTTTATAGCTCATGTTCAGTGATATGAAAAGTTTGCCACAAGGTTTTCATTTTATATAGCATTTCACATTTTGATTCCATAAGAGGAGTTTTCCGCTATGAATATTTGTAGTATATATAGCTTTTTCAGTGTTTTCATAGCACACATTCAATGACATGAAAAGGTTTTCCACACCATTTAAATCTTTATATAGCATTTCACCTTTTATTTCCACAGGTGCAATTTTCCGCTATTAATAGTTTTAATATATAGCACATATTTCAGCTATGATCTTTATATAGCAAATCTCTTATTTAATTTGTGCACAGTTCAAACAATTAAGCACTAAATTCACAAGGCAAAACTGTCAATAGCAAAAAACTAATACCAAAAGCGTATTTGATTTCAATTACAAAGTCATAGTTAACAAATCTACTAATAAATATAGAAATAAGTCAACATACATGTTGTTCAAACAACATTTCAAAACAAGGTTACGTGAAAAATCACTTAGTCTTCATCTTGTAAGCTTATCCAACTTCTAGAACCTGCAATTCACAAGCACAAGTTACAGTCTTATAACAAATATTAGAAACAACCATCGGTGAATAGAAACATATGGTATTACTGTATGATATGGTCTACTAGTGCAGAAAAAAATGATCAGAGACATACATCGATGAATGTTATTAACAAGTATTGATGCATCGAATTAAGCAATGATTTTGTTTTCGAGGTGTATTCAGAAATACAATCCAACTTTATGTATCTGTCTCACTTACTGAGAAGTTTGATAAAGAGGATGAAAACTACAATATGACGCTCAAGTTGATACCTTAAATAACTTATCTGGATATAAAAAACCTAAAACCACAAACATCTCCTGAACAAACAAAAGTTACACCATTACAATCTATGACCATGTCCTCGTTGTATATATAAGAAGTAAAACCAGAGACTATACTTAGATGTACTATTTATAAACACGTTAAGATGGTATGACACTGGACTATTTATAAACATTTATACAATAAACATTTATAAGTTTCACTGCACACACGGTAGTTTCAGAAAACATGCTTCAGAGTTCTATCAGGACAAACATATATTATTTTGATCATGCGAAGTAAATATGGGTTTTCATCCCAAACATTCGCACCCAGTCCAGTGTCTATGTTGTTATCGACTTTGACATAAAATGTGACAAATCTAAAATGAATTTTCATGAAAATAGGAAGAGTCTAAAAATTATGAATTAATATGATTTATCTTTGTGTGATGCATCGGTACCTTGGATATCAGTTTTCTATTTCTTTTTAATCCAAATATATAAATTCTTATCTTATTAACTTCAAATGTCAACTCATATTTTCATTTCTTGCAGTGAGTACTATACATCTTCTGAAGAAAAAGTGATACTAAACCCAGGGATTCAATTCTGCACTGCAACAATGTTCTACTTTTACTTCTGAAAGTAATAACACGGTGACTTTCTATTGTGAAAATAAAATAGTTATATATGTGAGGTAACAGCCACTCAGCCAGTAGTATTGGGTGAGGGAGCAAATTGAAGCCTATTTCTTTTTAGTCCAAATATATAAATTCTTGTCTTATTAACTTCCAAATGTCAACCCATATTTTCATTTCTTGCAGTGGGTACTACACATCATCTGGAGAAAGAGAGATGCTAAACCCAGGGATTCAATTATGCATTGCAACAATGTTCTCCTTTACTTCTGAAAGTAATAACACCGTGACTTTTCTATTGTGAAAATAAAATAGTTATATATGTGGGGAAACAACCAATAATATTGGACGAGGGAGAAAATTGAAGCATGGAAGCCAGTAGTTATTGTTGCTAAGCCAGGTGTTTAAATCCAAAAGCAAATTTATTTATGACAGAGCATGTTGATTTACAACCTATCATGCTAAAGCCTGTACATGCATTTAATCCTCCACCTGATGCTACATCTCTTCTCGCATGAGATTTTATTTATGTTCCCATCAAGATATACGTATATACATATGCTAATCTGATTCCCCCTTCATTTTAGTAGTAGAGCAAAAACAATAAGCAATTAAATCAAAATGTTACCTCAGTGTTTTCTTTCTCCCTTTCTATAGTGCAAACAACTACCCTATCAGTTGGCAAAGCAACTATCTTGTCCTGAGCTTCTCTAACACATGTCCGAGCTCTTACTAATTGTTGTACCCAAGATCTGAAGTACATCAACTATCTTCTCCTTTACTAATAGCCTTTTTCTTGAACGAGAAGTACTGAAAAACGGGCATAAATAAAAATTTTGCAGTTATAACCCAAGATTTGAAGTAAGATAGGAAAAAAATTAAACCAAGAAAACAAACGTTACACAAAAACCTCCAAGTTTAAAATCTCATAACAGAATAAGTCTTTGAGATTTAGAGACAATGCTAAGAACTGAAAAATGTACCCCGTTTTGCGTATTATTAGTAATTACTGTAACCAATCCGCAATATTTTCATTCTTCCATTAGATCATCCTGATATATATGTGCATACACAACAATTAGCTATTTCAATTTCACAAAAACTCATAAATGAAGCACACTATACGAAATGACTATATATTAAAATTGCAAATATACTAATTTAGTAAACAGTTGGAATCTATTTATTGTTAAATTACTGCAAATACACTCTGCAAATCTATTTATTATTAAATCATTGCAAATACACTATGCAAATTTATTTATTTTTGTTACTGCATGTGTCTATTAGTAAGAGGTGGAAAACAACAGTACTATGGCTACAATTTGCATATTCTGCAACATTCTGAGTTATTCTCTGTGTCGCAATGATTAGCTTTACCTCTCAATTATTCACCAGCTACACAACTCATCGTTGAAACAACAATCTGGAATCCTACAGCCACAGACATCTGAGAACTGCAAGTAGTCATTTTTTTTTATCTTTTTATATTATTCCTATGTGTTAATTGCTAATATATGTATATATGTGAGTGTGTGAATATCATATCTGCACAAGAAAGCTATTTATAGACTCTATATTTTGCTAAATTAACGTTTCAAGCTGTAGATTGTATTTTATTTCATTATTACGGAGACCAATGGCATGATGTGATTTGGAGCCTTGAAAACAATATAGCATGAAAAGCAAAGTAATATATATATCACCTGCTTACATTGCCTGTCAAAGTAATGTAGTGGCTGAAAGCAACATGTATAACAGTAAAAACAATCAATGTTATTAATAAATAATTAACATAACCATTGTTTCACCTACGTTACATGCATGAAACCAACAACTTATAATATATCCTTAATCTTTATTATAAATAAGAAGGGTTGCCTTGCCAGTTATATCACCTTAATTTGTTCCCTAATGGAAGTTTTTATTGTCGATGGTGCTATAGATCAGGTAAAAATCAGTGCAATTGCGTTTATCCTATGATGCACATGTATTCACTCGATCACTGATATTCAAATATAGGGAAAACCATCTAGTTATATTTTTCTACTCATTTCAAAAATGGAACGTAAGACTAAAATGTTTAATCCATAGGCTCTAAAGCTTGCTTTTGACGGTAGTTAAACTTGAAAAGAATGCAAAACCAAGTCTAGATCTATTTCACCAATTTCATATAAGAAAACTTTATAAAAAAATCATAATTTGTTAGAAAGTATACTAGAATCTATCATGGAATAATATGCTTCTAATCATTAGTAAATTATGATTAATAAGAAAGAATCAAAAATAAAATAAACAAATAAGATTATTATTTAATATTAATTAATTAACTTTGAATATGTCAAATAATTGCCACTAATAAAATGTAATTACTAATTAATGCATAGTAAAATATGCGGTGGTGAAAGTTGAAGGAATTGTCGAACAACTAAAATGATCAAATTTTGCACTTCTTCCTAAGTAGTGAGATATTTCAATTATTTTCAGTGTAAATATAAACACGGTAATTATATTTAATCAGCTTAATGATGTTGTTGTATTTCTTTTTAGTACATAGTCAAAGTTGCTTTCAAATTATATACCTTGTAAATATAGAAAAGAAGTCAAAATAAATGTCCTAAGAAGAACACAGCCAATAGAAAACATAAGTACAAAGAATGGAATTTCAGTAAATGACTAAATAAAAATAGAAAATAAACCCAAGGACAGAGATCTTAATACCTGTTTACTGAAATCAGAGTCCAACTCCTCGTAGCTTGTTTGCAATTCTACTTCTTACTTTCTTCATCCAACATGAAAGACTGATTATTCTGCATCAACCAAAATATAACATACAAAACATGTTATAAAATGATTTTGTATTACAATCAATTATATATGATAATGTAAATAGAAATAAAATGTATAAGATACCTTGATTTCTCCATACTATTTGCACCAACTTATTTGAACCGTATGTTTAAATTCATAGGCAGACACACATGTATAGCTGACAATAGTTAACTAAACTGTTGTTCCTTCATCAAATTGATAGACAACTAACTTTTGTTTCTAAATTCCTGTAACTAACTTAATCCATGCAACTTTATAAATAATATCACAACTTAGATGTTTTTCCCCAAGTGTCAGCGGCCAAAATATATTTTAGTACTTTGATATATATTTAACATTCATTATAGACAATCTGAAATAGAAACTTGTTAAAGGAAATTATATATACTTCATAACATCTGAGAAGAAAAGTAGACATGAAGTAGAGTTGTAATTGCTGTAGCAAGAAAATTAGTTGAATCAAAGGTGTTGCCTATTGTTGGATGTAGCAATGTTTGTCAGCATCCCATTCATGGAATTTTACAAAATGGAGTAAAGGTTAGTAAAAATGCAGATTGCAAATAATAGTGCATGTGATATCTTAATAGTTCAATAAGAACTTTGTATTTCATACTAAAACATAAATAGTGTTTGAGAGAGCTATGCACGAGAAACTATGCAGGAATGGTAATTGTAAATTAGACTCGAACTCCATATCCTTCCCTTTCAGCTTTCCCTCCTGGCCGCCTGAGCTCTCCCCTGTATGATCTCCCTACAAGTGCCCCCCAACGCCACCACCATTCTACCATGTGATTCCTTTATTACTACCCTCAAGAAGAAATTTGTCAATGCAATCATTTATGGTCCTCCCAGTGTTTAAGGAATTTATCAGGAACTATCTGGAAAATTAGCTGAAATACATGCTTTGTCTAGAATAGTAAGGTTGGGACTCGGTCACACATGGACAGCGGTTTGCGCTTCCACTCAGAAAGCAAGATTTTCTCAAAATGAGTTTCAAATTATGAGAAGGTTGAGGTTCAACTCTTTTACAGACTCATGGATGAAGAGTGTGTCCTCTATAATGATGGCGAGTACAATGCTAACAAAGCAATTACAGTATCTCCGAATTGGGATTGGGAATATATCTTCTCGTCACGCACTCATGGATACTCCCCATAGCTCGTTGGCTATTTCCGGCGATGTGCAGGAATTTAGAATTATTATCTCTAAAGTATTTGTGAGTGTTTGCTCCGATATTGTTGATTTTTACATCTTTGCAACCTTTTTTATTTAGGCCTGGTGTGTTTTGTTAGGCTTCAAAGGATAAGGACATTGTTGAAGTTATTTTTTCCAGTGTGAGCTTTTGCCCGGAACTTTTGCACTTTTTATCTCAAACATGCATGCGCGCACATGCACACACAATACGACTAGTATAGCTATATAATACTCGGACCATACATTTTTCCTATAGAAACAATAATTAGTATGTTTTGAGCCACCATATCATGCTTTAATTAAATTCTTATATTGAGCTAATATTATATTAATAGTTTTCATCTGAGTTTTTAAATTTCAAATTGTTAGCTTCTGTTGTTCATGTGCCGACTGCTTAATCGTTTTCCAATAATTATCATGCCAAGCACCATAGAGTGGCGATCACTCATAAATTTTATGTTTTATATGACAGAGCACGCATTGATTGTATTAAAGTTTGCTTCACATATATAGTATATGTACCATCTGCACTAACTGTTTTGTTTTGCATGCAAGGAGCATGTTCCGTTAGATCTCATAACTTTATAATAGCATTGTGGCTTAGTTAGGAATTTATCTCCAAGAAAATAGTAAATAAAAAATTAGTCGGTTATATACATCAAGGTATTTAGGTGTTTTTGCTTTCATGACACCTGGAACAAGAAGTTCAGAATAATCTCCTTTAGTCGGGATTCTGCGTTTTTTTAGAAAATAAACTATGTTCTATTATATACCTTATTTTAGTTAAGATGCTTGACGGTTGATACTATTAGTCATGATTCCTTTAAATTAGGGTTCATAACAATATTTGAAGGACAAGGGTGTTAGTAATCAAGTAACATATATGTTCTATATGATAAATGTTATAGCAGCAACCTTAAAAAAAAACTTCTTAATAACTAAAAATTGCAAACATCGGTATGAATGAATTTTGAGTGGAAGGCAAAGCTGCTAATATAACTGAAGTATCATTGAAAATTTATTTTTGAAGAAGAATAAAAATGAACAAGGAAGATGAGTTACCTGTGCATATATTCAGAAGCCTCGCCTAGAGAATCATATTGAATAATACATCTGACTTGGAAAAATCTAGACCACTTGCTGCCACATCTATGCATAATAGAAGAGCCGATTTTTCGCTTTTGAAACCTTAAAATGTGGTCCGATGATTTTCCTGATCCATGTTACCATGTAATCTAAATGTTTTACATTTCATATATGCTTGCTTATCCTTTGTATCACTTTTAGGACTGGGTGACCATTTGAATTCATGTAATAGAGAATAATGGAAATCCACACCATCGCAAGTTGACAGGAAAACAACTACCTGTAGAAGGAACCTGTAAGCAAATTCCGATACTAAAGAGTAAAAAACCAAATCTATGGACATTTGTTGGTGAAATGGTGATTTTTTCCCCATCCAGAGGATTAGTTCTAGAACATACTGGATTTTAAAATGGTAAATGTTTACACAATACTAAATTTGACCCTTTTTTACTGTAGGTATACAGTTGTGCCAGAATCTCAGCACTTATTTCTAGAGCTAATAGAGTTTATTTCAGAACAGAGTGACATTCTTACCCATATAATTAAAATTTAGTGATATGGGTTTTATATTTGTTAAAAGGAACACAGAAAACTACAAGAGTAAGAACAGAAGTCTCATAATGTAAAATATACTTAAGGAAATTATATTAAAATGAACTATCGAACAAAGAGGCAGATATAAGCAAAATTAAAATTCTAGTCCACAATAATATGTTTTACGAAATAGGACAAAGAAATTATAATTACAGTCAGGAATGATAGGGATAAAAGTATACATGCATATGACAGAAGCGAGAAGAGAAATACAACATTCATAATGCATAACAAGGTCTTCAAAACGACAATCAAATCATAAATCATGAAGTTTATACATTACACCGGTACGGTTTTGATTGTGAATTGAAGAAAAATATTTCACGGTTTGTAGTGTGTACACTTCAAAATGATTTTGATATTTCAACTTCTACATCTTAATCTAAAACTCGACTTTCTCTCTTATTCCACTTTTGCTAAGATTAGATTACATTACAATAAGAACTGTGGATCTAAGTATACCTATGAAATGTATCAGTACGAACTGAATGATTTTTCTCAAGTGTGGCAATTACTAAGTTTGAATTGGAATGTGAATTGAATCGTAAAGGGAGGGTTTCAATTTTAATCTGGATGTAAATTGCAAGATTTCATGATTTTAGATAACAATGCTACATAGTATCTTGAAATAATTTTAGATAACAAAGAGACAAAAATACACACTCGTTATGTTAGAAATGATACTCAGATGTAGAGTCCTAAACTGACTAATGATATATTACTATAGAAAAGCTTTAGCCTCCTTGCCCACCAGATTATTTCGGAATGTACTCTGAGGAACAACCCATCGTTTGTTCAAGGAACAAAACAGACTATATGCAAAAATATAAGCAAAGAGGCAAAATTAAGAATTGCAAAAAAGTATAAGAAAAGAGGCAGAAATAATAATTAGGTCACATGAGTATATTGTATGCAGTTTCAAGAACATAAAGAGAGCAGATAAGGTTATAGTCGAGCATAGACAAATGTTTAACAAGCATACATACCTTTTGCGATGATTCCCTTTCAAATAGATTTCTGAGAAAAGAAAGAAGAACTACCGGTCGAGAACCACAAGGTACTGCAAATTCGATATGAAATGAAATTATTAACAAACTGTAAAGAAACTGGATAACATTTGTTGGTAATTTAATGGTAACCTTTAGCATATCTTTGGATCAACTGAGTTGGAAGATTATAATTTTCAGAAGGATATGGCAATGTTTTAATACATTCTTCGTCTTCGGAGTCCAAAGCAGATAAGTTTTTGATTGTTGACTTGAGTTGTTGAACTGAAATTGTCTCCTCTTCATGATCGATTGTGATAATATTGTTTAAGCTAATGTTAGCTATGTGATTCACCTTTTCATTCGAAGTTGCAGATAGAAGAATGTTTTGCCTTGAAATATTGCAAGGTCTCTTGTTTTTCCAGTATCCTCATTGTTACTCGAAACATCTCGCTTAGAACTAAGAAATGAGTATTTCCTCTATTGCTTTTCCAAAACCAGTCTCTAGAATACTGCTTGATATGTATATATATAAGCAAACACATACATTGTGCAATCCCAGATTACAATGAAATCAAGTATAAAGCTTGCACCCACTTAATGAATAAGAATGGTAGAACACAAATCGTAAAATTTTGGAGGGGAACATGAACTAACAGATGAATTAAGTATAATTCAATCCAAACAGCAGTAAATTATGTTCGAGTCAAATTTTAAAATAATGCTTATGATATACAAACTTGTTTGAAAAGGTAATACAAATACCTGTCAGCTTTATCAAAGACAATCCAATGCAAATTGGTATACATGAATAATGAAGTGTGCTTCAAGCAATCCAATGCAAATTGGTATACATGAATAATGAAGTGTGCTTCAAGTGATCCAATAATCGACCTGGAGTCGCAACAAGGATGGATATTCCTGAAAGATAGCGGCATTCATATACATGTTTACCATATGTGCATGATGATTGAATGTAATTCAGTATGGACGTGACCAAGTTACTCGAATTTTCACAATTTGTAATCAGTTGCAATAATATGTAATATGTATTAACAATCAAATTGTAAGAACAGAATTTGCAGTCAGTTATAATTACTTGTGTTTTGAAGATGAATTGTTGCTGGAAGATCATCATCAAACTACACACACATTGTTAATGTTGTCTAATATTTTAAGCATAGATTAGTTATTAATATCCATCCAAAATCAACCCTAAATGGACAAAATATGATATTGTCAATCATAACACAACAAACCCTATTTCATTTAAAGTGGTTCAATGTATTATTCTTAAATTCATTACTTCTAATGAAAATACAAATTATATTAGGTAATTCGTGAAGGGCAGCCATAATTAAAACCTATGGTTTGAATAGCACGGATTGTTCATATAAGTATGAGTCAGATCAACTCAAGGTCATAACAAACAATTAATGTAATTAAACCGCAAACTTAATTTCAAATTCATAGAGATGGATTATAAGTCAAGATTTTCCTTTAAACCCAAAGTAGATATTTATATTCCATTGATAAGACAGAGCAGAAGCTAAATTCAATCGTTAAACTTATAAATTTTCTAGCAATCAATAATGATCATACCACATAGAAAGGAAAATCGAACATTGAAAGTAACATCTGAAATGCGTTTGATTTCACAGAAGAAAGCATTGACTAATGACTTAAGCCATAAAATTAACAGTGAAGGCAGTTGAATGGAAACATACGATTAGCACATATAAGATACGAAATCGGTTAAATTAAATAATCAGAAGAGACAAATGAAAACCAAGGATTCGAATTTACCCTAAAACGCAGGCTGGAGCGAATATATGAGATTGCAGGTGAAGCGAATATAAGGGATGTGATGATGGTTGCTGGAACCAATCGATGCGTTAATGCCTACTGGAGGCCGTGTGTTGATGGATTTCAAGCGGCGATGAATTTAAGATAATAAATTTATCCTAATTTAGGTCAATGGTGAAAGAGAAAAGGAAAGCAAGAGGGAAGGAGTTTTAACTTTTCACGGGCATTTTTCACAAAGTTGAAAAGCATGCCGCGTTTATTTCAGCTCCCGCGTTTGTGAAATTGATTGCTTAAAATATAGCGGATTGTTTCTTTTTATAGCTCAATTTATAGTTATTTTTTTTACTTAACTCAATTTTATATAGCCCTTAAATTAGAACGATATGGTATAATGCTATATAATCCATATTTTCTTGTAGTGCATCTATTTATTGGCTTATAGAGTCAATCTCAACCTTTAGATTTTAGGTTTTAAATCCAGTCCATACAAGTCATGCTGAGTCAACAACGAATGTAGTGCACAAAACAGTCCAGATACGCTCTCTGAATTCGCCCGGATCAGGGGTGGGTTGACCCACCTACCCCCTAAGTCGACCCAGACCAGTGTGGGTCATCCCACAACGGGTATTTTCCCCACCTGTGCCCTCCCGCCTTGTTTTTCACTTTTCTGGAAATTTATTTTTAATTTATATTCATACATAAGCTCCTTATGCGTATACAAATTTCTAAAGCTTATAACTTCTTCATATGTTGTCCGTTTTACACAAACTTAGGACCTATTTGAACTAGAATTCCGAGACGGACGCAATAGTAATGTCGGTTTCATTTAATTTTGAATATTTAATTAAGTTATTACCAATATATTATATTTAAATATTGTTATAGTGTGTTAATTCATGGGGTGTTACTCCCCTACTTAAAGGATTTCGTCCCCGAAATCTCTAAGTTAAGAGGAATGTTACTATCCTAAAGTCCACCTACTGTAATAACCCGAAAATCTGGGCATGTTTAAAAATTTTATTTTGGCAATTTTAGCGAATTTTGATTATTAAAAATGGATTATTTTAAATAATAACGACGAGAAATTTATTTTGTATAGAATTCGATCGTATATATTATATACGTCGTCGTTAGAATATAAATAATTATATATAATTATAAAAGGAATTGAAAATGGCGCGGTAGTTCGATAATTCGATTTCAAACTTCAATTGAATGTAACGGGTGCAAAACAATCCGAATTTTAATGAAACCAAAAATAATAGGATCTAATTGTGAATATCTTTCTAACGAATCCGAAAAATCAAAATTTCATAGCGGGGATAAAAAGATATGCCCAGTTGAAAATTCTGAATAGTCGCTATGGAATTCAGGCCCTTAAAAATAGAAATTTTGCAAAAGACCTCGGATTTTGACGAAACCACTTTTGTTGGATCCCTGATGTCAAGTTATTGCTAGATTCCAAATTTCATAATTTTTCGAATCAATATGTGAGCGTGGCAAAGGAAAACGCGTTTGACCAGTTTCAGTTGATTTTAATCGACTGGAAAATGGCCATTTTTCAAACGGTCTCAGAATTCGACAAAACTAGTTTTGTTAGGACCGTATCGTCAATACGAAGCTAGAAAATATTTTTATGGAATTTTTTGAGTTAGTATGTGACCCTAGTAAATCGAAATGCACGTTCAAATTCAATATATAGAGTTATATGCTGATTTTAACGAAAACTGATCGTAACGATCGAATCAGCCTACGATACATATCCCATTGTGTTCGGAATGGGGGTAATTAGCTAGGGACGACAGGCGGTGGGCCTCGTTTCGAGGTCGAATATAAAAGTTGTTTTTTGAAATTTGAAATAAATAAATAAATATATAAATTATTATAAACCTCACCACATCCTCTCTCCTTCCTCCAGTCAACCATCGATTAGTTTAAATAAAAAAAGAAGGCTTCATCGCACTCAGCCACCCACCGTCGTGACGTCGGCGCTCCGCTCCCCTCGCCCCCCTTCGACGTCGGCCTCTCCGCCTTCTTCCTCGATCATGTTCGCCCCATCTCAGACGAACCCGCACCCCTACCAAAACCCCCAAACCCTATAGCCCGAAATCGAGACCACCGCAAACCCCTACCGCCTCTGAACCCTCCTCCGACCTGTCGCAGCCTCCCCTTCCACCTGATTCTGGGTCCTGAGGCTCGGGCTAGAGAGTCTCGAATCGGTTGAGGACTATCTTTTGCCTCGATTCATAGATGGAAATCCAATTTCCAAATACGTGACATTTGCGGTTTTAATTGTAGAACTAGTATGGCGACATGATATATGGTACCCATGCCGCATATGATTGATACTTATGATTTGAAGATTGTTTTATACACTATACACTGATAATAGTATCAAATGATTTGTTTTAAAACGTATCAAGCATTCTTTGGCTGTTATAAGGGAAAACCCTATCCCCCGGCTTGCGTTGCATTGTGTGATAGGACCTGGGTCTTATAACAGCTTCATTTTCCTTTATTTAGCATTGCGCTGTTTGTTTTATGCACTGGTATTCTTGGGAGGAAACCCGTTCTGTGTTATACGGCGTGGTCCCTTGATTTATCTAACTTTGAAATAAAGATTAATAACTGTTTTAGTTCTCACACTAGTCCCATGACTGACCTGGAGTTTATTGTTTTGACCTAAACTCTGGGTGCCCCTATTTTGACACGGGCAGCTAGTAGTTTTGGTTTTGCAGATTTATATTCACAGGATCCTGGTTTACAGCTAGAACGATATCCGGAAAGCTTTGTATCTGTATATCTCCTTCAGTTGTGTATTGTATTATTTTCCGTTGCTATGTATTTAAATGTAATTTAAATCTCTGATATTTCTGTGTAATATTCATTTATACTCTGTATATTCTTGTAATCTGATGTATTGTTGTAATATACAATGAAATGTTCTTCCGTCTGCGTTCTGATTTGTGGCTTGTTCTCGAACTATCCGCGCTTTCCTTTATGGGGAAGTTACAGGTTTTCACACTTACAACCATCAAATCTTCCATCATCCACAGACATCCATTTTCCTTAAGAAATTTCTAATGCTTGTTTGAACATATGCAAAGCTGTTTATGTGTATATGTCCCTACACTAATGGGAAAATCAGGCGGTCGACTGATTCAGTTGACCTCCTTAATGAAATATATGTTTTTGCCATGAATCCAAAATGTATGCAAATAATCCTACTATAACACTTAAACTTTACATGTGTGAACATTCATTCATACAAATACAACATCCATATGTTGATACATCCATTTCCATCCGTAGAAAATCTAAAATGCACATACATCCATATGCAATATGTAAGTGATTGAGCCGATCTAGTGCCTAGTGTGTATATGCATCCATGAGCAACCACTATCAAACACTTGCATCCATTTCCAACCATCAATCATAACATGTTTCAAACACATGTTTTAAACCATTGGATTCTACCTAAAGGATCGAAAGGTTTGAACGTTAGGATAAATAAACTCAATTGGTAGAAGCAAATGCAAGGTAAAAGCTTAGAAAAGAAGTCAAGAACGTACTCTCAAAGAGAAAAGGATAAGAAATGTGAATCCTATCTTTGGGTTCCCACATTGCATCTTCGCGGTCTTCTCCCCGTTGAACTTCAACTAATTTGTTTCTTGTTTCGTATCTTCTTGATTTTTGATCCAAGGATATGAGTAGGAACTCGTCTCACTGATGCTTCCTTCTCAACTTCCACATCTTCAACTGTGATCGTCTCTACTATCTCTGTTGTATCATAGAGACATTTCCTCACATGGCAAATGTGAAACACATCATGTATGCCCACCAGTCTATCTGGTAGCTTAACCTTATAAGCCATCTGACCTATCCTCTCTACTATAGGGAATGACCCTACAAATCTTAGTGCCAACTTCCCTACTGACCCAAAGCAAACTACATTCCTTAGCGATGACACTTTAATGAAGACCATATCACCCACTTCAAATACTAAATTGGTCCTCCTTTTATCGGCATAGAATTTCTACCTGTCTTGAGCAGCTTTCATTCTTCGGCGGAGAAGATCAATCTTCTCGGAAGTATCTCGAATCATATCTGGCCCAAGCAGAATTCTATTCGTAGACTCCCACGGACAAGTCGGCGATCTACAAGGTCATCCATATAATGCTTCGAAGGGTGCCATGCCTATGCTTGATTGGTAACTGTTGTTGTAGGCGAATTCCACCAAAGGTAGGTGCTCCTCCCAAATTCTCCGAAGTCTAGGATACACAGTCTTAGAAGATCCTCAAGAATTCTATTCAACCTCTCAGTCTGTCCATCTGTTTGAGGGTGGTATGTTGTGCTCAAACGTTGCTATGTACCTAACGCCTCTTGCAAGCTCTTCCTAAAATCACTAGTAAAGATGGGGTCGTGGTCGCTTACTATACTGGAAGGTACCCCATGTAACTGAACTATCTCTCGAAGATATACTGATGCCAGCCAAGACGTAGTCCTCTTGCTCTTCACAGGAATAAAGTGAGCACTCTTTGTAAGCCTATTTACTATTACCCAAATGCTCGTATTGCCCTTCTTTGATCATGGCAATCCATTGATGAAATCCATAGAGACGCTCTCCCACTTCTATTGTGGGACATTCAAGGGTTGAAGCAATCTGCCTGGTTTATTTTGTTTAGCTTTTACTCTTTGACAAGTCATGCATCGAGCTACAAATTCCACCACGTATTTCTTCATGCCAATCCAAAAGAAAACCCTCTTCATATCTCGATACATTTTGTCACCACCTGGATGGATAATCATCTAAGAATGATGAGCTTCCTTGAGCACTACCTTAAGTAATTCCCTAATCTTAGGGATACATAGCCTTCCATCTCGTCTTAGCCACCCCTTATCATCCACCGTATATCTAGCAAGGTGACTATAAGTCTCTCCTCTAGTGAGCTTGTCTAAGATTATGAAATCTATGGATCCTCCCGTTGCATAGATCTAACTTTCTCCAATAGCGTAGGTCGCACCTTCAATGATGCCAACAATCCAACTATGAAATATGTATATGGCTTGAAATCAAAGGTCGAGATGTATTCCAAGCTTTTACTTTCTACAAATAAAAGATTCAAAGTCATCATATACCTACTCAGTGTGTCTGCCACTACATTGCCTTTTCAGGGGTATAAGCTATCTCAAAGTCATGGGATGCTAGGAATTCCATCCACCATTGCCGCCATAAGTTGATTTCCTTTTGCGAGAACAAATACTTGAGCGACTTACGATCCGCATGTAGCTCAATTCTTTCTCCAAGTAGATAGTGTTGTCAAGAATTAAATGTGAACACTATAGCAGCCAACTCTAGATCAGGGGTTGGGTAGTTCTTCTCGTGAACCCTCAACTGTCTACTCCCATAGCACACTACCCTTCCCTCTTGCATCAGAACGGCACCAAGCCCTGTGACATATGCATTGGTGTAAATCGTATACATCTTTCTTCCATCTGGAAGAGTCAGAACTGAGGCTTTTGTCAGAGCCCTCTTCAACCTCTGAAAATCATCCTTACAATCAACGCACCACAAAAAAGTCAAGTTTTTTTCGTCAATCAGGTAAGCGGGGCCGATACCCTTGCAAAATCCTTGATAAAATTTCTACAGTAGCTCGCTAACCCTAGGAAACTTCTCATCTCCGTTGATTTTATGGATCCCTCCAATCCTGAACTACAACAAATTCCATGAGGTCCACTGTTATCCTGTCCTTGGAGTCCACATGCCCTAGGAAACTTATTTCCTTCCTCCAAAAGTGACACTTAGAGAACTTCGCCTTGAGCTGATGTGACCTGAGAGTGCGTAGAACCTCTCCTAAGTGTTGGGCATGCACCTCCTCGTTCTTTGAGAAGATCATAATGTCATCCATAAAGACCACCACAAACTTATTCAGAATCTCCCTAAACACCCTACTCATTAAGTCCACAAAATAGGCATGTGCATTGGTTAGCCCAAAAGGCATAACCAACCATTTAAAAAAACCATCTGGAGTTCTGAAAGTAGTCTTAGCAATGTTGTCCTCTGCCACCCTCAACTGATGAAACCCCATGGCCAGATCCATCTGTGAGAAAACTGATGCGCCGACCAGCTGATCAAACACATCGTCAATCCTCAATAGAGGGTGCCTATTCTTCTTAGCGAGCTTACTCAACTCCCTATAATCCATACATAGATGAAGTAGGTTGTCTTCCTTAGTTGCAAAGACGACTGGGGCTCCCCACTCTGAAATGCTTCGCCTAATAAAACCTTTCTCGAATAGCTCTCTTACTTGCTTGCTTAGCTCCCTCCTTTCCCTAGGAGCAATGTAACGACCCAAGGGTTTCGGCCCCGAAAATCGACATAAATTCCCTTACCGTATCTTATATCGATCCTCCAAGCACCAAAAACACTGGATAGTTTTAGAAAGAATTTAGAGGGTGAGATAAGAAAGAAATATTAGAATAGAAGAAAGAAGAAGAAGAACACCACATCAGAATCTCACAGCGGAACAGATAAAATATAATATCAAATATACAAAAGAATTTGTATATACATACCCATCATCAGAGTTTAACACATAATTGCACAGCGGAAATAACTTTATATAACTAGTGGTGAAGCCGCCTACTTCCAGCTTCTGAACTCCAAGCGAAACCTAACCTGGAGCATACTCGGTCTGACCCGAGCACATTTGATTTAAAATAAAATACACCAGGTCAGTCTGGAATACTATCAGTGATAAATCCACAGCACAAACAACTGGTTTAACTTTGGAAAATCCTTTATGAAACAAAGGATAATAGCAAGACTAGTCCACACATAAACACGGATGGTTTTTACCTTACTATAACCCAAACCATTTCTTGAAACCATAACTTGATCTGATATTATCATAATGTCTAATTACAAATAATTAGCAATCTAGTGGAACGCTTGCATCTCACGCTCCACATATATAGTTTACAATCAAAACCGCAGGCGCTTATTGGATATTGGATTTCCAACCTTGACAAGGTATCGGACCACCTGCCGATAGTGTATCTCTAGAGGCGAATACACAGGGTTCAACAAGAACGTCTTGCAACCCGGCCCTCACATGACCGACCACTCATTTCGCTTGAGTGTATCGAATGTATATCACCGACGGTTGGGATCAGCAACCGCCTCCCGAATAGGAACAGCATCGAACATAGATTAAAGAAGCAATAGGAATTTCTCTAGATAGGTGATCATACATCCTAATGGGAGCGACCCACATAGCCATGTTGCCTGCCCAATTTTTGTCATTTCCCGGTTGATGAGGCTTGAGGTCAGAACACATCTGATCGTCATACACTTTGAATGCCACATCATCAGATCCGCCAAATCACACTGATTGACGTCCAAAAACGCACTCTAGCTATCTGGCTAGAGAATAACCATTTCTATGCCATCAACTATGGTACGTTTGGAGAAATCAACACATGTAATTTCTTTTGGAAATACTCTGTCAGACATCCGTCCATACAAGTCATCCAGGAACAGGATGAACCGAAGGTACTCTCCTACTGCATCTCATATAGGAATCACCCCATGGATCAGTAGCGAGAAGTCCTCGCAACCCGTAGATTCCAACTACGACAAAACCACAGTTTATCTCTGGTTGCGATCCAGATATTCTTAGCGGTCCTTCCGTTTATGAAAATCCACAGTTTTCAATGCTCCATCACGATCATCTTTCGATATCTTCACGTATTTGTTGGTCAGAATGGTTTTCGAATATAATTCGATCCCGGACTTTCCATACCAACAATCATATTGGTCTGGTTTGATAGTCGGTGTTTTAACTATCAAATAACAATAGTGTGAATACAATAAGTTTTTATGATACTGCACTTAACACAACTCGACCTCTTTAAAATATATGTATATACCAAGTTTACTCTGATTAACTCTGATTGGTTTACTTTGATTGATTAACTCTACTTAACTAACTCCACTTATTTAATTCACTTGATTTACTTGACTTGAATACTACTATCGATTAATTTATACTTGACTTAACTCCATTCGCTCGACTCTAGATCGCAGCGATCACAATGGTTACGCCTGATTCCCTCAGGAAACATCCGACCACCGTAGGCTATCTACAGCCCTGTGAATTACGCTAGCAGTCGTACGCAATGGGAATTCTTCCTAACTAACTATGTATGACTAACTCTACCTCAAATACGAGATTCGATCAACTCTAATTGACTAACAAATATTCACTATAAATTTTGAAACAATACTCTTATTTCTTTTGAAAACTAATATTGCCACGTTATTTATTTTTCCCATAACTTTGCATTATAGTTCGATATTCCTTGTGTAGGATAAATCCAATCTCAATGCTTTCTCTTACTCCCAAACTAATACCATTCCTCGATAATAGCGAAGACAACCAAGTTGGGGTATTTTAGTTACCTCTTAGACCTTGGTCGACCCGTTCTTACCTCAGAATAACATTAGTTTATCACATAACCACAAATACTTAAAACCTCATTTCCCTTGTGATTTCAAATCTGGTTTACAAACCCGTTTCTCACACTTGACATCCTCGTTCAAAACTCCTTTACTTAATTCCTTGAATTAAGGAAATATTCACTAACCATAACCTTTACACAAAACAATATTCACTTATTTCCCCTCTCTTAACATTTATTTTCAACTGAATACACCTTTACCCACTTTAACTGGTAAGAAAAATCTTGTTTAAAACTCTATGTTTACTGACTAATTGCATTCACCAAATTTGTTTGAATATTTTGATTATACATCCCTTTTTAATTTTCTTATCGCCTTCCTTGACCAAAGCTTACTCCAACTAACCACCTTTCCATTTAATTCCAATTACATGTCATTTGCTTTAAATAAACAATAATTAACTTTAATACTAACCATACTAAAATAGTTAACTTAAAAAAATAGAATAATTATCACCTGTTGAAGTTGATTAAATAATGACTTACTTCATTAACGAATTTGATAATTCCTTTGGATTATAGTTAATCGAGTATCAACTAACATTTCCAACCCTTCGTCGAGTTTGACAAATATTCAGAAGTTTAAATCAATTTAATTCATATTAATTTACACCAAAACAGTTGGTTTTGTTAACAGTACATATAAGTTAGCAGTAAACTAATTTCCAATTGTCATTTCCCTTTTAAATTAATTAATTTAAAACCACCCTTTAATTGTTTAAAAACAATTTTTCCATTTTACCAACTCGTAGGTAAATCCCTTGGGTTTCTACTTCTACAACTAGTCTAAAACATTTGCACAATTTCCTTTGACTCGATTAATTATTTAATAATTTTCCAATTTAACCCCAAACAAAATAATTTATAAACTTTAATTCAGTTATAAATAAATTTATAACTTTAAACAACACCAATCTACTTGACAGTCGAACGACGGTTAAACAGTACTTTTTATCCATTCACTGTCAATCCCCAAATCAATACTATCGGTTGATTTTAAACACAACACTGGTGAATATATGTTCAACCATCAACATACAAATAGAGTTTGGTGTCAGTCAGGGTAAACAGTTCATATATATGCACAACAACCAAAAATACAATTTATTTGAGGAATCCGGTTGGATCCCTCCAACCTATCCTTCTCTGCATCACAGATATCAGTTGATAAATGTGAAAACCCGTAACTTCCCCGTAAAGGAAAGCGTCGGATAGTTCGAGAACAAGCCACAATAGAACACAACCAGAAGAACATTTCATTGTATATTACAACAATGCACCAGAATACAAGAATATACAGAGTATAAATGAATATTACACAGAAATATCAGAGATTTAAATTACATTTAAATACATAGCAGCGGAAAATAATACAATACACAACTAGAAGGAGATATACGGATACAAAGCTTTCCGGATATCGTTCCAGCGGTAAACCAGGATCCTGTGAATATAAATCTGCAAAACCAAAACTACTAGCTGCCCATGTCAAAATAAGGGCACCCAGAGTTTAGGTTAAAACAATAAACTCCAGGTCAGTCATGTGATTGGTGTGAGAACTAAAACAGTTATTAATCTTTATTTTTAAAGTGAGGTAAATCAAGGGACCACGCCGTATAACACGGAACGGGTTTCCTCCCAAGAATACCAGTGCATAAAACAACAGCGCAATGCTAAATAAAGAAAAATGAAGCTATTATAAGACCCAGGTCCTATCACACAATGCAACGCAAGCCGGGGGATAGGGTTTTTACCTTATAATAGCCAAGAATGCTTGATACGTTTAAAAGAAATCATTTGATACTATTATAAGTGTATAGTGTATAAAACAACTTCAAATCATAAGTATCAATCATAGGCGGCATGAATGCCCCATACCACTATGTCGCCATATATAAGTTTACAATCAAAACCGCAATGTCGTATTGGAAGTTGGGTTATCATTTATGGTATGAACCGAGGATAGGGGCAAGATCCTCTACCGATTTGTGACTCTCTAGCCCGAGCCACAGGATCAGAGCTCGAGTGACCCTTGGATCGTCAGGGCCGGTCCACCGATGTGGATTAAAATGCCTGAACACTGCGTTTCCCCGCCCTTTGGGGCGTAAGCCTGGCCCGTCAGCCGACCAGAAGAATCGGCCGAAACCGATATCACGAGGCGCCTCGCTTTTCAGCAAGTAATAATAAGCAACATCCACATGAGTCAAACTCGTCAGCCAGTTCAAGCACTGACGCCACTCCTAACTAGAAAGAAACGCATGTCCTCCCTGAGGTCCGTCTCCCGTTTTTAGTTCATACCGGGTGTGATACTCGCGAATCAACGTTACACAAAGCTACGCCACACAAGGCCGTGCTTTGATCATCAACCACAAGACTTTGCTTTTCAACAAAAGCCTTGATCCATGCAACTCAGCATGCCACATTGTCAGTCCATACTGTACCACTGATTTCTGCCAATATATAACCTCTAGGCTCGTACGTCTCAGAGAAGGGTGTATAGCAAGAGAATAAATTCTCTGCCACCAAACAGATATATATTTAGCAGAGATCACCAATACAGTATAAAGGAATACAATGTCAGACACACTATCCATTTACAAGTCCATTCTGGGTCTGAACGAAACCGGAGGCACTTTCCTCGCATATCCATCCATCTCCAAGTATGTCTGAACGACCACCAACTATTTCCATCCTCTTGGGTGTATAGCCCAATCAGGATCGTCGGTAATTATCCAAACGATGTGAAGACTTCCGGTCTTCAACCACCGTCTTCATCTTCGACATATCGTCGAATCGGTTATTCAGAATGGGTATAAACCCGGCCTTTCCGAACAACCCGCGTATATTAAAAATAAATGTTACACAAACACAACATACGCCTCATTCCAATTCATTAGTTACTAACCGTAAATTAATCAAGAGAATAATTCCCCAATTATTAACCCCAAAGGCCGAAACCAACATCAGATCAATATCCAGAAAACCATTCTGCTTAGCTAACCGATAGTTAGTTTCTAAATTTCACATTCATAGGGAAAGGTTCCCATTAATTTTATCCAAGATAAATTTCTTGAATTTATTCTTTAATCTATTTTTGAATATCAATTCAAACTAGTTGGGATTAGCGAACCTTACCGAAGTAATCATTTGTTTTAATTTCTTAATCCCAACCTATTCATCCCATGAAGTAAAACTGGTTATACTTCATATCTAACACCACGGTGTTATCGGTAAATTCAATTACCATTTCACGTTCAAATCTAATTAAAGATTTAACTATCGCCTGGAGCAAAACTGGTGGTACTCCATTTTCGATCTTTTCAATCTAATTAAAGATTCATTAAAACTCCACTTAGTTTTAATCTTTAACTGGGTTAAAGAACCAGTGTCATTTAAAACACAGTTCACGATAAACCCAAAATCACATTCATTAATTATCGGGTTAAAGAACGAGTGTTATTTAAAACACTGTTCACGATAAACCCAAAAATCAATATCAATTCAATTCCAATTAAATATTATTTAATTGGTACACTTCATTAAATCTAAATAAAAAGATTTAATCTTTTCTCAGCTGGGTTCAAGAACAGTGTTAGTGAAGACACCATTCACGACAAACCCAAATCACATTTGATATTCAATACAAGGCTCTGAATAGAAAATATATCGGCTTATATTCAATATCAAATTCTACGATTAACAAATGTCGTATTGGAAATAACGATATAAATATATATATATATATATCTTTCAAATTTCCATAACAACATCTGTATAATCCCGAGTTCCAACATCGAAATATTCCGAAGACAATTTCGATTCAAATCCATTCCAATGCAATCATTGGAAATTCTGGTTATTTTTAAAACCCTTTTTCAAATTCAATTTATTTATTTAAAAATAAATAGAATTATAATTCTAGTTCAAAATTAGTTCATTTCGATAAAAATCTATTTTTATCTTTATAAATATGGAGTATTTCATCCCAATTCTTTCTAAATCATTTCTTATGATTTTACACGAATTATTACTATTTTTAATAATTTTATCAAGGCCCGTACAGTCGATTTCCATCAACGGCCATCGAACTGCACTTACAGCGACCTTTTTCAAATTTGACTTGGACGTATCTCCAAATCCAACCGTTAGATTTCTAATTTCTAATATTCGTTAGAAAGCTCTTTTCGATACGAACCCAACGGTTCCGGTTTTAAGAGAATCCGACGGTCGGATCTCCCGTAATATCCGTTCGAAGTCAATGGTCGAAATTCGCGAACTACCACGGCGCGGCGCGTTCTATTCAGGCCATTATATTATATATATAATATATATAATATATATTTCATCGATTTCTATTTAAAACGAATTTTATAAATCGTTTTAATTTCGTTTTAAAAACAATTTCAACTTCCATTTCAATTCAAATCAAAATTGAATTTTTCCTTATAAATTCGTTTTAAAATTCATTTCTATTTAATTCAAATTTCAATTAAATTTGAATTCATTTCAATTCGTTTTCAATTTGAATTCGTTTTCAATTCAATTCAATTTCAAAGTCGTTTTCTATTCGATTCAATTCAAATTGGTTTTCTATTCGAAATCGTTTTCAATTCATTTCATTTCGAAATCGTTTTCAATTCATTTCATTTCGAAATCGTTTTCAATTCATTTCATTTCGAAATCGTTTTCAATTCATTTAATTTCGAAATCGTTTTCAATTCAATTCAATTCGAAGTCGTTTTATATTCCATTCATTTCCGTTTTCTATTTGAATCAAATTCATTATATATTCGATGGAAATCAAATTCGTTTTATAATCAATTCGAATTCAATTCGTTATATATTCAATTCGAATTCGTTTTCTATTCAATTTGATTCAAATTTCATTTCAAAATATGCGTTTTTCGAAATCACTTTTCAATATTCGTTTTAAAATGAATAAAATCGATATAGATATCGTTCACGTCAAAATGGCGTCAATCTAACCAACACGGCTTCATATATTTCTATTTTCTAATATTCTATTCAACAAATGAATATTTATTTTTTTGTCAACACACGACTAATCTCAACGAATGAGTACTGTCCACGTGTGACTATTTTTGTTAAATTATTTCGTTCAACACATGACTAATCTCAACGGATGAGTACAGTCAACACATGAACCTTTATTTTATATTGATAAAGATGTAAATTTAATTATTAAAATATTCTTTATTTTTCAAATTGGAATGAGGCCCAATCAATTACCATATAAAGTTAATTATATGGATTTTCATACAACACATGTATAATAGCATTGAAAAATAATCAACCATCAACCAAAGTGCACTACACTGTATAAGCATCAAATATAGATATCTAAAGCTTATAACAGCCTGTCAATCAATCGATCGACATATTTAATCAATCAGGATGAGTGAACTTCAAATTTCATCCCAACACCCGTGTGGGGTTTCAAATCAACAAACATTTATTTTTATTTGTGCAGTTGGGCGATGTGTAAAATTTATCGTCCCAATCAATGTCCTTCAAATAGGTGTACATAAACAAACCGTCCGGTTTGTAAATGAATATTTTATTTTATTCACTTCACGTTAAAAATTATATTTTTAACGACAAAACATTTTATTTTAACTTATGAATTTCTATTCGGTTCATTCTTTAAATAAAATGATATTTTTATTTTTCTAATTTATTTTAGAAAATTTCGGCGGCATAACGGCACGATACTAGAAACGGGACAAGGCCTAGCCTTATCCCCAGTCTAGTGAAGGCCCACGCCATTCACACATCAATCATATTCACCAAACAACCAAATTCAAATCAAATCATCAAACTAATCTATGCAACCAAACAAAAAAGTCCATGGTCTGTGGACGATTGTGTCGGGTTCTACTAAACACCGTCTGCATCCTAGTATATATATATAACTAGAAAAAGAAATTGAAAGGTGAGAAATTCTCACAGATAGCTATCCAATCATCTTGACTCTTCTTTGATAGAAATCTTCATCGTTATCGCATCTTCGTTATCTTCGTTGCCCGTAACCACTACATATGTAAAAATCGAATTTTTACTTCGTTATTCAATATATAAAAATCGAATTTTTACTATGCTATTCAATATATAAAAATCGAATTTTTACTTCGTTATTCAATATATAAAAATCGAATTTTTACTTCGTTATTCAATATATAAAAATCGAATTTTTACTTCGACGTTCAACATATAAAAATCATATTTTTACTTCGACGTTCAATATATAAAAATCATATTTTTACTTCGACGTTCAATATATAAAAATCATATTTTTATTTCGACGTTCAATATATAAAAATCATATTTTTATTCTGCTATCTCTATTCTAAAAACAATGCGGTATATATTTTCAAAACAAGGCGATGTATATTTTCAAAAGCAAAGTATATTTTATATTTACAAAAGCAAAGTATATTTTATATTTTACAAACAACATTGTTAAAACAAAATTTTTCCATGTTATTTATATTCCTATAAATCCATGCTAATTTTCTTATTTTAAAAGCAATGTAAATTTTGAAAACAATGTTTTTTTTTTCTCTCTAAAAACAAACCCATATTTATTTTAAAATAGTTCTATTGTAGATAAATAAAAAATAAAAAAACTACCTTTCATTGTCGTCCTCCCCAAAACTGGAGACCGCGTCACATTCAAACCCTAAGGCTCCAATTTGCCGCACCACCGTCGCTCCAGGAGGCGATCAGACCCATCCCCGACAAAGAGCTCCAGAAGCCGCGCCTGAGGGTGGTGGCGAACTCGAGCTGACGTGGCAGCTGGAAAACAGCGGTGAACGCTCGAGGTTCGAAGAAGAAATACGCGAGCTCCAGCTAACCAGAATCGATCAGACCCGTGTGATTTTAGAGATCTCACTTCGCTCCCTCATTTTTGTTTTAATTCCTTCTTCAAATCGAACTGGGTTGCGAGAGAAATAGATGGGAAATCGGGAGCTTCCATCGCCGTTGGTTTTTATGAAGAGGGCGGCGGCTTTGAACTTCTGGGCTAGGGTTTGACTAATTTGCCCTTATATATAATTTTATAATATTATTTAATTCAAGTTTTATTTCTTTTACCGCACCAATCTCCAAATCAAACCCAACGACTGTCGTCCCTAGCTAATTACCCTCATTCCGAACACAATGGGATATGTTTCGTAGGCCAATTCGATCATTACGACCTGTTTTAATCGAATTTAAAATATAATTCTATATATATTCAACTTAAACCGACATTTCAATTTACCGGGGCCACCTACGAACTCTAAAAATTCCAAAAAAATATTTTCTGGCATCGTATCGACGATACGGTCCTAACAAAACTAGTTTCGTTGAATTCTGAGACCATTTGAAAAATGGCCATTTTCCAGTCGATTAAAATCAACTGAAACTGGTCAAACGTGTTTTCCTTTGCCACGCTCACATATTGATTCGAAAAATTATGAAATTTGGAATCTAGCAATAATTTGACACTGCAGACCCAACAAAACTGGTTTCGTCGAAATCCGAGGTCGTTTGCAAAATTTCCATTTTTAAGGGCCCGAATTCTATAACGACTATTCAGAATTTTCAACTGGACATATCTTTTGATCCGCGCTATGAAAGTTTGATTTTTCGGATTCGTTGGAAAGATATCATCAATTAGATTCTAATATTTTTGGTTTCACTAAAATCCGGATTATTTTGCACCCGGTAGATTCAATTGAAGTTTGAAATCGTATTATCGAACTACCGCGCCATTTTCAATTCTATTTATAATTATATATAATTATTTATATTCTAACGACGGCGTATATAATATATACGTTCGAATTCCATTCAAAATAAATTTCTCGTCGATATTATTTAAAATAATTCATTTTAAATAATCAAAATTCGCTAAAATTGCCAAAATAAAAATTTTAAACTGGCCCAGATTTTCGGGTCGTTACAATCTCCCCCACTTAAAACTTTTTGTCCCCAAAAAGGAACAAAGTCGAAAGTGGTTTGATTAATCAACTCTACGTTCGATCTGGCTTCCATTCTCCAACTTTTCAGTTTCTGAGAATTTTCAAATTCTTCAAAAATTTGGCTAACACCCTAAATTTTCGAAAAATTTCGCCATAACCTCCCCTGCACCGGGAGCATCGGGGAATTTCAAATAGCTTCCCCGGTCCTTCTAATCTCAAAAAGAAAAAGAAAAAGCCAAGCGGCTAGCCAATAGGCTCATAAAATCATCATCACCCAAACAAAACAGTAAATTATGTAGTAAACATGTACCTATTTGTCGGGCAAGCAAATTTTATTCTCTGCTCTAGCCTCCTTGCTATGTCCTGTTCAATGTAAGTGCAAGTATATGCAAGCAAATGCGACCAAATTTCGATATAGTTCAATATTTGATACTATTAGGCAAAATGGATCAAAATTATCAAACAAATAAACAAACAACACGAACATCAATCAATTAGTGAATTATCATTTGAAATTCATAACTTTGATATATAGTCAAAAAATCTCATTTTTGATGCCAAATCACAACAATGTATTCTAGCTAAATTAGTTTTGGTTCTCACACCAGTCTAATGGAAATATATAGAAAATCACACCTTCGAAACTCGAACATAAATGTTGATGATGCGATCGCTATCATCAATATCATCTCCGGGAGACTAGAGTGTGATGCCATATCTATCCAATATATTAAAACTTTGAATATACGTTTGCAAGGCGTATATGCAAATTCTTTATATACCGAATTGTCCAAAATCAATATAAACAAATAATCAAATACAAATAGTTGATTTAAATTTTCAAAACAAAATTTGTTTTCACTTTAAAAATATACTCTTCACACTCGTTCTAGGATACTACTGATCCCATCTCTAACGAGTCACTCCCGTTGGATATTACTAATCCAATATCTGATGAATTCTTTCGTACGGTTCTAATGTGCCTTGTTCTCTGCTTTGTAAACCAAAGCCCTGATACCAACTGTGAAAACCCGTAACTTCCCCGTAAAGGAAAGCGTCAGATAGTTCGAGAACAAGCCACAACAGAACACAACCAGAAGAACATTTCATTGTATATTACAACAATGCACCAGAATACAAGAATATACATAGTATAAATGAATATTACACAGAAATATCAGAGATTTAAATTACATTTAAATACATAGCAGCGGAAAATAACACAATACACAACTAGAAGGAGATATACGGATACAAAGCTTTCCGGATATCGTTCCAGCTGTAAACCAGGATCCTGTGAATATAAATCTGCAAAACCAAAACTACTAGCTGCCCATGTCAAAATAAGGGCACCCAGAGTTTAGGTTAAAACAATAAACTCCAGGTCAGTCATGTGACTGGTGTGAGAACTAAAATAGTTATTAATCTTTATTTTTAAAGTGAGGTAAATCAAGGGACCACGCCGTATAACACGGAACGGGTTTTCTCCCAAGAATACCAGTGCATAAAACAACAGCGCAATGCTAAATAAAGAAAAATGAAGCTATTATAAGACCCAGGTCCTATCACACAATGCAACGCAAGCCGGGGGATAGGGTTTTTACCTTATAATAGCCAAGAATGCTTGATACGTTTAAAAGAAATCATTTGATACTATTATAAGTGTATAGTGTATAAAACAACTTCAAATCATAAGTATCAATCATAGGCGGCATGAATGCCCCATACCACTATGTCGCCATATATAAGTTTACAATCAAAACCGCAATGTCGTATTGGAAGTTGGGTTATCATTTATGGTATGAACCGAGGCTAGGGGCAAGATCCTCTACCGATTTGTGACTCTCTAGCCCGAGCCACAGGATCAGAGCTCGAGTGACCCTTGGATCGTCAGGGCCGGTCCACCTATGTGGATTAAAATGCCTGAACACTGTGTTTCCCCGCCCATTGGGGCGTAAGCTTGGCCCATCAGCCGACCAGAAGCATCGGCCGAAACCGATATCACGAGGCGCCTCGCTTTTCAGCAAGTAATAATAAGCAACATCCACATGAGTCAAACTCGTCAGCCAGTTCAATCACTGACGCCACTCCTAACTAGAAAGAAACGCATGTCCTCCCTGAGGTCCGTCTCCCGTTTTTAGTTCATACCGGGTGTGATACTCGCGAATCAACGTTACACAAAGCTACGCCACACAAGGCCGTACTTTGATCATCAACCACAAGACTTTGCTTTTCAACAAAAGCCTTGATCCATGCAACTCAGCATGCCACATTGTCAGTCCATACTGTACCACTGATTTCTGCCAATGTATAACCTCTAGGCTCGTACGTCTCAGAGAAGGGTGTATAGCAAGAGAATAAATTCTCTGCCACCAAACAGATATATATTTAGCAGAGATCACCAATACAGTATAAAGGAATACAATGTCAGACACACTATCCATTTACAAGTCCGTTCTGGGTCTGAACGAAACCGGAGGCACTTTCCTCGCATATCCATCCATCTCCAAGTACGTCTGGACGACCACCAACTATTTCCATCCTCTTGGGTGTACAGCCCAATCAGGATCGTCGGTAATTATCCAAACGATGTGAAGACTTCCGGTCTTTAACCACCGTCTTCATCTTCGACATATCGTCGAATCGGTTATTCAGAATGGGTATAAACCCGGCCTTTCCGAACAACCCGCGTATATTAAAAATAAATGTTACACAAACACAACATACGCCTCATTCCAATTCATTAGTTACTAACCTTAAATTAATCAAGAGAATAATTCCCTAATTATTAACCCCGAAGGCCGAAACCAACATCAGATCAATATCCAGAAAACCATTCTGCTTAGCTAACCGGCAGTTAGTTTCTAAATTTCACATTCATAGGGAAAGGTTCCAATTAATTTTATCCAAGATAAATTTCTTGAATTTATTCTTTAATCTATTTTTGAATATCAATTCAAACTAGTCGGGATTAGCGAACCTTACCGAAGTAATCATTTGTTTTAATTTCTTAATCCTAACTTATTCATCCCATGAAGTAAAACTGGTTATACTTCATATCTAACACCACGGTGTTATCGGTAAATTCAATTACCATTTCACCTTCAAATCTAATTAAAGATTTAACTATCGCCTGGAGCAAAACTGGTGGTACTCCATTTTCGATCTTTTCAATCTAATTAAAGATTCATTAAAACTCCACTTAGTTTTAATCTTTAACTAGGTTAAAGAATCAGTGTCATTTAAAACACATTTCACGATAAACCCAAAATCACATTCATTAATTATCGGGTTAAAGAACGAGTGTTATTTAAAACACTGTTCACGATAAACCCAAAAATCAATATCAATTCAATTCCAATTAAATATTATTTAATTGGTACACTTCATTAAATCTAAATAAAAAGATTTAATCTTTTCTCAGCTGGGTTCAAGAACAGTGTTAGTGAAGACACCATTCACGACAAACCCAAATCAAATTTGATATTCAATACAAGGCTCTGAATAGAAAATATATCGGCTTATATTCAATATCAAATTCTACGATTAACAAATGTCGTATTGGAAATAACGATATAAATATATATATCTTTCAAATTTCCATAACAACATCTGTATAATCCCGATTTCCAACATCGAAATATTCCGAAGACAATTTCGATTCAAATCCATTCCAATGCAATCATTGGAAATTCTGGTTATTTTTAAAACCCTTTTTCAAATTCAATTTATTTATTTAAAAATAAATAGAATTATAATTCTAGTTCAAAATTAGTTCATTTTGATAAAAATCTATTTTTATCTTTATAAATATGGAGTATTTCATCCCAATTCTTTCTAAATCATTTCTTATGATTTTACACGAATTATTACTATTTTTAATAATTTTATCAAGGCCCGTACAGTCGATTTCCATCAACGGCCATCGAACTGCACTTACAGCGACCTTTTTCAAATTTGACTTGGACGTATCTACAAATCCAACCGTTAGATTTCTAAATTCTAATATTCGTTAGAAAGCTCTTTTCGATACGAACCCAACGGTTCCGGTTTTAGGAGAATCCGACGGTCGGATCTCCCGTAATATCCGTTCGAAGTCAATGGTCGAAATTCGCGAACTACCACGGCGCGGCGCGTTCTATTCAGGCCATTATATTATATATATATAATATATAATATATATTTCGTCGATTTCTATTTAAAACGAATTTTATAAATCGTTTTAATTTCGTTTTAAAAACAATTTCAACTTCCATTTCAATTCAAATCAAAATTGAATTTTTCCTTATAAATTCGTTTTAAAATTCATTTCTATTTAATTCAAATTTCAATTAAATTTGAATTCATTTCAATTCGTTTTCAATTCAATTCAATTTCAAAGTCGTTTTCTATTCGATTCAATTCAAATTGGTTTTCTATTCGAAATCGTTTTCAATTCATTTCATTTCGAAATCGTTTTCAATTCATTTCATTTCGAAATCGTTTTCAATTCATTTCATTTTGAAATCGTTTTCAATTCATTTCATTTCGAAATCGTTTTCAATTCAATTCAATTCGAAATCGTTTTATATTCCATTCATTTCCATTTTCTATTTGAATCAAATTCATTATATATTCGATGGAAATCAAATTCGTTTTATAATCAATTCGAATTCAATTCGTTATATATTCAATTCGAATTCGTTTTCTATTCAATTTGATTCAAATTTCATTTCAAAATATGCGTTTTTCGAAATCACTTTTCAATATTCGTTTTGAAATGAATAAAATCGATATAGATATCGTTCACGTCAAAATGGCGTCAATCTAACCAACACGGCTTCATATATTTCTATTTTCAAATATTCTACTCAACAAATGAATATTTAGTTTTTTGTCAACACACGACTAATCTCAACGAATGAGTACTGTCCACGTGTGACTATTTTTGTTAAATTATTTCGTTCAACACATGACTAATCTCAACGGATGAGTACAGTCAACACATGAACCTTTATTTTATATTGATAAAGATGTAAATTTTATTATTAAAATATTCTTTATTTTTCAAATTGGAATGAGGCCCCATCAATTACCATATAAAGTTAATTATATGGATTTTCATACAACACATGTATAATAGCATTAAAAAATAATCAACCATCAACCAAAGTGCACTACACTGTATAAGCATCAAATATAGATATCTAACGCTTATAACAGCCTGTCAATCAATCGATCGACATATTTAATCAATCAGGATGAGTGAACTTCAAATTTCATCCCAACACCCGTGTGGGGTTTCAAATCAACAAACATTTATTTTTATTTGTGCAGTTGGGCGATGTGTAAAATTTATCGTCCCAATCAATGTCCTTCAAATAGGTGTACATAAACAAACCGTCCAGTTTGTAAATGAATATTTTATTTTATTCACTTCACGTTAAAAATTATATTTTTAACGACAAAACATTTTATTTTAACTTATGAATTTCTATTCGGTTCATTCTTTAAATAAAATGATATTTTTATTTTTCTAATTTATTTTAGAAAATTTCGGTGGCATAACGGCACGATACTAGAAACGGGACAAGGCCTAGCCTTATCCCCGGTTTAGTGAAGGCCCACGCCATTCACACATCAATCATATTCACCAAACAACCAAATTCAAATCAAATCATCAAACTAATCTATGCAACCAAACAAACAAGTCCATGGTCTGTGTACGATTGTGTCGGGTGCTACTAAATACTGTCTGCATCCTAGTATATATATATAACTAGAAAAAGAAATTGAAAGGTGAGAAATTCTCACAGATAGCTATCCAATCATCTTGACTCTTCTTTGATAGAAATCTTCATCGTTATCGCATCTTCGTTATCTTCGTTGCCCGTAACCACTACATATGTAAAAATCGAATTTTTACTTCGTTATTCAATATATAAAAATCAAATTTTTACTATGCTATTCAATATATAAAAATCGAATTTTTACTTCGTTATTCAATATATAAAAATCGAATTTTTACTTCGTTATTCAATATATAAAAATCGAATTTTTACTTCGTTATTCAATATATAAAAATCATATTTTTACTTCGACGTTCAATATATAAAAATCATATTTTTACTTCGACGTTCAACATATAAAAATCATATTTTTACTTCGACGTTCAATATATAAAAATCATATTTTTACTTCGACGTTCAATATATAAAAATCATAATTTTACTTCGACGTTCAATATATAAAAATCATATTTTTATTCTGCTATCTCTATTCTAAAAACAATGCGGTATATATTTTCAAAACAAGGCGATGTATATTTTCAAAAGCAAAGTATATTTTATATTTACAAAAGCAAAGTATATTTTATATTTTACAAACAACATTGTTAAAACAAAAATTTTCCATGTTATTTATATTCCTATAAATCCATGCTAATTTTCTTATTTTAAAAGCAATGTAAATTTTGAAAACAATGTTTTTTTTTCTCTCTAAAAACAAACCCATATTTATTTTAAAACAGTTCTATTGTAGATAAATAAAAAATAAAAAAACTACCTTTCACTGTCGTCCTCCCCAAAACTGGAGACCGCGTCACATTCAAACCCTAAGGCTCCAATTTGCCGCACCACCGTCGCTCTAGGAGGCGATCAGACCCATCCCCGACAAAGAGCTCCAGAAGCCGCGCCTGAGGGTGGTGGTGGTGGCGAACTCGAGCTGACGTGGAAGCTGGAAAACAGCGGTGAATGCTCGAGGTTCAAAGAAGAAATACGCGAGCTCAAGCTAACCAGAATCGATCAGATCCGTGTGATTTTAGAGATCTCACTTCGCTCCCTCATTTTTGTTTTAATTCCTTCTTCAAATCGAAATGGGTTGCGAGAGAAATAGATGGGAAATCGGGAGCTTCCATCGCCGTTGGTTTTTATGAAGAGGGCGGCGGCTTTGAACTTCTGGGCTAGGGTTTGACTAATTTGCCCTTATATATAATTTTATAATATTATTTAATTCAAGTTTTATTTCTTTTACCGCACCAATCTCCAAATCAAACCCAACGACTGTCGCCCCTAGATAATTACCCTCATTCCGAACACAATGGGATATTTTTCGTAGGCCAATTCGATCATTACGACCTGTTTTAATCGAATTTAAAATATAATTCTATATATATTCAACTTAAACCGACATTTCGATTTACCTGGGCCACCTACGAACTCTAAAAATTCCAAAAAAATATTTTCTGGCATCGTATCGACGATACGGTCCTAACAAAACTAGTTTCGTTGAATTCTGAGACCGTTTGAAAAATGGCCATTTTCCAATCGATTAAAATCCACTAAAACTGGTCAAACGCGTTTTCCTTTGCCACGCTCACATACTGATTCGAAAAATTATGAAATTTGGAATCTAGCAATAATTTGACACTACGGACCCAACAAAACTGGTTTCGTCGAAATCCGAGGTCGTTTGCAAAATTTCCATTTTTAAGGGCCCGAATTCTATAACGACTATTCAGAATTTTCAACTGGACATATCTTTTGATCCACGCTATGAAAGTTTGATTTTTCGGATTCGTTGGAAAGATATCATCAATTAGATTCTAAAATTTTTGGTTTCACTAAAATCCGGATTATTTTGCACCCGGTACATTCAATTGAAGTTTGAAATCGAATTATCGAACTACCGCGCCATTTTCAATTCTATTTATAATTATATATAATTATTTATATTCTAACGACGACGTATATAATATATACGTTCGAATTCCATTCAAAATAAATTTCTCGTCGATATTATTTAAAATAATTCATTTTAAATAATCAAAATTCGCTAAAATTGCCAAAATAAAATTTTTAAACTGGCCCAGATTTTCGGGTCGTTACAATAAAATAGACGAATAAATAAATAAACAACTGCAACCAATCAGACAATATCAAACAATTTGCATCCATCGCATTAAATCAGCCAATTTAACTGTAAAATATATTTTACTATGAATGTACCACATAACATGATTCCAGAAGGTGTGAGAATTAACTCACCAGAGTTTGTTCTAGTCGACGGTTGACGCGTTTGTTGCATTTAATTTGGGACGACCATCCAAAATTAGCTGAAATTTCCACAGCGTCAGATTGACTCCTAGTCAGTGCCATCGGATAGGTCTCGTCCCTGCGATCCCAACGGATCCAATTTCACTGAAATCCATTGACGTATGCAGAAGATACGTCGGTTTAAAGTTTGAAACATTAAACGATTATTAAATAAAACTAATTTATATTAATTACTTTTTAAGTACCTTAATCTCTGTTAAATATTGCCACGTCAGCAAATATTAAGGAGGCCAACGCGTTTTGACCTGAAGAGAAAATCAAACCCGATGTCATCTTTTGAAACTCGACGGAAGAAGCTCCATCACCAAACCCTCACGCGGCCGACACCTCAGACCTCCGGAGGTCACCTCTGCCCCACCACCAGCTGCGCCTGTCAGAGCAGCGCCTCCATCCTCGACCCCGGCCTCCTACATCGCCTCGTCCGCCTGAATAACCCAGTACGCCCAATTCTGATCAAACCAAAAATTCCGTCGCCACGGCCAACACCAGATCACTGCACCACCACCTACGGCCGTGCCTCGCCACCCAGCACCAGTCCCCCCATGACCGCGATGCCAACCACCATCCACGGCGCCGGAAATCGATCAAAACCCGTCGCCACTTCTGAAATCAACCCAAAATAACACTCCTCAGTTCATCCTCTCACCCCGACCACCACAGACCACCAGAGGTCATGCCACCGGTGCCAAAAGAAAGCTGGATCTCCCCTCTACAAAAGCCCCATGGTCTGACCCTTGAAATCGACCACAACCCATCAATTTTGCCTAAGAACAGAAGTAGGTTTTCACGGTTTTACCTCGATTCCGGCCACCACAAGCGTCGATAGGTCCCCAAGATTTTACTAAAGGTAGATATGAACCCGATCTACACTTTTGCTTCAGGTTGCCTTATCAAAATCGTCACGGATTGGAAGATATAATTAAATTTGTGTTTAGGGGGGTTTTTGCAAAATAACATGAGAAGATGGAGTTTGGCTAAGATTTTCTGATTTGTTTGGGTATATATAGTCGTAACAATTAATATATTAAGTCGACGTGACGAGCGATGTTGACTAACGATTTTTATTTCATACCTATCGCTATTTTAAACGTTGTTATTTCGCTGTTGTGCTCACATACGAACCCCGTTCGATATGCGACTGGACGCCATAGTATATTTTGACGATACGGTCTTAAGGAAACTTGTTTCGTCGAATTTCGAGTCCGTATGCTCAAACAACGTTTGTACACGTCCAAATAGATCGATTTATTTTACATTTTATTTTGCCACGCTCACAGAATAACACCAATTGACGCGCCGTCTGAAAATTTGGCAATAATTTACTGTTACGGTCCCAACAAAATTTGTTTCGTCGAAAACAGAGGTCGTTTGAAAAATGTCCCTTTTGAACTGGCCCATTTGAATTAAAATAAATTAATTTTAAAATACTTCAATATAATAATATCAAAATATCGCAGTTGGTCATACTCGACCAGAATTTGTTGTATTACCAAGGAAAAATAACCTGGGTTGAATTCCAAGCCAAATTGATATTTAAAATATTTAAAAACCATTATTTTATATAACTGCAGCGCTATATATATAAAGGAATTCCTGGCACTGTTTTTCTGAGAATTTGATTTGGTCATAAAACAAAATCTACCCAACAAAAACTGGATTTTTTCTCTGCCCTTGGAAAGATATTGTCAAACCGGTCCCGACCTTTCTTGTTTCGAGGAAATCCGACTTATTTTGAACCCGGTACGACTAGTTGAAGTTCAAAATGCCAAAACGCGAACTATCGCGCCGCTGCAGCTCGTTATTTAATTAAATTATATATATATACATATATATATATATATATATATATATAATCGTCGTTTTAGACTTGAAACCGTCAATATAATTTCACTATAACAGTATAAATCACTTTAAACTTGTCCAATCACATTATACTTCACATTCTACATTTTCCACATATTCTGGGAATTAACATATTATTTTATTATTTATTTAAAAAAATAAATTCCAAATTTATCGTTAAATTCGATAATTTAAATTCAAACCAATGTTTTAAATAATTAAAATATTTAAAATAGCCCAAATAAATAGGCGGAAAGTACGGGTCGTTACATTCCTTCCCCCTTAAAATAATTTCGTCCTCGAAATTGCTAAGGTAGAAAAAATGTCGTCAACTATTATCTTTCAAAAAGAATTAAATTTTAAACTCGAATTTAAATTTCCAACTGACCCAAATTGTTTCAAAAACCCATTCTTTTCAAATAAAAGAATTTTCTGAAAATCTTCAAAAAAAATTCTAACTCCTTAAATTTTGGAAACTTTTTGGCAGAGTCTCCCCGGCACGGAGGACCATCTGCAATATCGCAGGATCAAGAAATATATATACATCGACTCTCATGGTCGGAAAAATCCAAAATGAAACCTAAAATACAAACAAAAATCCAAAATTTCATATTTGCATAGGCGTACCTTTTGGCGAGCGTTATTACGCAATAAGCAATAATTTATATTCGAGCTTGCTTAGTTATTTTGCAGCTCTACTCAAACTGGACTTAGATAACTCCAAAATTTCTCTCTTGGATGGATTTTAAAGCTGAACTGGCACTCTAGCACCTGTTCTTACTCAAACAAATTCATTAGTCACCAAAACAAATGTCAATCATTGTTCAAAACATCGAAACCATTTATATCATCCCATTCTACACACAATTCCATCCATACGAGGTTATAATTACTGATAATTACCCTATTTATTTCTTTAATCATCCATTCGGATTTATTTATCTGGGTTGATTTATTCGAACTTATTTATTTCAAATCAAGTCTATTCAGGTTCAGGTTTATATCCATGCAACCAACAACAAAATCTAAACATATCGCACAATCAACATTAACAAATCCAAACAATTAGCCCATACTATAATAACTTTTACTTTTATTTATTATAAAATAAATTGGGCAAAAATAATTTCAAAAATAATTTTATACCAAATCACAAATACGCGCTCTCGTATATACATTCAACTCAATCTAGGGCGTTACTAACCCCATCTCTATTGAGTCACACCACAGAGCCAAGGTTATCTCTAAACCAATAGCTCTGATACCACTGTAACGACCCAAGGGTTTCGACCCCGAAAATCGACACTAATACCCTTACCGTATCTTATATCGATCCTCCAAGCACCGAAAACACTAGATAGTTTTAGAAAGAATTTAGAGGGTGAGATAAGAAAGAAATATTAGATTAGAAGAAAGAAGAAGAACACCACATCAAAATCTCACAGCGGAACAGATAAAATATAATATCAAATATACAAAAGAATTTGTATATACATACCCATCATCAGAGTTTAACACATAACTGCACAGCGGAAATAACTTTATATAACTAGTGGTGAAGCCGCCTGCTTCCAGCTTCTGAACTCCAAGCGAAACCTAACCTGGAACATACCCGGTCTGACCCGAGCACATTTCATTTAAAATAAAATACACCGGGTCAGTCTGGAATACTATCAGTGATAAATCTACAGCACAAACAACTGGTTTAACTTTGGAAAATCCTTTCTGAAACAAAGGATAATAGTAAGACCAGTCCACACATAAACACGGACGGTTTTTACCTTACTATAACCCAAACCATTTCTTGAAACCATAACTTGATCTGATATTATCATAATGTCTAATTACAAATAATTAGCAATTTAGTGGAACGCTTGCATCTCACGCTCCACATATATAGTATACAATCAAAACCACAGGCGCTTATTGGATATTGGATTTCCAACCTTGACAAGGTATGGGACCACCTGCCGATAGGGTAGCTCTAGAGGCGAATACACAGGGTTCAACAAGAACGTCTTGCAACCCGACCCTCACATGACCGACCACTCATTTCGCTTGAGTGTATCGAATGTATATCACCGACGGTTGGGATCAGCAACCGCTTCCCGAATAGGGACAGCATCGAACATAGATTAAAGAAGCAATAGGAATTTCTCTAGATAGGTGATCATACATCCTAATGGGAGCGACCCACATAGACATGCTGCCTGCCCGATTTTTGTCATTTCCCGGTTGATAAGGCTTGAAGTCAGAACACAACTGATCATCATACACTTTGAATGCCACATCGTCAGATCCGCCAGATCACACTAATTGACGTCCACAAACACACTCTAGCTATCTGGCTAGAGAATAACCATTTCTCCGCCATCAACTATGGTACGTTTGGAGAAATGAACGCGTGTAATTCCTTTTGGAAATACTCTGTCAGACATCTGTCCATACAAGTCATCAGGAACAGGATGAACCGAAGGTACTCTCCTACTGCATCTCATATAGGAATCACCCCATGGATCAGTAGCGAGAAGTCCTTGCAACCCGTAGATTCCAACTACGACAGAACCACAGTTTATCTCTGGTTGCGATCCAGAGATTCTTAGCAGTCCTTCCATTTATGAAAATCCACAGTCTTCAATGCTCCATCACGATCATCTTTCGATATCTTCACGTATTTGTTGGTCAGAATGGTTTTCGAATATAATTCGATCCCGGACTTTCCATACCAACAATCATATTGGTCTGGTTTGATAGTCGGTGTTTTAACTATCAAATAACAATAGGGTGAATACAATCAGTTTTTATGATACTGCACTTAACACAACTCGACCACTTTAAAATATATGTATATACCAAGTTTACTCTGATTAACTCTGATTGGTTTACTTTGATTGATTAACTCTACTTAACTAACTCCACTTATTTAATTCACTGGATTTACATGACTTGAATACTACTATCGATTAATTTATACTTGACTTAACTCCATTTGCTCGACTCTAGATTGCAGCGATCACAATGGTTACGCCTGATTCCCTCAGGAAACATCCGACCACCGTAGGCTATCTACAGTCCTGTGAATTACGCTAGCAGTCGTACGCAATGGGAATTCTTCCTAACTAACTATGTATGACTAACTCTACCTCAAATACGAGATTCGATCAACTCTAATTGACTAACAAATATTCACTATAAATATGGAAACAATACTCTTATTTCTTTTGAAAACTAATATTGCCATGTTATTTATTTTTCCCATAACTTTGCATTATAGTTCGATATTCCTTGTGTTGGATAAATCCAATCTCAATGCTTTCTCTTACTCCCAAACTAATACCATTCCTCGATAATAGCGAAGACAACCAAGTTGGGGTATTTTAGTTACCTCTCAGACCTTGGTCGACCCGTTCTTACCTCAGAATAACATTAGTTTATCACATAACCACAAATACTTAAAACCTCATTTCCCTTATGATTTCAAATCTGGTTTACAAACCCGTTTCTCACACTTGACATCCTCGTTCAAAACTCCTTTACTTAATTCCTTGAATTAAGTAAATATTCACTAACCATAACCTTTACACAAAACAATATTCACTTATTTCCCCTCTCTCAACATTTATTTTCAACTGAATACACCTTTACCCAATTTAACTGGTAAGAAAAATCTTGTTTAAAACTCTATGTTTACTGACTAGTTGCATTCACCAAATTTGTTTGAATATTTTGATTATACATCCCTTTTTAATTTTCTTATCGCCTTCCTTGGCCAAAGCTTACTCCAACTAACCACCTTTCCATTTAATTCCAATTACATGTCATTTTCTTTAAATAAACAATAATTAACTTTAATACTAACCATACTAAAATAGTTAACATAAAAAATAGAATAATTATCATCTGTAGAAGTTGATTAAATAATGACTTACTTCATTAACGAATTTGATAATTCCTTTGGATTATAGTTAATCGAGTATCAACTAACATTTCCAACCCTTCGTCGAGTTTGATGAATATTCAGAAGTTTAAATCAATTTAATTCATATTAATTTACACCAAAACAGTTGGTTTTGTTAACAGTACATATCAGTTAGCAGTTAACTGATTTCCAATTGTCATTTCCCTTTTAAATTAATTAATTTAAAACCACCCTTTAATTGTTTAAAAACAATTTTTCCATTTTACCAACTCGTAGGTAAATCCCTTGGGTTTCTACTTCTACAACTAGTCTAAAACATTTGCACAATTTCCTTTGACTCGATTAAAAATACTTATTTAATATTTTTCCAATTTAACCCCATACAAAATAATTTAAAAACTTTAATTCAGTTATAAATAAATTTATAACTTTCAACAACGCCAATCTACCTGACAGTCGAACGACGGTTAAACAGTATTTTTTAGTCCATTCACTGTCAATCCCCAAATCAACACTATCGGTTGATTTTAAACACAACACTGGTGAATATATGTTCAACCATTAACATACAAACAGGGTTTGGTGTCAGTCGGTGTAAACAGTTCATATATATGCACAACAACCAAAAATACAATTTATTTGAGGAATCCGGTTGGATCCCTCCAACCTATCCTTCTCTGCATCACAGACATCAGTTGATAAAATAGATGAATAAATAAATAAACAACTGCAACCAATCAGACAATATCAACCAATTTGCATCCATCGCATTAAATCAGCCAATTTAAACTGTTAACTGTAAAATATATTTTACTGTGAATGTACCACATCACAGGATTCCAGAAGGCGTGAGAATTAACTCACCAGAGTTTGTTCTGGTCGACGGTTGACGCGTTTGTTGCATTTAATTTGGGACGACCGTCCAAAATTAGCTGAAATTTCCACAGCATCAGATTGACTCCTAGTCAGTGCCAATGGATAGGTCTCGTCCCTGCGATCCCAATGGATCCAGTTTCGCTGAAATCCGTTAATGTATGCGGAAGATACGCCAGTTTAAAGTTTGAAACATTATATGATTATTAAATAAAACTAATTTATATTAATTACCTTTTTAATTACCTTAATCTCTATAAAATATTGCCACGTCAGCAAATATTAAGGAGGCCAACGCGTTTTGACCTGAAGAGAAAATCAAACCCGATGTCATCTTTTGAAACTCGACGGAAGAAGCTCCATCACCAAACCCTCACGCCCGCCGACACCTCAGACCGCCGGAGGTCACCTCCGCCCCACCACCGGCTGCACCTGTCAGAGCAGGGCCTCCATCCTCGACCCCGGCCTCCCACATCGCTTCGTCCGCCTGAGAAACCCAGTACGCCCAATTCCGATCAAACCAAAAATTCCGTCGCCGTGGCCAACACCAGATCACCGCACCACCACCTACGGTCGCGCCTCAGTTCATCCTCTCACCCCGACCACCACAGACCACCAGAGGTCATGCCACCGGTGCCAAAAGAAAGCTGGTTCTCCCCTCTACAAAAGCCTCATGGTCTGACCCCTTGAAATCGACCACAACCCGTCAATTTTGCCAAAGAACAAAAGTAGGTTTTCACGGTTTTACCTCGATTCCGGCCACCACAAGCGTCGATAGGTCCCCAACTTTTTATTGGAGGTAGATATGAACCCGATCTACACTTTTGCTTCAGGTTGCCTTATCAAAATCGTCACGGATTGGAAGATATAATTAAATTTGTGTTTAGGGGTGTTTTTGCAAAATAACATGAGAAGATGGAGCTTGGCTAAGATTTTCTGATTTGTTTGGGTATACATAGTTGTAACAATTATTATTTTAAGTTGGCGTGACGAGCGATGTTGACTAACGATTTTTATTTCGTACCTATCGCTATTTTAAACGTTGTTATTTCGCTGCTGCGCTCACATACGAACCCCGTTCGACACGCGACTGGACGACATAGTATATTTTGACGATACGGTCCTAACGAAACTTGTTTCATCGAATTCCGAGTCCGTATGCTCAAACAGCGTTTGTACACGTCCAAATAGATCGATTTATTTTACATTTTATTTTGCCACGCTCACAGAATAACACCGATTGACGTGCCATCTGAAAATCTGGCAGTAATTTACTATTACGGTCCCAACAATTTTAAAATACTTTAATATAATAATATCAAAATATCGCAGTTGGTCATACCCGACCAGAATTTGATGTATAACCAAGGAAAAATAACCTGGGTTGAATTCCAAGCCAAATCGATATTTAAAATATTTAAAAACCGTTATTCTATATAACTGCAGCGCTATATATATAAAGGAATTCCTGGCGCTGTTTTTCTGAGAATTTGATTTGGTCATAAAACAAAATCTACCCAATGGAAACTGGATTTTTTCTCTGCCCTTGGAAAGATATCGTCAAACCAGTCCCGACCTTTCTTGTTTCAAGGAAATCCGACTTATTTTGAACCCGGTACGACAAGTTGAAGTTCAAAACGCGAACTACCACGCCGCTGCAGCTCGTTATTTAAGTAAATTATAAACATATATATATATATATATATATATATATATATAATCGTCGTTTTAGACTTGAAACCGTCAATATAATTTCACTATAACCGTATAAATCACTTTAAACTTGTCCAATCACATTATACTTCAAATTCTACATTTTCCACATATTCTGGGAATTAACATATTATTTTATTATTTATTTAAAAAAAATCCAAATTTATCATTAAATTCAATAATTTAAATTTAAACCAATGTTTTAAATAATTAAAATATTTAAAATAGCCCAAATAAATAGGTGGAAAGTACGGGTCGTTACAAGCCATGTGGCACACTGGTAGAGCAACTGGCATCGCGTTCTTTACCAAGTAAATCAGAAAATCTATCTCACGCTTTGGAGGTAGTCCCTTAACCTTCTCAAACATATCCGGGTAGTCTCTAACTATGGGCATAGATCGAAATTCGTCAACAGTAGTATCAAGTGATTCTAGAAAACTGAGCATCACTGAACCCCGTGGGTCGCAGGAGATCTCTAGCATCCTACCATGACAAGAAAAAGTCTAACCACTCTCCTTTCGCAATTAAGGATGGCACCATACATGGCTAGCCAATCCATGCCTAAAATCAAACCATAGCCCATAAAGCCCAGCACATATGCGTCGCATTCAAATTCAACACCCAAGATAGAAATTCTCAAACCTCTACTCATCATGGATAAATGAGTCGATCCTTCTATGGGGTTTGAGACCACTACAGGTTTAGAGACTATACTAGTATTAAGGGGCAGACTATCTACTAAAGAACTGGATATAAACGAGTGTGAAGCGCCAGAATCAAACAGGGTTCGAACAGGATAGTCAAAAAGGGAATTCAAACCTTGAACCATGACTTTCCTACCTCGATCAGGTTCACTTGCTTCCAAAGCATGCACTTGTCTAGAAGTTCCTACTTGTTGTCCTTGGTTGCTATTTGCTGAAATGTCCCATCTACCCACAATTAAAGCAGGATGTCTTCGTCTTTTGGCAATCCTTTACAAAATGACTATAGCACCGCAACCATGACACTTTACATCCTTTTTGATTTGAGCCTTGTCGGGATTTCCACCTTTCTTTTGTTGCTTTCCTTTCTTAGGCCACCATTTCTATTTTTCGCCCTGAGCTTGAGTCTCCTCAGTCTTAATTTCTTTTTTTTCTTCCATGCCATCCTCGTGCATAAGCGCCATATCAACTAGCTTTTCAAAAGATACCCCCGTTGGTATATGAGACAAAGCAAGTCCTTAGGTTGACTCATCCCTTTTGCAAATTAAGTGCCTTTTTGTGAGGCGTATTCACCAAGTCTAGCCCAAACTTTGCCAGTTGATTAAACTTGTTCACATAGTCTTTAACAATCATATATCCCTGATTTAGTGCCAAGAATATCTCCATTTGCAATCCCTCTTCCGCCTAAGATAATAATTTCATCTTGAATCTCTGCCTGAAGTCATCCTAAGTCACTACTGGTTGTCCAGCTTACGTTACTTCCCACCAGTAGGAAGCCTCATCCTTTAGTTTCCATGCAACCAATTGTATCTTCCTTCGATCGTCGATCTCAAAGAGCCCAAACAACTTCTCCATCTCTCTTACCCAATTCCGTGCTTCAACAAATCTTTCAGTACCACAGAATGGTTTTCCTTCCATAGCGCAGAAGTTTTTGCATAACTTAGAGAAGTTATCTACTCGTGGAGGTAGAGGAACAACGGTTGCAGCTGGGGGAGGAGCATCCCCTTGACCTCTGGCAGGTGTCATAGCCTCAAGATACCTACGGAACCATGTCGGTAACGGAATTCCATCAAAAAGATTGGGTGCCCCATACATGTTGAAAAGAAAAGAAAAAGGATTCAACAAGAGATAGAGAGAATATTTTCGATGGCTTGAGGGGATATAATTTTCAAAAACAGATTTTTTACTTGAAAATACTTTTCTTTTGAAAGCGGTTTTAAAAACTTTTCTCTGATCTTGTAACCTCACTCTGATACCAAATGTGACACCACACGTCTATAAATGTCACTCATAAGAGAATGTATTAAGTTTCTTGAAGCGCAATAGGTAATCACTACAGAGAATATACAAGACAGATAAATTAGCAGCGGAAAATTTTAAACTTTATTACAAAAGAAATAAAGCATAGTTTCACAAGTACATCAAAACCAGTTACAATTACTCAAATGTTTCAAATCTATCTCATAAAACATCTCATGAAATAAAATATCAGAGTACATAAAATCATATCCCTTGCCATAAGTCATACTAAAGTAGAGAGCAAGTCAAAACGATACATCTCAAGAAATCCAAGTCAAGTCCAAGCTGTAAGAGAAATCCAAGTCACTGTTGAGAGCTTCCACTCTGAGGACCTAGGGGGAAGGAAGAAAGAGGCAAAAGAAAAAGGGTCAAACATAAAATCTGGCGAGTTCCAGTGATTTACAAATGTGCATAAAATAGAAATGCCAAGATAGGTAAATAAGACTATATGAGAAAGGTACAGTTTTATAGAAGGTATACTAAACTTAAGCAGAGTAGCATGATGGACAAAAATAACAGGAATAAACTTATGATCGAGTAATGCTTCACATTTATATCCTAAAACAGGTATGTCTGCACCAATACTAGCATAACAAGTTCAACATGATTACATATCGGTAGGATTAACACCAGAAATAAACAGCAGGATATGCGTACCCTAATTACCACCCAAGCGATCGGCTCCATATTACGTAAACCCTATGTCAACCCCGGCAGTAGAGTGTATCACTCCCTAACCCAACAACTATATAACACAAAGCTATTTACTGGTGTTATAGCGACTTATCTTCCCTAATCGGACCCATGCACGCTCATGACTCCACCGGAATGCACCCGTACCCACCCCCTATGTGAACCTCTTACTATCTAATTCAGTAAAGCATGCCCTGGACCCTACCTCGTGTGAGGCCCCTTGTAATAAGATACCAATAGGGATACTGACTGATATGGGTGCCCAACAGTAGATTGACATAAGCCAAACCCCCTAAGCTTATGCCTCCAAAACTAGGATTTAAGAGTCCCCAAAACCCGATATAACAACAAGAATGAGCGATCTCTTAGCTTATTAATACTCATATTTAACCTGGCAGATTTAGGTTTACTAATAGGATTAATTGACATGAATAATCCGAAGTTTAATGTGCCTTCCCATAATAATCCCGAGTTTTGATTATTTCTGAATAATCCAAAGTTTGGGGGTGCCTTCCCAAATTGATCCACTGACCTAATAACTTGCCATAACCAGTTTTAATTTTTTTAGTTTACCAATTTTAACTTTTTTACTTTTTAACTTTCCCAATTCTTCTGCGACTTCGCCTCTTTTTTATTTCTCTTGAAATTTCATTGATCCACTTATGAATCTTCACGTTGCTTTGTCTCTCGCAATTCTGGTAGGTAATTTCAATCATTTTGCTATGTAATTGAATCGATTTCAGTAGAGGTAGGTCACATCATTTGTTTATTGATATGCTTTGATGAAAACAGATTTGGGTAAATATGGATAAAGTAGCTCTGAAATTTTGGCATGGAGGTTCGTTTCTTTCAAGTCCAGATGGTTTACAATATGTAGGAGCGGAGGCTAAACAATTAATGTCGACCCTGATTTGTTATGTTGGTATTGGCCAAAAGAGTTAGCTCAAGAATGTGGGCAATATAGTACAATAGACGAGATACATTACTTATTACTAGAGAATTCATTGAAAGAGGGGCTCAGAGGGTTTATGAAGACAAGGAGGTGCTGCAAATAGCAGAAATTGCAAAAAAGTATCATTGTGTTGAGTTGTTTGTGGTGCATGGGATTGATATTCCTCCTAGCATTGATGCAGAACACCCAAACATGAATGATACCATACACGATACACTGCATGATTCTGCTAAGACTCCAACCACCTCTTCACCGAAGACTAACGCAAGACAAAGGAAGCATATTAATCCTAAGAAGAAGGTTTCTCCTAAAAAAACTCAAAATAAATCATCTGCTAGAAAGCGTACGCAACCTTCCCCATCAGCAAAAGAAAATCCATGTTTGGAAAGAAGAACATCGCCTAGAAATCGTATGAAAATTTCTCCCTCAACCCAAACCGAAGTTCAAACACCTCAACCAACTTCCTCTTTACATGTAGATGAAAATGCATCAGTTCAACAACATTCAACCCAACCAGTTTCCCCGTACATGTAGATGAAAATGCCTCAGCTCAACAACATTCAAACCAACCAACTTCCCTTTAGATGTAGATGAAAATGCATCAACTCAGCAACATACAAACAAAGATGAAACTCCCATGGAATGTATGCAAAATAGAACTCCTACTTTAACACCTTATTCTTACAACTTAGAACAGATGATTGGTGAGATCATTGGCAAAGATCATGGGACATCCAGTAAAGATGATCTAGTCTACGATCCTTCGAGAGAGGATAAGGAGAGCGAGGAGAGTGAGTATGAGCATAGGAAAAAATATGGTAAAACTGATGAGCATGAAAATGAGAATGTTGATGATGAATTCAGGAATGATGATGTTAAACAAAATGCTTATAATGGTGAGGGTGATACCAGTAATGATGAACTAATAATTGCAAGGGACACATCGAGATGTATGAATGATAGGTTAAGGACAATTGCTGCTAAGCTTCAAAAGGAAGCAGCTCATGGGAAATTAGGATGCCAAGGAAAAGAAGCTTCTCAAAAAGAAGCTGGGACATCAAGAGTTGATGACAAAGCACATATGAGTGAGTATGAAGATAAAGAAGTTGAGGTTCATACACCTCATGCTAGTGACGATGATTAAGGGATTATTGCTAGGAAGAGAAATTTAAGAACATGGTGGTGAATGACATAACCGATGGGTCGACATTTGAGTGTAGAGTTGGTCAAAGATTTCCATCAAGACAAAAATTTAGAGCAGTAGTTGCAAAGTTTGTTGTGGCACAAGGAAGAAGCATGTCCATCACAGTTAGTGACAAGTCTAGGTTGTAAAGATTAGGTGTGAAATGTAAGCTAGGATGTCCGTTTAGACTGTATGCATCAATGGATAATAGGCTAGCCTCTTTTGTAGTGAAGTCAATGGATAGTGATCATAATTGCCATGGGATAATGGAAGAAAAAAGACAGCTTAAAGCCACTTGGTTAGCAGAGGAATTGTTGGAAGTATTTAAAGCAAGGCCTCATTGGCCAGCATCATAAATAATACAGATTGTGAGGAAAGCTTATAGGGTTGTTATAAAGGGAGATAAAGCTTATAAGGTGAAGTATTGGGCTCATAAAAAACTAAATGATTATATGACTGAACACTACCATAAACTAGGCAGATACATAGAGGCGTTAAGACAGTCAAGTCCTTCCATTTTTTAAGATTGGAGCATGAAATGATCAAAGGAATACCAATACCTATTTTTCAAAGACTTTTTGTATGTTGAAGGGTTAAAGAAGGGGTTCTTGGATGGATGTAGGAGGGTTTTATGCGTTGATTGGTGTTTTTTGAAAACATTCTTAGGTGGAATGTTATTAGCAGCTATAGGTAGGGATGCCAATGACCAAATGTTTCCATTAGCATGGGATGTTGTGATGGGAGAAAACAATGATTCATGAGAATGGTTTTTCAGACAACTGCAGAGCTGCCTTGGGGAGGGGAATGGAGCTGGATGGGCAATAATTTCTGATGAGCATATGGTATTATTTCATATATATATATTCTTGTCTAAGAGAAATTGGCAATACTTTAGTTTTTCTTGTCTACGAGCACCACTCTAATTGTTGCATGTTTCTTTCATATAGGGTATTTTGAATGCAGTGGCAAAGGTGTTGCCTGAGGTAGAGCACAGGCATTGTGCTAGGCACATCTTTGCTAATTGGCACAAGACGCACAAAGGAGATGAAATGAAGATATTATTCTGGAAGGCATCATGGGCTTACAATGTTGCAGATTACAATGATGCTATCAAAAAGATGGAGAAAGTAGCACTGCAACAACCATTGATTTCAAACCAGCGAATCCAAGTTACTTTTGCAGAGCTTTTCTAAGAACAGACACGAAGTGTGATGTGAAGGTTAGAAAACTTGCAGAGACATTCAATGGTACATAATTCAAGCTAGGACTAAACATATTATATACATGTTGGAGGAAATAAGGTATGCACTTATGCAAAGACTCGTTCTAAATAGACAAAAAATGTCGAAGAGCAATGCTAGATAGTGCCCTAGAATTCAGAATAAATTAGACAAAGAGAAAGATGAAGTTGATAACTGTGTTGTAGTACCTTCCAGTGATCACTTGTTTCAAGTCAACTACAAAATGGACAGCCTCATGGTCAACCTATGGGAGAAGACATGCACATGCAGGAAGTGTAATTTGTGTGGCATTCCATGCTGCTATGCAGTAGTGTAGTGACCCGAAAATCCGGGGGAATTTGAGCTGATTAAATAACACAAGTCCAACCCCAAATTACACTAGAAATTCAAGAAACTAATAGAAAGAAGACAGAGGGTGAGGATATATAAGATAGAAACTTATAATAGAAGAAGAACATCATCATCAGAGTAAACACGAATCTCACAGCGGAACAAATAAAATATAACATAACTTTAAACATAAAAACAGTTATGTACAACCACACTTACAACACAGCGGAAATAAATAATAGCTATAACATCCGAAATCCTCCTGCTCCAAGCTCTCCAAGTGTATCTGTAAAATCCCGCTACTTGACCGCCCGTACAAATTTAGGCACCCAAGAGTTTAGGGAAAACAAAACAAAATAAACTCCGGGTCAGTCATGTGACTGGTGTGAGTAAACTCAAATCATTTAAACAGGTATATGATATCTCATAAGACCACGCCGTGAATACGGAACGGGTTTTTCCCTTATGAGAATCCAAACATCTTTGAAAAGAAATATCATTCTGATATTATAATAATGTCTAAATACAATTATATATTAATCTAGCAGAAACGCTTGCATCTCACGTTCTACATATATAGTATACAATCAAAACCCGGGTGCGTATTGGATGATTGGATTTCCAACTATGACAAGGTATGGAACCACCTTCCGATCAGTGTACTCTAGGAATGATACACTGGAGTTCAACAAGAACATCTTCCAACTCAGCCACACATGACCGACCACTCATTTCGCTTGAGTGTATCGAATGTACATCACCAACGGTTGGGATCAACAACCGTTCCCGTATATATATATAGGACATCATTGATAGATTAAAGAAGCAAATGAATATTCTCTAGATAGGTGATTATACACCCTACTTCGGTGCGACCGACTTAGCCATGCTGCCTGCCCGATTTTTGTCATTTACCGGATGTGAGGCTAGAAGCTACGCTTACTTTCCATTCATTTATAACACGATCACTTTGAATGCCACATTATCAGATCCGTTAATCATTAGTTGGTTTATACAAATATTCTGGATGTTATGCTAAGGGAATAAATCCGTTGCCACCATATATATGTGTACAGCCCAACGCATTCGATGATTGGAAATACTCTGTTAGACATTCGTCCATATACGTTCGTTCTGGGACTGAACGAAACCGAAGGCACTATTCTGTAAACAGGACAGCCCTTGCATAACACCGTCTTCAATTATCTTCATCGTATTTGATCACAACGCTTATGTCAATACGGAGTGGTTCTTCGGATAATAATCCAACCGGTCTCTCCATATTAACAACGTAAAATGGTCAAAACTTCGATAGTCTGTGATTTAACTATCAAATGAAAACATGTCGGTGTACAAACAACGATCTTAATTCCAAATGGAATTATCGATCCAATCAACGAATATATATATATATATTCATATTTCCTTATTTCTACACTTAGAAAACATCTTTGATTTATATTTGGAAAACATTTCCGAAACTCATTTATATGGATTTCAACTAACGCTGTATGAAACATCGTTACGACTACTAAATCCATAAGTCATTTATTACTTACTGCATTACTAATCATCCTTTGTTATCGAACTTCAACTATTCCTTAGTAAATTTCGAAGTCAATCAAGTTGGGGTATAATAACCTCTCAGACCTTAACTGAACAACGATCTTAACCTTGCAATAGATAAAGCTCATCACTTCAATTTCTAAACCCATTTGCTTACGCAAATTCTCGGATTCAGATTACGAATCCGCTTCCTTTATGAAAACATTTATTATAACGTTTAACGTTATAACCCTACTTCTGAAATATCTAACTTATAAGTCTAACCTGTATTTCTTACTTTGATTAATTAATCTAACAACTTATTTATTTATAAATAAATAAATCCTGATTTAAAAACTGGAAAGTAAATAATACTTTCCCCGAATTCGATATAATCGAATTCGCCGTATAACTCCCTTTCGAGTAATCTCTATTTGATTAACTCTTCTTCGAATAACTAATATTCGATAAACTCTCTTCGAATAACTTATATTCGATTAACTCATTTCGAATAGATTATATTCTATTATCTCTTTTCGGTTAATTCTATTTAATTAACTCTTATCTCGAATAACTAATATTCAATTAACTCTAATTTGTTTAACTCTATTTCATTACTCCTATACGAATAACTAATATTCGAATAACCCTATTTGATTAACTCCTTTTTATTTAACTCTTATTCGAACAACTAATATTCGAATAACTCTATTTGCTTTACTCTTACTGCTTAACTCTTATTTGATTAACTCTACCGAATTAACTCTATTCCGAATAACTAAAATTCGATTTAACTTCATCCTTAATAACAATGTCTATTTTAACTCTAGTCGATTAACTCTATTTGATTTACTCTAATCAATTAACTTTATTTGATTATTCCCTTCGAATAACTATTATTCGATTAACATAATTTGATTAACTCTAATTCGAATAACTAATATTCGATTAACCTCATTCGCTTGACCCTAGATCGCAGCGATCACAATGGTTACGCCTGATTCCCTCAGGAAACATCCGACCGCCGTAGGCTATCTGCAGCCCTGCGAATTACGCTAGCAGTCGTGCTAAATGGTACTTACCCTAATAACTATGTCTGTTTTATCTCTATCTCGAATAATTATATTCGATCGACTCTAATTGAATAACTAATATTCAATTAACCCTGATTCGATTAACTCTAATTCGATTATTCCTATTTGTTTAACTCATATTCGATTAACTAATCTTCGACTAACTAATAGTCGATTAACTCTTATTTGCTTAACTAACATTCGACTAACTAATAGTCGATTAACTTACTTCGACTAATTCGATTAACTTTTATTTGATTATCTTTAATCGATTAATTTTATTTGATTATCTCTGATTGAATAACTAATATTCAATTAACTCTTTTCAAATAACTAAATTCAATTAGCTCCTTCGAATACTAAATTCGATTTAACTCTATTCGATTATCTCTTTTATATCTCGTCAATTTCCTTTTTATAACGTTTATTTTCCGTTACAACTATTCCCTTTTTTATAACTTCTAATTACCGTTACAAATATTTCCTATTTATAACTTCTATTTACCGTTACAAATATTTCCTATTTATAACTTCTATTTACCGTTACAAATATTTCCTATTTATAACTTCTATTTACCGTTACAAATATTTCCTATTTATAATGTTTTATTTCCGTTACAAATATTCTCTATTTATAACGTTTTATTTATCTTCTAAATAAATATTTCTTTATTCTATTTATTTTCTAAATAAATATTCCCCTTTTCAATTCTATTTATTTTCTAAATAAATATCCCTTTTATAAAACTCTATTTGTTTTATAAATAATTTCCTTTTATAAAACCGTGTTCGTTTTATACATAATTTCCTTTTTATAAAACCGTGTTCGTTTTATACATAATTTCCTTTTTATAAAACCGTGTTCGTTTTATAAACAATTTCCTTTTTATAAAACCGTGTTCGTTTTATACATAATTTCCTTTTTATAAAACCGTGTTCGTTTTATAAACAATTTCCTTTTTATAAAACCGTGTTCGTTTTATAAATATTTTCCTTTTATAAAATCCTGTGATTTTATAAAATTCCTTTATTTCAATATATATTGAAATATTCTTTTTTACAACTCAGGGTTTCTTATGATATTCAAAATATCAAACAACGATGATCAATATCGTTCTAACATCCATAATCAATAACAGATTATAAATCACAACATATATCACAATGTATGAAAACAGTAAAATAATTGTTGAGGAACCCAGTCGGATTCCTCCAACCTGTTTCCCTGCATCCACAGATGTTACACAGTATAATATACATCAATTTCATTTCAATATGAAATATTCTACTGGACAGAATCAATATTTGATTAACGATATAATATATGACTATATCTACGTTTTCAATCAAATCTATTTAACAGTCCAGTTTAACAATCAATATATAGTAGTCAACAAAATAAAGTACAATTTATATTAAAATATAAATTGAGGAGAGTTAGTGAGTTTTACTCACATTGTCCGTAATCGTTAACCAACGATTTACGGTTTGACGATTCGGATCCTACAATTTATTTTGCTAAAAATTGTAATGAGCTCCAGCAAATTTCAAACTAGTTCCAGTGTTGAGTATCCGTCCATCCGATCCCGTCGGATCCAGTCTTGATGATTTTCGGCAACGTATGACACATATATAAATTTTTGTAAGTTAATACATATTTAGATTTAAATAAAAACTTAACTTAATTATTATTTGGGCTCATTAGCCTTTTTATTTTCAGCCTACTTCAATTCTTTCGAGATCCGGCCCAACTCCTTAAAAGCCCAAACTCTTCTTCCTATGTATGAACTATCGGAACCTGAAGCATACTCCTGCTCTTCACACTCCATTGCCAACTATACCTTCAGCTCATACTCCTTATCCCAAACCCCTCTCGCATTTACAACTACCTCTTCCCCGACGATAGAAACATCAACTGATGCTCTGTAAAATCCTTCACCGTTCACTTGCAAATTCTACCCTTCATTCTCCAAACAACTCGTACATTGTTTCAGTGCAACATAAAGTCTTCACTCATCTTCACTAGTACAGCAAACAAACACTTCCACTCCTCTGCTTCACCATGTACAGAACCTCTCAAACACAACATCCCTTCTCTTCGGTTATCTTTCAGAAACCCAACTCCCCTTTTAATTCCATCAGCTCACTAAAACCACCGACGTGCTCATCAACTCCACACCATTTCCATCCACACAGTATGCACGCTCCATCTTCCCTTCTCACTTCAAAACCCACCATTAGCTCCTCCTTCATCCCACTTCAGAACGACCCCTCACCCAAAACCCTTCACGTCGAACACCACCAACAGCACCGAGCTCCTTCCAGACTTTCCAACCATCACCATTGTTTTCCACAAAGACCTCCATCGCCCAGTCCCCTCAAATGGCAACTCGAGAACATCAGCAACCCTCCTGAACAGTAACCGTGACCTTCAGCAATCACGCTCCACCCAGCAACACAGTTCATCCCGCCCAGACATCCCCATGACTTCACTGACCAGAACGCAATAAGCTCGACTTCAGCTATCATCGTTTCTCCCAAAACCCAGCGACAAGATTGGAATCGAACCCCTTCAAATCGGTATAGAATCGACGAGATTGTGATGAGGATCGCGACTATAATCATCTGAGGATTTATAGATTTTATTTGGAAATAATATGTATTTATGAAGGTGGATGATTTTAATTTCCTCGTTTCAGAGAAAGGTGGAGGCGGATAAAACGATGGAAATGAGATTAGGTTTGCCGATTAAAAGTTATTATATAGGAGAACTTTTAGATATTTAGGGTACTGATGCTACACCAAATTTTATCATTTTGGGACCACCATCGACAGAAATAAAAATACCAGTGAGACCAGCAATGTCCCACGATTCCAAAAATATATTAATATCAGTAGTTTAACTCATCCTGTGAAATCTTCAAAATTACTGATTTAGGGTGCACGATAATTCCATTAAATTATACTCCTTTTTGTCTTTTAAAAATTCCTATGGTCACATACAATATCCAAAAATCATGAAAATTGACATGCTACTAGAGTTTGACATTACGGACCCAATGAAACTTGTTTCGTTAAATTCCGACTCCGTTTGCCCACACAGCGTATTTTCAAAGGTCGATTTATCGGCTGTTTCTCACATTAAAAATCCGTATGGCCACATACTGACTCCAAAAATTATGAAAAATTGATATCTAACAATAATCTAATATTCCAGATCTATTAAAATTGGTTTCGTCGAATTCAGAGGTCGTTTGTGAAAATGACTATTTTCTACAACTCTAAATAGACCGTTTTAAATATAAATATATTTAAAATAAATCTAATTAAATATTAATAAATTAATATTTACGTATATATTCACAAATGGAATATCATATGGCTCCAGGATAATTATATACTCCATATTTTGAGTTCCGGTTGAATCGATATTCAATTTATATTGAAAATCCTTTTATAACGTATATAAAGCATTACGAATTATATACGAATTCCATAGCGACTATTTTAAATTTTGATTTGGACATAACTTACAATCTATACAACGAAATCTAGATTTTTCTTTTCCATTAGAAAAATATAGCTTAACAGATTCCAACGTTTCTTGTTTCACAGAAATCCGACTTATAACGGATTCTGTATATTCAGTTGAAGTTCAACTCGCCAAATAACGAACTGCCGCGATGTTACGGGCTCGATTATAATAATTATTATAATTTATACATTCAACTGTCATTTATTTAATATATTCGTTATTTAAATAGTTAAATAACTTCATTATTTGACCGTTCAAAATACGGGTCATTACAAGTAGCATACATCTTCTTTATGCATATGGAGGCATAACAGTTTGTTGATGAGTGTTATTCGAGGGATGCATACCTTAGATCATACAGTGATTCAATCCCTCCATGTGATGGTGGAAGGCACTGGCCAAGAATCGACACCCCTCTTCAACCACCTCCAATCAAGATAGGGCTAGGCAGATCAAGAAAGAATAGGAGGAAGGACCCACATGAGAATCCAAAAAAGAAAGGGCGATTGACTGGCCATGGAATGATGCTTACATATAGTGTTTGCAAAAAGAAAGGGCGATTTATTGGCCATGGAATAATACTTACATGTAGGGTTTGCAAATCTAATGAACATTCAAAAAGGAAGTGTCCTGACAAGTTCAAACAGACTGATGCACAACCAAAAAGGTCAAGAGGAAGGCCAAGAAAGAACGATAATGGTGGTGCAAGCCAATGTCAACCAAGTGAAGCCAATCAAAGCCAAGTGATAACTGAGCCTTCAAGGACTGGAAGAGGAGGTAGGGTCATCAGGGGTGGCATAGGATCAAGAGGCGGCAAACGATCAAGTGGTGGCAGAGGTGCATTTGCGCAGTTTCATGGCAATGAGTGTATATAGCGTCTGATGGTCGTCAAATAATAAACGTAAGATATTAAGCTCACTGTTGCATGTATTGTACATTCATATATTATGCACCATCATACATTCATATATTGTTGATTGTTTCAGGTCTGTAGTTCGCAAGTTCAAGATCAATTTGTGTTACCAACACAGGCGTCTAGTTACCTTCCCACTTAATCTTACATTGGCAGTTGATATTTTGTACGACTTGTAATTTGGGCAGTTGATCTTTGGAAGCTCTTTTTGTTGTGGTACTTTTTGGTTGTGGTACTCATTTGTTGTAGATTTTTACGACTATTAGACTTGCAATGTTATGTTAATGTGTCTCATGTTATGTGTATTGGATTTCAATGTAATGTTATGTTATGCATATCAAACTGGGTTATCTAAGCAATGTTATGTTAATGTGTGTTGCAGCTCACTATTATGTGTATTGTTGTTGTACTTTTTTGTTCGTATTGCATGTTATTTTTTCTCTATTGCATGTTATGTGTATTTCAGCTTACTATTATGTGTATTGTAATCGTTTGTTTATTTGTTCTCATGTTATGTGTATTTCAGCTCATATATTACCTTTACTCTGTTTGTGTTATCGTTTGCATGTCAAATGAGTAATATCAGCTCATATTAGCATGCATATAGCATAATAGCATGCATATAGCATATTATGTGTATTTCAGCTCATGTTATCTTTTCCTTGTTTATCTTTTCTCATGTTATGTGTATTTCAGCTCATATTAGCACACATATAGCATATTATCACCTTTCTATAATATCAGCATGCATATACTACACTGCTAAGACACATACAACATTAGCATGCGGATAGCATATTATCACCTTTCTATAATATCAGCATGCATATACTACACTACTAAGACACATACAACATTACAACATGTCACCTTTCTACAATATCAGCACGCCATTCCCCAAAAAAGCCATTACAACATTACACCATGTGTTCATATCAATGCATAAAGTACACATACAATACACTGTCATTGCACATTCCCAAAAAAATCCATTACAACATATGTTCATATCAATGCATACACTACGCTGCCAATCATACGCTACATTGTCGTTAAACAATACAATTCCAAATCCCTAAACTACATCACAAAAAAAGCAATCACACTACAAAAAACAATTGTAAAGATGATCCACAACATAGCTAATGCAGCTGCAAATAATTTTTATCCTTTCTTATGTTTCCTACATTTAATGTTCATCACGGCCAACTCTTTCCTCATATCTGACACTAATTCATCGGCTTTTACCCTCTTTTGCTTTTGTTTCAGCAGCTTATATTCAATGTTCTTTCTCTCCATGAGCAGCTGTGATATATTTCATTTTCCATCAATTTAACATGCACATCATTCAATTGAGCATAGCTATTGCTTTCGCACGCTTCGCCATTCCACATAAAATAACCACAATCACCATCCTGCGTATATCATTACCCACCCCAAACTTCGGACTATTCAGAAATAATCCAAACTTGGGATTATTATGGGAAGAAACGTAAAACTTTGGATTATTCCTATCAATTAATCCTTACTAATAAGCGTGGTTGTAACTATTACTTGTCAATATGTATACAACCCTTCCCCAAAATACCTGCCAAGATGTATACAATTCCCACAACATTTCAGTTTATTAAACTACATCTGGTATTTACCCTACTCTTAACATGTCACTTACTTAATGTTTGTTTTAAGTCAAATCTAACATGTCCATTTCATATGCATATTAACTATGTCCCCAAATTACAACATATATAGGTTTATGCATATTTCTACAAAGTTATGGCACATCCCTTTTATTAGTTTACAGTAAGTCTAAACATGTGTATATTTATCCTTTTTCCCAAAATACAGTCAATCAGTCCTAATTTAATAATATGCATAAATTCTTCTATTTATATCATTCATTATTTCCATAACTATACGCACACTCGAATCCGACATAGCCTAGCCTCCCAAAGGCCTAGGCTTAATGTAAAATAAAAAGGGGAAACAGAGGAAGAAGAATAGAACTAAATCACATAGGCATATATGCAAGACTGGAAATAAACATAGAAACTAGAAAAGAAAGATAGATACATATAACTTGTTAATTTTCCAACATCACATGCATATGTATAACTTGTTAATTATCCAAAATCACAGGCATATGTATAACTGATCATAACGATATAGGTGATTAACAGTGAAAACATGTATAACATTTATTTTACTAACATTGTAGATCCTAATCAGTTTCATTTAACTGTCATGTTCAAAGTCTAAGAAATCAAATCTATAAATGATGGGAACTCACAGTGAGTCTTGGTGATGATAATTATAAAACACTATGTCGTAGAAAGTCCAAGTCCAATCCAAGTCGTATGTATGCAAGTCCTGATGTTGTCTCTGTTTGATCCAGTCTTTAGTAGCATTCCTCCATTATATGTTTATATTTTTCAGAATAATTTCATAGAGGCAAAAAAAGATACGAAGAATTTGTATGAATTAGGAATGGGAGAAGCCATCTATTTATAGGGTTACAGAGTCAACCTCAGCCTTTAGATTTTAGATTTTAATTCCAGACCGTACAAGTCATGCTGAGTAAGCAACGAATGTAGTTCAAAAAATAGTTCACATACGCTCTCCGAATTCGCCCAAATCAAGGGTGGGTTGACCCACCTTCCCTCTGGGTCTACCCTAAGGTCAACCCACCTTCCCCCTGGGTCGACCCAGGCCAGTGTGGGTCGTTCCATAATGGGTCTTTTTCCTGCCTATTATCGCCCGCATCATTTTTGACTTTTCTGGAATTTTATTTTTTAATTTATTTTCATACATAAGCTCCTTATGCATATACAGATTTCCAGAGTCTATAACTTCTTCATACGTTGTCCGTTTTACGCAAACTTGGGGCCTACCTGAACAAGAATTCCGAGAAGAATGCAACGACAATGCTGATTTCACTTAATTCTGAATATTTAATTATGTTATTACCAATCTATAATCTTTAAGTATGGTTATAATGTGTTAAATCTTGGTGTGTTACAAAGGCGGACCCATAGACCACGTTATACCTGATAAGGGCGGGTCTCGTAACTTTAACCCAGACCCAGGGGATAGACCTTAAGGAACAAGCAAAGTTCTAACCACTAAATAACCAACTAAAGAGGATCAACCACTTAATACATTCTCGCGGTAGGCCTACTTCACACACATGGCAAATGTTACAAGACGTCTCAAATTAACCCGACTTCTTGAAGCTATTGGATTTGCAGGTCGATTCCAGGAAGATTCCATTATAAGTGGGAGTTAACCTGTTATCCATATATGTCATGTAATATTTAAAAATACTATTAATACAAGCACAACATATAAATTTTCCTATCGGAGACATTTAATATGAATTCCTTATTAAACACATTATATACACATTTATAAATGTTAAGTACGTTATTTAATAGACATAAATAAAACTGTGATTAGTGGCACACGTAAAAAAAATCATTAAATGTTTGAAATGTCAATCCTAACTTTTAATTAAGGTATACAAGTCATATTTTCCAAATTCCGTAACATAGCATATAATTTTTCATTTCAAATCTGAAGCAATAATAGGGAAATAAACATAACACAATAAAATAACTTATAACCAAGGCTTTTAGGATTGCTTTAATAAATAAAAGGGACAAGGTATATAAAAAGTATTATATGTATATTCCTTTTAATACTCCTTTATTTCCACTTCTGATACTTACATAAAAACAAGGATTTTGGTTATATGTGTTTTATTATATCTAAACCATATATTTTATACAAAAATAGGGGTTTAAGCATACATAAGTTACAATACCCACATACACGATTTTGTGCTAATTTTATTTACAATAAAATGAAAGCAAGTAAAGCAGAATTAGGAATGGAAATGGGGCGGGTTTCTCGTGCCCCAGACCCGACCCGGACTTTTTAAACCCCGCCCCAGACCCGCCCCGTAGACCCGGTGCGGGTCTGGAATTTCGCCCCGTACCCGAAACTCGTACGGGTCAGGGTAGACCCGACCCGACCCGCGACCCGGTGATATTATGTTCTAGTGTACACAAATTTATATATTTATATTTTTTTATCACTAAATGATAAATTATATTCATATTATAACGTGTTCACAATGACAAGAGAATATTATAAATTGAGTTGTAAGATAATTGTTCAAAATGTATGCATTTGTTATTATATGATTATCATTGATGCAACTTAGTACAATGAAAATTTTATAGTTTGTCAATTGAAAGAATATAATATTCAAGTTATAACCATGTAAATATAAGAAGATTAACAAGTAATAATTATAGTTATAAAGAGTTCGAATGATGTTTCGATCATGCGGGTCGGGTTGGGGCGGGTTAGCCATGCCCCAGACCCGACCCTAGACCCGGACCTCCAAAAGCGGGTCGCGGGTCTACCCGCCCCGAAGACCCTATGGGGCGGGTCTAAATGAGTCAAAACAGGGGCGGGTCAAGAGGGTTTGGACCCTAGACCCGCCCCATTGCCATCCCTAAGCAGAATAGATGATAAATTTAAATACGCACAAAAATAACCAAAATTTCCCTTTTATTTACTTCAATAATCAAAATCCAAATAAACAACTAGATTGACCATTGCCGATTTATTAGAGATTTGGGGGATTTTATATGTTTTTTTTCGTGAAAATCCTGAATGCCTGTAGACATAATCAACCCAGATTTATACTAACAATCATAAAAGGTAAGCAAATTTGAAAGAATTCCCAATCACTGTATAACAACAACAAGAAGGAAACTGTAAATAACTTAATTCTGGATTAAAGCTTAAAACATACATACTCCAGTTCCTTCTTCTAAATTATTATACATGTATATAAATAAAATTAGAATCATATATATATATATGTAAATCTTGTTCTAGAAATTCTAAATAGAAATTTGAATAGAAATAAAAGAAACATGTAAGATTTGAGGAAGAAGAAAACTAACCTGGCCTAATATGGAACTAAACAAAATGAATAAGAGAAAGAAATGAAGAAGAGTCCAGAAAAGATGCGATTTTTAGAGAGGACGCTAGGGGTCTACTTATAATTGTTGAAGTGAACCGTTGGATTTGGATTATTAAATCTAGATCGTTCAAATCAGCAATTACATAATAAAATCTAACCTACCACCACACCCTATCTCTATTGGACTGTCAACATCCTCCATATAAGGGTGGTCGAACCCTATGTAGACCCACTTAAAGGTAGGCGGTCGAGCCCCCTTAAGGACGTGGGATAGTGATTTAATTCACTAGCACATTCGTTTTCTTATTAACTGCTAATTAATTTCATTCAATCCTTTTCGTTTCTTTCCAAATATTGTGCCCTCTTAGGTGATTATATATACACACACATAATATAGAATTTGAAAAAGGAATATTCTCTTGTGCCATTTGTATCTACTTTGTTCCATATTTACATTTATAATTTCAAATTCAAATCTTGTATATGTTATCTTATTGTCCAACTTGTTATATACGTATCTTTCTCTTACGAACTCTGTTTTCAATAAATAATATATGAAAATGGGAAATAATCTCACTACTAATACAGTGGTACTATTTTTATGGAGAAACTCCTAATTATTAAGTATTAATATTTTCAACCTATTATTAAGTATTCTTATTTTAAATATCTACATCTATTTAGGGTGTATTTTATGGGATGTTACATTCTTCCTCTTTTAAAAGATATTTCATCTTGAAATCTTTCCGAAAGGGCAAAAACCACAACTCGCTCTAACAAGCATGTTATACAGCCGAGTTATTTAAATGTCCATAACACAGTCATACTCAATGTGATTATGTACTGCAAACTTGCTAATGTGTGTTCAGTCCTAACGTGAAAGTGTAATGTTTGATACTAAAAGTACGTAGAATAACCTAATATGCATATAATTTCTATACGATTTCTCGGTGCATTTATGTTGCAAAAAACTCCTACCATTTAATCTAGTAACCACAATGTAACCAAGATAAAAAATTTGAGGAAATAATTACCTGTGAAAAGCTATGAATGAGTTGTCTCGTCCTTCCTCTATTTCCCAGTGCATTCCGCAAGGTTATTTCCCTATTTTACTTGAACGAGGCTGATAAGTTCATTTAGAAGTCATTTTATTCCGTACTCTACAATAAGTGTGGTGGCATAGGGTACCACCCTAGGCTCTAACTCAAAGCTTCCTAAGTCCCCAATCTGATCAAGATCGAGTCTAACGGCATGAGTCATAAAGGGTCATCCTAAGGTGAGAAATGTGGAAAATGTTATGGACTTCCGATAGTCTCTCAAGAAGCTCAACAAGATAAGCCAATTTCCCAACTCTATCTACGATCTTGGATGGCCCAATGAATCTTCAAGCTAACTTCCCAATCTTTCCAGACTAGTTGGTTTTCCTAGGAAGTGAAACTTTCATGAAGACTAGATCGCAAATAAAAAAACTCCTCTTACTATCGTAAGATTTCTGCCGGTCTAGGGCAACTTTCATTCTTGTCCGAATCAAAAAATATTCTCTGTGGAATCACGGATTAGGTCTGGTTCGAGTAGAATCTTGTCGGTAGTTTTCCATCAACAAGACGGAAATTTGCATGTCCACCCATACGATGCATAGTAAGGGGTCATATAAATCATCGCTTGAAATCTATTATCATACGAGGATTCGACTAATGATAAGTGCTGCTTACATGCAACTACAAAATCGATGGTGCAAACTCTCAGTAGATCTTCAAGGATTCAATTCACTCTCACGGTTTTTCCGTCGGTTTGCGGTCATATGCGATGCTCAAGTTACGTGTCATCCCTAAATTTGTTTGAAGGATCCTCCAAAACTCACTTGTAAGTAAAGGACTCAGTCACTTACTATACTCGTAGAGATTCCATGTATGTAATCGCACTACCTTCTTAATATAAAGTTGGGCCAATGAAGCTGTACTTCTTCTCTTCCTTACAAAAACAAAGTGTTCACTCTTTGTCAGCCAATCTACTATAATCCAAATTGCTTCAGCCCCTCTCTGACTCCTTGGTCGTCCATCTATAATATCCATCAAAATGTACTATGGCACCTCACCTCTGTTAAGGTCACTCACAAAGGGAATGCTTTAACTTCGGTGGAGTGTTTTAGGTAAAAGATGCAGATGAATTACAAGACAGACAAATAAAGCAGTGGAAAATAAAGTCATTTTATAATCAATGTAGTTCAGTTAAGCTTTTACAACAAATGACTCAATCATACTTAAAATATTACATAAAAACTTCTATCTTGATTCAAAAACTTCCAAGTATATAAGAAGCATAAAACATAGCAAAGTATCATAAATCCCCAAATTAAAGTGCAATCACAGCCATGGCCAAAGATAAGAGGTTCCAAGCCATACATCACAAAATCTCCAAGCTTGGAAAGAGAAACGGTCCAGACTTAGCTGAGCTAATCCTTCCCTGACAACCTGGGGGAGGGGGGAAATGGAAGAAAAGAAGATGAAAGAAACAGGGTCAGACATAAAGCCTGGTAAGTCCAGTGACTTTCAGCATGTGAATAGGTAAAAGCAACATGACATGAGTAAACTGAATATAAGATAATACCATGATAACAGGGATAACAAGATAACATGGGATTAGCATAAAATATGATAAGGCAAGATAAACTAAATGCGCTTCTACTCTTTCTCTGCTTCGGTACTACCCGGTTATTCTGATTTCTATATCTCTGCACCGCCTAGCTAGTGTCCTAATTAGTAATCTACATAAAATGATAATATGATCCCAATCCCCGCAATTGTGGTAGCCCTCAGGTGTACATCTATTATGAGGATTCCACCTCAACATGCCCAATTGCCAGGAATATGTTAGGCATACCCTTACTACCCTATCGATCGCCCCCCTACTTGTATTAATTTTCCTTGTGTTTGCGCCAATCGGCCCTCTCTTGCGTGTATATACCTTGTGCTGGTCCCACCATAAGGTGTATCAATACTTATGATAGCAACCCGACATGATTCAAGATGCACAGTGTATAACTACTGGTACCCAATGCCTGCTTTTTCCCACTCCGGAGTACGTGCATGCCCGTAAACCATTGGAACCTACGCTGACGTACCTCCCTGCCACTATTTTGACCGCTTACAATCAGCCTAGTAATCGTGCCCCACCCTGCCTAGTTCAGGGTACCATGATACATCTACGTAGGTTACTACTGAAATGGGTCCCCGTTACTGGGGTTTCCTACTGGTTAAGTTTATGGACCTATATATACAAATATTACCCACCTACACGAGATATACTTAACCCTCCCACCGATTCAAGCATGTTTATTTAATGGTTAAGTTTGTGGGCCTATATACACTAATATTACCCACCTACACAAGATGTACTTAACCCTCCCACTAATCAATCAATACGTATTATTGGTTAAGCTTTCCTTAACCCTATCAGCTTCATTCATGTAATATTGGTTAAGTGTTGTCCATTCATGCTAACTTAACCCACCCATACATCATGTTGTATTGGTTAAGTGTTTCCTATTAACTTAACCCCGTTCATTCATCATGTCATATTGGTTAAGTCTTCCCCATTAACTTAATCTCATTCGTTCATCAAGTTATATCGGTTAAGTGTTGTAAATTTACTTAACCCCACCTTCTTATCTAATTAACATGTTATAACGGTTAAGTGCTCTAAATTTACTTAACCCCACCTTCTTGTCTAATTAACATGTTATAATGGTTAAGTGTTGTAAATTTACTTAACCACACCTTCTTGTCTAATTAACATGTTATAATGGTTAAGTGTTCTAAATTTACTTAACCCCACCTTCTTGTCTAATTAACATGTTGTATTGGTTAAGTGTTGCCTTAATTTACTTAACCCTACCTTCTTAGCCTGCTTATTCCTTAGCTTTAATTCATTCATTAAAGCACCAACCTCTCACATTAGATCTATATTGTTGTGATTGCTAGATATGTCAGTCGATTCCGGGCAGCCTTACACCGCAACGAAATCTAACCTCGGGTTCTTTTGGGCTTAATGCGCTAACCTCTCACATTAGATCTATATTGTTACGGTTGCTGGATGTGTCGGGCGGTTCCGGGCAGTCTTCAACCCTAACTCAATCTAACCTCGGGTTAGGCATATTCATCTTTTACTTAATTTACATATTTACCCTTCATATTTATATGTAAATTATCCACAATTATTGTCATTCAAGTCATGCCCCATTTACCCTCTAAATCATGTTCATAATTTTTAGGTATATAAATTATACCACAAATGTAGTCAATACAAGGCATGTCACGTTTACATGTTATGCCAATATTACATAATTAAATTATGCCCCACCAATTCAATTACTGATTATTACTCAAAATAGGTTACATCTAATTTTCCCAAATTTGCAATAATAGTCATGCCCCAAAAATCACAATATACATTATGCTTGGCGTCCCAACCAATAGTTATGCCCAATCTAGATTAATATTCCAATTTATAGTTTACGCCCAAACTAGATTTAATATTTCAATTTACCCCAAGTTCGCAACAATAACAATTATGCCCCAAAACTTGATTTATGCCAATTAACCCAAACTTGCAGTTATAATGATAATAATGCCCCAATATCAATTACAAGTTATACCCAAATCTCAATTACAAGTTACGCTCAATAGTACATAAAGTAGATTAGGCCCACTTCCCCCGTATTCCATTCGTATATATAATAAGATTTCGCTTAGGTTCGAGACAACCTAAATCCATAATAAAAGGGAAAGAAGAGGAAACATAAAAGATTAGGCACAAAATAGCCATACGACGTTAGATTTGATAATAGCAATATAAGGAACATAAAAGAAGTATAGATCTAAATAATTACATCGCAGGCATAATTCTGATAGATTAGATTTGAATAACATCGCAGGCATAAATCTGATAAAATAGATTTGAATAACATCGCAGGCACAAATCTGATAAAATAGATTTGAATAACATCGCATGCACAAATCTGATAAAATAGATTTGAATAACATCGCAGGCAAAAAACTGATAAAATAGATTTTAATAACATTGCAGGAACAAATCTGATAATATAGATTTGATAAATCTGAAAGGATTATCTCGTAATCAGGTATAGCTTGGATTCAGATTATTACATGCCAATAATTTCAAATTAAGAATTCACATCTGAAAGTAACTTGAACTTACAAACAAAGGAACAAATCTTGTTTTCTGGGATCTGTTTTCTGAAACTGAAAAGCTATCCTTTGATGTAAACTACTGATTCTCTAGTTTTGATTTGAGTTGGGACTTCCTAACTTGCTTTCTAGTCGAGAGAAAAATGGAGGCTATGCCAGGTTGGCCATGGACAACATGATGTCTTCAAAGAGCAATTTTATGAGGTTTTAGGGTTGAGGATTGGGGTTGTTTATATAGAAGTTTAGATTAATATGAGCCGCCAGATCAACCCAGAGTAATCAGGGCCATTAAAATCAAAGAGAGCCAACCAGAAATCGCCACATATGCCCTAATGACTCAGAAATCGTCACTGGAACAGGATCTCGGAAGGGGTCTACCCCCCTTAAGGGGGGTCGACACCTATGTCAACCCCCCTTAAGGGGGGTCGACACCTATGTCAACCCCCCTTAAGGGGGGTCGACACCATTTGAGCGGGATCTTTTATTTTTGTTCTGGAGATGATTTTGTGTATAAGTATATACTTCCTTGCATGTATATAAACTTCTACAGCTTATAACTTCTTCATACGTTGTCCGATTTATGCAAACTCGGACTCTATCCCAAGCAGAATTCCGAGACAAACGCAATGGTGTAACCCGTTTCCCTTAATTCCCAATTTTAAACTTAAGTATTCTTTAATTCGTTACTTTAATATTCACAAGAAATATGGGGTGTTACATTCTCCTCTCCTTTAAAGGATTTCGTCCCCGAAATCTCCAAGTCAAGGAGAATGTATCCTAATATCCAACATCCATCTACTCAACCATTCAATCACAGGCGTCCATTGTCCTTAAAAAGATTTCTAATGCTTTCATGATCATATGCATAGTGTGAGTACATGTCCTTATCTAATGCAAAATCAGGCGGTCTACTAATTCAGTTGACCTCCTTAATGCGAATTTATGTTAGTGCCATGAGTCCATCATGTATGTAATTATTCCTAATCGTACTTTATAACTTCTACATGAGTGCTCAATCATTCATACAAATGTAGCATCCATATGATAACACATCAAGTTTCAATCCATATATATAAAAATTCACTCATGCATATTCAATATGGAAGTGACGGAGCTGATCTAGTGCCTAACGTGTGTATATGCATCAACGAGCAACCACTAGCAAACACTTACATCCACTTGCATCCACCAAACATAACATGTCTCAAACACATGTTTACATCCATTGGCTTCTACCTAAGGATCGAGGGTAGGACCGAGAGGATATACTTAAAAGATAAAGACTAGCAAATAAACTTTACAAAAAAAGAGAGATCAAGGATATACCCTCAAAAAGGGTATGATGCGCGTATCTAGTCTTCAGTCTTCTAAGTCGCATCTTCTTGAGCTTCACTCCAATTTGCTCTGACTGTCTTAACTTGTCCATTGCGTCAACTATCGGAGAGTCTTTTCTTTGTGAAGTCCCTATTTGATCCAAAAGCGTAGGCCTTACTCCTAGAGATGCCAACTACTAACTTAACCGAAGGTTTTAAAATCAAAGTTTGACATGTATTCTGAACTTTTCCTTTTCACATAAAGAGGACTTGAAGTCAATTTTTTTTCTTAAGGCATCCGCTACGACCTTACCCTTCCTTCTTTAATTAAAATGGCGCCTAGTCCTGTGCCACATGCATCCGTGTAAACCGTAAACCTTTTACTACCATAAGGTAAAAGTCAAAACTGGGGTCGTTGTAAGAGCCCTCTTCGATTGTTGAAAAGCGACATCACAACCAATATCCCGAGAAAATGTTAGATTCTTCTTCGTCAATCTGGTAAGTGGGGCTAATACCTTCGCAAATTCCTTAATGAACTTCCTATATTAGCACGTTAGTCCAAGAAAGCTTCTTACTTCTGTTGCATTCCTTGGGACTTTCCAGTCTTGCACCGCAACTACTTTTGCGGGATCTACTGTTATCCCTTCTTTGGACGCCATATGTCCTAGAAACCTTACTTCTTTTCTCCAAAAATGGCATTTGGAGAATTTTGCTTTCAGCTGGTGTTCACGAAGAGTATCCATGACTTCCCTTAAAAGCAAAGCATGCTCTTCCTCACTCTTAGAGGAAACCAAAATATCATCTACGCACAAGTGAAGTGAACCACCCGCCTTTGTAGTGAAAATGACTGGAGCACCCTATTCAGAAATTCTTCGCCTTATGAACCACTTTTCAAGCAACTCTTTAACTTGCTTGCTGAGCACTTCCTTTCCCTTGGAGTCATGTGTCGTACAGGTAACGCAACTGGCTTTGCATTGTCAACTAGATATATGCTGAAGTCTATCTCGCGTTTTAGGGGGCAAACCCCTAACCTAATCAAAACGTCTGCATACTCATGGACTACTCTAATGGATCGTAAATCTTCGATAGATGTATCAAGTGATTCTTGGTAGCTTAGCCTAACTGATCCTTTCAGATCTCACGAAATCTCGAGGGTATTCCCGAGGCAAGTCAAAAGTCTATCTACTCTCCTTTCACAATTACTAGCTAACCAATCCATGCCTATAATCAACCCATAGCCCATGAAACCAAAAACATAAGCATTACACTTAAACTCAATACTTAATATGGCTATTCTCAAATCCTTACAAACCAAAGATAATTGAGCCGAACCGCCAACTGGATTTGAGACAATAATGGGATCTCCTATTATACAAGTACTAAGGTGTAGAGACTCAACTATGGAAGCAGATATAAACGAATGTGAAGTGCTAAGATCAAAAAGAGTACTAACGGGATGATCAAAAATAAAAACTAAACTTTTTCAGTAGAAACTTTACTACCTCTCTCTCAGGTCGCTGGCGGTGAGAGCATGCACTTGCCCTCCTGAAAATCATGTCCTTTGTTCTTGCCCTTGTCTTTAATTATATGACCCGTTATACCATAATAAAGATACTTCCTCTCGTCTTAGGTTTTACTATTCTTTCCTTCTTGTGAATCAAGTCCATATCCATGAGTTTCTCGTCCTTGGGTTGTGCTCCTTAGCCAAACTCCCTCATTCCCATCTTTACCATCCTTGTGTAACATGTTGACAGGTCCCTCGAAAGCTGCCTCCATCGCACGGAAAACCCTACAAAGCTTGAAAGAAAATTAGCCGTTGGTGAAACTATTGCGGCTATAGATAGAAGTTGGGCACTTATTTGCCCTTTGAGAGGTGTCGTAGTCTCATCAAGCCTACAAAACCATGCCGCGATGAGGTTACCTCCCAGAAAGCCAGGAGCCCCAGAGACTCAGGAAAGAAGGAAACAAGGATTCAGACAGAGGATTAAAAGATAATGCATATGGCTTTCGGGGAATATGCTTTTAAAACAAAAAATTTCTTTTGAAAAATGTTTCTTTTAAAACAGTTTTGAAAATAATTTTTCAAATCTTTTATCCGATCGGGTAACCTTCAGCTCTGATACCAAATGTAACACCCCATCTCCGTTAAGGTCACTCACAAAGGGAATGCCTTAACTTCGGCGGAGCGTTTTAGGTAAAAGATGCAGATGAATTACAAGACAGACAAATAAAGCAGCGGAAAATAAAGTCATTTTATAATCAATGTAGTTCAGTTAAGCTTTTACAACAAATGATTCAATCATACTTAAAAGTATTACATAAAAACTTCTGTCTTAATTCAAAAACTTCCAAGTGTATAAGAAGCATAAAACATAGCAAAGTAGCATAAGTCCCCAAATTAAAGTGCAATCACAGCCATGGCTAAAGATAAGAGGTTCCAAGCCATACATCACAAAATCTCCAAGCTTGGAAAGAGAAACTGTCCAGACTAAGCTGAACTACTCCCTCCCTGACAACCCGGGGGGAGGGGACGGAAGAAAAGAAGATGAAAGAAAACAGTGTCAGACATAAAGCCTTGTAAGTCCAGTGACTTTCAGCATGTGAATAGGTAAAAGCAACATGACATGAGTAAACTGAATATAAGATAATACCGTGATAATAGGGATAACAAGATAACATGAGATTAGCATAAGACATGATAAGGCAAGATAAACTAAATGCGCTTCTACTCTTTCTCTGCTTCGGTACTACCCTGTTATTCTGATTTCTATATCTTTACACCGCCTAGCTAGTGTCCTAACTAGTAATCTACATAAAATGATAATATGATCCCAATCCCCGCAATTGTGGTATACCTCAGGTGTACATCTATTATAAGGATTCCACATCAACCTTCCCAATTGCTATGAATATGTTAGACGTACCCTTACTACCCTATCGATCGGCTCCCTACTTGTATTAATTTTCCTTGTGTCTGTGTCAATTGACCCTCTCTTGCGTGTAGATACCCTGCGTTGGTACCACCATAAAGTGTATCAATCCTTATGATAACAACCCGACACGATTCAAGATGCACAGTGTATAACAACTAGTACCCAGTGCTTGCTTTTTTCCACTTCGGAGTACGTGCATGCCTGTAAACCACCGGAACCTACACTGACGTAACCCCTGCCGCTATTTTGACCGCTTAAAATCAGTCGAGTAATCGTGCCTCACCCTGCCTAGTTCAGGGTAACATGATACATCTACGTAGGTTACTACTGAAATGGGTCCCCGTTACTAGGGTTTCCTACTGGTTAAGTTTATCGGCCTATATATACAAATATTACCCACCTACACGAGATGTACTTAACCCTCCCACCGATTCAAGCATGTTTATTTAATGGATAAGTTTGTGGGCCTATATATACTAATATTACCCACCTACACAAGATGTACTTAACCCTCCCACTAATCAAGTCAATATGTATTATTGGTTAAGCTTGCCTTAACCCTATCCGCTTCGTTCATGTAATATTGGTTAAGTGTTATCCATTCATGTTAACTTAACCCACCCACACATCATGTTGTATTGGCTAAGTGTTTCCTATTAACTTAACCCCGTTCATTCATCATGTCATATTGGTTAAGTCTTCCCCTTAACTTAACCCCATTCGTTCATCAAGTTATATCGGTTAAGTGTTGTAAATTTACTTAACCCCACCTTCTTGTCTAATTAACATGTTATAACGGTTAAATGTTCTAAATTTACTTAACCCCACCTTCTTGTCTAATTAACATGTTATAATGGTTAAGTGTTCTAAATTTACTTAACCCCACCTTCTTGTGTAATTAACATGTTATAATGGTTAAGTGTTCTAAACTAACTTAACCCCACCTTCTTGTCTAATTAACATGTTGTATTGGTTAAGTGTTGCCTTAATTTACTTAACCCTACCTTCTTAGTCTGCTTATTCCTTAACTTTAATTCATTCATTAAAGCACCAACATCTCACATTAGATCTATATTGTTGCGGCTGCTGGATATGCCGGTCGGTTCCGGGCAGTGTTACACCGCAACTCAATCTAATCTCGGGTTCTTTTGGGCTAAATGCGCTAACCTCTCACATTAGATCTATATTGTTACGGTTGCTGGATGTGCCGAGCGGTTCCGGGCAGTCTTACACCCTAACTCAATCTAACCTCGAGTTAGGCATATTCGTCTTTTAATTAATTTACATATTTACCCTTCATATTTATATGTAAATTATCCACAATTATTGTCATTCAAGTCATTCCCCATTTACCCTCTAAATCATGTTCATAATTTTTAGGTATATAAATTATACCACAAATGTAGTCAATACAAGGCATGTCACGTTTACATCTTATGCCAATATTACATAATTAAATTATGCCCCACCAATTCAATTACTAATTATTACTCAAAATAGGTTACATCTAATCTTCCCAAATTTGCAATAATAGTCGTGCCCCAAAAATCACAATATACATTATGCTTGGCGTCCCAACCAATAGTTATGCCCAATATAGATTAATATTCCAATTTACAGTTTACGCCCAATCTATATTTAATATTTCAATTTACCCCAAGTTCGCAACAATAACAATTATGCCCCAAAACTTGATTTATGCCAATTAACACAAACTTGCAGTTATAATAATAATAGTGCCCTAATATCAATTACAAGTTATACCCAAATCTCAATTACAAGTTACGCCCAATAGTACATAAAGTAGTTTAGGCCCAATTCCCCCGTATTCCAATCGTATATATAACAAGATTTCGTCTAAGTTCGAGACAACCTAGATCCATAATAAAAGGGAAAGAAGAGGAAACATAAAAGATTAGGCATAAAATAGCCATACGACATTAGATTTGATAATAGCAATATCAGGAACCTAAAAGAAGTATAGATCTGAATAATTACATTGTAGGCATAAATCTGATAGATTAGATTTGAATAACATCGCAGGCACAAATCTGATAAAATAGATTTGAATAACATCGCAGGCACAAATCTGATAAAATAGATTTGAAAAACATCGTAGGCACAAATCTGATAAAATAGATTTGAATAACATCGCAGGCACAAATCTGATAAAATAGTTTTGAATAACATCACAGGAACAAATATGATAAAATAGATTTGATAAATCTGAAAGGATTATCTCATAATCAGGTATAGCTTGCATTCAGATTATTACATGCCAAGAATTTCAATTTAAGAATTCACATCTGAAAGTAACTTGAACTTACAAACAAAGGAACAAATCTTGTTTTCTGGGATCTATTTTCTGAAACTGAAAAGCTATCCTTTGATGTAGACTACTGATTCTATAATTTTGATTTGATTTGGGACTTCCTAACTTGCTTTCTAGTCTAGAGAAAAATGGAGGCTATGCCAGGTTGGCCATGGACGGCATGAAGTTTTCAGAGAGCAATTTCATGAGGTTTTAGGGTTGAGGATTGGGGCTATTTATCTAGAAGTTTAGATTAATCTGAGCCGTCAGATCAACCTAGGAGTAATCAGGGCCATTAAGATCAAATAGAACCAACCAGAAATCGCAACATATGCCCCCCAATGACTTAGAAATCATCACTGGAACAGGATCTCGGAAGGGGTCTACCCCCCTTAAGGGGGTTCGACACCTATGTAAACCCCCCTTAAGGGGGGTCGACACCATTTGAGAGGAATATTTTATTTTTGTTCTGGAGATGATTTTGTGTATAAGTATATACTTCCTGGCGCGTATACAAACTTCTACGGCTTATAACTTCTTCATACATTGTCCGATTTACGCAAACTCGGACTCTATCTCAAGCAGAATTCCGAGACGAACGTAATGGCGTAACCCATTTCCCTTAATTCCCAATTTAAAATTAAGTATTCTTTAATTCATAACTTTAATATTCACAGGAAATACGGGATGTTACACGTGCTCTCATTTCTAGGTGGGAACCTCCAAAGGTAATAATAACCCTCTAGGCTTACTTACTCTGCTTTGACTTTTTGGCAAGTCAAGCACCTCGCCAATAACTCTATAGTATCTTTATTCATGCCTTCCCAATAGAAATTCCTCATATCCTTAAACATCTTATCCCCTCTAGGATGTTTGGTCATCAATGGTGGCATTGCTTAAGAATTTCTCTTAAATTACTAGTCTTGGGTACATAATGTAACGACCCCCTTCCAAACCATCGAAAGTCGACACTAAATACAACAACTATACTTTAATGTTGAAAAATTAATCATCATAAACCAAGATTGTTAGGGTAAAATGAAAAAGAAAAAGAATAGCATAACACCCCACCTCCGTTAAGGTCAGTCTCGAAGGGAATGCCTTAACTTCGGTGGAGCGTTTTAAGGTACAAGATACTAATAAATTACAAGACAGAAAATTTATGCAGCAGAAAAAAAGATCAATATTATTTCATAAATACTTGATCAACACAACAATTTAACAACTGTTTCAACCTTCCAAATTATTACAACTTTTCATCTGTCTTGAAAACATAAAGAAGCAATACTGAAAATAAAATGACGTAAATTCCCAATAAGTGCTTGATCATAGCCATAGCTCAAAAAGGAAAATCCAAGCCTTACATCTACGGTCTTCAAGCTTTGGATAACCTAGACTAAGCAGAAGTGTTTCCTCCCTACGGACCGGGAGGGGGGGAGGGACGGAAGAAAAGAAGCGAAAGGAAAATAGGTCAGACATAAGTCTGGTAAGCACAGTTATTTAATAGCATGTAAACAAGTAAAAGACTATGACATGAATAAACTGAACTTAGAATGATACCACAAGGATAGGGTAGTCCTAAAACGAGGTAATGTAAGATTTAACTAGACTTGGCTATCGCACCCACTTTTACTTCTCTGCAACCACTAAGAGCTGTTTAACTAGCAATGTATGTTCATGATAAAGTGATCCCATTCATGTATTGATCGGCTCCTACTCGCATTCATGTATTCCTAGTGTCATGCGGCCCCACGTGATTTTTAAGTACTTGTGCTGGTTCCAGTATAGGGTGCATCAAGTCCTATAATGGCAACCCTGACACGATTCAAAGATACACAAGTGTACGTCTGGTGCCCTGTGCCTGCTTTTTCCACTCCGGAGCCCGTGCACGACCGTACTCCGTCGGAACCTACACTGACGCACCTAACCGCCGCCCTTTTGATCGCTTATATTCAGCCCAGTAAACGTGCCCCACCCTTCCTAGTTCAGGGTACCTTGATACATCCATGTGGGTTACTGCTGAAACGGGTCCCCGTTATTAGGGTTTTTCTAGTCAACATGCTAAATTGGTTAGGTGTCCTTGATTTGACTTAACCCCTATCAATCTTGTCTAGTTAACATGTTAAGTTGGTTAAGTGTTTCCTCAATTACTCAACCCCACCAATCTTGTCTTGCTAACATTTTAAGTTGGTTAAGTGTTCCCTTAATTACTTAACCTCACCATTTCTATCTTGATTGTTCATGAGCTTTAATTAATTAATTAAAGCACCAACCAATCACATTAGACAGGTATTGTTGTGGTTACTGGATGTGTCGGTCGGTTCCGGGCAGTTTTACACCACAACTCAGTCTAACCTCAGGTCTTTCCGGGCTTGATGCACTAACCTCTCACATTAGACAGGTATTGTTGTGGTTACTGGATGTGCCGGTCGGTTCCGGGAAGGTTTACACCACAACCCAGTCTAACCTCGGGTTAGGCATATTCATCTTTTACATTTTATATGTGTCAATTTTCTACAAGTGTTTCATGTCACATATTTTAATTGTGTTCAAGACTAATGGTATAAATTATATCATTCATGGCCTTAACCATTTACATGGTTTTGGGCCCACCTACATTATTAATATGTTTTGATTTAATAACTATCCCAACGTTACCCCCGTTTGTTCGTATTAATCACGTAAAGTCATTGGGCCCGCATATTAGCCCAATTTATAAACAAGAGTTTAAGAAGGGAACATGCATAATATAGATTCAACCAAACATGTAAACTTTGCATAAAACTTTATTCATATAATTCAACATGTCATATGAACTTGCATATAATTTAGACTTAGATAATCATAAGCCTAAAACGTGTTAATATGTAGATCTAGGCATGTGTGAACATAACCTCGATTATAAACTAGCATATGACATAATCACGACATGTCCAATCCCAAGGCATGTATAATTTTAACATTAACATATAGGTGTGAACTAGATCTAACAAGGTGAACTTGCATAAGTCCACTTTACAAAAATGCATATAAATATAGATCTAATTTTGGATCTAACATGTAACTTGCATATGAATATATGTAAAATTAGATCGTGACATGGATCTATCATAAAAATATAATTTGCATTAATCATATGAACCTAGATGGATCTTGACATGGATCCAACATAAAACTTGTAACTTGCATATGAACATATGAACATATATATAGGCATATGGATCTAACATAAAGCATTTGAATATATATATATATATATATATATATATATATGTAGATCTTGACTTGGATCTAACATAATACATACAACTTGCATTAATCATATAAACATATATATGTAGATCTTAACATGAAACATATAACTTGCATATGATATTGATAGTTTCATTCTCAATCTTTAATAGATCCAACACCAAGTCCAATAAGCCACAAACATTCCAAGACAATTCATGATAAAATCATCACAACAAACAAACATGAATTAGCATCGTCAATATTATACAACATGGTATAATTCTATTTTTCACTTTATATCAAATCACGTCTTAAATTTATTTACATCTAAAAGATAACTACACTTACAAAAGACAATCTTGATTTCTGGAATCTGTATTCTAAAGTTGAAATGCTCACCTTTGATGTAGACAATCGTTGTTTTAGTTTAATTTTGATTTGATTTGGTTTGTCTCTTTGAATTTACTTCAAGTTGAACGGCGGCTACTCGAGGTTGTCTAATGGCAGCATGACGGCTCTTGGTTTGATTTTTAATATGATTTAGGGTTGAGGTATTAGGTTGCTTATATAGAAGTTTGATTTAATAGGAACCGTCAGATTAACCTAGAGCAAATCAAAGCCATTCAGACAAGATAGAATAGCCGCATTAGCCCTAGTGACTCAATAAGGAGTCCATCAGAACCAATCAGATGCCACATCTGCCTTAGAGCGAATCGGCCCATGGTTTGACAGCCAAACACCCTGAATCAACTCCTAGTCGACCCAGTAGAGCTTGTGTTGACCTCAAAAACGGGTTGGTTCGGTTATTCCCCCTCCCGATTCGCTATTTTGAACTTTTTCGCATATTTATTTATTTATTTTTTATATATATCTATATATATATTTTTCTCATATGCATACAAACTTCAAGGCTTAATAACTTCTTCATAAGGTATCCGTTTTATGCAAACCAAATGTATATCTTGACCAAAATTTTGAGATGAACGTAATAGCGCAACCCATTTCACTTAATTCTTCTTCTAAAAATTAAGTGTTCCTGAATTTGTTAATTTTAATATTCTCAGAAAATTCCGGTGTTACATTCTCCCATCCTTAAAGGATTTCATCCCCAAAATCTTCAAGTTAAGAAGAATGCATCTTAACATCCAATCATCCATCTACTTATCCATCATCCACAAGCATCCATTGTCCTTAAAAGACTTCTAATGCCATATGAACATATTCAGAGTGTGTGTATGTCCCTTATCTAGTGCAAAATCAGGCGTTCTACTGATCCAGTTAACCTCCTTAATGTGAATCATGAGAGTGCCATGAGTCCACTATGTATGCAATTTTTCCTATTCGTAATTCTACATGAGTGCACAATCATTCATACAAATGCAACGTCCATATGATAACACATCAAGTTTCAATCCACCTACAATTTCATGCGTTCATATGAAAATGCAATATGAAAGTGATTGAGCCGATCTATAACCTAATGTGTATGTGCATACGCATCCACGAGCAATCACTAGCAACCACTTTGCAACCATCAACCATAACATGTTTCAAATACACGTTTACATTCATTGATTTCTACTAAGGATCAAGAAATAGGACCGAGAAGATAACTAAGCATGAATAAACTTATGATAAAGGAGAAATCAAAGATGTACCCTCAAAAAGATAAGGGTAGGCTGTGCGTATCTTGCTTTTGGTCTCCCAAGTCGCGTCTTCTTCATTGTCACTCCATTGTACTTTAACAAGCTTGACTTCAAGGTTGCGTAGCTTTTTGACTTCCGTTCCCAAGATACGAGTTGAGATTCTTCTCACTGTTGCTTCTCGTTCCACTTCTACCTCTTCTAGTATTTTTGGTTCCACCACTTCCGCAGACTCATGTAAGCACTTCTGTAGGTGAGAAACATGAAAGACATTGTGAACTCCAACCAACTTTTCAGGTAGCTCTAAACTATAGGCCATCGTCCCAATTCTTTCAATGATAGGAAATGGTCCTATGAATCTAGGTGCCAATTTCCCTTTGGATCCAAAGTGAACAACATTCCTCAAAGGAGATACTTCAAAGAACACTCTGTCTCCAACCTCAAACTCAAGGTCGGTCCTTCTTTTATCTGCATAGGACTTCTGTCTATCTTGAGCAGTCTTCATTCGTCTTCTTATTATGTCCACCTTTTCTGAGGTTTCCCTAATCATGTCTGGCCCAAGTATAAGCTTATCTGTGGATTCCCACCAACAGGTTGGTGATCGACACGGTCTCCCGTATAAGGCTTCGAAGGGTGCTATGCCTATTGTAGCTTGGTAGCTATTGTTGTAGGCGAACTCCACCAGAGGAAGATGATCTTCCCATGTCCCTCCAAAGTCAAGAACACACAATCTCAAGTGGTCTTCTAAGACTCTGTTCACCCTTTCCAACTGTCCATCGGTTTGGGGGTTGTAGGTCGTGCTTAAACATAGTTGTGTGCCTACAACCTCTTGCAAACTTTTCCAGAACTCGCTTGTAAAGATAGGGTCTTGATCGCTTACTATGCTAGAAGGTATCCTATGCAGTCGAACTATCTCTTTAAGATATAGAGATGCTAGAGATGAGGCAGTCCTACTTTTGACAGGTATAAAGTGAGCGCTTTTTGTGAGCCAGTCCACTATTACCCAAATACTGGTATTGCCCCTTCTTGACCTAGGAAAGCCATCAATAACGTCCATCGAAATGCTATCCCATTTCCACTGTGGGACCTCTAGAGGATGAAGCAAACCACCAGGCTTCTTCTGCTCCGCCTTGACCTGCTAATATATCATGCACTTAGAAACGAATTCAGCTACGTCCCTCTTCATGCCATTCCAAAAGAAAACTCTTTTGATGTTTTTATACATTTTGTCTCCGCCTGGGTGTATGGTTAGCTTGGAATGGTGTGCTCCTTCTAGAACTGTTTTCACTAAATCTCTTACTTGTGGGACGCATAGCCTTCCATCCTGTCTCAACCATCCCTTATCATCGATGGAGTATCTATTGAGGTGACTCGAAGTCTCACCCCTAACCAGCTTATCTATCACATCTACTAGCTGAGGGTCTTCATGTTGTGCGGTTCCCATTGAGTCAAAAAGTGTAGGTCGCACTTCCAGTGTTGCTAACCAGCCAGGTACAAATTCAGAGGAGGGTATAAAGTCAAAGTTGGCTATGTACTCCAAGCTTTGACTTTCTACAAAGAGAGGGCTTAAGGTCAGCTTCTTTCTACTCAGAGCGTTTGCTACCGCATTGCCCTTGCCAGGAGTATAGGAAATCTCAAAATCATATGAGGCAAGAAACTCCATCCATCTTTGCTGCCTCAAGTTGAGATCTTTCTGCGAGAAAAGGTACTTCAACGATTTATGATCAGTAAACAATTCAAACTTCTCACCTAGAAGATAATGGCGCCAAGACTTAAGAGCGAAAACGATGGCCGTCAATTCTAGGTCGTGGGTTGGGTAGTTTTTCTCATGTACTTTCAACTGCCTTCCACCATAAGCTACTACCTTCCCTTCTTGCATCAATACAGCGCCTAATCCTGTACCGCATGCATCCGTGTATACGGTAAACATCTTGCTCACATCAGGCAATGTCAGAACTGAGGCTGTTAGAGCCCTTTTCAAGCGTTGGAAAGCAATATCGCAATCCAAATCCCAAGAGAAAACTAGGTTGTTCTTTGTCAACCTTGTAAGTGGAGCTGAGATTTTCGCAAAGTCTTTGATGAACTTTCGGTAAAAGCCTGCTAGCCTGAGAAAGCTTCGGACTTCAGTTGCGTTTCGTGGAAACTTCCAATCTTGCACAGCAACCACTTTTGCGGGGTCCATGGTTAACCCCTCTTTGGACACCACATGTCCAAGGAATCTAACTTCTTCTCTCCAGAAATGGCATTTGGAGAATTTGGCTTTCAACTGATGTGCACGGAGAGTATCCATGACTTCCCTTAAGTGCTGAGCACGCTTTTCCTCACTCTTCGAGAAGATCAAAATATCGTCCACGAAGACCACAACAAACTTATTAAGGAATTCTCGGAACATCCTGCTCATCAAGTCCATGAAATAGGCAGAAGTGTTTGTCAAGCCGAAAGGCATGACAAGCCACTCGAAGAAACCATCCGGGGTCCTAAATGCGGTCTTGTCAGTGCTATCCTCAGCCACTCTTAGCTGATGAAACCCGGTAGCCAGATCTAGTTGGGAGAAAACGGATGCACCTATGAGCTGATCAAACAGATCTTTAATTCTTGGGAGTGGGTGCCTATTCTTCTTGGTCGGCTTGTTTAGCTCCCTATAATCCATGCATAGGCGGAGTGAACCATCGGCTTTGGTCGCGAACACTACTGGAGCACCCCATTCAGAAATACTCCATCTTACGAACCCCTTTTCAAGCAGCTCTTTAACTTGCTTTCTGAGTTCTTTTCTCTCCCTTGGAGCCATGTGTCTAACGGGTAAAGCAACGGGATTTGCATTATGAACGAGGTATATGTGGAAGTCTATCTCCCACTTCGGAGGTAAGCACTTTACTTCTTCAAACACATCCGAGTATTCACGGACCACTCTAACAGACTGGAAATTCTCAACAGACGCATCAAGAGATTCTAGATAACTTAGCATAACAGAATTTATGGGATTACAAGAGATTTTGAGAGTGTTACCGAGGCGAGTCATGAGTCTAACCACTCTCTTTTCACAATCGAGGACGGCACCGTTACTGGATAGCCAGTCCATGCCTAGAATCATCCCATAGACCGTGAAGCCCAAAACATAAGCATTACATTTAAACCCAACGCTTAAAATAGAGATTTCCAAATCTAAACAAATCATTGACAAATAAACTAAGCCCCTAATTGGATTTGAAACAACCAAGGGATCCTCTTCTATATAGGTGTCTAGGTGCAGAGATTCAACTAAAGCAGTAGATATAAAAGAGTGCGATGCGCCAGAATCAAAGAGAGTACTATAACACCCCGTAATTCTATTAATATTAATATTCACAAATTAAAGAATAACTAATCTCAGACGTGAGAATTGTGGGAAACGGGTTGCGCCATTGTGTTTGTCTCGGAATTCTAGTCGAAATAGAGTTCGAGTTTGCGTGAATTGGACTTCGTATGAAGAAGTTATGCCATCAGAAGTTTCTCAAAATTCAAAACAGCTCGCAGGAAATTTAAAATTCAAACTGAAAGTGCAGAAGCGGGCTGGGCAGGAAAATTCCCGCCCAGGCAGGTCGACTGGGGAGTCGACACTAGTGTCGACCTCCCCCCCCCCCCCCCCCCCCCAGGTTGACTATAGTGTCGACCTGGTCAGTCGGCTAGGGTTTTGACTGAGCCCAGTTCTGAGCTGCTGATGTGTATTTAGGGCTGAGTTGGCAAATTAAACGGTTCAGGTTAGTTTTGAGTTGATCTGACGGTCTAAATAAACCCTAAACTCTATAAATACCTAGGTAGTCTCTCACCTTAATTCATATGAAAAATAGAATAGCTACCGTCATACCGCCGCCATGGAACTCAGTCTAGCCGCCGCCAACTAAGAAGGAAGAAAAGCTAATCAAATACTAATTCTACTCAACCCTAAAGCAAATCAAGACTCTCTTTTCTTCTCGGAATTATGAGTATGATGATCTTAACAAGATTATTGTTAAACTAATTCGATTAAGTCATGAATGGATTATAAGTGAATAATGTGGATTATCATATATGTTGTTGTAAACCCTTTGATATCATGTATGTTGTAAATCCTATGTTATGTGATGATGATATCCTATATGTTGTAAATCATGCTATGATGATGTTATATATGTTGAAAGTTTCTATGCTAAGTTGAGATGAATCATACATGTTATAAAGTCATGATGTTATTGTCTATGCTAGTTAGTTCATGTTAATCAAATCATAATGTTTGGGCTATGTTGATCTATATGACAAGTCACATATGCAAGTTTAGGTTGATTAGTAAAAGTTATGAACATATGCCATGACATCTATTATGACATCTAGAACTATGCTAAGACATATGTGTAATTCTATGCTAGTTCACACCATCATTATGTTGCCTAAAACCCCATATGCAAGTTTATACATAAATTTGGGTTATGATCATATCATGTAAATTGTGACATTTAACAAGTTGACACCTTTAGATCCTTAACATGTGTAGTTTATGCAAGTTTCACCCCTATTATGATTGGATTATTTTATTTGGCTATATGTTTGATAATTTATCTGTGTGCTATGAGTTAGACTATTCGAGTCTAACGTATATTCTGCGTTGAATAAGCGAACGTATAAACGTGGGGTAGGGGTAATATTAAGGATTTAATAATAAGAAGTTGGGGTGCAATTGATATGATTTTGCATGCCATGAGTGGATGACCATAATTGAGTCAATTATGGGCATCATTAAAATTGGAAGTAATTAATAATTTGAATAGGGAATTATTAAAACTAGGGTAAAAGATTATAAGTGATAATCAATGCTTAGGACACGACGTTGGACTCGTTTGTGACGTAAACCTGCCCGGACCCGCCCGGAAAATCCAATGGTCACAAATGTCAGCCCAATGTGAGAGGTCCTAGGCCTAAACTAAATCATAACAGTTGTAAAGACACGAGGTTAGACTCTTTTATGGTGTAAGACTGCCCGGACCCGCCCGGCAAATCCAGCTGCCATAAATGCCAGTCTAATGTGAGAGGTCTTTATGAGGTTATGGCCTGAATGAACTAAGAAATACTTAACCAGATAAACATGTGAGGTGGGACATGGGGGTTAAGTAGGTGCCTTGGGTGGCATGAGGAATCTAGTGGGTGCCCTTAGTGGCATGTGAAATACGATTAGTAAGACTTAACCAAGCACACATGTAAATGAACATGACTAAGAGGGTTAAGTGGGATATACTAGTGGTGACAAGCTTAGGTAGGTAGCTTGTGGGGGCCCATTTCAACCAGTATCCCAAACGTATCTTTGTGGGCTCGACCCAAGTCGAGGACGGGACACGCATACTGGGTTTGACTATAGGAGGCCAAAACGGGGAGCGGTGGTAACGCAAGTCCAACGGGTTTCATATGCGTGTGTGGACCCGGGCTGGTAGGTAAGACGTTGTTGCATCGTGTAGGTATAAGCCGTGCATTCTCAAGTTGTATCGGGTTGCCACATTAGGGGAGTGATACACCCCACTGTGGGACCAGCACGGGTATCTACGAGTAGGGAGCCGATCGCAAGTGGGTAGTGGGGTACACCTAGTGGAGATAGGGGCAGACGACACCTATGTAGTCAGCTAGGGGTACATAAGACTATTTATATTGTTTCTGTGTGAAGCAAGTGGGAACAACCTTTAGGGTGACTGGTGCGGTGCATTGTAGTAATGTGCGGTGCAGTGAAGTAATTATTCGTTAGTAATTTGGTATGCCTTTACCGTTATCTTTAACGTTATCTTAAACGTTATCTTTATCTTCTCATTTCATACCCAATAGTTCATAGACATTTACTTGTCTTCCAGCTTATGCCTTAGTCTAGTTATTTTGATAATAGTATTGTTAGAATTATCATACTCGCCAGACTTTATGTCTGACCCCCTCCATTTCTATCCTTTTCCCCCTTCAGGTCCTCAAGTTGGGCCCAGCTCTAGTGGAGTTTGATTGGATTGCTTTATCTCTCTTGGAAAGCTTGGACCGTTGAAGTAAAGTCCAGCTTGTTATCTTCTTTAATGGCTATTTGTGTAATGGGATTATGTATTTTGTTTTAGAAGATGGATATTGTAATTGACTCTGATTTATGGTTTTATGATGTAACAAACATGTTTAATTTCTGCTGCAATAAAATGAAGTTTTAGTTTTCCAAGTACTACTTATTATCTGTCTTGTTGTAATTTTTCTGTTCTATATTCACTTATAACCTCCATGGAAGTTAATGCATTCCCTTTGTGAGTGACATTAATGGACGTGGGGCGTTACACGTGGTATCAGAGCTTAAGGTTACCAGAACAGATAAATTTTTTAGAAAAACTATTTTTCTAAAGTATTTTTGGAAGAAGTGCTTTCAAAAACATGTTTTAATGAGTAATTTGAAGAGGAAAGTTTTTTTTTAAGAAAAACATAATCCCCAATAGCCATATCTTTATCTTTCGAATTCTCCATTTTGAATCTTTCCTTTTTCGTTTCAGCATGGCTGAAGATCTTAACCTTCCGGATGGTGTAACGATACCAGGATGGTATAGGAGGCTATTAGAGGCTAGGGTCGCCGCAGGTCCGGCCAATGTTCCTCCACCACCAGTTGCACCCGTTCCTCCTCCTCCTCGCGTAGATACTTTTACAAAGACGTGCAAGGAATTTAAGGCTATGGGTGGAAAACCTTTTCAAGGGTCAGAAACGTTTGTGGAAGCTAGAGATTGGCTTAGGGAGGTGGAAGAATTGCTAGAAATCTTTGAAGTAGAAGAAAGGAAGAAAGTTAAGTTAGAAGCTTGGTTAATGAAGGGAGAGGCCTCGTTCTGGTGGGAGGTCACTAATGGGGAGCGTCCTATTGATTCTTGGGCGGATTTCAGACGTAGATTTGAGGCGAAGTTTCTCTCAAGGGCAGAAGAGAATCTATATATGGAAAGGTTCTTGACATTAAAGCAAGGAAGCTCATCAGTAAAAGAATATGTTAACAAATTTAATCAGTTAGCATGGTTTGGCTTGGACTTAGTGAATACGCCGGAGAAGAAAGCATTGAGGTTCGTTAATGGATTGAATGAACTGTTGCAAGGGTTGGCTACGACCCACATCCCTATGGGGGCCACCTTTGAGAAGCTTATAGACATGGCACTCATGCAAGAGGAGAAAGGCGCTAAAGCTGATAAAGCACTCGAGAGGAAAGGGGATCAGAAGAAACCTCAACAGCAAAACAAGAAGGGTGGTAAAGACAATAATGGCAAGGGAAAGAAGAAATGCTTTAACTGTGGGACACCAGGCCATCTCAGCAAGGATTGCCGAAAGAAAAGGAAGACTGGTTGTTTTCACTGTGGTGAGGCGGGACATCTAGTGAAGGACTGCCCAAAGAAAGGGCAGAGGGCAGGAGCTACCTCGGGAGGACAGGTGCAGGCTCTTATGGGACCAGGGCAGGCAAGGGGACAAGTTCAGGGTCTCGCGGTCCCACCGCTGCAAGAACGAGGTAGAACCATTTCTGTTGAAAGCTTAGTTTTTCTGTTTGATCATCATGTCCGTACCTTATTCGATTCAGGAGCATCACATTCGTTTATCTCTACGTCATTAGTTGAATCACTGCACTTAAACACCAGTTTAGTATAGGATCCCTTAGTTGTTTCGAATCCAATTGGGGGCTCAGCTTATTTGTCCATGATGTGTTTGGATTTGAAAATTTCTATACTTAGCGTTGAGTTTAGATGTGATGCTTATGTGTTGGGCTTCACGGGCTATGGAATAATTTTAGGAATGGATTGGTTATCCAGAAATGGGGCCGTACTTGATTGTGAAAGGAGAGTAGTTAGGCTCATGACTCGCCTTGGTAACGCTCTCGAAATCTTTTGTAGTCCCATAAATTCCGTTATGCTAAGTTATTTAGAATCGCTTGACGCGTCTGAGGAAAATCTACAATATGTTAGAGTGGTCCGAGAATATTCGGATGTGTTTGAGGAGGTGAAGGGCTTGCCTCCGAAGCGGGAGATAGATTTTTGAATATATCTGGTGGATAATGCGAAACCAGTATCTTTGCCGGTACGCCACATGGCTCCACGTGAAAGGAGGGAACTCGATAAGCAAGTGAAGGAGTTGCTTGAGAAGGGGTTCATTAGACGTAGTATATCGGAGTGGGGCGCTCTAGTAGTATTTTCCACGAAGGCGGATGGGTCCCTTAGACTTTGTGTGGGACAGGACTAGGCGCAGTCCTAATGCAAGAGGGAAGGGTAATAGCCTATGGTGGAAGGCAGTTGAGAGTGCATGAAAGAAATTACCCTACACATGACCTAGAGTTGGCCGCTATTGTTTTCGCGCTTAAGTCTTGGCGTCATTATCTTCTTGGCGAGAGATTCGAATTATTCACTAACCACAAATCGCTAAAATACTTATTCTCTCAAAAGGACTTGAACTTAAGGCAGTAAAGGTGGATGGAGTTCTTAGCATCCTACGAATTCGAGATAGCATATACCCCTGGCAAGGGTAACGTGGTGGCAGATGCCTTAAGTAGAAAAAGATTATCCTTAAGCCCTTTGTTTGTTGAGCGGCGAAGTTTAGAATTCATTTCGATATTTGATTTTAGACCTTTTGTTGACTTTGTACCCGATTTTCTAGCATCCTTGGAGGTCAGACCTACGCTTTTAGGACGGATTGGCGAGGCACAGCGATACGACCCGCGGTTGGTTGAGTTAGTAGAAAAGCTCAAAGGAGGGGAGTCATCAAGCCATCTCCGTAGGTATACCCTAGATGATAAGGGTTGGTTAAGTAGGGACGGTAGACTTTGTGTACCAAAAGACGATGACCTAAGGAAGACTATTCTTGACGAAGCACATCGTTCGAAGATGACCATTCATCCCGGCGGGGACAAGATGTATAAAGGCATGAAGCGAGTTTACTTTTGGGCCGGCATGAAGAGGGACGTGGCCGAGTATGTCACTAGATGCTTGGTGTGCCAACAAGTAAAAGCGGAGCAAAAGAAACCCGGTTGGTTGCTACACCCATTGGAGGTTCCACTATGGAAATGGGAAAGCGTCTCGATGGATTTTGTGGATGGATTACCGCAATCGAGGAAGGGTAATACGGGGATTTGGGTTATAGTAGATAGACTTACTAAAAGTGCCCATTTCATTCCCGTGAAGAGTAAGAGGGCTGCTCCATGGTTAGCTTCTGTATACGTTCGAGAGATAGTTTGTTTGCACGGTGTTCCTTCTAGCATAGTGAGCGACCGCGATCCTATTTTCACTAGCAAATTTTGGAGAAGCTTACAAGAGGCGGTAGGGACTCAGTTATGTTTGAGCACCGCATATCATCCTCAGACGGACGGCCAGACTGAGAGGGTGAATCGCATTCTAGAGGACCTTTTGAGGCTATGTATCCTAGACTTTGGGGGTACATGGGAAGAGCATCTTCCTTTGGTAGAGTTCACGTATAATAATAGCTTTCAGTCCAGCATTGGTATGGCACCATTCGAAGCTCTTTATGGACGACCTTGTCGTTCACCTACATGTTGGTGGGAGTCTATGGATAAGATCTTACTTGGGCCCGATATGATTAGGGAGACTTCGGAAAAGATCGACTTGATTCGAAGGAGGATGAAAGCAGCGCAAGATAGGCAGAAATCTTATGCGGATAAGAGGAGGACAGATCTCGAGTTTGAAGTTGGGGACATGGTCTTTATCAAAGTGTCACCATTACGGAACGTTGTTCGATTTGGGTCCGTTGGGAAGTTAGCACCAAGGTTCGTAGGGCCGTTTCCTATTAAGGAGAAGATTGGACGGATGGCGTATAGAGTGGAGTTTCCTGAGAGACTTAGTGGTGTACACGATGTATTCCATGTGTCACATTTGAGGAAGTGCTTGCACGAGACCGCGGAAGTGGTAGAGCCGAACTTGCTTAGAGAGGTGGAGATCGAGCGTGATGCGACGATTCGACGAGCTCCTACGCGCATTCTTGGGTCAGAGATCAAGAAGCTGAGAAATTGAGAGGTCAGACTAGTCAAAGTACAATGGGGAGATGATGAGAGCAACGCTACTTAGGAGACAGAAGAGAAGATGCATTAACGATACCCTTTCCTTTTCGAGGGTATGTCCTTTAATTTCTCCTTTATCGCTTATCTTGTACTCATCTTACCTTTAGAGTATCCTCTCGCTGGTATTCTTGACCTTTAGTTAGGATAATCCTATGGTTGAAACATGTGTTTGAGACATGTTATGTATGATGGATGCAAAGTGGATGCAAGTATTTGCTAGTGGTTGCTCATGGACGCATATACACACACTATTAGGAACTAGATCGGCTCAGTCACTTCATATTGCATATTGCATATAAATGGCTGTATTTAGTAAAATGGATGTATGATGATTGTTTTATCGTATGGATGTTGCATTCAGATGATGATTGTGCATGCATATAGAGATGATATATATCGATAGGGAACTTTTGCATACATAATGGACGCGTGGAACTATCATGATTTGCATTAAGGAGATCAACTGAATCAGTGGACCACCTGATTTTGCATTAGATAAGGAACATATACACACACTTCTGGCATATGTTCATACAGCATTAGAAGTCTTTAAGGACAATGGATGCCTGTGTTTGATGGTTGAGTAGATGGACGATTGGATGTTAGGATATACATTCTTCTTGACTTGAAGATTTCGGGGTCGAAATCCTTTAAGGAGGGGAGAATGTAACACCCCGTAATTCTATTAATATTAATATTCACGAATTAAAGAATAACTAATCTCAAACGTGAGAATTATGGGAAACAGGTTGCGCCATTGTGTTCGTCACGGAATTCTGGTCGAAATAGAGTCCGAGTTTGCGTGAATTGGACTTCGTATGAAGAAGTTATGGCTATCGGAAGTTTTTGAAAATTCAAAACAGCTCGCAGGAAATTTAAAATTCAAACTGAAAGTGCAGAAGCGGGCTGGGCGGGAAAATTCCCGCCCAGGCAGGTCGACTGGGGAGTCGATACTAGTGTCGACCTCCCCTCCCCCCCCCCCCCCCCCCCAGGTCGACTATAGTGTCGACCTGGTTAGTCAGCTAGGGTTTTGACTGAGCCCAGTTCTGAGCTGCTGATGTGTATTTAGGGCTGAGTTGGAAAATTAAACGGTTCAGGTTAGTTCTGAGTTGATCTGACGGTCTAAATAAACCCTAAACTCTATAAATACCTAGGTAGTCTCTCACCCTAATTCATATGAAAAATAGAATAGCTACCGTCATACCGCCGCCATGGAACTCAGTCTAGCCGCCGCCAACTAAGAAGGAAGAAAAGCTAATCAAATACTAATTCTACTCAACCCTAAAGCAAATCAAGACTCTCTTTTCTTCTCGGAATTGTGAGTATGATGATCTTAACAAGATTATTGTTAAACTAATTCGATTAAGTTATGAATGGATTATAAGTGAATGATGTGGATTATCATATATGTTGTTGTAAACCCTTTGCTATCATGTATGTTGTAAATCCTATGTTATGTGATGATGATATCATATATGTTGTAAATCATGCTATGATGATGTTATATATGTTGAAAGTTTCTATGCTAAGTTGAGATGAATCATACATGTTATAAAGTCATGATGTTATTGTCTATGCTAGTTAGTTCATGTTAATCAAATCATAATGTTTGGGCTATGTTGATCTATATGACAAGTCACATATGCAAGTTTAGGTTGATTAGTAAAAGTTATGAACATATGCCATGACATCTATTATGACATCTAGAACTATGCTAAGACATATGTGTAATTCTATGCTAGTTCACACCATTATTATGTTGCCTAAAACCCCATATGCAAGTTTATACATAAATTTGGGTTATGATCATATCATGTAAATTGTGACATTTAACAAGTTGACACTTTTAGATCCTTAACATGTGTAGTTTATGCAAGTTTCACCCCTATTATGATTGGATTATTTTATTTGGCTATATGTTTGATAATTTATCTGTGTGCTATGAGTTAGACTATTCGAGTCTAACGTATATTCTGCGTTGAATAAGCGAACGTATAAACGTGGGGTAGGGGTAATATTAAGGATTTAATAATAAGAAGTTGGGGTGCAATTGATATGATTTTGCATGCCATGAGTGGATGACCATAATTGAGTCAATTATGGGCATCATTAAAATTGGAAGTAATTAATAATTTGAATAGGGAATTATTAAAACTGGGGTAAAAGATTATAAGTGATAATCAATGCTTAGGACACGAGGTTGGACTCGTTTGTGACGTAAACCTGCCCGGACCCGCCCGGAAAATCCAGTGGTCACAAATGTCAGCCCAATGTGAGAGGTCCAAGGCCTAAACTAAAGCATAACAGTTGTAAAGACACGAGGTTAGACTCTTCTATGGTATAAGACTGCCCGGACCCGCCCGGCAAATCCAGCTGCCATAAATGCCAGTCTAATGTGAGAGGTCTTTATGAGGTTATGGCCTGAATGAACTAAGAAATACTTAACCAGATAAACGTGTAAGGTGGGACATGGGGGTTAAGTAGGTGCCTTGGGTGGCATGAGGAATCTAGTGGGTGCCCTTAGTGGCATGTGAAATACGATTAGTAAGACTTAACTAAACACACATGTAAATGAACATGACTAAGAGGGTTAAGTGGGATATACTAGTGGTGACAAGCTTAGGTGGGTAGCTTGTGGGGGCCCATTTCAACCAGTATCCCAAACGTATCTTTGTGGGCTCGACCCAAGTCGAGGACGGGACTCGCATATTGGGTTTGACTATAAGAGGCCAAAACGGGGAGCGGTGGCAACGCAAGTCCAACGGGTTTCATATGCGTGTATGGACCCGGGCTGGTAGGTAAGACGTTGTTGCATCGTGTAGGTATAAGCCGTGCATTCTCAAGTTGTATCGGGTTGCCACTTTAGGGGAGTGATACACCCCACTGTGTGGCCAGCACGTGTATCTACGAGTAGGGAGCCGATCGCAAGTGGGTTGTGGGGTACACCTAGTGGAAATAGGGGCAGACGGCACCTATGTAGTCAGCTAGAGGTACGTAAGACTATTTATATTGTTTCTGTGTGAAGCAAGTGGGATCAACCTTAAGGGTAACTGGTGCGGTGCAGTGTAGTAATGTGCGGTGCAGTGAAGTAATTATTCGTTAGTAATTTGGTATGCCTTTACCGTTATCTTTAACGTTATCTTTATCTGCTCATTCCATACCCAATAGTTCATAGACATTTACTTGTCTTCCAGCTTATGCCTTAGTCTAGTTATTTTGATAATAGTATTGTTAGAATTATCATACTCGCCAGACTTTATGTCTGACCCCCTCCATTTCTATCCTTTTTCCCCCTTCAGGTCCTCAAGTTGGGCCCAGCTCTAGTGGAGTTTGACTGGATTGCTTTATCTCTCTTGGAAAGCTTGGACCGTTGAAGTAATGTCCAGCTTGTTATCTTCTTTAATGGCTATTTGTGTAATGGGATTATGTATTTTGTTTTAGAAGATGGATATTGTACTTGACTCTGATTTATGATTTTATGATGTAACAAACATGTTTAATTTCCACTGCAATAAAATGAAGTTTTAGTTTTCCAAGTACTACTTATTATCTGTCTTGTTGTAATTTTTCTGTTCTATATTCACTTATAACCTCCATGGAAGTTAATGCATTCCCTTTGTGAGTGATATTAATGGACGTGAGGCATTACAAGTACGAACATGATTATCAAACAGGTAAACTAAACTCTCAACAGAAATATGTCTACCTCGTTCCTGCAGAGGTGCAACAAGAGCATGAACCTGCCCTCCAGAAGATAAATCCAGTCCTCTGTCCCTGCCCTTGCCTTTTTGGGCAGTCCTTGGACAAGTTCTAATATCCCCGCACTGGAAACAAGCGCCTAATTCCCTCTTTTTCTTTCTATAGTCCCTAGCCAATTGTCCATGTATCCCACAGAAATTGCACTTCATCTTCTTATGGGATTTATTATATTCCCGCCTATCTTGGGGTCCGTCTTCTTATTCTGAGATCCATCTCCTTTCTTGTTTTGAGGCTCTTCCTTCTTCACCTCCTTCTTTCCATCTTTGTTCTCCTCTTGCAACAGAGCCATGTCCACCGGTCTCTCGTAAGTCGCTCCTATAGGTACATGGGACATTGCCAAACCTTGCAGCGGCTCATTCAGTTCTTTGGCAAAGCGGAGAGCCTTCTTGTGTCGAGTGTTTACTAACTCCAGTCCAAATCGAGCAAGCTGGTTGAATTTATTGACGTATTCTTTGACCGACGAGCTTCCCTGTTTAAGTGATAGGAACTTCTCCATTTGCAGACTTTGCTCAGCTTGTAAGAGGAACTTCATTTCAAATCTCGCCCTGAAGTCCTCCCAAGTCTCTATCGGTCTTTCAGCATTAGTGACTTCCCACCAGAAGGAGGCCTCGTCTTTGAGAAACCACACCACCAGCTGTAGTTTCTGCCTCTCATCTACTTCAAAGATAACGAATAAGTCCTCAGTCTCCTTGAGCCAGTTTCTGGCTTCCACGAATGATTCGCTCCCCTTAAAGTATTTTCCACCCATGGATCTAAAGTCTCTACAGATCTTTTAGAAAGCATTTCCTCTCGGAGGAGGAGGAGGATGAGGAGGATCTAGGGGAGGAGGAATGTCTGCTAGGCCCGTGTCATTGGCCCTAGCATCTAGGTATCTCCTGAACCAGCCAGGTACAGGAACACCCTATGGAAGGTTAAGATCCCTAGACATGCTGAAACAAAAAGGAAAGATTCAAAACGAAGGATAAAAAGATAGTGCATATGGCTTTGGGGATTATGCCTTTTTAAATTAACACTTTTTCTTGAAAATGCTTCTTTATGACTTCTTTTTGAAAAATAGTTTCAAAATTTTTATCCGATCTGGTAACATTTAGCTCTGATACCAAGTATAACACCCCACCTCCGTTAAGGTCACTCTCGAAGGGAATGCCTTAACTTCGGTGGAGCGTTTTAAGGTACAAGATACTAATAAATTACAAGACAGAAAATTTATGCAACGGAAAAAAAATCAATATTATTCCATAAACACTTATTCAACACAACAATTCAACAACTATTTCAACCTTCCAAATTTTTACAACTTTTCATCTGTCTTGAAAACATAAAGAAGCAATACTGAAAATAAAATGACGTAAATCCCCAATAAGTGCTTGACCATAGCCATAGCTCAAAAAGGAAGTCTTCAAGCTTTGGCTAACCTGGACTAAGCAGAAGTGTTTCCTCTTTGCGGACCTGGGGGGAGGGGGGAACGGAAGAAAAGAAGCGAAAGGAAAATGGGTCAAACATAAGTCTGGTAAGCCCAGTTATTTAATAGCATGTAAACAAGTAAAAGACTATGACATGAATAAACTGAACTTAGAATGATACCACAAGGATAGGGTAGTCCTAAAACGAGGTAAAGTACGATTTAAATAGATTTGGCTATCGCACCCACTTTTATTTCTCTGTACCCACTAAGACCTGTTTAACGAGCACTGTATGTACATGATAAAGTGATCCCATTCATGTATTGATCGGGTCCTACTCGCCTTCATGTATTCCCGGTGTCATGCGGCTCCACGTGATTTTTAAATACTTGTGCTGGTTCCAGTATAGGGTGTATCAAGTCCTATAATGGCAACCCTGACACGACTCAAAGATGCACAAGTGTACGTCTGGTGCCCAGTGCCTGGTTTTTCCACACCGGAGCCCGTGCACACCCGTACTCCGTCGGAACCTACATTGACGCACCTAACCGCCGCCCTTTTGGCCGCTTATATTCAGCCCAGTGATCGTGCCCCACCCTGCCTAGTTCAGGGTACCTTGATACATCCATGTAGGTTACTGCTGAAATGGTTCCCGTTACTAGGGTTTTTCTAGTCAACATGCTAAATTGTTTAAGTGTCCTTGGTTTGACTTAACCCCTAACAATCTTGTCTAGTTAACATGTTAAGTTGGTTAAGTGTTTCCTCAATTACTTAACCCCACCAATCTTGTCTTGTTAACATGTTAAGTTGGTTAAGTGTTCCCTTAATTACTTAACCTCACCATTTCTAGCTTGATTGTTCATGAGCTTTAATTAATTAATTAATGCACCAACCACTCACATTAGACAGGTATTGTTGTGGTTACTGGATGTGCCGGTCGGTTCCGGGCAGTTTTACACCACAACTCAGTCTAACCTCGGGTCTTTCTGGGCTTGATGCACTAACCTCTCACATTAGACAGGTATTGTTGGGGTTACTGGATGTGCCGGTCGGTTCCAGGCAGGTTTACACCACAACTCGGTCTAACCTCGGGTTAGGCATATCCATCTTTTACATTTTATATATGTCAATTTTCTACAAGTGTTTCATGTCACATATTTTAATTATGTTCAAGACTAATGGTATAAATTATACCATTCATGGCCTTAACCATTTGCATGGTTTTGGGCCCAACTACATTATTAACATGTTTTGATTTACTAAATATCCCAACGCTACCCCCGTTTGTTCATTCGTATTAATCACATAAAGTCATTGGGCCTGCATATTAGCCCAATTTATAAACAAGAGGTAAAGAAGGGAACATGCATAATATAGATTCAACCAAATATGTAAATTTTGCATAAAAATTTATTCATATAATTTAACATCTCACATGAACTTGCATATAATTTAGACTTAGATAATCCTAAGCCTAAAACATGTTAATATGTAGATCTAGGCATGTGTGAACATAGCCTCAATTATAAACTAGCATATGACATAATCATGACATGTCCAATCCCAAGGCATGTATAATTTTAACATTAACATATAGGTGTGAACTAGATCTAACAAGGTGAACTTGCATATGTCCACTTTACAAACATGCATATAAATATAGATCTAGTTTTGGATCTAACATGTAACTTGCATATGAACATATGTAAAATTAGATCGTGACTTGGATTTATCATAAAACATATAACTTGCATTAGTCATATGAACCTAGATAGATCATGACATGGATCCAACATAAAATTTGTAACTTGCATATGAACATTTGAACATATATGTAGGCATATGGATCTAACATAAAGCATATGAATATATATATGTAGATCTTGACTTGGATCTAACATAATACATACAACTTGCATTAATCATATAAACATATTTATGTAGATCCTAACATGAAACATATAACTTGCATATGATATTGGTAGTTTCATTCTCAATCTTTAATAGATCCAACACCAAGTCCAATAAGCCACAAACATTCCAAGACAATTCATGATAAAATCATCACAAGAAACAAACATGAATTAGCATCGTCAATATTATACAACACGGTATAGTTCTATTTTTCACTTTATATCAAATCACGTCTTAAATTTATTTACATCTAAAAGATAACTACACTTACAAAAGACAATCTTGATTTCTGGAATTTGTATTTTGAAGTTGAAATGCTCGCCTTTAATGTAGACAATCGCTGTTTTAGTTTAATTTTGATTTAATTTGGTTTGTCCCTTTTAATTTGCTTCAAATTGAACAGCGGCTACTCGAGGTTGTCTAATGGCAGCATGACGGCTCTTGGTTTGACTTTTAATATGATTTAGGGTTGAGGTATTAGGTTGCTTATATAGAAGTTTGATTTAATATGAACCGTCAGATTAACCTAGAGCAAATCAAAGCCATTCAGATAAGATAGAATAGCTACATCAGCCCTAATGACTGAGTAAGGAGTCCATCAGGACCAATCAGATGCTACATCTGCCTTAGAGCGAATCGGCCCACGGGTTGACAGCCAAACACCCTGAATCAACCCCTAGTTGACCCAGTGGGGCTTGGGTCGACCTCAAAAATGGGCCGATTCGGTTATTCCCCCTCCCGATTCGCTGTTTTGTACTTTTTTGCATATTTATTTATTTATTTATTTATTTATTATATATATCTATATATATATATTTCTCATATGCATACAAACTTCAAGGCTTAATAACTTCTTCATAAGGTATCCGTTTTATGCAAACCAAAAGTCTATCTTGACCAAAATTTTGAGACGAGCGTAATAGCGCAACCCATTTCACTTAATTCTTATTCTAAAAATTAAGTGTTCTTGAATTTGTTAATTTTAATATTCTCAGAAAATTCGGGGTGTTACAAATAGGATAGCAGAAAACACAGAATCCCATAGCGGAATTGAAAACATAAAATAATAGTAATGACAGATGAACTGTCACTCCAAGATACAAAGTATGTCAGAGTTAAAACAAATCCTATCAGCTGGACAGTTATATAATTCTGACCATACGAATGTCGATAGGTAAATATAATACAGTGGGAATAAATAATAAGTTACAGGAACTTCTAACTCTACTCCGTGAGCTCCTTATCCAATTGAGAACAACCTAGAAACAAGCTCGGTCTGACTGAGTGTTATAATGAAATAACACACAAATCAGTTTGGAAAAACAGCACGAGAAAATTCAAGTAAACGGAAACAAGTTATGATTTTGTGAGACCACGCAGCCGATTTTGGAATGGGTTTTTATCTCACTAAAACCACATATATAAGCATTAACACAATTCAGAAATACAAAAATAAACAAGGAATTAATGTCATATGTGTGTGTGTATATATATATATATATATATATATATATATATATATATATATATATATATGAATGTCTACGAAAAGGAAATAATCGAACAACAACACATGGAGAAGAGAATACATCACTTCTCGATGGAAACAAATAAACAATCCAAGGATTTGGATCCAACAAGGGAGAAGTAAAATTTTCCAAATAAATGGAACCGCACCGTTAATCATGGACTATGTCAATCATAACAACATTTAATCTCACCATGGATTAAATTATCTAAACATCGCGAAAGGTTTAAGAATAGAATGAGAAATTTTCCAACAAATAATAACTAGTAGAGTGCGCTTCCCTAACCAAAATTATACCTCTAGAATATACTAAGAACTTTGATAGCTTTCGGAAATGTTCAAGTCGGACCCCGTAAGAAATCCGAGTATTTCACATATGCGCGTAGACACAACTGAAGAAAATCTAGAATAGATGTGATAACGCCCTAATAGGAGCAACCCTACATAGCTTGACTTCCACTCTCTCTTTTGGTTTAGCCATTGCCAACAAAGGATAACAGTGCCCAAAGAGCAACAAATCGTTTTAACTTGACAATACCACATAAGAAGGTTGAACCAATAAATGTTAAATCAACTATCAGAAATATTAAAATGATCGTATATGGAAATTAAATCACATTCCCTTATTATTATTTGTCGATCCCAAACTTGTACTATCCTTAATTAAAAATAAAATCGAGTAAGTTATAGTAGTGTTATCTCTAGGCATCACCCTAACAATGTTTTCAGTCTTCAAGATAGGAGAGAATACTTCAGCATCTTATGATAGGAGTATAAATAAATATTTTCCATATAAGTGTTATCTTTTAGTGAAATTTTCTTTCTTCATCCGTATCAAAAACTTTTAAAACTTCAAAACTCAAACTATGCTTGGTTTTCACATTTCAGATACTTGAACAGAGACACTTTTAACAATATTCTTTAAATTATTAGTTTTAAGAGCTAGTTATAAATCAAAATGCATATTAAAGAAAGGTCAAAAATCAATATTTGTGAAATGATATTTTATAATCATTTGAAATGATTTCCAAGGAAAGATTTAAATAAGAGTTTAAAGTTCGCAAATATTTTATAAGATTTAAATGAGTATACCCAATATAAAGAATGGTTTGAGTAAAAGAATATTCCAAAGTGGAATGAGACTCGTGATATCTTTGTATATCTATATTGGTTTTAAAGATGCGCCAGTTATGTCACAAAGACCGAGTGTAACCCATTCTGAATAACTATATGATGAGTAATAAAGATTTTGAAGACGGCGGTTGAAGACCGAGAATCTTCACATCGTAGGACTGTTTGTTGATGTCTCAAATAGGTGGCCGCCTATTATGAGGTTATATTTTGATAGCGATCCGAACGTAATTGGAGATTTTTCGAATTTGCAAGGACCTCTCTTCTTTATTGGACGAGGAATAAGGTTCCTTTGGTTTTGTTCAAACCCATAATGGACTTGTATGGATGTATGTCTGACATTGTACTTTACGACATAACAAATTAGTTTCTGTTGATGATATATCAGTTGGTGGCAGAGGATCTATCATCTTATCTTAACACCCTCCTTTGAGACATATGTACTCAGAGGGTTATATAATAATAGATATCAATTATATGTTGTGAACTGATCGTGTGGCATGCTAAGTGCTGCTGGAAGATAGATCATAGCTTTTGTGGAAAAGAAGAGCTTTGTGGAATGTGACTACAGGGACTCACAACCCGCAAATGAGCAAAAATAGAGTGAAGTAACGCAGAGTTAAGGACAAATGTTTCCTTCTAATTGAGAAAGTGATGTTATGGTACGGAGCCCAGGCAATTTACATATGTGGAGATGTATCGAGTTGCCTTGGATAATGATCGGTTATGACCGGGAGACGTTATATTTAGGAGAAACCTGAACTACACCCGTGTAGTGGGTCGGCTCTGCCGCTATAGAGAAAGGGATCATCTGTTGGTTCCCAGGGCATCCCGCTAGAGGTTTACCCGTATCGGTTAAGGAAGATCCTTTGCCTCGGTCATTGTTGGAACCCAACCTTCACTATGAGCCTTTATGGTTTTAGTTGTAATCTATGTATGTAGACGTAATATATGGGTACCTACGTCTGCTAAGATTTATACATTTACTTTCGAAAGCGATTTCCACACTACACATTCATGATAATATCCAATGACTTTTGCGTACCAAGCATATTTAGTTATCATAAGGTAAAACTTGCTCCTAATGGTGTGTACTTGCATTGTGTAATGGGATGCTCGTCTTATAGTAGCTTCATTTTCCAAAAAGCATGCACAAAGCTTTGATATTATTTTGATGATTGTTTGATACATGTATGGATTGTTATCTAGTTCTCAATTTGGTTAATCCAAGCCTGACTCAAGTGTTTTGGCACTCGGGTCAAATCCGATTGTATTTCAGGTTTAAGTAGGACTCGAGGAGTTCTCAGACGACTCCAAAAGATCTGGTAATCTTCTTCAGAAGGAAGGGTGTATTCTACTTTCTATTACTTAGATGTCAGGGTTGTATTATGTGAGGATAGTGTTTATAACTATCCATGGTATATCTACTATGATTATTTAAACATTTTTGCGTTTAATGTTTCCGCTGTAAAGTTATATTTAAATATTACATTTTGTTCTATTGCGATGTGAGATTCTATTCTTGTCTCTTATTTTGTTCCGCAGTTTGCTCTGATAAATCCCAATGGATTGAGTTTACGATATTTGTTTTGTGGTATATGTCCCAAAGGATGTGTTAAATATCGATTATCAAAGATCAAAAATTCGGTTTATCGCAGGACATTTTGAGGATGCTTACTTTTTGGACTAGACTTGTGTGGTTTATAGTAGGTCCAATGGGTGAGAATCTTCGGGGTCGTCACATATGGTATCAGAGCTCTTCTTTAGCGATAAACCTTAGCTCTGTGGAGTAAAAGCTCGTCAGAGATAGGATCATTAGTATCCTAGGACAAGTAACTCATTAGAGATAGTGTTAGAAATACCCTAGAATGAGTTGAGAGTATCATATGTGAGAGACGTATTTGTGATTTTCATATATAAATGATTTTTATTTTTAAAAGAAGAATAATATATTTTTTATATGCAAAAGGATTATGTTTTGATAACATGTAAGTTATATTTGAAAAGTTGATCAACTAATTGATTGTTGGATGTGATGCTTGATAATTAGTCTAACTAATTAAGAAGAGTATAAGTATATACTTAGGTAAGTCTAGCTATGAGGTATAATAAAATTAAAATATTCAGCAATGCATTTAGGAATCGAAATAGGAAGCAATCGTAGATGTTATATCTGAGTAGGGTAAACTTAGTAAAACTTTGTGAAGGATCAAATAAAGTTATTAGAATTAAATATGAAACTCCTTATTTATTTTAATAAAAATATTTTAGGAAATGTACAGGTTTAAAAGGTTAGTCTAAACTTATTTTCTAATTAGAAGCACTTTATTTAAATTATAGAGGGGTAAGCAGCTTTCAGTTCAATGGTACTTGGACCATTCAGAGAGCCTTCTAGATCCATCAGTTTTTCTGATAGCTCGGATTATAGGTTGTCAGACTCCCAGAGTAGGGATCACATGGATAATTCTTCAAATACGGCAGATCATAGCAGCAGCGATGAGTACCTATTAGATTCCACCTCAGCCTTTAGACCAATAGAGGCTTTAGATTTAGATTTAGATTCAAATCTAGAGCATGTTCCAATAGAGTTAGATTCCATAGAGCCTGAGGATTCAGGTGCTTAAGATGATTGGAAGTTGGTAGATGATGAGGGCCTTGTGTTTGATTCAGATGGTCACATCATTATAGATGATCCAGTTCTAGCAGCACCACCTTATAGCGGATATTCAGCAGCCACGAATGATGGAGATTATCCCTGAATTTATTTCTGAGATTGTTCTAGAGGCTATTCATTAGGATCCCGAGCGGGCATTTCCTGAGTTACCACAGCCAGAGTTAGTTGGGCCGATGTGGGATGAGCAACAGATGGAGCAGGAGTTGGATATTGTATATGTGGTTAGATCTCGTTTTGGTGCAGGATAAGCACTAGATATATATTTTGGGGCACGATACCATTTTGGTATTATATAGACCACCTCAAGTACATAGTACGTGCTCAGGTCGGTAGGTTAGGTGCGTATACGTAGCTTATACCTTAAGTGGCACTCTACACTAGGGTATAGGTTCCGTCTATAGTATGATGTTCTGTTTATGATGTACTAGGATGTGATATGATATGAGATTTTTCGTTACAAATGCATGAGTATTGTTTCAGTATTTTATTCTTTGCTTTGTTCCGATTTCAAGGATGAAATCTTTTTAAGTAGGGGAGATTGTAATGACCCGTATTTTTGGTCACTTCAAATTTGGGATTTATTTTAAATGGATAAGTCTAGTTGGATTTAAAATTTAGTAAATATTGGATTTTTATAATGGAACAACTGGTATTTTAAATGTGTAAGATAAGGGTTAAATTTATCAAGATAAAATATATATTATAATTTGATATACAAAACAATGAATAAACTGATAAATTGGTCAACTAGTTTTGTTAATTAAAATAGCAGTATAATTAACGTATTTGGTTTAGATTTATTTTGGTTTGAAAATATTGACAAAAGTTTAATGTGGTATACAATATTTTTAACCTGTTTATAAATTTTATTGTTAATTTATATCAATAGAAGATACCAGTATTATTTACACTAGTTTTAAATTGGAAATTTAAATCGTTAAGAGAATAATACTTATTAATAGCTATTTAGAAACCCCCATTAGTATCTCAAATGGCTAATGGCATCTTAATTTAACATATTAACATACTTAAAGGTTTTATGTAGCTTAGATAATTCAAAGAAGTGGTTAGTGCTTTCTTATGCATGCTTATGTAATAATTAATTTAATTTTAAAAAAATACAACTCTTTAAGCACCATTTCCTAACCCCCTCCCCTCTTCATTAGACAACTTACCCTCTCTCACATCCACTTGTCACTCTTTTCCATGTTGCCTCTTCCTTATGTAACTTAACATGTGGGTTAAAAGATCATTTCATTCTCATTTTGTTTACATTTTCATTTTAGCTTTTTCTTCCTCTCCACAAAACTCCACCTCCGTCGGCCACCAGCATCAGCGCCACCTTTCCACACCGTGCATAGGTCCCTAGCACCCACGAGGGGCCCCTTGGCCAAAAGGCCCTCCTTCCCTCCTTAAAATCCAAAGCCTCCACCTTTACTTCATTTTTGCACCACCCAAGTTCTTCCACCTCTTCCTACCACCACCGCACCTCCCTATGGACCCCGCCACCATGGGCAACACCCCCTCACCCAAGCCATGGGCCCCACTCCCCTTGGTCGTTCCCTAAAAGCCTTAAAGATCCCAGTTTTCCTCTCCTAAATGCAAACAAAAATATATACACAAGTATATGTGCTGTTCATGAAGAGTTTGAAGTGGAAAAGTTGCTAACTTGATTGCTAACTGAAGTTTAAGGTCGTAGAGAAGCTAAGAAAGTCCTACGCTAAAGTTTGGTGGAGTGGAGAAGCAATGGTGAGCGAATTTTGCTAACGTTTGGTTGTAATTAGTGTAGCTAATTATGTTGTGTTTAATAATTTTTAATTGGCTAAGTAATTATGGGTTTAATGGTGATAATGATTTAGTTAGAAAGTTAATTACTTAGTGGTTTAGTAATTAAAGTGGTTACCTAAATGGTTATGAAGTTGCACCATAAATAAATGATCGGTTAGTTTGGTTGATAACGTGGTTGTTATGGATGGATGATTATTTGATGATAATGAAGTTAGCAGTTAATTTTGATAATACATAGATTTGCTAGGTAAATACGTGATTAAAAATTTGGTTCGGATAATTTAAAAAGTCCAAAATATTCAATACTTAGTAATGAAGTACTTTGAAATGTTTACTTAATTATCAAGTAAATGAAAAATGGATGAATAGTGTCGTAAATTAATATTGACGTGACATTGATCAATATTAATGTGACGTTGACTGATAACTTGATGTTATGTGTGTTGACATTAATTTGACATGATTGGATTTGCTAATAATAGCAAATAAATTATTAACGATGGTTAATACTTTAGTTAAAGTGGTTTGAAATAGTAATTAAGTGTTTATGACCTTAACACTTATGTTAATGATGCCATTACATAATAATTGATTGTTAATGAATGTTAATGGATGTTATTGATGTGTTAAACCCATATAATTTAGATTATATGGTGATTGATTGAGTCTTATTCCAAATTGGAATTCAATTGAATATTTTATTAATTAAATAAATGAAGAAAAATAAAAATTTGAATTTTTAATCCAAAATGATTTGGAAAGATAGTTTAAGTAATTACGAATAGTTTTCGTAAAGGTAGAAAATTTATTTGAATAATTTTTTAAGTAATTAAGACATGTTCAAATTTAAAATTTAATTGTGAATAATAACTTTAAATAGTGAAGTTCGGTTTGGATATGTAGAAAATGTTTTAACTAGATTTTATTATCCAAACTATCTTACTTTTTTTACGGATTTCAAGAAAGTTTGGGGTTCAAAAGACGAAGTTTGAAAAATAATATTACTTTAATGATTTAAATAATATTATAATATTTAAATAATAGAAAATTTGAATTTAAAGTTAAATATTGTAAATGTAGCTTCCAAAAGTTATTATATATGTTTTATATGATTAATAAATTATTCTGAAGGAAATTCGACTTGATTTTAAATATAAGTCGAAGTTTGGTCTAAATAGTACTAGTCGCGCTAGTACAGTTTGGGACCCGAAATTGGATTTTTATGAAATAAGCTATTTTTAAATTATTAAAAATAAAGATAAATTATGATAAATCATAATAAATGGTTTAAAAGTGATTGGATTGAATATAATAAGTTTTGAAAAGATAAAAAACCTATTTTATGAAATGAACTCTTTTAGCAACCCTATTTGCAATGGGCTCATGGAACGTGTTGAAATAAAAAGGTTTCGATATAACCAATGTTATCCAAAGGTTTTGCAAATATATCCAAAGGATTATGATTAGGATTTTAAGATATTTTGGGATTTGAGAAGTATGTAACAAAGTTAAGTTTTTGAAATAACAAATTAAATTGGAATCAGTTTGGTTATAACTAAGATAAGTCTCCGTGGATGAAGACTTTTACTATTTAAGGAATTTAAAAGACTTTGTCGTTATTCCACTTATAGTGTTAGTCTGATACGAGAATTTATATCAATTATGAGTTGTTATTGATTCCCGTGAAGATTTCATTGTGAATGAAAGAATGATTTTGGGTTTATCATGAACGATGTCTTAAATGACGTTTGTTCTTTAACCCATTTAAAGGAGAAGATTTCCAAAGTTAAGTTGAAGTGAAATCTTTAATTAATTTGACTATAAAGATTTAATGAAAGAGTTTCCCCTAGCAAACGATAATGGGAACAAGTTTAAGGATCGCCTAAAAGAAAATAAGCATGTTTTTCGCGTAAAGATAAGATTGAATCTTAAATAAGATTTTGGGATAAAGAAAGAAGTTGGAACTTGATTGTTTTAACGTTAAATTAGGTGATCTTCTGGGTGTTTGATTTGATGTTGATTTAAGCCTTCGGGGTGATACACTTGATAGATTATTCTCTTGGCTTTGCGCAATCAAGAACTAATACTGGTTAAAGAATGGTTTTCCTTAATGATAAGATTAAGAAATAAGAAATCGTAAGTACGATTTTGGGCTAGAGATATGATCAAGGAAATATAAAGTAATCTACCCTAATCAATGATCAATGGATGTGTTGGGTTTGGGTAAATATGTTTTCTCGTAAAGACAAATGAAATCTTTAATCAGTTTTGGAATGAAAGAATGGAATTAATAAGGGCAATTAGATATAGAGTACGGCCAGTTTTGCTCCATGGGTTGAATAGGTTGAGAATGGGATAATGATTTGAGAAATTACCTTTTCATGAGATTTAATAATCTCGGTAAAGCGTAGAAACCCTGGTTTGAGTTAAATTTTTGAAATGAGATTTTTATGATCTTTTGAAATGATTTCCAAGGAAAGAATTAAACAAGAGTTTAAAATATGCAAATCTTTGATAAGATTTAAATGAGTATACCCAATATAAAGAATGATTTGAGTATAAGAATATTCCAAAGTGGAATAAGACTCATGATATCTTTGTATATCTATATTCATTTTAAAGATGCGCTAGTTATGTCAGAAAGACCGGGTGTAACCCATTCTGAATAACTATACGGCGAGTAATGAAGCTTTTGAAGATGGTGTTTAAAGACCGGGAATCTTCACATCGTAGGACTATTTGTTAATGTCTCAAATAGGTGGCCACCTATTATGAGGTTATATTGTGACAACGGTCTAAACATACTTGGAGATTTTTCGGATTTGCAAGGACCACTCTCCTTTATTGGACAAGGAATAAGGTTCCTTCAATTTCGTTCAGACCCATAACAGACTTGCATGGATGTATGTCTGACCTTGTACTTTATGGCATAACAAAATGGTTTCTATTGATGACATACCAGTTTGTGGCGGAGGATCTATCCTCTTAGCTTAACACCCTCCTCTGATACATATGTACTTAGAGGGTTATATATTAATAGATACCAATTATATGTTGTGAATTGACGGTGTAGCATGCTAAGTGCTGCTGGAAGATAGATCAAAGCTTTTGTTGAAAAACAATGCTTTGTGGAATGTCACTTCAGGGCCTCACAACCCGGAAATGAGCCGAAACAGGATGAAGTACCGCAGAGTTAAGGACAAACGTTTCCTTCTAGTTGAGAAAGTGATGCTACGGTATGGAGCCCAGACAACTTACTTACGTGGAGATGGATCGAGACGCCTCGGATAATGGTCGGTTACGACCAGGAGACATTATGTTCAGAAGAAACCCGAACCACACCTGGTGTAGGTGGGTCGGCTCTGCCGCTACAGAGAAAGGGATCATCTGTTGGTTCCTAGGGCATCCCGCTAGAGGTTTACCCGTATCGGTTAAGGAAGATCCTTTGCCTTGGTCATTGTTGGAACCCAACCTTCACTATGAACCTTTACGGTTTTAGTTGTAATCTATCTATGTAATGCTAAGATTTATAAATTTACTTTCGAAAGCGATTTCCGCACTAGACATTAATGATAATATCCAATGACTTTGGTGTACCAAGCATATTTGGTTATCATAAGGTAAAACTTGCTCCTAATGGTGTGCGCTTGCATTATGTGATGGGATGCGGGTCTTATGGTAGCTTCATTTTTCCAAAAAGCATGCACGAAGTTTTGAAACCCTTTTGATGATTGTTTGATATATATGTATGGTTTGTTATCTAGTTCTCAAGTTGGGTAATCCAAGCCTGACTCGAGTATTTTGGCACTGGGGTCAGATTCGAGTGTATTTCAGGTTTAGGAAGGATTCGAGGAGTTCCTAGACGACTCCAAAAGAGCTGGTAATCTTTGTTAGAAGGCAGGGCGTATTCTACTATCTATACTTGGATGTCATGGTTGTATTATGTGAGGATAGTGTTTATATCTATGCATGGTATGTCTACTCTGATTATTTAAATGTTTTTCCGATTTAATGTTTTTGCTGTAAAATTATATTTTAAATATTATATTTTGTTCTATTCCGCTGTGAGATTATGTTCTTGTTACTTGTTCTGTTCCACTGTGTTTGCTCTGATAAACCCTAATGGATTGAGTTTGCGATATTTTGTTTTGCAGTATATGAAAACCGAGGATGTGTTAAATATCGACTATTAAAGATCGAAAAATCGGTTCATCGCGGGACATTTCGATGATGCTTACTTTTTGCACTGGACTTGTGTGGTTTATAGTAGGTCCAAAGGGGGATGATTTTCGAGGTCGTCACAATTCATATATCCTGTTTCGACACATGTGTTGGCACAGAAGTAGCCTACATCGACACAGGCAGTAGGGATTGCACAGGCACTTCCTACTGTTTCCTTTTGTTCCTGAGCCTGTTTTATGAGTTCTTTCGATGGTTCAATGATTTTCAAGATGAGTTTAGTGACGATTTGATGGGGTTTAATCATGTTTTCGGATAAGCCAAAAGTATATCGGATCATGAATTTCTTGTCAATTTCAATGTTGATTCCATGTGAATTTTTATGTGTTTTTTGTGACACCGTGCACATTTTTATATCCGTTACATATATATATATTGATACGTGTATATGTATATATATATATATATATCATTAGCACTAAGGAAGATTTCTTCATTTCGATTTTATAAAATTAAACCATCTCAAGGCAATAGTAGACAATATTTTCTAAATATAAAGATTTTAAAGAAATAGCCTGAACGTTTTCTAAATCGTTTTATAAAATTTGTTTTCTTAAACTAATTGTTTTCCGTATATGAAATCACACAATTTTGCCCTTCAAGAAAGCGAGAACGTGATTTAAACGATATAGTAAATCACCGGGATGGGATATATAGATTAATTATATCCGTTAATTTTAGACTCGGCGATCGAAGTTGATGTTTTCCAGTGTGAAGTGGGCTAGCTTATAATAAATCGAGTAGTGAAAATGTACGATATATGGTGTATTGTTTCATTATTCGGATTACTATTTTGGAGTCTGTGACACATTCTTTGTTGTTTGTGTATGCTACTACTTGCTTAGGGGAAAAGCAAGACTCGGGGGAGTCTTATATGCATATTCCCTTAACTGGGTGGGTTAAAATACACTCGACCGAGGGGAAGTCTTAGTGATCGGCACCTGAATACGTGTATAATACAAGCTCTGAGGGGGAGGTCATTTGTAATGTTGTGAAAAAAATGCTGATGTTTTGGATCCATTTTGTGGCTTTGGTGATTTTGGTGTTTATGATGTTTTAGATCCATCTTTAGTGTTATATTATGGTGAATTTCCATTATAGCCATATGGCTAGTTTGAGAAATTAAGATTTGCGATCATTTTTGTGGAATTAAACTCTTATGAGTTATTATGAAGTATTTGGAACGTTTTGATGATATTTTTGTGTACAAGTTTGATGACTTTGGGGTTTAAAAGATGATACATGTGTTGATCTCAAAGCTAGTACTTGTTAATCATTGTAAATTTTCTTATGGGATCTTGTGTCTCATGGATTTAAATTTTAATTACCCCAATTTGGGTATTTGGGTAATGTGTACTGATGGAAACACCTAATTCTGCGTTCACGGTGTCCACGAGTAATCTGAATATAAACCGGTGAATTTATCTTTTGTGAATTCTGTTGTTCTGAGTTATTTTGTTCTTTTCTAATAGAAAGGATTCATCATTTTTGTGTTTTTGAGTTTACTTGGGATTATGAGATTCCTTCTCTTATGAAAAGGAATTGCTCTCTTAATGATAGTAATATACGTTTATCTTATTGTTACTGGTATGTTTAAGCTAGACTGACCCGTGTATTTATACTCGGGTCAGACCAAGTTATTTCAGGTTAAGCTTGCTATTGACTTAAGTTTAGCTGTATCACCTTAGACAACCTCTCCTAAAGCTTATTTCTTAAATTGTGTAGTTGAGTATTGTGTCATTTGTATGTGTGTATATATATTCTTTTGAGACTTGTTGTGTATGTATACCGTTCATATGAAATCATTCGAATTTGTAGCATATGTATCTTCTGTTGTACCATATGTATTCTATTCTGTGGTCTGTGGTCTGTGGTCTGTGATCTGCGATATGATGTGACTTGTTTTGAATACGATCCTTAGCCATTGTAATTCTATATTAGATGAATTGAGTACGTTGTTCCACTCAAGGTAGGAAAAGAAAATCTTATACAATCAACCGACGTATTCAATACTCTTCTAATAAAAGATTACGGATGGTCTCTCATAACCATCCATATTCTCTGCTCTAATAGACAACATTATTCATTAATGCTCTTTATTAGGGAGGGTCTTAGTATGGGGGAATTACGGTCTGAAAAAGGAAAGCGTGAACCTGAGAACGATCGAGGCCGGGACAACAAGTTCAACAGAGGGCCTAAATATGACTCGTACACACGGCTAAATACAAGTCTAAAAACAATCTTCAAGGATATCAAAGATTGCCTCTCCATTAGGAGGCCATCCAGAAGGGAGGCAATACAGCATGAATGGGATTTTGGGAAATTGTGTTCGTTCCATAGGATAACTGGTCATGACATGGACGGATGTAAGCTTTTGTGCGATGTCATTGAGGAATTGGTAAGGAATGGAAAATTGCAATATTACATCCTAAGTAGAGTCGCAACTGCGTAGAATGATCAACCGTCGACTGCACGACGTGAAAGTGGGTCCAGCTCACGGGGAGGACTCGTTATCAACTAATGAGTCTGTATGGAAATTGGACCGTGAACAATGGTTACGTCGTCCAACCCATGTACGGCACTAAGATTTAGTTCCTAGGCATGCTCTATACCCAACTATAAATCATCGCTTTTGCTCTCAATAAACAACGGCTAAATCAACATACCCGTATATGGGATTAACTTTTATCCCTAGGCATGCTTTGTACACGACAATAAATCAATTCCTTTGCTTTCACTTTCAACGAACTTATAATCGGTAGCTAAGCCTCCAAATCTTGCATGAAATCCCCAAAGATTCCTAAGTAAGCTCTAAGGCAATAATAAGCCATCGGCTTCTTTTAATATAAAAGTATTTATGTTTTCTACACTTTAATAAAATGTTGGGTGAGTATGGATGATGCTTATCGAACACTAAACCAACGATTTTATCTTGAACTTTCACTAGTACAAAATATGCTTGTTGCTTCGCCTCATTTGCTTCGGTTGTCTTTACAACTGAAGCAAATAGTGTTATTTGCATCGATTTTTACGGAAGCGATGCAAATACATAGAAGCAAATAATAGTATTTGCATCAGTTTTCTTCATAACCGATGCAAATAGCATTATTTGCATCGATCCTCGGTATCTGATGCAAATGCACCAAATCAATAGTATTATTTGCATCGGCTCCTGAAGAACCAATGCACATGCAATGAAGAAACTAGTATTATTTGCATTGGTTGTCCTTACAACCGATGAAAGTAGTGTTATTTGCATCGGTTTGCACCTATTTATGAGAAACCGATACAAATGCATCGTAGCTTATAATGTTGTTTGCATTGATTTTTTAAAAATCTAAGCAATTGCAGATTATTTTAATTGAAACAAATATGCCTATCGATAATCATAAATACCTGTTCATGTATGTTTTTATAGTTTATTATAATTAACGATCTTCAACAAAAAATTATTATAGAATGAATAATTTTTTATAATTAGCAATTATTATAATTAGTTTTTAATTAAAGTAAATATTTAACTAATTAACAATCAATACTTAGTAATTAGTATTTGACAATTAATATTTAATCAGCGAGTAATATTTAATAATTAATAAGTCATGTTTAATAATTAACGATTATTATTAATAATATAATTTTATTATTAATGATTAATAAGTAATATTAATAAATATTATAGAATAAGTAGTATATTTAACAACAAAAAATTATTATTCAACAACGCCATTAAATAATTAATAGTTAATAATTAATAATTAATTTTTAACAAATATATTAAGTAATTAGGTGCCATTTAAAATAAATTATTAATACATAAATAATATATATATATATAATTACTAACAATGGTTAACTATCAATAATCGTTATTTTATTTAATAAGCTTAATATTAATAACCAATTTAGTTATAGTTAAACTTTATCAATTACATTAAATTTTTAAAATTTGACGGTTATTATCGAATAATTAATATTAAATTTGAAGGTTATTATCGAATAATTAATATTAAACATTTAATATTTAGAATGCAACAGTAATGTTTGAAAAATAATTTATATTTAATAATTAATAGGTAGGATTTAATGTTAAATCACTAATTTTCAATAATCATTAATTAATAATTACTACTAAACAATTTACTTAAATAATTATTTAATAATTTAGACTAATGATTAATAAAAAGAATTAGTGCTTATGAGGCGATACCTAATATTTAGTAATTTATTTTAAATAATAACTAATTGATAATGATTGTTTAAAAAATTAATAATATATATATATATATATAGTTAGATAGGCAACTATTTATCATTTATGACCAATGATTATTTATCATTTATGACTAAGAATTTAAATTATATATATAAATTTAATGTTTTTTAGAAAATTATGTAAAACTGTTGCTAGCACGTCATAGGTGGAGGTGCGAGCAAAACAAGATATACCTCTGTTGCTCATTGAATTTAAATTAAGAAAGAGAAATATATATATATATGACAGGTGGGAACAAAATATGTATGTTTGCGCATCGTAACCATCTGTCCAAGGTTAAAATTCAAAAGGGAATTGGTTATTTAATTGTAAATCGAAGTTTGGAATAACTAATTAGTACTAAAAATTATTTGGTACTTAAAAGATTAAATAATTGGAAAGTAGTGTTTATTATTTAGTACATTATAACTAATAATCATATTAACAAAGCACATAGCAGAAAGCACAATCCGCATTTGAGAAATAAATCCATTCATCATCGTTCAAAAGTGACCAATCCAACGGACGAAAATACACCAATAATTCTCTTTCGCATTTTCCCTGATGTCCAGTCTTTTGTATACACCTGAACCTATCTGCTTCAGCCGTAATTTTTCTCCTTTTTCATAATGCAAATCCAACGACCATCTTCCTCCATCACTTCCAATCCCCAGTGCCGCATCCACTCCACCATTGCGAATCTGCTGAATTTCCCCAAGTCAAATCTGACAAGCACCTCCAGTAGCAAACCACTGCTACTTCACTCTAAAACAATCATAAAAAACAACCGCCTTCGACCGTTATCTGCCAAGCCATCACCGTTGACTGCCTCAAACACCTGATTCTCCATCTACACAAATCGAACAGCCTGAGCCTCATATTCAGTTCTACCAGCAAGCGAGCCCCCTAGAACATTCCAATCGAATCCCCAAACCCTTGCCAAATCAAAAATAGGTTCGAAAACCCTAATCACAATTGCAAAGTCACCGAACCACCTCGCTTCGAGCAACTTCTTCTCAAACCCGAAGCTAGATTCGAAAACCCCATATGAACAACTGAAATCGAAACCCAAAAAGAGAGAGAGAGGGAGAGAAACCATTGTATCTGAAAGCCCAGCTACAACCCTACCATTACTCAGCAGCAATCGTGGTCGGAATTTGATTTGGTGATTAGGTATTTGGTTTGAGTTATTTTGGTATTTTGGTGTATTATCTCGTCTGGTTGCGTTTTAACCTGAAAACTAGGAGGGGCGAGTTTTTGTTGATTGTGACACACCTGTGGTATTTTTGTTCAGGTTGGGAAGGAGAGTTGACTTAATGAATGTGTGGTTGGCACATTTATCTGCAGCAAAATTATAATTCAAAAGAAGTGTATATGTGATGGGGAGCATATCTACTAATAGGAACGTATATGCAATTGCAAGCTGAAATGTAATTCAGTACGCCTTCTTGTTATTAGGTACCGAATCTTCCTTTTCTTATTTTATTTATTTATTTTGTTTGATGTTTTTCTGCTATGTAGAAATCAAGTTTGTTAAAGTGTGATTTCGGCTGCATAGAAATAATGGCGATTTATTTGATTTATTCCCCTTTCAACCCATGACGTGTATACCTTAAAACATTAATCTTCTAATTGTAACCTAGAAAGACCAATAGGAAATACATGTTTTATGATTGGACTTGGTTTTTTACTGATATACACTTGATAACAATTCCATAACATGTCCAGTATTTTCTGATATCAACCAAATGTTTTTTTATGTTGCATATACTTATATGCTACTTATCAGGCACTGACTATCATGTCAATTCATGGATAGTAAATCTTTCAACAATGCATTAGTATTTTGTTAAAATTTGCCTTAGTGTGATGTCCTACTTTATGTATAGTATAACATAGTTATGGGTCTGATTCTTCTTTTATTTGTTTGGCGCCATGCTTGCTTAGAGAATACAGAACAAACTTGCATTCTTGGTATTTATACACAGATGACATGGACTTTACTATTCTCATTTGCTCTGACCTTCTTATTATATTACTCATCCGTATCATATAAAATCTTGAACAACCAGTTAGTTTACTGATAGTTTACTGTGACATTTACCAATTTCATGAGAAGTATCGTCGTTGCCATTATGCTCCATGTCTCGTACAGAAATGTACCATATATTTCCATTGAGCTGATGGCTTAAAATCTTCGTATTACTTTGCATTTAATCATTATTTTTCCTTTAACTTTTGATTGTCCAAGCCTTTGATTGCGCTTACATGCTTCTTCTTCTTTTGGGATGCAGTGTAAGCAGTTTGATAGATTGGTTCTATAACCAGGTATGATTTTTCCTAAAGTTTTTGTCGCATTATTCAGGCATCTAAAAGATTTTATTTTCTTATTTAGTGTTCATGAGTATGCATGAAATTTACATGGTACCGGTACGACCGACGCATGATGCAAGGCACGGACGTTGCCAAAGCATGGCATAAAATGCATAGTAGATGATTTGCATCATTCAAATTTTGTTAATGCTATCTTTAATACACTGAAGCTTTTGATCTACTGTTCAATAATGCTAACCCTTCTTAATATGATCCCTAGTTGTCTTGTTTTGTTTTCTTCGGCAAACTTCAGAGTAATATATCTCCAACAAGAACGTTGTCAGTTCCTTCTCGGTCACCTCTTGCTTAATATATGTCACTTTTTGTATCTTTATCATCCTTGGACAAAAATGTATCTTCTAATAAATGAATTTCCGAATATCTGTAAAATTTATCTGATTGCTCATAGTTGGATTCCTTCGGGTCACCTTATATTGTAAGCTATTAGGAACAATGTTCCATTCTTTATCAGTAATCAGGACCAGTTTTTTTTCCTCTTGAAAAGCATGTGATGCATTGGAGATGGTGATAGTCGTGCTTTTGATTTTACGATTTTTACTTCTGTGGGGTTAGGTTGTTTGGCTAATCATCTTCTTTGCTTCTCTTGGGCATGTGTTCTATGGTCTGAAACCCAATCTCTTACATAGAGTTTTTCCTTTTTAAAGTAAAGCCAAATTAAATAGACTTCTGTCATAATATGTAAGAGACTGGGTTATTGCAAGGTGCATCTGTTGTTTCTCTACATGCCAGAATAAGCCCTTCTCTTATGGCCTTTGTTTTTTCTGTTGAGATAATGGGCAACGAGGTGATGATGGTAGGTAAGGATGAAAGGAGACTGTGTTTCATGTGTTTATAAGTACCGAGAGTGCTAACCTTGGACAAATACAGATTGCCATTTCTTTTTAGATCCTTAGTTTTAAGATGACTATTTTTCCTTTGCTCTTATTATCGAATTCTAAAATCTTCATTATTCATGTAAGTAATGGATGGTTCTTCATTCGTTGGAATTGTCAAAATAATACTTAGTAGAGTAGTAGACTACAATCAGGTACATTTGCATGATATAGTCGTCAAATGTTGTACCTTGCCACATATTAGTTTCCTATCATGCATTATTTTCATGCTCATAGCTTAGTTTCTTATTTTCTGTAATTTTTTATTTTCTTTTTTAATTTGTTTTTTGGTAGCTTAAAGCACGGTCTAACTCATCGTGGTCAAATGGAGCAGTTAGTTCAAAACATGGAAGCACCAAATGGAGTAGGTATAATCGTAGAATATAGGAGGAATATGAAGATGAAAGGAACAGTTGGTGAGTTCAGTCATAATTCTGTGTAGTCCCATTTATTTTTTTAGCTTTAGCATGTGCAGTTTTCTTATTTTATTTTAGCCTCTTCTGTGAAGTTCTTGCTTTCTAGAGTTAGTATTTTGTTCATTTGTAAAAATGGTTTGCATATTAAATATGCAAGGACTTAGCATACTTTAAAACCGCTGACTGTAGAAACGTTGGTACCTATGTGGTTACTTGATCTGAATAACTAAGTTTGATCATGCAGATGTAAACTAGTTGTGTCATTATGGTCATTGATTCCCTTATCTGAATAACTGAGCGAAACTATTCAACTGCCAGCAAGCTAGCATGCCATCTTGTTCCCGTAAATTTATGTTGTGCAACTTGTCTATTTTTAATTTTAAACAACCAGTTGGGAGTTGGGACATCAATATATGTTTTAATTATAAAGTTTCAAATATGTTTTTATTTGTTAACACTATATTTATTATCTCAACACAGGTTCTTGTTTTCGATCGAAGTGAAGAATGATGCCGAAAGTGTTGATATATTAGGGTACTTAATAATCTAGACTATATTGTTTATTTAAGATTGTATGTATTAAAAGTTTGAATTACTATACTAAAATGAATCTATGAATCAATTTTTTATATTGATTATGGACACTATAAGTGATGTATTTTTTGATATTATCTTATTCAATCTACATTTGTCATCAATTTGATTTAAATGATTATGATCTTGCATGCAATAATTGTTTATTATTAGATGAGTTTTTTTACCGATATTTAAAGCAATAGAGTGATATTTTGCCTCGACGGTCAGAAACGACCGATGCAAAATAAGAATGGGTCAAAAGCATTGTCCCTTACATTGCATCAGTTGGTAGTAATAAGCAGTGCAAAAACATATATTTTGCATTGGTTATTACCAGTAATCCATGCAGTATAGTAAATAGTTTTAAGCTAACATCAGTCTTTTTGCACCGGTTATTTCTAACAACCGATGCAAAATTTCAGTTCTTGCATCGGTTCTGAAACCGAAGCAACTTTATTAACCATATTGCATCGGCTGCAAATGCATCGGTTGCTGAACTGATGCAACGGGGGGGTAAACAACCGATGCAACTGCCCTATTTTGTAGTAGTGTTTAACAAGCACTAAAGATCGTCAAGTATGGCTGATGCTCGGCAAGGGTCGAGCAGCCATAACATGGGTCCGTTTAGATCGTCGAGTATGGTTAGTGTTAGGAAAGATCCTGAAGAGGGTAGGATCATCAAGAATGGTTGATGCTTGTCAAGGGTTAGGCGATGCAGGCTAGTCTAATCAGAGGAATTTAGTATGGTTAATGCTTGACAAGGGCTAGGCGATCTTCCGACACAGGCTCACTTAGTCAGGATCATCAAGTATTGTTTATGCTTGGCAAGGGCCCTAAGAGGCTACGAACCGTTAGGTATGGCTGGTGCCTAGCGAGAGCCTTGTGCAGTTATGGATCGCTGGATACGGGTGGTGTCTAGAAAGGGCACGACGATGTCACTAACCTTTCAGAATAGCCCTCGCTTAACACAACAGGGCTTAAATCATCAGGTATAGCTAATACCTGATGTGAACCTGGCATAATTATCAATCATCGAGCATGGTTGATACTCGATAAGAGCTCGAAGCTACAAAACCAACTATCAATGTAACGCTGATGCGGACATGGAAATCATAAATGATCTAGTGAGATCATGGACCTCGAATGTCAAGTCAAAGAAAGTTCGAAACACATCTTCCACAACGAGAAGTGTTTTAGGAGGAAAGTGTTAACCCACCTTTTACAAGGCTGTCAAGCTTTATTTTCTCATCATCAGATCGCTCAGGATTTTAGTATAGACTTACACAATCACTCGAATGAATCAACAAGGTTCAACAAACTCAAGTATACAACTAGCACAAATTCAAGTCGATATAGTTCGTTTTCCTTGATTCAGCACACTGATGAAGCCCCCGAATCATCCAAGTCGAAATGCCTTGATTCGACATACAATCACATGCCTCATATCGGTGTGTTCCAACGGTTCCGGATCGACCTCCTTGTAGATTGGGTTGGACCACATTGGATTAGTGCAAGCATTTGAATGGGACTGGAAAACATTGTTAGATACCGGACTCCAGTCTTGGAGCAGCGGAAAGTGGTAAGGCAAGTGGACCATCCGTAATCTTTTAGAGTCGCCCCATTGGGTCTTCGGGGCGAGTAGACTCGCAACCCGCTTTTGGAGGTTCGGATCTCAGGTCAGGCTGGGGCACGGCTAACCTGCCCCAACCCGACCCGCATTATTGAAACATCTTGGAAACACTTCATAATTATAATGATTAGTTGTTAATGTTCTTAGGTATACGTGGTTATGACTTGAATATTATATTTTTTCAATCAACAAGCTATAAATTTTTCATAGTATTAAGTTGCATCAATAATAATCATAAAATAACAAATGTGTACAATTTGAACAATTATCTTACAACACATTTTATTATATTCTCTTATCATTGTAAACACATTATTATTTGTATATAGTTTATCGTTTAGTGATAAAATATATTGGGTGCGTTTGTCTCAGGTCCCTAATAAGTTTGGAAATTATGCTCACATCCGGTCCTAAACTTATTATAAATTAGGTTCCTATTTTTGGAAAATAGGTCAAAAAAAATCATGTAAATTTATATTTAAATTGAACACGAAAACGTAAAAAAATTTAGTTGAAAAAACCACCGAAAAACACGTCAAAAACTAAAAATACATAAAAATAGTGAAACAACAGTTTACTGCATCGTAGGATGCGAATATTTGAAATTCTTACACACAGCTATGCAACTATTTCAGTTATGCATCTGTGTTTACTTTTTTTCATACACACATGCAAGTAATACAGAATCCTTGCATATAAGTATGTTATAATTTGTAGGCATACAAATCAGTTCATATTTATTTTCATACATGCATGCAAGTATTCAGAATAAATGAACACATGTATACAACAATCCGTAGGCATGAATATTAATTCATTTTTACTTGCGTACAAGTATACAAGAAAAAAGAATACTTGCATACATGCATGCAAGTATTCATGCAGATTTTCAGTATAAACTGCTTCATGAAAAGTTGCATATATGTGTGCAACTATTGGGTTTACTTGCATACATGTATGCAAAAAAAAAATCCGTAGTCTTCTAGGAATATTTGCGGATTTTAGATTTTTTTTTTTTTACTGGATAGTGCATTTTTTTTAAGAAAACATGTAACTTCCATTACAGGGGCCCGCTTTGTATTTTAAACATGGGAGGGAGGCCGTTTACATTTTGAATGTTTCTACGGACACTGGACTAGTATTCACAAATATATAATTATATAAATTTGTGTACATTAGAACGCAATTTCACGGGCTGCGGATCAGGTCGGGTCTACCCTGACCCATATGGGTTTCGGGTATGGGGAAAAATTCTAGACCTGCACCGGGTCTATAGGGCGGCGTTTAAAAAACCGGGGCTGGTCTGAGACACGAGAAACCTGCTCCAACACACCTCATTGCCATTCCTAGATTCGGATCAGTTCGGATTGGTATTCCATATACCGATCTTATCTGGATCGGTATGCCCAGACCGATCCGGATTGGTCGAGCCTGATTACATGTCGCACTTCTCTACCCCACTCCGTCCATTTTCTTCACTACTCTTTTCCGTTTAGGCTCCTGGTGGACCCGGATTCAGTCTCCACTATAAATACCACTCCAGTGCATCATTGGAGGAGATCTCTTCAACTCTTGGACACCCATACTCTGCTGGTTTCGAGATTAACCTCTTTCCTCTTCAACATTCTTACTTTAAACACAACTGTGTCTGTAATCTATCAGTATAAGCGATAGATTACAAGCAGTAGACGTTGGCATGTTGGGGAACCACTATAATTTTGCGATGTCCATTTACTTTTATGTGTTTCTGGGATTTGTGTCTGAGACATTATCAGTGATTACTTCATGAATTCTACTTATTTGGATGTTAGACTTGGTAGTACCAAAAATCAAGTCAATAATAGCTTATTTATATTTGAGAAATATATTGTAATAATCTTATATTTCATTATAAGGATTATAAAAGGTATTTCCTTAACACTATTTTTATTATAATCTGTTGGTATATTTGACTTGACAGAAACCAACAGCATTTAATAGTTGTATTACTGATTTAGAGAATTTAATTTTATGTAATTCACGATTTAGTTTTAACTAGATTTTGTATCCCGGTTAAGAACATAATAAAAATTCGAGTTTTAAAGAGTTACCTAAAGTTATTAAACTTTGTATAGATTTTCTAAAGTCTAAAATAAATTTTAACAATAAGGATAATAACAAAACGCTAACCATAGTTGGCACTCTCATAAAGTTAACTTTGAATCTTCTTTTGTTTTATGACTTTAGCATTGCGTTTCTTTTATTATTTTCCTTGTTTTCTAACATTTTAGGTGGCTTAGTTTTGTTTTTAATCTTCATTTTAACATTAATATATTTATGTATGTGTGTATATGTATGTGTGTGTATATATATATATATATATATATGTATATGTATATGTATATGTATATGTATATGTATATGTATATGTATGTATGTATTGAGAATGGCAAATTAGTAGGTATGAAGCATGCAGGCACTCGAGAAGTTTTGCAACAGGTAGATGATGTTAAACTTAATGAAAGATTTATTGATGATCATTATGTTTGGGGCGATGGAGGTGAGTTTAGCTTTCATAAAGAATGGGAGAAGATTAGGGAGAAACAAATAGGTTTGAATTGTTATAAAGTGATTTGGCATGGGAAGAATGCAAGGAGGATGTCTATCACATATTTAGCTGTGAATAAAAGATTATATGCTAGAGATAGACTGCAAAGTTTTGGCATGACTAATGACACTAGTTGTCTACTGTGTGGGTTTCTTGAAGAATCTGCCAGGCATCTGTTCTTCTCATGTGAGTATTCATGGTATCTTTGGTGTTCATTGGCAATGAAGTTGGGAATCAGTGTGCAAGATGAATGTACTTTGTTTAGTGTGGCAGATCAAATATTGAATGTGTCTAAAGACAGGGATCAGACCTTTGATATTGCTTGTGCAGTATATACTTGTGCGGTTTACCAGATTTGGATGGAGAGGAATGCAGTAGTGTTTAATATGAGAAAAGTGGCAAAAGAGGTTAGATTTAGAATGGTTAAGAAAGAAGTGTATTACTTGGTGAAGAACAATGGCAGCAAAACAAAGAGATCACAAATGAAGACAGATTTTATAAAGCTTTGGGGAGTGGATTTGATAGAAACGGGTTGATCTTGTAATGTAATCTTTTATTTGTTATGGTGTTGTTTTGAGGTGATAGTGAGTGGGCGGGATTTGATTTGTTGTAATGTTAATATATGGACTATATATGTACTTTTTCCCTTATGTCGCACCCATCTAGGTTAGGGGGGCATAAGGTTTTGATGAGGCATATACATGAAGTATATGATTGGTTTTTGCAATAAAGTGAACCAATTTTCAAAAAAAAAACAGAAAAATAGTGTGAAGGACAAAATAAACAAAAAAATTGTTCCATAAGGACAAGGGTCTAAAATTTTATCCATAAGGACAAATTTTAGTTTAAAGGAAGGAATTATAGTGAGCCCTTGAATTCCTCCCTTCGAATTTTAGTTTAAAGGAAGAAATTATAGTGAGCCCTTGAATTCCTCCCTTTACACTAAAATTTATCCTTATGGATAAAATTTTAGCCCCTTGTCCTTATAGAACAATTTTTTGTTCATTTTGTCCTTCAGGCTAAAAACCCATTGTCAATATATATATATATATATATATATATATTTGTGTGTGTGTGTATGTGTATGTGTGTGTGTGTGTGCATATATTGCTGTGTATGTATAAAGAGTGTTCAACAACACCCCAAAAATGGAGCAACCTAATAGCCCCTCTCTTTCCACCACTCATTTATAGTAAAATAAGTTAGTGGGGGGAGAGAGATAGTAGAAGGAGAGAGAAACCGAGATATATGGTGGAAACCAGAGGGGCTAAAGAGGTGATGCACCGTTTGGGGGCTCTAAATCCTCTATCTCATATATATATATATATATATATATATATATATATATATATATGGTGTAACACCCCACATCCATTAATGTCACTCACAAAGGGAATGCATTAACTTCTATGGAGCGTTTCAAGTGTGTATAGAACAGAAACGTAACAACAAGACAGATATAAACAGTACTTAAAAATTTAAAACTTTATTCATTACAGCGGTAAACACATAAGTTTGATTACATCATCAAAAACCAGAGTCAAAGTACATAATATCCATCTTGACTAAATCAGAGTACATAAATTGAAAGACATAACCCCAACATAAAATAGCTGTAAATAAGATAGGCTAAACCTTTACTTCAGCGATCCAAGCAACTTCTAAAAGCAGAGATACAACTATCCAAAATCAAGCTCCACTGGTGCTAGTTCCACCCTGAGCACCTGGGGGAAAAGGAAGAAAAGAGGTTGAAACAAAGGGAGTCAGACATAAAGTCTGGCGAGTGCGAACAATATAATTACCAAAATAACTAGGCTAAGGCATAAGTTGGAAAATAAGGAAATGACTGTGAACAATTGGGTATGACAGAGTAAACAAGGAAATAAGATGAACCAAGATAACGATAAAGGCGCACCTAGTTGCTATAAGATAATTACAACACTGCACCACACCAAACACCCTAAAAGTTGATGACGCCTACAAGACTTTAATAATGATAATGGTAGTTTCGTGTACCCCTAGTTGCCTTCATAGGTGTTGCCTGCCCCTATCTCCACTAGGTGTACCCATTACCCCCATGTGATCGGCTCCCTAACTCGTAGATACCCATGCTGGCCCTACAGTGGGGTGTATCACTCCCCAAAGTGGCTACCCGATACAACCAAAAATGCACGGCTTATATCTATACGATGCAACAACGTCTTACCTACCAGACCGGGCCCACACACGCATATGAACCCATTGGACTTGCATTGCCACCGCTGACCCGTTTTGACCTCTTATAATCAAAACCAGTATGCGTGTCCCGTCCTTGACTTGGGTCGAGCCCACAAAGATACTTATGGGTTACTGGTTGAAACGGGCCCCCATTACTTGACACAAGCTATCCACCTAAGCTTGGTCCCCTCTAGTACATCCCACTTAACCCTCTTCTTATTCATGTTCACTTACATGTTTCAATTTTTGGTTAAGTGCATCTAATCATATTTCAAATGCCACCCAAGGCACGCACTTGATCCCACATGCCACCCAAGGCACCCACTTAACCCCCCTCATGTCCCATTACATGTTCATCTGGTTAAGTGTTTCTTAATTCATTAACACCGTAACCTTGTAAAGACCTCCCACATTAGACTGGCATTTGTGGCAGCTGGATTTGCCTGGCGGGTCCGGGCAGTCTTACACCACAAAAGAGCCTAACCTCGTGTCTTAGATGATTAATTACACAAAATTAATTATTCCCCAATTTGAATTAATTTCCCTATTCAAATTATCAATCAATTCCAAATTTAACTATGTCCATAATTGACTCAATTATGTCCATCTATTTATGGTATGCAAAATCATACCAATTATCACCATAAATTTATTCTATGCCATTTAAGGCATTTATGCCAATTCTCAATATTAAATCTTTTAATATTATCCCATTGCCCCACGTTGTACGTTCATTCGTTTAACGTAAAGTATACGTTAGACTCGAATAGTCAAACTTATGGAATAAAGAGAAAACATCACAACATACATAGAAATAAAACTAGATCTAAACATAAGGGGTGAACTTGCATGTGTGAATGAGGTTCTTCATCTAAAACTTGCATAGGCCACCAAAGTCACAAACTTGCATAAAACTACTTATGTCATAGATCTAAATCTAAAGGTGTAAACTTTTTAGGTAATAGTCACAAACTTGCATAAACCGTGTATGTCATGGATCTAACCATAACGGTAAACTTGCATAGGCATGATTCATACTCCAAACATATATATACATGCATATGTGATTTATGCAACATAACGATGGTGTAAACTTACATCTAAACATGTAAACTAGCATGTAGAATTTTGTATACTAGCATATAACTCACACATGTCATAGCCTAACTTTAGATCCAATTTACACATAAAATAGATGTCATGAAACATGTAAGGTTGTATATAATTTTCACTAACTTGCATATGATTCATATCTAAATTAACATCTAAACTTGCATACATACATATGATTCATCATATGAATTAGTTCCAACAACATAACCAAACTAACATATGAAACATCATCATAAATTGATTATACATAAGCCAATCATAGAATTACAACATAGGTGATAACATCACAACTATACAATATAGGTGATAACATCATAGAATTTACAACATAGTTGATAACATCACAATTTTACAACATAGATGATAACATGCAGTCAATAATTCACAACATAACCATATAATCCGCATCATAGCTCAATCTAATTAAATTGTTAATTGTTTTATTAAAGAAATCGAACTCACAACTCAAAGAAGGTATTGAGTTCTGAAATTTGAGTTCTGAAATTGATTTAGCTTTCCTTTGGAGAAGACATTTTGTTGTTGTTGTTGTAATCTTTGAATTGAAAAGAGTTGATTAGCTTTTCTTCCTCTCTAATTGGTGGAGGCTATTCTAGGTTGCAAGGTGACGACATGGAGGCCATGATTCTAATTTAATTTGATTTTAGGGTTTGAGTCTACATGTGTTTTTATATAGTTTAGGATTAATTTAGGCCGTCCGATCAACCCAGAATTAACCCCAGCCATTCAGAGCAGATCAGAAACCCTAATGACTCAGCATACAGCCATAAACAGGTCATCAATCAAATCTACTCGGGGTGGGGGGTAGGTCGACCCTATAGCCGACCTGGTGAGCGTAGGTCGACCCCTAGGTCGACCCTATGGTCGACCTGGCCCATGGCGGGAAATTTCCCGTCTAGCCCTCCTGAGTTCGAAATTTGAATTTTTGAAATCTGTTTTGAATTTTCTGAAACTTTCGATGGCTATAACTTCTTCGTACGAAGTCCAATTCACGCAAACTCGGACTCTATCTCAACCAGAATTCCGAGACGAACACAATGGCGCAACCCATTTCCCTTAATTCTCATATCTGAGATTAGTTATTCTTTAATTTGTGATCATTAATATTGAAAATTACGGGGTGTTACATTCTCCCCTCCTTAAAGGATTTCGCCCCTGAAATCTCCAAGTTAAGGAGAATGCATATCCTAACATCCAATCATACATCTACTGAATCATCAAACATAGGCGTCCATTGTCCTTACAAAATTTCTAATGCTGTATGAACATATGCAAGAAGTGTGTGTACATGTTCCTTATCTAATGCAAAATCAGGTGGTCTACTGATTCAGTTGGCCTCCTTAATGCAAATCATGATAGTGCCATGCATCCATTATGTATACGAAAGAATCCTGATACATATCATTTCTACATGTGTGCACAACCATTCATCAAAAAAATGCAGCATCCATGTGATAACACAACCGTTATACATCCATTCATTAAATATGCACACACATTTATATGCAACATGAAGGTGATTGAGCCGATCTAGTGCCTAAGGTGTGTGTATATGCATCCACGAGCAACCACATGCATCCACCATACATAACATGTCTCAAACACATGTTTCAACCATATGACTACCCTATCTAAAGGTCAAAGATACTAGCGAGAGGAAATGCTAAAGATAGAATAAGTACAAGCTAAGCGATAAAGGAGAAATTAAAAGACATACCCTCGAAAAGAAAAGGGTACAATGAATGCATCTTAATGAACGCGTTTTCTCTTCCGTCCCCTAAGTAGTGTCGCTCTCATCATCTCCCCATTGCACTTTGACTAGCTTGACCTCTCGATTCCTCAACTTCTTAATCTCCGACCCACGAATGCATGTAGGAGCTCGTCGCATCACGCTCTATCTCCACCTTTCTAAGCAAGCTCGACTCTACCACTTCCGCGGTCTCATGCAAGCACTTCCTGAAATGTGATACATGGAATACGTCATGTACACCACTATGTCTCTCGGCAACTCTACTCTATACGCCATCTGTCCAATCCTCTCCTAGAAAACTTCTTATTTCTGTTGCTTTTCTAGGAATCTTCAATTCTTGGATTGCCGCCACCTTCGCGGGATCCACAGCTATCCCTTCCTTAGAGACCACGTGTCCTAAGAATCCTTCCTTCTTCCTCAAAAAAAAATGGCATCAACATAGGGTCCTAAACAATCCATTACTTCACATCCCACTCGAGTCATCTCATAACCCTATTGAATCTAACTCGGGACAGCCCATACCATCGAATAGTCTTATCATGTCACGGTTGCAAATCACTTCTCGAGAAAACCAAGATATCATGCAATGAAAATCGCCACAGCTATTCATCTCACACAAACCATCCTAGTCGAACTCAACATTCCCCAAGCACAAGCCCCAAAGGCCTAAACCAATGTCATACAAAAACCTAAGGAATATCTCCTCCGAATTCGTACAATCTACGTGAGATGATACTAGCAAAGCAACCAAACAATTGAGCATCCCATTCCGAAGTGCTTCTTCTTATGAACCCCTTTTCAAGCAGTTCTTTCACTTGCTTACTGAGTTCTCTTTTCTCTCTCGGAGCCATGTGGCTTACTGGCAGAGATACTGGTTTTGCATTGTCTACAAGATAAATACGAAAGTCTATCTCACATTTTGGGGGTAGACCCCTCACCTCATCGAAGACATCAACATATTCACGGACTATACAAATAGAATGTAAATCATCATTGAATGCGTCAAGAGATTCTAGGTAGCTAAGCATTACTGGACCTCTAGGGTCACAAGAAATATCAAGGGTCTCTCCACGACGAGTCAACAATCTAACTACCCTTCTTTCACAATCTAGGATGGCACCGTATCTAGTTGGCCAATCCATACCTAGAATCAAGCCATAGCCCATGAAACCAAGTACAAAAGCATTACATTCAAAACCAACGCCTAAGATAGACAATCTCAAATCCCTACAAACCATGGATAAATGAGCCGACCCACCAATAGTACTTGAGACTACAATGGGATCCACAACAAGACTAGTAGTTAGGTGCAGTGTTTCAACTAATGATGTACATATAAACGAATGTGATGCACCAGAATCAAACAAAGTACGAACATGATGATCAAACAGAAAAACTAAACTTTCAACGGAAATTGTTCTACCTCGTTCTTGCAGCGGTGGGGCCATGAGAGCCTGGACCTGCCCTCTTGCCTGCCCTGGTGCCATGAGAGCCCGAAGCTGCCCTCCCGAGATAGACCCTTCTCCCTGTTTCCTTGGGCAGTCCTTAACTAGATGACCTGCCTCTCCACAGTGGAAACAACCGGTCTTCTTCTTTTTCCTATAGTGTTTACTCAGATGGCCTGGTGTCCCAAAATTTAAAGCACTTCTTCTTTCCCTTGCCATTGTTGTCTTTACCTGAGACGACCGCAAACCCCGTACTGACGGTGGCAAGGGTAATCTTTGGAATATAACACATAAACAGATAATAGAAGAACAGAATTAAATAAATACACCAGGTAATGCACAATAGAATATACTGGATAAACATAATCATCAGAGTTACACAGTATATAGGATCATACTTAGTACAAATACAGTTCAGCTATACATAAATGTCTACAGCGGAAAACAAACATAATATGTACAATAGGAGCTGAACAGCATAAAAAGAGATAAATAATAGAATCCATCTTCAGCTCCATCTATCCAGAAAGAACCAGCTAAAACCTGAATACAAGGCTGCCCGTGTAGAAAAAGGGGCACCTGAGTTTGAAAGTGAAGCAAACTACGAGTCAGTCATGGGACTGGTATGAGAAATCTACTCAACACATTTGAAATATGGCTAATCACAGGACCACGCCACTTTTGTGGAACGGGTTTACTCCATCGGATTGCCAGTGCTTTAAAACAAATAATTCTTTTAAACATCGCAATGCTTTTTATAAAAATGAAGCCGTTACAAGACTCAGTTCCCATCACACAATGCAACGCAAACCGGAGGATAGAGTTTTACCTTATATTGGCCAAAATATGCTTGATATGAAATAAACAAAAGCATTTGATATTATTACTAGTGTTTACATGTTTCAAAAACAATTTTGAATCATAACTATGAATCATAGACGGCATGGGTACCATATATCATGTCGCCATATATATATACAATCAAAACCGCACGGTATCGTATTTGGAAATTGGATTTCCATCATGAACCAAGGCAAAAGATAGTCCTTACCGAATTCGAGACGCTCTAGCCCGTGTCTCAGGATCAGAACGCATCGACCCTTGGATCGTCAGGGCCGGTCCACCGATGTGGATTAAAATGCCTGAACATTGCGTTTCCCCGCCCTATGGGGCGTAAGTGAGTCAACGAATGACTCCATCGGTCCCGGATCGACCAATATAACCGAGGCGCCTTGCAACAGCAACAACCACATAGGTGAAAATAATATAAATGTCAGCCAGTTTAAGCACCGACACCACCTCTAACTAGAAAGAAACGCATGTCCTCCCTGAGGTCCTTCTCCCGTTTCTGGTCCATACCAGGGTGTGAGGTTCGCGAATTCACGTTATACACAAAGCTACGCCACACAGACGGTGCTTTGATCACCACCACAAGACTTTTCTTTTCAACAGAAGTCTTGATCACTTCATCTTAGCATGCCACGCAGGCAATTCACACCCTGCAACTGACGGCTATCAATTACACAGATTGAATTCCAATGTCAGACACACAATCCATTTACAAGTCTGTTCTGGGTCTGAACGAAACCGGAGGCACTATATACCTCGCATACCCATCGATCTCCACGTACGTCGGGACGATCACCACTCATTATCCATATTTCGGGATGCCTCCCAATCAGGACATCAGTTACCATCCAAACGAGATGAATATTTCCGGTCTTCAACCACCGTCTTCATCCTCGATTTCTTATCGTCGATTTAGTTATTCAGAATGGGATAAACCCGGTATTTCTGAGCAACTCGCGTATATAATAAACAAGTGCTACACAAACACAACATACACATCATTTCAATTCATTAGTCACTAACCGTCAATTAGTAAGAGAACGATTTCCCAAATATTAACCCCGAAGGCCGAAACCAACATCAGATCAAAACCCAGGAAACCATTCGACTTAGCTAACCTTCGTTAATTTCTAAATTCACATTCCATATCGTTTATAATATTTTATAATGATTTATCGCTATTTTTATTTATTTTAAAATAGCCAATTTATTCAAACGACGCTTCGGGCCATAACGCGGCCGTGGCGCTGTTTTTCTTCAGATTTGATTTACAAATATCTGAAAATCTAACCGTTGAATAAATTTATATCTTTAGAAAGATCTTTTCAAAACGAATCCAACGGTTCCAGTTTCGGAAAAATCCGACGATCGGATCTCCCGGTATAATCGTTTGAAGTTTCGATTTCAAAATACGAACTGCAGCGTCGTTATTCGATTTAATATAATTATATTTATATATATATATATAAATATAATCGATTCTGGCGCTGTTTTTCTTCAGATTTGAATTAAACATTCCAGACAATCCAACCGTTGGATTTTCACAAAGTGGGTATCGTTGGGAAGATATTTCCAAAGCGAACCCAACGGTTTCGGTTTCGGGAAAATCCGATGGTCGGATCTCCCGCACTAATCGTTTGAAATCACGGTTTCAAAACACGAACTGCAGCTTCGTTATTCGATATATTTCAATTATATATATATATATATATATCGATTCTTCGATTTCAAAACTATATTCTTTTCATACTTTTGATAAAAATGATATTTTTATCCAACCGACAATTATTTCAACACTTCGCTATTTTTAACCATTCATGTATATAGTAAAAATGTGATTTTTATTGTAAAACAATTTATTTCGAAACACGATTATTTTATATAGTTCATATAGGTGATAAAAATATGATTTTTATTATAAAATAATTTATTTCTAAACACGACTATTTTATATAGTCTATATAGATGATAAAAATATGATGTTTATTACAGAACAATTTATTTCGAACCCGAATACCATTCAACACATGAATTTCTATTCAACGAACGAATTTCTATTCAACACATGAATGTTATTCAAAATTCGTATATATACAATAAAAAGGTGATTTTTATATTGTTAAAACAGTTTATTTAAAACACGAATACCATTCAACACATGAATTTCTATTCAACGAATGAATTTCGATTCAACACATGAATGTTTTCTATTGTTTGTATATATATAGAGTAAAAATGTGATTTTTATTGTTAAAACAATTTATTTAAAACACGGATACCATTCAACACATGAATTTCTATTCAACGAATGAATTTCGTTTCAACACATGAATGTTTTCTATAGTTTGTATATATAGAGTAAAAATGTGTTTTTTATTGTTAAAACAATTTATTTAAAACACAAATACCATTCAACACATGAATTTCTATTCAACGAATGAATTTCGATTCAACACATGAATGTTTTCTATAGTTTGTATATATAGAGAAAAAATGTGATTTTTATTGTTAAAACAATTTATTTAAAACACGAATACCATTCAACACATGAATTTCTATTCAACGAATGAATTTCGATTCAACATATGAATGTTTCCTATACTTTGTATATATAAAGTAAAAATGTGATTTTTGTTGTTAAAACAATTTATTTAAAGCACGAATACCATTCAACACGTGAATTTCGATTCAACGAAGGAATTTCGATTCAATACATGAAGGTTATTCAATATATGAAAATAATTCTAACACATGAATATTATTCAAAATTTCGGCAGCATAACGGCAGGGTAGTTAAAACCGGGGCCGTCCATAGTACGGCTCCACGCTCTACCTTAAAGCCTCGCAGCTTTTGACAATGGGGATTCATGCATCTAGTTCGCACGCAGGCGGCATGTATATTTTTTTTCATTTCCACAAACTAATCCTATGTGGTTTCAACCAAATATTTCTCAACCACAAACGGGTATTTTTCAACCACAATCAATCAATTTCAACCATAAACAATTCTAATCAACCATTCGCTATCAATCAATTTTCACACCAATCACAATCAATAAATATCGTCCATGGTTTGTGGACGAGGGGCGTATATATATATAAGCATTTCACTTCTATTTCAACACATATAATTTTTACAACGCATATATAACTTATATATCGAACGTACAACTTATACAACGCTTATACAAGAGGTGTACAACGCTTATATAACTCATACATCGACTATATAATTTATACATCGTCATTTTCCATATCATTTATAGTTTAGAAATCTCACATTGGGTTCCACTCCACCAAAAATAGCAGAAGGATCAGAAAAATATGCGGTCTCTTCTAGAATGTAGAAGACGTCCATACGAGTCCACTGTCTCTTGTTTCACTGCATTTCGTCAACAAACGAAAAAGGTATGATTTTTACAGTGAAATCAAAAACCGTAGCGCTTTAAACCGCTATTAAATAGTTTAAAATAAAAATAGTCATATACTTTCAAACCTGTTCAAAACTAGGTTTGTAGTTTTCGCGTAAACCGAGCAACGTGGAGACGATCGGAGGGTACCACGGCCTAGAGCTACGAGAGGGCTTTCCGGCGATGGGGGTCTCGTGCAGTTCATCGGCGTCTCTGAGGCACGGCGGCGCGAGAAAGATCCGAACTTTGAGAGCTCAATTCAGGCGATACGGCGTACGAGGGGATGCGAGGGTTGGTCGGATTTGAAGAGGGGAGGAAGGACTTCAAAAAGTTCAAGTGGAGGTGGGGCTGATGGTGGCTGTGGCGATCGGAAACGGGAAGGGAAGCTTCGAAGTCGTTTCCGCCTTCAAATCCGCATCGGGGAGAGAGAAAATACAATGCGCTCTATTTTATTTTATTTTTAATTTTCTGATTGGCCGGAAGAGTATTTATTTCAGAAAATAGGGTTTCTCGCCACGAACTCCAATCCAGACCCAACGACTGTCGTCCCTAGCGTTTTACCCCCATTCCGAACACAATAGGATATGTTTCGAAGGCCCATTCGAATGTTTCAGTCAGTTTTTCCTTCAAATTAAAATACAAAACATTCAATATTTAATTTGAACGTACTTTTCAATTTGCCAGGGCCACAAACTGATTCGAAAAATTCCAGAAAAATAAATCTAGCTATGTTTTGACGATACGGTCCCAACAAAACTAGTTTCGTCGAATTCTGAGACCGTTTGAAAAATGGCCCATTTCTGGTCGATCCAATTTAACTATAATTGACCAAAACACGTTTTCCTTTGCCACGCTCACATATTAACTTCAAAAATTATGAAATTTGAAACCTAGCAATAGTTTAACATCCCGGATCCAACAAAAGTGGTTTCGTCGAATTCCAAGGTCGTTTGCAAAATGGCCATTTTCACGGGCTATATAAACTCCATAGCGACCTTTCTGAAAATTCATTTGGCCATAACTTTTGCTTCCCGCTATGAAACTTCGATTTTTTAGATTCCTTAGAAAGGTATTCACTAACAGATTTAAATATTTTTGGGTTCACTCAAATCCGTTTTGTTTTGCACCCGGTATAGTCAGTCAAAGTTTGAATTCAAATTTTGAAACTACCGCGCCATTTCAGGCCTTGTTTATATTTCAAAGTAATTATATTTATTTTCAATGTCGATTCAAACTCATTTTTCATCGATATTATTTAAAATATTTATTTTAAATATTTAAAACCCACTAAAATAGCCAATTTAAAATTTTTAAATTGGTTCAAATTTTTCGGGTCGTTACATTACCACCCTTCTTGTTCTGCTGTTTCTGTTGCGATTTTTGATCCCCTTTCTTCTCGGGTGCTTTATTAGCATTGGCGCATTTCTCCTCTTCATGCATAAGCGCCATGTCAACTAGTCTCTCAAAGGTAGCCCCCCATAGGGATGTGGGTCATAGCTAACCCATGTAGTGGCTCGTTCAAACCCTTAACAAATCTTAGGGCCTTCTTTTCGGGTGTATTCACCAAGTCCAAGTCAAATCTCGCCAACTGATTGAACTTATTGACGTATTCTTTCACTGATAGATCCCCTTGCTTTAATGCCAAAAACCTTTCCATGTATAGATTCTCTTTGGCCCGTGAGAGAAACTTTGCCTCAAACCTACGCCTGAAATCTGGCCATGTATCAACTGGACGCTCCCCATTAGTGACTTCCCACCAAAACGAAGCTTCGTCCTTCATTAACCAAGCAGCCAATTGCACCTTCTTACAATCGACCAAATCGAAAATGCCAAACAGATCCTCCACTTCTTTCAACCAATTTCTAGCTTCAATGAATGTTTCAATCCCACTAAAAGATTTTCCACTCATCAAACGAAAGTCTTTACATATCTTGGAGAAAGTATCTCCACGTGGAGGGATGACTGGAGCTGGGGGAGGAGGAGGTGGAACGTTAGCCGGACCTGCAGCAGCGGCCCTAGCCTCGAGATATTGACGAAACCAACCAGGTACGTGAACACCCTCTGGTATCTCAGATGCTCCAGACATGCTGAAAAGAAAAGGAAAGAGTTTCAAAACAAGGGAAGCGAAAGAGAGATGTATGACTTGCGGGGATTATGCTCTTTAAAGTAAACTTCCTTGAAAATAGCTTCTTTAAAACAAGTTTTTGAAAATACTTTCTAGGAAAATAATACTTTTGAAAACATTTTTCAAAAATTTTTATCTGTTCTTGTAACCATAGCTCTGATACCACGTGTAACACCCCACGTCCATTAATTCACTCACAAAGTGAATGCATTAACTTCTGTGGAGCGTTTTAAGTGTGTATAGAACAGAAACTTAACAACAAGACAAATATAATCAGTACTTAAAATTTTAAAACTTTATTCATTGCAGCGGTAAACACATAAGTTTGATTACATCATCAAAAACCAGAGTCAAAGTACATAATATCCATCTTGACTAAATCAGAGTACATAAATTGAAAGACATAACCCCAACACAAAATAGCCATAAATAAGACAGGTTGAACTTTTACTTCAGCGATCCAAGCAACTTCGAAAAGAAGAGATACAGCTATCCAAAATCAAGCTCCACTGGTGCTAGTTCCACCCTGAGCACCTGGGGGAAAAGGAAGAAAAGAGGTGGAAACAAAGGGGGTCAGACATAAAGTCTGGCGAGTGCGATAACTTTAACAATATAATTACCGAAATAACTAGGCTAAGGCATAAGTTGGAAAATAAGGAAATGACTGTGAACAATTGGGTATGACAGAGTAAACAAGGAAATAAGATGAACCAAGATAACGATAAAGGCGCACCTAGTTGCTATAAGATAATTATTACACTGCACCACACCAAACACCCTAAAAATTGATGACGCCTACAAGACTTTAATAATGATAATGGTAGTTTCGTGTACCCCTAGTTGCCTTCATAGGTGTTGCCTGCCCCTATCTCCACTAGGTGTACCCACTACCCCCATGCGATCGGCTCCCTAACTCGTAGATACCCGTGTTGGCCCTACAGTGGGGTGTATCACTCCCCAAAGTGGCAACCCGATACAACAAAAAATGCACGGCTTATATCTATACGATGCAACAACGTCTTACCTACCAGCCCGGGCCCACACACACATATGAACCCGTTGGACTTGCGTTGTCACCGCTGACCTGTTTTGACCTCTTACAATCAAAACCAGTATGCGTGTCCCGTCCTTGACTTGGGTCGAGCCCACAAAGATACTTATGGGTTACTGGTTGAAACGGGCCCCCATTACTTGACACAAGCTATCCACCTAAGCTTGGTCCCCTCTAGTACATCCCACTTAACCCTCTTCTTATTCATGTTCACTTACATGTTTCAATTTTTGGTTAAGTGCATCTAATCGTATTTCAAATGCCACCGAAGGCACCCACTTAATCCCACATGCCACCCAAGGCACCCACTTAACCCCCCTCATGTCCCATTACATGTTCATCTGGTTAAGTGTTTCTTAATTCATTAACACTGTAACCTTGTAAAGACCTCCCATATTAGACTGGCATTTGTGGCAGCTGGATTTGTCGGGCGGGTCTGGGCAGTCTTACACCACAAATGAGCCTATCCCCGTGTCTTTACAACTGTTACGCATTTAATTTATGCCTAAGACATCCCACATTAGACTGGCATTTGTGGCAGTTGGATTTGCCGGGCGGGTCCGGGCAGTCTTACACCATAAAAGAGCCTAACCTCGTGTCTTAGACGATTAATTACACAAAATTAATTATTCCCCAATTTGAATTAATTTCCCTATTCAAATTATCAATCAATTCCAAATTTAACTATGTAACACCCCACACCCGCTACGGTCACTCACTAAGGGAATGCCATAACATCGGTGGAGTATTTTAAGTGAATATAGAACAGAAAAATTACAACAAGACAGATATAAGTAATACTTGAGAATTTGAAACATCATTTCATTGCAGCGAAAAGTAAAACATGTTTGGTTACACCAAAACCATAAACAAGAGTCAAGTACATAATATCCATCCTGATAAAACAAAAGTACATAATCCCATTACATAACTTAATAGCCATAATAGAAAAGATAAACTGAGCTTTACATCCACGGTCCAAGCTCCAAAAGGTAGATAAAGCAGTCTGATCAAAGCCCACTAGTGCTAGGCCCACTCTAATAACCTGAGGGTTGGGAAAAAAAGATAAAAACAACGGGGTCAGATATAAGTCTGAGCGAGTCCTATAACTTTAACAATACAATCATTAAAGTAACCAGAGTAAGACATAAGCTTGATATACGGTAACGACTGGGGATAAATGGCTACACTAAGCAGCCAACTAGACTTAGGATGAACTAAGATAACCGTAAAGACGCGCCTATCCACCCAAGGATAATTACTATATTGCACCACCCCAGATCTACCCACCCAAGGGTAATTCCTACACTGCACCACACCAGTCACTCCTACTTAAAGTTGATCCCTCCCAAGGACTTAGAAAATTTACCCAGTAGTTTCCTGTACCCCTAGCTGACTACATAGGTGTCGTCTGCCCCTATCTCCACTAGGTGTACCCACTACTCCCAAGCGATCGGCTCCCTACCGTAGATACCTGTGCTGGCCCCACAATGGGGTGTATCACTCCCCAAAGTGGCAACCCGATACAACAAATGGTGCACGGCTTATATCTACACGATGCAACAACGTCTTACCTACCAGCCCGGGTCCACACACGCATATGAAACCCGTTGGACTCGCGTTGCCACCGCTACCCCCGTTTTGGCCTCTTATAGTCAAGCCCAATATGCGTGTCCCGTCCTCGACTTGGGTCGAGCCCACAAAGATACGTTTGGGATATTGGTTGAAATGGGCCCCCACAAGCTACCCACCTAAGCTTGTCATTTCTAGTGAATCCCACTTAACCCTTTAACCATGTCCACTTACATGTTATAAATTTTGGTTAAGTCATTTAATCATACTTTAATTGCCACACAAGGCACCCACTAGATTTCCACATGCCACCCAAGGCACTTACTTGATTCCCACATGCCACCCAAGGCACTTACTTAACCCTTTAATCATGTTTAATTACATGTTCCACTTTGGTTAAGTATTCTAATCGTATTTTCTATTGCCACCCAAGGCAACCCACTAGTTTCCTCATGCCACCCAAGGCACCCCCACTAGTTACTACATGCCACCCAAGGCACCCACTTAACCCCTCATGCCCCACTACATGCTAATTTGGTTAAGTGTTTCTTAATTAATTAAGATCGTAACCTTTGTAAAGACCTCTCACATTAGACTGTCTTTTATGGCAGCTGGATATGCCGGTTGGTTCCGGGCAGCCTTACACCATAACAGAGTCTAACCTCGTGTCTTTACACTTGTCACGTATTTAGTTTATGACTAAGACCTCTCACATTGGGCCAATCATTTGTAGCCGCTGGATTTGCCGGTCGGTTCCGGGCAGTCTTATGCTACAAAAGGGTCCAACCTCGTGTCTTAGTAGATTAATTACACCTAATTAATCACCCCCATAATTTGTATTAATTATCCCTAATTAATTACAAATATTTAAGAATATGGGTAGACCTAACTCAATAGGTAAATTCCCAATTCCATAATATGGGTAGACCTAACTTAATAGGTAAATTCCCAATTATGTCCATCCACTTTATGGTATGTTTAATAATACCCACTTCACACAATTTTATGTGTTCATTAATTTTTTACCCCATCGTCCCCACGTAAATACGTTAACATGACATACTTCAAAAGAGAAAATTCATCATACACACAATGGGTTCAACTTAGCATATCATTAGCATTATCATGGGTTTAAAAGGTGTCAAATTGCATATATGACCATAAACCCAACTTGCATAAATAACCAACCCAAACTTGCATGAATCACATATGTCATAAAGATGGTAACTTGCTTAAATGTTCATGTCATAGACCTATCATAAAGGTGTCAACTTGCATACATGTCATAGGTCTAAAAGGGATGAACTTGCACATGTACTTATGTCATACATAGAGGCAAACTTGCATATATTATGCATATCATAAAAAGAGACAAACTTGCATATGAACTTGCATCATAACTTGCATATGAACTTGCATCATAACTTGCATATGAACTTGCATAACATGTCATGCTTAGAGGCAAACTTGCATATATTATGCATATCATAAAAAGAGACAAACTTGCATATGAACTTGCATCATAACTTGCATATGAACTTGCATCATAACTTGCATAAAACCAAACACTTAGCATGCATAAAACCAAATACTTAGCATGCATAAAACCCACCATTTAACATGCATAAACCCAAACACTTAACTTGCATAAACATAGTGTCATCATGAATAAGTGTTAAACATAGTGATTAGCAAACTAGCATCATAACATATGACCTAAAACCCATTGATCCGCAAGCAAAACCATATGATCTCATCACATCTCATCTACTTAGTTTAACAATTGGTTATTAAAGTGATAGAAACTCACAAACTCCAAGATTAGCTCCTTAGATAGTTGCTAGAGTTGAAGTAGAGGTGGATTAGTAGTTGATTAGCTTGCAATCCTCTTCACACATTAGTGGAGGCTCCTTCTAAGTTGCATTTTGGCGGCATGATGGCATAAATTCTATTTTTAGTATGGATTAGGGTAGTCTTAGGGTGTATTTATAGGATTAGGTTGTGTTTTAGACCCTTAGATTAACCCTAGGTTAGTTTAGGTCCGTCAGATTTCGTCCCAAGCCCTCCAACCCAGCCCAAAACTCAACCAGGTGCACCCAGGCCAGAATCAGCCGACAAGGCAAGTCGACAGCCCTGTCGACTGCCAAGTCGACAGGCATGTCGACAGGCAAGTCGACAGCCCTGTCGACAGCCAAGTCGACTTGGCTGGGCGGGAGTTTTCCCGCCTGCCCCATTTCTGCATGTTTCGAAATTTGAACCTGAATTTTAAATCTGTTTTGAACTTTGAATTTTCTGTAAACTTCATTGGGCCATAACTGGGCCATACGGACTCCGATTTACAAAATTTCGGACTCTATTTCGCGTATTTTTCCGAGACGAACACAATGACGTAACCCGTTTCCCCTGATTCTCACATCTGAGATTATTAATTCTTTAATTAGTGAATATCAGTGTTAACTGAAATTCGGGGTGTTACAAACTATGTCCATAATTGACTCAATTATGTCCATCTATTTATGGTATGCAAAATCATACCAATTATCACCATAAATTTATTCTAAGCCATTTAAGGAATTTATGCCAATTCTCAATATTAAATCATTTAATATTATCACATTGCCCACGTTGTACGTTCGTTCGTTTAACGTAAAGTATACGTTAGACTCGAATAGTCTAACTTATGGAATAAAGAGAAAACATCACAACATACATAGAAATAAAACTAGATCTAAACATAAGGGGTGAACTTGCATGTGTGAATGAGGTTCTTCATCTAAAACTTGCATAGGCCACCAAAGTCACAAACTTGCATAAAACTACTTATGTCATAGATCTAAATCTAAAGGTGTAAACTTGTTTAGGTAATAGTCACAAACTTGCATAAACCATGTATGTCATGGATCTAACCATAAGGGGTAAACTTGCATAGGCATGATTCATACTCCAAACATATATATATATATATATATATATATATATATATACACACACACACATACTTGCATATGTGATTTATGCAACATAACGATGGTGTAAACTTACATCTAAACATGTAAACTAGCATGTAGAATTTTGTGTACTAGCATATAACTCACACATGTCATAGCCTAACTTTAGATCCAATTTACACATAAAATAGATGTCATGAAACATTTAAGGTTGTATATAATTTTCACTAACTTGCATATGATTCATATCTAAATTAACATCTAAACTTGCATACATACATATGATTCATCATATGAATTAGTTCCAACAACATAACCAAACTAACATATGAAACATCATCATAAATTGATTATACACAAGCCAATCATAGAATTACAACATAGATGATAACATCACAACTTTACAATATAGGTGATAACATCATAGAATTTACAACACAGATGATAACATCACAATTTTACAACATAAATGATAACATGCGGTCAATAATTCACAACATAACCATATAACCCGCATCATAGCTCAATCCAATTAAATTGTCAATTATTTTATTAAAGAAATCTAACTCACAACTCAAAGAAGGTCTTGAGTTCTGAAATCCGAGTTCTGAAATTGATTTAGCTTTCTTTTGGAGAAGACAATTTGTTGTTGTTGTTATAATCTTTGAATTGAAAAGAGTTGGTTAGCTTTTCTTCCTCTCTAATTGGTGGCGGCTATTTTAGGTTGCAAGGTGACGGCATGGAGGCCATGATTCTAATTTTAATTTGATTTTAGGGTTTGAGTCTACATGTGTTTTTATAGAGTTTTGGATTAATTTAGGCCGTCCGATCAACCCAGAATTAACCCTAGCCATTCAGAGCAAATCAGAAACCCTAATGACTCAGCATACAGTCATAAACAGGTCATCAATCAAATCCGCCCGGGGTGGGGGGGAGGGGGGCAGTTCGACCCTATGGTCGACCAGGTGAGGGTAGATCGACCCCCAGGTCGACCCTATGATTGATCTGGCCCATGACGGGAAATTTCCCGCCTAGCCCTCCTGAGTTCGAAATTTGAATTTTTGAAACCTGTTTTGAATTTTCTAAAACTTCCGATGACCATAACTTCTTCATACGAAGTCCAATTCACGCAAACTCGGACTCTATCTCAACCAAAATTCCGAGACGAACACAATGGCGCAACCCGTTTTCCTCAATTCTCACATCTGAGATTAGTTATTCTTTAATTTATGATCATTAATATTGAAAATTACAGGGTGTTACATATGGAGCGTTCCGGGGCACCCCTTTGCACCTCTACCCTACTGTGAGCTACACTAATCCAAATCCAACAAGATTTTGTAGTTGTTCAATTCACATATATATTATCATCTATCCAAAATTTGAGTTCATTCCGACATTCGTAAAATAATATATTTAATGTTTAAATCAATGGTTCGAATAAATGTCTGAACGGTGAATAATTGAGCTAAGATTTTAAAAATGTTACGAAAGTCGGAACAAGCTCAAATATTGAATATATGATAATATATATGTAGATTGAAAATCTATGAAATCTTGTTGGATTTGAATGTGTAGCTCATGGTAAGGTAGGGGTGCTGCAAAACATAGATGCCCCGAAGCGTTCAATGGCACCCCCAAACAGTGCAGCACCCCTAAATGCCCTCTGATTTCCACCACACATTCTGTTTCTCTCCTTCCACTACTTCTCTCTCCTTCCACTAGCTTAATTAATAATAAATGAGAGGTGGAAGAGGAGGGCAAATGGGGTGCTACACTATTTGGGGGTGCCCTTGATCCTATCTCATATATATATATATATATATAACAATGTTCTACTACACCTCTTATATTGCACGTGAATTTACCACAGAATTCCAACCACATATTTCGATTTTAATATTCATTTTTTCTCATTCTTTCCACTACGCTATATTATTTAAATAGACAGAGAGAGAAATATTGAATTTTAAAATCGGAATGTGCAACTGGAATTCAGGGGGAATTTCATATGCAATATAAGAGGTGTAGCGGAACATTTCATATATATATATATATATATATATATATATATATATATATATATATATATATATATATCGAGCATTCAGTGGCACCCGAGACAGTGCACCACCCAAAATGCCTCATGATTTCCACCACACATTCTATTTCTCTCTCTCTTCACTACTTCCCTCTCCTTCCACTAGGGACAAATGGGGTGCTCACTATTTGTGGTGTCATTGAACGCTCATATATATATATATATATATATATATATATATATATATATATATATATATATATATATATATATATATATATATATATAGAGAGAGAGAGAGAGAGGTTCAATGGCACCTCAAACAGTGGACACCCATTTGGCCTTCCTCTTTTCCACCACATTCTCTATCTCTCTTTCCATGCATTTTCTCGCCTCCCACTAACTTAAACTAATATGTGTGGTGGAATGTAGAAGGGCCAAATGGATGCTGCATTTTCGGGGTGTCATTAAACGCTTGCATATATATGGGAAGTCCTCTCGCGCTTGAGTACGGGAGCCTTTGACACTAGGTATCCACCTTTATATATATATATATATATATATATATATATATATATATATATATATATATATATATATATATATATAGTTAGAGAGAATGACAAACTTTAGAAAAATTAGCTTGAAAAACACCAAGTTTTATTTTTAGACTAAATGATAAACTTTTAAAAAGAGAAAAAAAGTTTGAAGGAAAATGATAAATATAATTAGCATTATATTCGGTTTTTACATTATACCGAAATGCTAGTTATAACTAGCATTATATTCAATTTTACACTCTAAAAATGCTAGTACAATTTAGCATTATCCTTCAACCTAGTATTTCTCAAAGTTTGTCATTCAATCTAAAAATGAAACTTGATGCCCTTCAGTTTATTTTTTTTATTTTATTTTTTTTATTTTTTTTTTTGTACCTATTTTCCACTATATATCGTGAGCATATTATGTATTTTAGTTTTTAGTTTATTGTTGGTTGTGTATGACTTTTGACATTCGTATATAGGTAAGAAATAATTTATTATACTTGTAGCACGTCCTTTGTTTTGATTCATAATTGTTACTTTAAAATGTTGCTTCTTTTTTGTTTTATATTACTTTAATTTTTATTTTTAATTTGTAACCACGGTATGTTCTGCATGCCAAGATTGCAAATATCTCCGTATTAAAATGTAAAATAAAATAACATGAGTATTCTCCTCGATGATTACTCGGTTTTCTTAGAAGAAAGGATCTATAGCGTACACACATTTAAACACATGCATATTTGTACTTCTATAACCTTATATTTGTACTTCTATAACCTTTTTGTAAAAACTAGAAAGTCATGAATTGTTTATACCGAACTTTTTCAAAAACACTTGAATTTGGAACAAAAAAGCACAGCATAAATCAATTGTTTCACTCTTTTTTCATCAAACAGTCCAGCATAGGAGAAAATCAGAAATCAAAGGAAATAACACTTCCCTTCAATCAATTGTTTCACTCTAATTTGTGCCTGCGGTATATCTATTCTTTGGATGAAATTTAGTAAAATGAATATAACCAACCCCCCCCCCCCCCCCCCCCCCCACCACAGATCAAACACTCCAAAACTCAAAAATCTAACACGAAGGACTAACTAGAAGCTGGTTTTTTCACAAGGCATGCTGTCTTAAAGCTTCAATTTGTGATTGGCATTTCGCATAGTCCCCTTTGTGCTGCTCCAAACATTTCTTTAAAGCTTCAACGTCGCAGGAGGAAGCCTTTTTGCTTTTGTTTTCGGTTCCCCCGTCCATATCGCTGCCCTTTCAATCTACAATAAAACACGAACCTAGATCAAACTGCAAGTTCCTCGTATTGAGGGCCCTGCATAATTAATCACAATCACAAGTTAATCTACACCTAATGACTACAACGCATGCATGCTACATATATTTAATAATAGTTGCAATATTGGATGTCACACTTTTTTGTGTCAGCGTGAACTATCAAAACGCTTTTCTACACATAAAAAAAAATAGCCACTTAAAAATAGAACTAATAAATAAATTTTCTTTACAGATTTTAAAACTCTATGTAAATATTGCTGAAACTTAATATCACCTAAAAGTATGATTTAACAAATAAAATTCAAACAAAACATAAAAATTACATGCCGCAAGTTAAAAATAATATTTCAAACCAACTACACATTATTTCAATGTAAAAATGTAGCTAAATATTTATACAAAATATTTTCTTTTAAATCTATTAAACATATACAATTGTAGAAAAACATTTCATGCGAGCTTATCATCATCGCTCGAGAAACGCAAGCCATGACGCTTGGTAATAGCGCAGTTGGTGCTTAAAATACGACGCATGCACTTCAACATGGTAGTTTATTCAATCTTTGCTTTATGCATGATCATTATTGTATTAAAGCTAACGGAAGGAGGAACCAACAACATACAAGTGGGAACTTTTTGGTGGAATGCAGCAATGTGACTAGTATACACATTAAGCACTATCATTAATTTGTGCTTGCCTGCTGAACAAACACCAGTATATCGTACAATATTATCAGGTAGAATCAGTGTTTTATATCGCAAAAGGCGTATGAGAGGCGTTTTCGGGTCCACGAGGCAAGATGTAAGCCTCGAAGCGTTGAGGCGTAAGCCTTCCGGATAGAGAAACAACGCAATACATATACTTAATTTTTAACCACTTCCATGAAACAGTACGTTTGTTCATTTTAAATTTGCCTAGCCAACATAGAAATTAGGAACCGACTAAACAAGGGGTTTTCGGGTAAGCCTACATTAATTCAAAATGTATGTCTACACATATTATATAGTCTTTTTTTATTTTCATTAAATAATTAAAGTTTAATGGCATTTATCTATGTCAATATCTGCAACTAAGATAAACAGGTTTTTAAGTCATATGCCTCAACTGCTTAAGGCGTGCGAATTGTAAGCTTTATGCGCTTTGTATGTCTTAAAATTTTGAGGCGTAAGCTTTAGAGGTAAAAAGCCTTTTGGAATAAGCCTCAAGGCGTTTTATCTCTTATTTCTTCGAGGCGAGTATCGAGGCGGGTTTTTTAAAACAATGGGTAGAATTCAGATTTACTGCTGGGAATCAGACAAAGTTAGCAATCTAACCTTAGTTCAGTTCACCTAGTTTACTAATCATTAAATAATATAACTAGTGACAAACTGGTCCAATTTGTGCTCTGAGGTTAAACTGAATTAACTAGTTATCTTGTTATGATTTATTCTTCCAATTTTCATGTTTCAGAGCGCAATAACCATGCACATTTGTTAAATTGTCATGAATTAGGATAATGGACATGTATAACTAAAATATGCAATAAATTAATGAATAGCATAATTGGTCTTGAGTATGAGCTAAGACGCTTCCTTCAAGGGCAAACTGCTCAAAATATCATAATCCTCACGGGTATGCTATTCGGAAACTGAAAACCAATCAGTCATTCAGTTGACATATGCTCATTGCTCAATAGTAAATATGATGGTTATTTATTTTGGTTCTTCCATTTTCCTTTTTTTTCTTCCTGTTCTTTTCTATAAACAATAACTACAGTAAAAAGTAGATTTATTGTAATGTTAGAAATTTTACAAAAGAAGAGGATTAAAATGAATGTGAGATAAGACGAAAAATAAAAAAATTATACAAGAAGCAGCTTAAACTTTATCACAAACTTAGATTGCAACATACGCAGCTATTAAATCAAATCTTGAATTCAAGCAAGTTGTTGTTTAAGTACTTTCACAAGTCTGGTGGATAGACTATAAAAGAGGGTATATTACTTGCATAAATAGAATATCATGGCAACAATTTACATTTTTAAGTGTAATGCCTTCAATTCTCCCATTCATTAGAAAGATATCATAATAAAGAAATATGCCCCTAAAAAAAGTAGTTCATACTGTTCTTCTCTTTACGAGGCGGAAAGTGAAGGGAAAAAGATTACATGATAGAAATATGTAATGATCTAGGATGAGTAATGCTTATAGTTGTCAAATACCACATCAAATGATGTTCAGTGTCTCTTTAGTAATTCATTTAAATCTCAGTTAAATATTTCTTTTTTGTGATGTATAGCATAGCCGCAGGGAAACTTTGTAGCTTTGTTAGAACATTCTCTCTATAGGCAAATCTTGTCAGTAAAAACTAATATCTCCAACCATGTTTGATTTGTGCCAACTGTATATTCGCATATTGAATGTCACTTTTTTATTAAATTAGAAACTAGATTAAAAAAAAAAGGCTCCAAATGTTGATGTTACTTCAGAAAACAAATAATCGAAAAAAAGAAAAGGAAAAAAAAAGTGTCGTTTGAAAAACCAAGTGAAGCAACCGCTTCTAAGATCTGTATTGACAGGTATAGTTCCATAATTATATTCGCCAACCATAGGGCAAATTCTTCTTTTTTCAATGCATAAATTACAATTAACCTGCCATTTTAAACTATATTTGTTCTCTCCTTGAGTTTTTGGTTAGTTTAAGGAGAGTGCAATTGGTTCTAGATGATAGGACCAATGTATAGAGACATAAGGAGTAGTTCTGGTCTTCGGTATCTATTACTATTATACTGTTATTATTATCAGCATCATCAGCATCATGGTTTTTCATTTATTCTTATTACTATTGACTATTTGTTTTATTATTTGAAATTTATTTTATTTTTTCTTGATTTATGATTTTACCTTTAAATCTCTTGTTATTATTACTACCTTTATATAGATTTGTCTTTTAGGTGTGGATTCTATCTCTAGCCAACCCTAATTTGTTCAGGATTAATGGCTTAGTTGTTTTGTTGTTGTGTGTTCTCCCCTTGCATTAGGTCTAGCAGTGCTTCTAATCCAAGGTTTAAGTTACTGCCCATCAAACATTTTACATGAATAGTTTCCTTCAAACTCAAAACACATGCACATTATTCTGTTCTTATGGGTTGTTTTTTTTTTTTTTTTTTTTTTTTTTTTTTTTGAAGATAATTCTTTCTGGAATCTGACTGAAAGCTTTTTCCCTAACCTAAAACATGGCTGTTCATTTTAATTCTATCACTGCTTTTCTCCGAATAGACAGTGAAATTATAGCAAACCAAATTGTACCCTTGAAGGACAGATTGTACAAATCGATTGGCAGACATTTTAATTCTACACATATTGCTGGATTTTCAATTCTATGGTTACCTATCACCAAATTTCGCCTTTTGATTCTATCAAAATAAATTCATCTTTTGGATCCTAGTTATGTGAAAACCTATTTGCATAGGCAGAATGAAAAGCTTTCAATGAAAAGAAAAAGGAAGAAAACGAAAATATATGTGCATATTTGTGTGATTAAAAAAAAATTAATCTGCTAGCATAAATATAGAAGCAGCAGCAAAATTCATATTGTTGGTATATATCAAATGGGATTTTAAGAACAATAGTTCTTAGGCAACATCAATTAGCACCACTGTATTCTTTGGCACATCGTTCTTTTTTTTCTCAGACCATCTCCAGTCACTCATATTTCAGTCATGTTTTGACTCGGAGATTTCAGAGAGTCGGTCCCGTATCAGGGAAGACTCAAACAAGATGAATGCATCTTGGGCATTCATCTCAGATTTATATCTTGGATCTCAAGTTCATCTCAGAAATATCTCAAAGCATATGCTTAAATTTGATTTGCTTATACAACAATATCTATAAATGCTACCATAACAAAGTTCACTTGCTTGATTTGCATGATCACACTCTTGTCATCAATAGCTCAAGAGAAAATCCGTATGCATTGCATATGAATCTAAAACTCTTATAAGTTTTCTGCATATTCTTAAGCTGCATATTCTTAAGTCTGCATATTCATTCATTACATATTCTTGAAACTGCATTTTCTAAAGCTACAAATGCATAAAAACTGTATGCTTATTTACTGCACATTCATATGACCAATGTATTAAAAAACGCGCCTGAGGCACGCCTTGAGGCGAGGCGCTGCCTGAAACGCCTTCAGGCGTGCTTCAGAAGGCGGTTTCCTCCTGAGGCTCACGCCTCAGTGGCTTGAGGCGTTGAAATCGCGAAAAACGCACGCCTCAGAGCCTCAACTATCTGAGGCGTGCGTGTGTGTGTGTGTGTGTATATATATATATATATATATATATATATATATATATATATATATCCTAACTTACCTTCACTTTCACTTTCATGCTGCTTGTTTCACTTTCACTGCAAACTTCACACGTCGAAAAGAGGTAAAAAAATTGAATTTTCATCGGTTCCTGGAATCGATGATGAAAGAGACTGTTTTTTTTTTAATGTCCAAACTCAGTAAAATGCGGCTGTTTTTAAGAACTGTTGTGTCTCTTTTAAAAACTGCTGTGCAGTGTGTTTTTGTTCTGGCTTTTTTTTTTTGTTGTCTTTCTTTCCTTCTTTTTTCAGCTTATGCAGTGTTTTTTTGTTCTGGTTTTTGCTTAGTACTTGACGCTTAATGTTATTTCATATTAAAAATTAATGATATGTGTTGCGCTTTTTTTTTTCCCGAAAGGCTTACGCCTCAACACGTCGAGGCTTACGCCTCGCCTCACGGACCCGAAAACGCCTCGCGTACGCCTTTTGCGTTTTAAAACATTGCATATGACTGCAGATTCTGAAATTTCATTTACTGCATATACTAAAACGATATTTAGCATTTACTATTGCAGTGCACATCCACATCACTTAGTTACTACTCACGAGTAAATTCAATATTGCAGTGGATATTTTCGAAGTGCATTACTTAAGGAGATTGATAATTTAAAGAAACTAACATAAAGTGCAAAACTTACAGTAGCATTTTTCTTTTTAAGGAATAATGGTTAAAAAAAGAGAAGAAAAGTGTTCTGTTTTTAGATCGATCTCGCTTCTCCAGATTTTGTGCTCGAACTTGTTCCGCATTTCTTCAATTTTGCTTAACCAGATCTGGCCATCATCTCGCGCTTCCATGGCTGCCGATGTTGAGAGCCTATCGCTTTTGGATAGCTCTGTGCTCCCACCACTTTTTACCGGTTCAGTTCGGCCAGTTGCAAGCCCGGATCTGGGGTCCTATGCTAGGCGTGATGACTCTGCTGTTGGGAATGTAGTGGTGGCATCCGATCCTCAACCCGACTCTGCTCTGGATGCCTCATCTGCCGTCTTGCTTTCGAAGCTACCGCCTACTTCCGTTTCTTTGAATAATTCAGTGAACTTGAATTTTGTTGGAAATATCCCTTGCCCCCAATCTGCTGTTTATAATTCCAATTATGTTGGTGGTTGGTCATCTCTGTTCAAGAAGAGGTCTGAGAATGCTGGCTCTTTTTCCCCTAAGCAATACGTTGTTAATTTTACCAATAAACCTGCCGTGCCTACTAAGACAATTATTGACCTCTCGCATAGCTTTCTGGAAAGATTATCTAGTTGGCTTCTTCCAAGATGAGGCTCCATGCTACTCTATAGTAAAGAAGCACTTACTTGAAGAGTGAAGGTTGAGAGGTTCGGATTACATCAGGTATGACAATTCGATGTACCTTTTTTTGTTTCTCGTGACTGCAGGAGAGGTCATGTATATTGGAATCGGATCCCATTATCATCGATGAAAATGTTTTTATCATTACATAATGAAACCCATTGGTGGATCTTGGTCGTGAGCAAGTCCATTCCATCCCCCATCTAGACTCATATATCAATATCCCTTCAATTCCATCAAAGAATTAATTGAATTGTTAATCCCCTTAATCAGCTGAAATGCTTTGATATTTCCACGGAAAGTACACAACTTGTCTGTTACACCAAATTCTTAATCGAAATCGCCCCAGCTAGGCAATTACCTTCCTGCATTTTCGTTTTTCCTTATCGGGTATAGATTCGCCTTCATTGATGTCTCTTATCAATGGAAGTCACATATTTGCAACCTTACCACTCCTTTGGACATGTAACTCCAAACTGCCCACATTCAACCTTTGTATCCACTTCTGTCAATGTTCTCCCTGAGAATTCCATCCCAAGGTCTCCACCTAGGCATTGGTAGGTCAAAGTTCCTCGTGTCCCCTGCTCTGGCCCTCTCGTCCTCCGATCCTTTGGCTAAATTCAATGGGTCCTTTTCTCCATCGCGTGGCATGCTGCCTGTTGCTCCCTCACATCCCAATGCTTTTGCTACTGAAACACCGCCTTCCCTAAATCATGGTCCATCTCTCTCGAATTTGGCTCATTCGACTCCAGAAGCGGTTCTACCTTTTAACATTACTCCCCCGCTTATTTCGCTTAAGAAGCGATTTGTCCACGCCCTGATAGCCGATTCAGTTACTGAGGAGTGAGTTGCTTAGGAGCAGGCTGGTAAACTTTCAAAAACAATATATTGCTCATTTGGTCCTGAATGGCTGGGACTTTGGATGCACTGTGATAATGGCCTTTGCTACCACTCTGAATGAAAGGTTTTCTAAGCGTAGATCTCAAACGATGAAAAGGAAGAGCAAGAACCATTCTACAGGCTCTTAGATGATGAATTTTTCCTCCGCAATAATGGTGAGTTCGGCACTAACAACGAGAAAAGTCTAGTTCCCACAGACTCGGAATTCATGTTTATTTTCTCACCTCGTTCGCCCGGCTTGTGCTCTGAGCTTTTAAGGAGTTTCCGTAGATGCGTCGAAATTTAATTTGCATTAACTTTTTACAGAACTGTCACATGATGTTGTGTTTGCCGACATGCTATTAGGATATTGGTTCACTATTGTTATTTTGTCAGGCATGTTAGCTTTGTTTGTCTTAGTTGTTATCTTACCACGCATGTTGGCATTGTATTACAAAAGAACAAAAAAAATTCATTTAGGAAAAATATACTTGATCATTTCTTTTTTCTAAATGAACGCAATAGCGCGCGCTATAGCGCAAGCCTTGCGCTATTTTGTGCTATGCGCTATAGACTACACTGAGGTGGGGATTTATCATTTATGCATATATTTAGCTGTAACTGATAATGTTGTTAATGCTGCAGTGATACGAATAGATAAGGAAACCCAAAAGTCCATCTACTTCACCTGCAAGCGTTTCTCAGGAGCAAAACCGAACTATTCAATCATTGAAAAGCTAGCCTACAACCTGCTACTTATAGCAAGAAAATTGCAATCGTACTTCCAATCACATATAATCAAAATCCCCACAGACAAGGCCCTTAGGCAGATAACGCAGATGCCAAAGACATCATGTCGTTTATTAAAATGGATAATGGAACTTAGCATGTACAACATCACTTGTTGCCCTAGTAAAGCAATCAGAGGCCAAACGTTACCAGACTTCATCGCAGAGTGCACCCTACTGACCGGACCTTAACCAAAAGAAGAAAATGTACCAAATCGACATAATACTCGATACTTGTTTAAAACAAGACTCACGGATGGTCGCTCCTAACCAGCAATATTCTCTACACTAGCAGACAGTATTACCTAGTGATAGTCTTTGTTAGTGTGTGTCTCGAGGTAGGCATCACAGCTAGTTGTTATTAACTTGATTAAAACGATAGGAATTACAAAACTATAAATAAAAAATATAAGATAACAAACTACTTCCTAAAACTCAAGCATCTTACTTATTTCACCAATAAACTAGAAAACATATCATAAGAGTTATTCCTGAAAGAGTAAACATGTGCTAACTTTAACACCCTCCCTTAAAATAAATATGTGTTGATATTCAATTAACTCATAAATGATGACATACAAACTATGGACTGCGGTTCTCAGTATCTTCCGACTTGCATAGAATTCCATCACAATTTTCATCTCTATCTGATTGGGTACAAATACTCTTACTTTCTTTTAAGGAACTCACAGACCTCCGCTCTTGGATCATTCCTTAATATTGATGTATCTATCAACTTCCTAACAAACTAGAGTAGTGGTTCTTACTCGTTTGCTTGTCACAAGACACAAAACCAAGTCTTCTTAACTTACATATCAACTTATAGGCACATACCTATTTTCTAACAAGCATTTCATCAAACATTCTAGAGTGCTCTCCGTGTTGTCCAAACTTACAAGCATTGTTCTATGAAACGCCTCTTTCATGCTAACATCACCACCACACACTATAGACATATTCTCCGATACGTCTTCGCATTGACCCGAAGAAGATTAGCTTTAAGAAAGATGAGCTTTATTACCAAGCAATTGTGGCATCTTCTCAGCAAGAGCACACCGTGTTTTACCTTTAACATCGTTAATATAAAACAATGCATACAAGCTTTTCATTGTTTGATGTAGCAGTTCACAAACTCCGCCATCAAGCACTTGTGCTCACAATCATCAACACTGATAGCAACCCATCTCCACATCTACTACACATTAGCATCGAGAAGCACTCCAAAGTCCAAACTTCAGTAGCACTGCGTTTATCCAATTCGTTGAGAGATTGGGTTCAAAGTGAACTAGAGCATCCTAACAAAGGCGTGTGAATCTCAGATCTTGGCGGCATTAGGTGAGACGACAAAGCCAAACATCCGACGTTGACGGTGAACTCAAATTTGACCACCATCACAGCAACAACAGAAAGCAAGGCAAGCACGGATAGGATGCAAGCTAGAAGATCCAACCATGACTCTGACCAACTGACGGGGACACATACCAAAAGCGAATGCAACTCCAGATCGATCTTTTTTAGCATGACAGTTTCATTTCAGAGAAGACTATTCACCCGCTATTCAAATCTAAAGCTTGTCAATTGTCAAATGTGGCTTCAGATCAACAGAGACTGAACCCAAAAAAAATTAAGTGGCTGCGACAATTCCACTAGCAACATGAAAACTCTCTAACGGCAACAGACTGAAAACCATATCTCAGTAACTCTAAACAGTGCCGATAATTGGAAGCTGGGTTGAAGTTGTTAATGCGCAAGGTATTTTTTGCAGTGTCAAAACAGGCAAAGTAGGTTGTGAAATTGTGTTTGCTTGGTAGCTAAAATTATTGGTGAAGTCGATTTTATATTTTTATTTTGGGTAAAGTGATTTTTTAGGCTCCCTAGTTCTCTACTCTCCCTCTCTCTCATCTAACCAAGCTCTGGTGTCATATTAGAAATTTAATATTAGAGACATTAAACAGTGAAACTCAAAATCACTACATTATTATATCAACTTGATTAGAGTGATAGGAATTACAAAGTTTTAAATAGAAATATAAAATAACAAACTACTTCCTAAACTCAAGCAACTTACTTATTTCTTGACTAATAAACTAGAAAACGTACCTTAAACTTATTCCTAAACATGTCAAACATAACAAAAGTAAGATCCAAGAAAATTAAACTAATTTTTTTACAAAAATATTATAAATGGTGTCACTGTGAAACAATGTCCTTTCTGTGGAGATCTAAGAGGTGACAGCCCCTTGTCATAATAACACAGTAATTAAAACCACAGTAATCAAGGTGGAAGCCACCCGTTAGGGCGAAGGCTACATCTCCACACTAAATAAATAAATTCACCACATGTTTGGAGAAATGACGACATCTGGAATATGTCCTTTGAAACGCATAAGCTTGAGTTAGTTAAAAATGCACTGGATTCATATAGTTTCAGTTGCATTGATTCAATCCGTTTTTAATTGCATCTTTTCAGTGCAGCTAAGACTGCATCGCTCTAATGAGGATAAAGTTGCATTGGCTCGATTTAGTTTAACTGCGTTGGTTTGATGTGGTTTAACCATGTCAACCGAATGGGGTAGCATCAGATGACGCTAAAGCTGCCGTTACAAACGCGAGCAGTGACTGTGTATTATAATCGAAACTCCAAGTTATTCTCCATCAAAAATCTTAAATTATTTTTAATGGTACATTCAACATTCGACGCATGTAGATTCTTCTGATAGTATGTATTTGTCTTGCACTTCTACATATGCACCATACTCAAAATTTGTAGTGCACACGTAAGCTTTTAAACTTAATTTTATTTTTTAACAAAATAGTTTCCTTGTACCTAAAAGAATGGATAGTCCTATAAATTATATCATTGTTTTTCTCAAAAAATGGTTTCTTTGCATAGGGCCGGTTCTACTCTTTGCGTTGCCCTAGGCTAATACGAAATTTGTTTCCTTTTCATATAGAAAAATAGTAATATAAAACTATGAATATATTTTTTCATTAGATTTACATACAAAAGAAGATCTTCAATCTATCTAATGAAAACAACCTCTTCTTGGGTTTTTAGAAGTCAAGTCTTCAATTATATCTTTATATTTTAAAGCTTCCAAATATTAGTTTTTCAGTCGAAACCATCGCCAACCATTTAATCTTCCTCGTGACATATTTATTGGAAGATAAGTTTTTACCAACCTTAACTTACAAAAGCTTCTTCTCGTTGGACATGATTGGGATCTTTGAATTTTTCTTTGAAACCTGTTAGAGATTGAGACAAAGGTGATTCTGCCAGCACATCTTCGTTTTTTTATTAACTTTTCTACTGTAAAATCTGGAGTTTTGTTTTTGAAATCTAACTCAGATTTTTATCATTTTCATTCTTGTCATATTTCCTATACATTTTCAATTTAATGACTATATCAGTTTAAATATATTAATTTTGATATATCTAATTGTAACAATAAAATTAACAAACTGAAAATTTAATAACTTTTCAAATAATTATAGGCAAACAGTTCAGTTTAGGTATCTTTGTCCCTATTTCTCCAATTATTCAAATCTTCAAATTGAAATCCTTCTTGACAAAAGAAGCAGCAGCATCCACATTAAGTAACCAACAGAATCAATGGTGCAAACAGTGGGATAATAATCCAAATCGAGCAATCGCAAAAGATCAATGACGATACTTTCAACAAATTACCTCAGTCTGCAAGTAGGCAAGGGGCAGCAATCTCGGAGCAGCCAAGCAGGGCAGCGAGAGGCAGAAGCGTAGAGCGAGATTGCGCTCAATTAGTGGCGGCGACTGGCTTGAGGTAGTGCAGCGCAGTAATTTGCTGGAGCAATGCTGTTACGTTGATGGCAGGGCTTCGGAGTTGTTATTTGGGATGAAGTTTCAGCCTTTTCTTTTGCACTGAGAAAATGAGAAATCGGTTGCTCGAAACAGGGATTGCCGTGCTTAAGACCTACGGAGGCTTGCCTCCAAACCACGAATTAAACATTAATATCGGTAAATTATACTCCGTCGGTCCCGGCTTGGGATCACCTGGACCAGATTCTCTCTGGTCCGGTGTGCCCAACGAATGAAATCACTCCATTTTGGGGTGATTTGCACATTGCCCCCTGAATTACCCCCGAATTTCAGGGGGCAATGTGCAAATCACCCCAAATGGGGTGATTTCATTGGTGCGGACCACCAGACCAGGGAGAATCTGGTTCAGAGGATCCGCACCCATCGGTCCCTGTTTATCTGTCCATTTAAAAAGTAAAAATTTGTCTTTATTTATTTATCTGTCCATTTATATAATCAAAGCAAAAAAATTCATTTTTACCTTTGTTTATGTTTTCAACGTGACTGATAAACATGTTCAGTTTAATGCTCATAACTCATCTAAAAAACCGAAGAGGTCTTTGACTTTGTTATCTTCTAGGAATAAATAGTATGGCTATTACTCACTACTGATACTCTTTCAGTATATAAACTCGTATATAAACTCTTGTATCGCCAGTTCTTCTTCCATCATCCATACAAAATTTCAGTTCAACTAAGCTAACTACGTACTGCAAAAATATGAATAATTTTGATTTAAACAAATTGCCAGATGAAAATTTTGAAGAAAACCCTCCTCGTGCAGAAGCTGACAACGGTGGGCAACAAAGAGCTGATTTGGAGATCGATTTGAACGAGTTGCCGACGCCTGAGGTGGACTTGGCTTTAAGCGAATCAGACTGGGAAATTATATATATTTTCGCTGCTATTTACTTTCCTCTTGTTTTGCCATATCTTCCTTAAGAGAAAAATTTGCAATGTGTAAAGATGTTTTTGGTGATATCGTTTTGTTTGTTTTAAGACTCACAGAAGCTATGTATACCATTAAGTTGGCTTGATACAACATATATATAATTAAGATATTTGGCCACATGTACATAGTTCTTGACTATCTGTCTCATGTCATTTTTGTAAGTTGACATCAAGTACTTGACCATCTGTTTGAAATAAAAGGATTTAAAAACCAAAAGCAAATCTTTCCAGGTGATCTGGAAATGTAAGCCCAATTAGGCAATTGCATTTTTATATTAAGTATGAACTGTTATGATAAAGATTTGAAACAAAGTTATAGTCAGAGACTGCCAAACATAACGAAAATATCAATTACGCCTGCCAAACATGATTACATCTAATTAATTAAACCAACTCCAAAATTACAACAAATGTAAACTCCAACAGGACAAAATTACATCACACCTCTTCATTTGCATTCAACCATTCATTTATGTCTTCGATGAGCTTTGCATCACATGGCAATTGAACTGGTAGTCTGCTATTCCTTTCCAAACCAACCTTATTGATATGAGGAATATTATAACTGATGGACCCTCTAGTTTTCATAACTTCAATCATACACAATTGCAAACTTAAAAATATATGATTCGATTTGATGGGTGGGTATGCTTCAAATGCTCTCTCAACTGCAGAGGTTAACTCATCAATTGTTCTTGTAGCTTCCTTCAGTTCTAAACATTGAATTGCATTGAAAAATCCCAAGTCCAACACGTTCATGTCAGGAGAGTTCGGAGGCTGATTAAACAATTGGATATTTACACCAAGTCGCAACATAGCTAAATGAAACTCTTCGTCATTAGGATTAATATGAGTCCGAGCGTTGTCTTGTTGAATAAATAGAGTAGTGTTATCATCATCATTAGGCCACTTCTCTATGATGGCAGGAACTACTTTGTTGATTAAAAATGATCTCACTGTATCCCTTCCAACGAAAGTCATTGGTTTAGTTACAAGACTTCCTGCTGATCTATTTGAACTACTCCTTTTGGCAGGCTCCTTAGTAATAAACAGAAATATTCCAATTTTTCCAGAGAATAAGACATTACCAGCTTCATCAAACCTTGGGCATGCTATAGCTGCTAAGAACATGACCTTCGTTAAAAAATTCTTGCTCTTACAAGTTCTTTCGGGATCACGTTCCTCCTTGAGAAGATAATATTTTTCAGATTTTTTGCTTATGTAAAACCACTTCTCATCGATGTGGATCACATTATACATACCAATAAATCTTGGATCATTTAATTCATTATTTTTGTCGATCATAGATAAACAATCTGAACACTTGCTTTCTTGTTTGACTCCTTTAGAAAAGGTTTAACAGGATTCATATGTTGGCGAAGATCATCACCAGTTTGAACATTCCGATGTAAGGAAGATTTACTCACTTTTGTAGCACAAGCAAGTGATCGAATAGTTGTTCTTTTTGAAAGAGGAATTCTCCGAATTTGCTCGAGATCAATTACAATTCTTTTTCTCCCGCAATTCTTTGTTTTATGATGACTAACATCAACAACAGAACTGTCCAGAATACCATTTGCTTTTTTCCATATGCAAGAGATAGTATGATTTGATACAGAATATTGTTGAGCAACAAAAGGTATAGTACCATGACAAAGCTTTCCGTCGACACTTCTATGCAGCAAAGCCAAAAAAACTTCCCGATGTTCTACATTTGACAACGTCTTTAATTTTCTTATTACAGACTCATCATGTGATCCAACTTCTTCTCCTTCTCCTGTGAAGCCAAAAAATGAGTAGTGGTATTAGAACAAACGTCTTTATAAACTGAATAAATGAACATTGTTTACACAATTACGATTTGGAGAAGGTTCATGTGAACTGATATTTCTTGTTATTTCTTCTTGGCTTTGGTCCAGGTCCCGTATTTCTTCTTCTGGCAAATCTTCTAAGGCTGTGTATGTGTCAAACCACGTAGATGTCAGTACAATGTTAAAAATGCAGCCATATAAAAATTAAAATATACATACGAATGTTTAGATCAAATAAACCAACATTGTTCGTGCCTCCTCCGTTATTAGATTTTTCACCATTCTCTCCTTCCGTAAATGTTTCTTCATTGTCTTCTAATCCCGGTGAAAGGTTCAAATCAAAATCATGTAATCCTGGTGAAAGATTTAAATCAAAACCGCGTGTGAAACTCATGATATATCCAATGATATTTTTTTTTTGAATAAAGCTTGTGTTTAGGTTTCATTATATAGACTAAATTGGTGGGAAAATTCAAAATTTTTAACATAAAAAAAATCCGTGGAGAGTGAAAGTTTGAATTTGATCTAAAATTTTAAGAGGGAAATTTGATAGACTATGACTTTGTTTATGAAGAAAAGATGGGTTGCGGAGAAGATGAAATGGACTGTAGTGTTTGAGTAATTATGAGACTAATTAAATTTGTATTGGATAATGGAGTAATCCCATAAGTATTGACATAAATAAGGGCATTGCTGGAAGTTTCTTACCAAACTTAAATTTTCTTAATATGTGTGAAATTTTCAAAAGTGGACAGATAAATAGAGACGGAGGGAGTATGAATAAACACATGAGTGTTCTGTTTTACTTAAGTATCACTCTAGTAATAGAAAAAGTAATAGAAAGAATTCTGCAGATAAATGTTATGTACGTGGAGTCTAAATATAATTTCTGAATTTGGTACATTTGACCGAAAAATACATGATATACAGGAACTGAATTTCAAACAGTATTTGTGAGAATGTCGAACATTCCTAAAAGCGAAAATGTAATGCTATGGAATCAATATATTTTTATACATTAAAATTTTGTAGCAAAACATCAAAATATTTATCAGACGTAAGTTTATGATATCACAAAAAAAAGCACGATATTTATTTGACAACTAAAAGTAAATAAAACTTGGAATGATACAAATCATAACGTAAGAATATTATTTGAACCCTCCTCTTCAACAAACCATATCCATTTGTTCTATTATATATAAAGGTCAATATTTGATTGTTATTTTTATCTCCTTCTACATATATATTCTTATGCCAAGTGAAGCTCTTACAATAATTGAAGCTACAGTTTTATATTTAGCTCCTTTTAGCAATTCCACTTTTAGAATTACGTTCAAATATTAACAAATAGAATTAATGATCATTAAATGATATGTTTCAATTAAAATGCAATGCTCCAAATTTTGGTTTTTTTTAAGATAGCCCTTCCATTTTCTATTTTAGCTATTCTACAATGTTCTACTTTCATCTTCTGTTCTTACTTTTGTTTTCGCAATTTCTTATTTAGATAATCATTTTCTATTTCTGTTATCTAGAAATGTTCTATACTTATTTGCTTCCTTACGTTCATTTTCATGCTTATTATCTAAAATAAAATGAAAATTCATAAATATTATCATATCCTATGCTTTCCTCTTTGAATCCAAGTGGAAATTTTGCTTCATCGGGTCCAATAATAGAATTCTTTCTTCCATGTTTTATGGTATGCTTCATTGTTTTCGTTATATTTAATTTTAGGTTGGTTAACATGAATTCCAGTGATTTGAATTAGCACTAAAAAAAATTTATGCTAAATACAATACTTCTTAATCTTTAGAAAATGGATTATTGGTAGATCATGGTTCTAAAAATAAGATTAGCATTCTTTCAGAAAACTTACTCTAATAGTCTTTCTTTGGTTGCAAATAAGTGATTATGATTTTATTTCCGTAGTAACTCCAGTATGATCGATCTTTTAAACATTTTTTTGTTATCTAGAATTTGATTTGATTTTATTCACCAATAGTTCTTAACTTTGTAATATACTTAAACTATTTATGATTTATTGATGTATTCCATTAAATTTCTACCTTGCTTTCAATGTTATAAATCTTCAGAGCTCCTAAAAATCTTGGATGGCTAGATCTATGAAGCTTGATTTAAATGTTTGAACTGCAGTTTGTTATTATGCCTTTTCATTAATTCAACGTTGAATTTATTATTTTTATTTAGGATCGTTGACCTTTTCTTTGAGTACATTCCCAAAATTAGGTCGTTTTATGATTTTTGTTCAATTTTAGGATTACGAGTTTGGTTAACTACCGAGTAGGTTATCAAATTTATAACATATGCTTTTCATTTTATATGTTCCCTTCGTAGCATTCTTATTTATGCATAGAATAATTTTTCATTTATTTTCCCTTTGTATTTGAAAAATACTCCTTTTTCTCTTTCCTTCATTTTAATACAAAAACTTTCATATCTTTATTGTTTCCCATGTTTAATAGTTCTAGTACAATGATTTTATGCAAAAATGGTTGATCATTTTTCATTTCTTTTATTCTGATTATGATTGAAGCTAATTTAGTATTAATTCTTCTCTTCTAATTTATCTTAAATTGTTTGTGAAAATAGATACATGTTTTGTGGTGATTGCTTCTATATCCTGTTTTCAATGTTACATTATAAGAAAAGAAAAGAAATGCATACCAATACTTATTAGTGGAGTCCTCTGCTTTCTTCTTTGATTGAAGGATCTCTTCTTTGCCCTCTACAGCTAACTCATTAAAACAAATACAACTTTAAGGTGCTAAATAATAACCTTTGTTAATTAAATTAAATTATCATTTCAATATTTTTAATATTTATAGTTTTTGTAACATTTTTGCAACCAAGAGTGCATAATTTTATTTTATTTTTGTTTGTGATTGAGATAAATTTCACTATATTTTGTCTTAGTAATTTTGTATTGTATTTTCCTACTAAATTTTTTTTCTTCAATAATTTGATCGACACATTTTGTTTCTCATTGTTTCATTTACCTTGGTTAACTTTTTTTCTTTTTCTAATTTACCATTTTCTTTTAGTTGTAAGGAAAAGATTTGTAGGAATAAATGCATGATCATGTCAACATGAAGTTGATTGAATGGCAAGATACCCTAACAATTATTATATTATATTATGTATAGAATTAATATTTGACTTTTTATCTTCATTCTCCTGTTCTTTCATTAAATGAAGCTTTCGCAACAACTTTTAACTCTTTTAATAGTTTCAATTTAAGAATTATATTCAAATGTTAGTACCTATAATTATTGGTAATTAAGTATGATGGATTTCATTTAAGTGTTTGTTTCAAATTCTCACTGTATTAAATACACTACTATAACATTAGATGGTTCATTTCTAATACCAATAGATTATGTGATTCTGCTTTTTCATATTATTACATTATGAGAAGAAAACATCTGTTGTAACAACCCGGAAAATAAGAACCAATTTAAAATTATTATTTTGGCAATTTTAACGGATTTTTAATATTTAAAATGAATTATTTTAAATAATAACGATGAAAAATTTATTTTCGACGAAGTTAAAATGAATAAATTTATTTTAATTATAAAACGAGCCTGAAATGGTGTGGCAGTTCGAAAATTCGATTTCAAATTTCAAATGAATATACAAAATTCATTATAAGTCGGAACTGGACGAAACAAGAAATATTTGAATCCGTTTAACGATATCTTTCTAAGAATGTAAGAAACTGAAATTTTGGTTTATAAATTGAAAGTTACGTCCATTTTAAAATTTAGAAAAGTCGCTGTGGAATTTATATATATTTTATTATATATAAAGCCCTTAAACATGCCCATTTTGCAAACGACTTTCGTTTTCAACGAAACCACTTTTGTTGGATCCGGGATGTCAAATTATTGCTAGATTCCAAAATTCATAATTTTTTGGGATCAATGTGTGAGCGTGGCAAAAGAAAACTTGTTTGAACAGTTTTAGTCAATTTGGATCGACCAGAAAATAGTCGTTTTTCAAACGGCCACCAAATTTGATGAAATTAGTTTTGTTAGGACCGTATCGTCAAAACATAGCCAGATTTATTTTTCTGGAATTTTTAGAGTTAGTATGTGGTCTCGGTAAATTAAAATGTATGTTAAAATCAATATTGACCGTTCTATTCAATTATATTGTAATTTTAACAGAACTGATCGTTATGGTCGAATTGGCTTACCATACATATCCCATTGGATTCAGAATGAGGGTAATTAGCTAGGGGCGATAGTCGTTGGGTCTCGTTTGGAGATCGAATTTAAAAGTGACTTTATGGAAATTAATTAAATATATATATTAATATATTCTCTCCCTCACCACTCAGTCAACGATTCAAAATTAAAAGAAAAGAAAAGAAAAGGGGCGATGGAAACCTAGCCCGCCGCCGCCAGTGCCGCGACCTCCCCCCACCCCTCCGGTCTGCCAACAATGCGCCGCCGCCATTCCTGGCGATCCCCTTCTCCCCCATCGCTCTCTTCCATCGCCCCTTTGTGAACCCAGATCCAAACCGCGAGCCCCCTTTTCCTAACATCGAACACCGCTCCACCCATCACCCATTCCCATCGCCGGACCCCCCCCCCCTCGGCGTCGCCACCTTCCCCTCCTCCTCGTTTAGCCTTTACCGAACCCAAACCCCCACTCCAGTCCGCTGCTCCAACCTCCACAGCACGTCGCCCCCGTTCAATCAGAGCGTCGGTCACCAAAGCCCTCCCCTGCACCACCTTGAGACCACCAACACCCTATCCTCCGGTTGAGATGCAAATTTTAGGCCAAGGTGAGATTTTTATTGTAATTTTTATTTAAGATAATTAATTTTAAATAAAAATCAGTTTTATTTTATATATAATTACATTAAATAAAAATGTTATTTTTATTTTACATAACGTTATATAAAGATGTAATTTTTATATGAAATACATCGTTCTAAAGATTTGATTTTCATTATATGAACATCGTTATAAAAACTAAAATTTTATTTATATGAATGGTATTATCATAAAAATGTGATCTTTATGTATATGGTTTCGATATAAAAATGTGATTTTTATATATGAAATAGAGGGTTAAAAATATTATTTTCATATGAGTAACATAATAAAAATGTGATTTTTATTATATGAATAGCGGATTAAAAATATGATTTTTATTTATGTTATAGCGAAATAAAAATATAAATTTTATTATGAAGAGAGGTATATAAAAATATGATTTATATATATATATATGACATTAGAATAAAAATGTGATTTTTATTTATATAGTAACAGAATAAAAATGTGATTTTATTTATATAGTAACAGAATAAAAAGGTGATTTTTATTTATATAGTAACAGAATAAAAAGGTGATTTTTATTTATATAGTAACAGAATAAAAAGGTGATTTTTATTTATATAGCAACATAATAAAAAGGTGATTTTTAATTATATAGTAAAAGATAAAAATGTGATTTTTATTTATATAGTAACAGAATAAAAAGGTGATTTTTTTAGTTATATAGTAACAGAATAAAATTGTGATTTTTAATATATAAACCGCGTGAAATAGATGGCGATGGAACTGACTGGAAGCAAAACAGAATCCAGACCATTCGGAAATAAAGAATGGAGGAGTGGAACCCACGGTGAGGACTTCTCACTTTAATTTTATTTCTAGCTGAAATATATACAAGGATGCAGACGGTGCTTAGCAGCACCCGACACCCGTCGTCCACGGACCATAGATGACTTGTTTGTTTGATTGTGTTGTGAAAATTGTTTGTGAGGTGAAATGAACTGTATAAAATATTCATATGTTGAAATAAATATTTAATCGTTAAAAAATATAATTTTTAACGTGTATCTGAATAAAATAAATATTCATTTACAAATCAGACGATTTGTTTATGTACACCCATTTGACTGATATGGATTGAGACGATAAATTTTACTCATCGCCCAAATGCACAAATAATATTCAGTATTTGTTGGTTGAAACCCCACACAGGTATTGGGATGATATTTGATGTACAATAATCCCAGTTGTTTAGTTGTATGTCGGTCGATTGGTTGATAGGATGTGTAAGCGTTAATTATTTATACTTAATGCTTGTACAGTGTAGAATGCACTCTGGGTGATGACTGATTGTTTATCATTATTGTTCTATACATGTGTTGTATGAAATCCATATAAATAACATTATATGGTCATTGACTGTGTTTGATTCCAGTTCAGAAAGAATGAATATTTTAAAATAACGAATATTTTAAAATAATATTCAGAAAAGAATCAAAATCTGATTTTGAAGTCCGATTTGGGATGGACACGAATATATTTAAACATATAAAGCCGTGTTGATTAGATTAACGCCATTTTGACGTGAACGATATTTATATCGATTTTATTCATTTTTATAATGAATATCGAAAAGGAAATGATTTCGAAATCTAATGTTTTGAAAATATTATCATTTATATATTAATGATATGGAATATTCAATTTTGATTTAAAATTGAAAATGAAGTTAGAATCATTTTAAAACGATTTATAAAATACGTTTTAAATGGAAATCGACGAAATATATATATTATAATATTATATATATATATATATATATATATATATATATATATTTAATGGCCTGAATAGAACGCGCCGCACCGCGGTAGTTCGTGAATTTCGACCATTGACTTCGAATTGATATTACGGGAGATCCGACCGTCGGATTCTCCTAAAACCAAGACTGTTGGGTTCGTATTGAAAAGAGCTTTCCAACGAATATGAGAAATTTGAAATCTAATGGTTGGATTTGGAATTATGTCCAAATCAAATTTGGAAAAGGTCGTTGTAAGTGCAGTTCGATGACCGTTTTGGAAATCGACTGTATGGGCCTTGATAAAATTATTAAAAATATTAATAATTTGTGTAAAATCATAATAAATAATTTGGAAAGAATTGAGATGAAAATTTTCATATTTGAAAAGATAAAAATATATTTTTATCGAAATGAACTAGTTATGAACTAGGATTATAATCCAATATTTTTAAGTAAATAAATTGGATTTGAAACGGTATTAAAAATAACCGGAATTTCCAATATATGAATTGGAATGGATTTGAATTGAAATTATCTTTGGAATATTTTGATATTGGATTCCGTGATTATACGGACATTATGGAGGAATTTGGAAGATATATATATATGTGTGTGTGTGTGTGTTTGTGTATATATATCGTTATTCCAATACGATATTTGTTGATTTCAGAATTTGATATTGAATATAAGCCGATATATTTTCTATTCAGAACCTTGTATTTAATATCAAATTGGATTTTGGGTTGTCGTGAACGGTGTCTTCATTAACACTGTTCTTAAACCCAAATGAGAAAAGAATAAATCTTTTAAATAGGGTTGAAAGGAGTTTACCAATTAATTAATATTCAATTAGAATTAAATTGAAATTGGATTTTGGGTTTATTGTGAACGATGTTTTGAATAACACCTGTTTTTTAACCCGATTAACAATGGAATGAGATTTTGGGTTGTCGTGAATGTTATCATTAATAATAATGTTCTTAAACCCAATGGAGTTAAGAAAGTTAGAAACTAACTGGAGATCAGCTAAGTTGAATGGTTTCCTGGGTATTGATCTGATGTTGGTTTTAGCCTTCGGGATTAATATTTAGGGAATTGTTCTCTTGCTAATTTACGGTTAGAGACTGATAAAATGGAATGTGATTTTCGGTTTATCGTGAACCATCTTTTAAATGACATTAGTTCTTTAACCCAGTTAAAGATAGGATATGATTTCCCAAGTTATATAATCATTAATATTGATTTTTGGGAAGATTAAAACTAAGTGGAGTTTTAATGAATCTTTAATTAGATTGAAATGATCGAGAATGGAGTATCACCAGTTTTGCTCTAAGCGATAGTTAAATCTTTAATTAGATTTGAACGTGAAATGGTAATTAATTTTATCGATAACACCATGGTGTTAGATATGGAGTATTACCAGTTTTGGTCCATGGGATGAATAGGTTGGGATTGAGAAATTAAACAAATGATTACTTCGGTAAGGGTCGCTAATCCCGACTAGTTTGGAAAACCTTGACATGGTTTGAAATGATATTCAAAGGAAGATTAATGAATAAATTTAAAAGAATTTATCTTTGATAAAATTAATGGGAACCTTTCCCTAATGATGTGAATATTTGAATAAAAGAATATTCTGAATTGGAATGAGGCGTATGTTGTGTTTTTATAACACTCATTTATTATATACACGAGTTATTCGGAAAGGACGGGTTTACACCCATTCTGAATAACTGATTCGACGATAAGTCGATAATGAAGACGGCAGTTGAAGACCGGAGGTCTTCACATCGTTTGGATGATTACTGATGTCTTGATTGGGCTGTACACCCAAGACGAGGTACTAAGTGGTGATCGTCCAGACGTACTTGGAGATCGACAAATATGCGAGGGCCTCTCTCCTATATTGGACATACGGGATGAGGAATAAGGTGCCTTCGGTTTCGTTCAGACCCAGAACGAACTTGTAAATGGACTGTGTGTCTGGCATTGGATTTTATTCTATGCTGATTAATCTCTATTAAATATACACCTGCCTGGTGAAGGAGAATTTATTTTCTTACTTCACCCTTCTCTGAAACGTACGGGATCAGAGGTTGTTTATCGATAGACATCAGTTGCATGGCGTAAATTGCCTGTGTGGCATGCTGAGATGTAGTGATCAAGGCTTTTTGTTGAAAAGCAGAGCCTTGTGGTTGATGATCAAAGCATAACTTTAATATAGCGCCGCTTTGTGTATAGCGTTAATTCGCGAGCCTCACACCCCGGTGTGAACCAGAAACGAGAGAGGACTGCAGGGAGGACATGCGTTTTCTTCTAGCTAGGAGTGGTGTCAGCGTTTACAAGCCCTGACATTTTACTTATGTGGATGATAGAAAGTGAGGCGCCTCGGATATATCGGTCACTAGGGTGCCGATAGTTTGGTCGGGATATGACCAGTTTACTCCCCACAGGGCGAGGAAATGCATTGTTCCGGCATTTTAATCAACTCCATGTGGACCAGCCCTGAAGATCCAAGGTGCAGTTGCGGCTGTTCCTGAGGCTCGAGCTAGGGAGCCTCGAAGCGGTAAGGACGATCCCTTGCCTTGGTTCACAGATGAAATCCAACTTCCAATACGACATTTCGGTTTTAGTTATAATCCTATATAAGACAACATAGTGGGATGGGCCCGCCTATGATTGATACATTTATATTTGAAGTTGATTTCTTCACTTATAGTAATAATAAAAGATGAATTTCACGTATCAAGCATTATTTGGCTATTATAAAGTAAAACTCTATCCTCCAGCTTGTGTTGCATTGTATGATGGGACCTGGGTCTTATAATAGCTTCATTGCTCTTTATTTAGCATTGCGTTGTTTGTTTTATGCACTGGTATTCTTGGGAGGAAATCCGTTCCGTGTTATACGGCGTGGTCCCTTGATTTTCCTAACTTTAAAATAAAGATTAATAACTGTTTTAGTTCTCACACCAGTCACATGACTGACCTGGAGTTTATTGTTTTAACCTAAACTCTGAGTGCCCCTATTTTCCACACGGGCAGCTAGTAGTTGGGTTTTGCAGATATTATATTCACAGGATCCTGGTTTATAGCTGAAGGGATATTCGGAAAGCTCTGTATCCGTGTATTTCTTTCAGTTGTTTTTTGTATTAATTTTCCGTTGCACTGTAAATTGTAAATCTCTGATGTTTATCAAATATATAATATTTATTCATACTCTGTTATATTCTTGTATTCTGATGAAATTGTTGTAATAAGCAATGAAATGTTCTTCTGTTTATGTTCTGATTCGTCGTGTTCTCAATAGCAATCCGGGCTTTCCTTCACGGGGAAGTTCGGGTCATTATATCTGTAAAGCTATTGGTAGTAACATGTCATCTATTATGGGTACAATACAAATGCAACAGGAAGGTATTAAATAATATATCCAGTTTCTCTGCTTCTGCGAAAAGGAATTGTATTGTTATTCCAATATTTTTAATGCTAGCAATTTGTTTGCCTCCTTTCTTACATCTCAGCAGCTTAAACTGATGTTTCATCATATTTTTTGTGATAAATTCCCATAGACTTCTGCATGCAAGTACTTCTTTGTCAATTTTGCACTAGATTTTCTCATCGAATTGTTTTTTCTTCATATTTTAATTAACACTTCTGATTTTATTGTTTTATCTATCAAAATTGACTGTTGATTTTCCCTTTCTCCATAATTATTTTCATAAGCTATCTCGATAGCTTTAATTTCCTTATAATTCCATTTTCATACTTTATATTAGGATATTAGTAAATAAATAAATATGGTGGAATTCAATAAAGTATGTTTCGAATAGGGTGCGTTAGGCTAACATCCCTAATAACTTTCAAAATTAAAAAAAAGGTCCAGCTGCTCAAACTTTATAATACACGTCCCTATATTTGAAAAGTGGGTTCACAAATTCCAGTTTTACTATTATTGACTCCTCAAAACCCCAAACACACGCAATTTATCATTTCATTCATCAAATCACTTTCTATATCACTCGATCAACAGAAGAAATCAAAACCCTAAACGCGGATCAACATTTAATCTCGATCTTCATAAATCTGCAACATCGTCGTCATTTTCATTAACAATTTACAAGATATGGCGAGAATGAAGGTATAATTTTGTATTCTTTATTTCACCTTCCACCATTTGTTAATCTTGCATATTATAGATTGTAATAAGCGTAAACGAAAGTGATTGTAGCAAATATTTCACAAAATTGCTGAAAAATTTCAATGGTTGCTGATTTTAGGAATTATTATATAAAAACCACAACAAATATACGAAGTTATACTTTAGTCCATTAATTTTTAGACATGAAAATGACTATACTGCAAAAATTACGCTAAATATACAGAATTGTTGCATGTTTGAATGTTGTTATTATGAATTGTTGCATGCTTGAATGTTGTTATTAAGAATTGTTGCATCCTTGTATGTTGTTATTAAGAATTGTTGCATGTTGAATGTTGTTATTATGAATTGTTGCATCCTTGTATGCTGTTATTAAGAATTGTCACATGTAGAATGCCATTATTATGAATTGTTGCATGCTTGAATGTTGTTATTATGGATTGTTGCATGCTTGTATGCTGTTATTAAGAATTGTTGCATGGTTGTATGCTGTTATTAAGAATTATCGCATGCTTGAATGCTGTTAAGAATTGTTGCATGCTTAAAGGTTGTTATTATGAATTGTTGCATCCTTATATGTTGTTATTAAGAACTGTTGCATGCTTGAATGCTATTATTATGAATTGTTGCATGCTTGAATGTTGTTATTATGAATTGTTGCATGCTTGAATTCTGTTATTATGGATTGTTGCATGCTTGAATGCTGTTATTAAGGATTATTGCATGCTTGTATGCTGTTATAAAGGATTGTTGCACGCTTGTATGCTGTTATTAAAAATTGTTGCATGCTTGAGTGTTCGTATTATGAATTGTTGCATGATTGTATGCTGCTATTAAGAATTGTTGCATCCTTGTATGCTGTTATTAAGAATTGCTGCATGCTTGAATGTTTATATTATGGATTGTTGCATACTTGAATGCTGTTATTATGGATTGTTGCATGCTTGAATGCTGTTATTATGGATTGTTGCATGCTTGAATGATGTTATTATGGATTGTTGCATGCTTGAATGTGTTATTATGGATTGTTGCATGCTTGAATGCTGTTATTAAGATTGTTGCATGCTTGAATGCTGTTGTTAAGAATTGTTGCAATGCTTGTATGCTGCTATTAAGAATTGATGCATACTTGTATGTTGTTATTAAGAATAGTTGCATACTTTTATGCATCTATTCAGAACAGTTGCATAATTGTATTTATCTATTCAGAACAGTTGCAAATTTTCATGTAAATATACAGAATATTTGCATGCTTTTATTTCGAATTGATGCATGCTTGTATGCTTTTATTCAGAATTGATGCACACTTGTATGCTTTTAATAGGAATAGTTGCACGCTTGTATGCTTTTATTAAGACTTGTTGCATGGTTGTATGCTTTTATTAAGAATTGTTGCATGCTTGTATGCTTTTATTTAGAATTGTTGCATGCTTGTATACTTTTATTCAGAACTATTACATGCTTATATGCTTTTATTCAGAATAGTTGCACGCTTGTATGTTTTAATTCAGAATAGTTGTACACTTGTATGCTTTTATTCAGAATTGATGCATACTTGTATGCTTTTATTTTGCACGCTTGCATGTTTTATTCAGAATTGTTGCACATTGTATGTTTTTATACACAGTAGTTGTACGCTTGTATGCTTTTATTCAGAATTGATGCATACTTGTATGCTTTTATTCATAATTGTTGCATGCTTGTATGTTTTTATTCAGAATTATTGCATGTTTGTATGCTTTTATTCAGAATAGTTGCACGCTTGTATGCTTTTATTCAGAATTGATGCATGCTTGTATGCTTTTATTCAGAATTGTTGCACACTTGTATGCTTTTATTCAGAATTGTTGCATGCTTGAATGCTTTTAATAAGAATTGATGCATGCTTGTATGCTTTTATTCAGAATAGTTGCATGCTTTTTTGCTATTATTCAGAATAGTTGCAGGATTGTATGCCTTTATTTAGAATTGTTGCACGGTTGTATGCTTTTATTCATAGTAGTTGCACACTTATATGCTTTTATTTAGAATTGTTACATTCTTGTATGCTTTATTCATAATTGCACGCTTATATGCTTTTATTCAAAATTGTTGCATGCTTATATGCTTTTATTCAGAGTAGTTGCATACTTGTATGCTTTTATTCAGAGTAGATGCACGCTTGTATGCTTTTATTCAGAGTAGTTGCACTCTTGTATGCTTTTATTCAGAGTCAATGCACATTTATATGCTTTTATTTAGAGTAGTTGCACACTTGTATGCTTTTATTCAGAATTGATGCACACTTGTACGTTTTTTTTCTTCAGAATTGTTGCATGCTTGTATGTTTTTATTCAGGATTACTGCATATCTGTATGCTTTTATTCAGAATAGTTGCACGCTTGTATGCTTTAATTCAGAATTGATGCATGCTTGTATGCTTTTATTTAGAATTGTTGCATGCTTGTATGCTTTTATTTAGAATAGTTGCACGCTTGTATGCTTTTATTCAGAATTGCAGTACGCTTATATGTATTTATTCAGAATAGCTGCATGCTTTTATTCAGAATAGTTGCACGCTTGTATGTTTTTATTCAGAATAGTTGCACACACTTGTATGCTTTTATTCAGAATAGTTGCATACTTGTATCCTTTTATTCAGAATAGTTGAATTGCAAATATCTGCAGATATTCAAACTTTATTTAACTTTTTTATCTTTTATTACATAGACCTATGGTGGAAGAAGGTGCTAGCGTAAACATTGAAAAAGAAAAAGCATTAATTACTACAGAACAACCTTTAACATCTGCGCCAATAATCAAAAAAGGAAAACTGAAGATGAACCAAAGATTGTCCAAAGGAGAATGTTTACAGAAATAATCTAAAGGCATTCGTAGAATTGGTGGAGACAATAAAAAAAGATGATCTATTTATAATACATCATTCAGAATATCTGCAAAAATTGCTTCTCTCCGGATTTATCGACATGATTTTTGATGGTCTCATTTCCCCATCAGAAACCATTAAAAATTCTACAACTTTAGATCTCATCATCAAGAACTACAAGAAAAACTTAAAATGCTTTCAGTTTGGTAATTTGACGCTGACATTTATACAAGAAGATGTCGCACAGTTACTGACTGCTCCAATAGAAGGAGAGTTTATCAAAACCAATAGGCACATGAAAAAGACAGATAAGAACAATGAAGAATGTAAATCATTCATAGCTAGACATTTTAATGAAGAAGCTATAGTGAACAAGAAAAATATAGAGAGAATTTTTTTTAATAATTAAAAAAAATTTCAGCAGATGCATATTTTGATACAGTAAAACTTATACTTTTGTACTTAGCAGCAACTTTTCTTGTATCCAACCTTAACTACAGCTTACCATGGAACCTGATACATACTGTGCGTGCGAACATAAATTAACAAAAATAACTTGGCTAAAAACCATACACCATCATCTTTTTATCTAAGTGGACAAATACTTTGAAATGCCACGCAAGATTAATTCTTGTGTGACACTATTCTTGGTACTATTTTTAAACTTATTAGCATGTTTCTTATTAAATTATCGTTCATTATATTTATAAATGTTGATTTTGTAAGGGGTGATCAATCTCTTTCAGCGGAAAAACCTCAGTAGGATATTGCAATGATGTGATAGAACAAACAGATTGAAATGATTATCAATCACGGATCATAGAAAAAATAAAGGAAACATAGAACGCACAATATTTATAGTGATTCCACTATCGTGAGATAGTGTACGTCCACTTCAACGGGGAATAGATTTTATTAATATTCAAGAGATTACAGAGTTTTACAGTATAGCAAAGAAATGAAGAAATACAGATGATCATATAAAAATAACATCCTCTATGCCTCTCTTTATATAGAGGAAAAAATTACTCGGGGATGAAGTAATTGATTTATGTAAATAATCAATTCATGCAAGACTAATATTCCCATTAATTTTATTGTCATATGATTGATTGATAATTTTTTCTTTTCTCCATCAATCAATCCTTTTCCCAATTTAATTTCTTTCTGTTTCTTCTTTCAAGAAATATGACAACAAAATAAAGGTGAATATCTCCAATATCCATATCTCCTTAATATTCCTTTCCATTTCTTTCTTGCACAAAACGACTAACCAAATTACCCTGAATATCTCCAAAATTTAATTAATTTTGGAAATATTGTATCACCGAAATTCCAATAATCTCCACCCTTGATACAATATCTCTTACAACCAAGAGACTCCAATGTGAATGCTTCCCAATGAGTTTCTGCAAAAGCCACCCCTCATTGCACTTTGTTAGTGAACCCAGGCAAGGCCATCGCCCACCAACAGTGTTGGAAACATTCAAAAATAAGGTAGACATCGTGCAACCAACTCCTATCTCTTCATACAAGAAGAATACCACATCTTCTCTTGACTTCAACCAAGCCACTCTCTTCTCCATAGTGCCACCATGTGACACCTAGCACTTCATCAAGTGAATCAAGTTCGAGCAATGCTCGAACTTAGTAGCGGGTAATGCCTTTGTAAACATGTCCGCTGCATTGTCACTTATGTGAATCTTCTGAAGACGAAATAACTTCTCCTCATTCATAGCGCAATTCCACTTCGAGTTATCACTCGACTTCATGGCTTCTTCAAGGCTCAATGGTTCTTCATGAATTACATGTAAAGCATATGTAAACTGATCATCAAGGCTCAAATTTGCATACTGCCAATCTCCATATCTATTCGGAGCTCTCTTTGGTCTCTGACTAGCCCGAATGGCTATATCGCCCGACTCTCCTTTAGCTGAATCCTCTCTAGCATTATGACCATCACCATCACTACTAGAGGAAACCCATGGACTATCATGTGATGTATCATCAACTGCTCTGTCACTATTATCAATAGTAATAGCTCTACTTCGGGTTTGAAAACTCGGAATCTCGGTCTTTTCAGGCTTCTCATTGGAATATGAACCGTTTGGTAATCCTTCCAAAGGTTTAAACATTGCTGACTCATCAAAAGTCACGTTTCTGGAATGTATAGCTTTCTTGGTAACTGGATTCCAAATTCTATATCCTTTATACCATCTGTATAACCAAGAAAAACACATTTGGAGGCCCTAGGCTCCAACTTATCGTGTCATATATTGTAAACATAAACTAGACATCCAATTCTACGAAAATAACTTAATAAAGTGTTTTTACCTCTACAATACTCCTTTGGAATCTTCCCATCAATGGATGAGCATGGAATCCGATTAATAATATATGCTGCAGTCGAAATAGCTTCAGCCCAAAAACCCTTAGACATACCCGCAGTCAGTATCAAGCAACATGCATTTTCAAGTAGAGTCCTATTCATTCTCTCAGCAACCCCATTGGATTGCGGGTCACCACGTGTAGTAAAATGTCTTTAATACCATGTTGTCTGCAGTAGTCGAGGAACTCTTTGGAGACATATTCACCACCATTGTCGGATCTAAGAATCTTCAATTTCTTTCCTATTTGGTTTTCAACAAGAGCTAACCAAACCTTAAACTTTTCAAATACTTCCAACTTAGCTTTCATTACATACACCCAAACCTTGCACGAGTAGTTATCAATGAATGAAACAAAATAATAAGCTCCACTAATAGAAGCTGTAGAGTATGGCCCCCAAACATCTGAATGCACATAATCAAGTACCCTCTTAGAAGTATCCATGTCATCACCAAAAGAAACTCTGGTTTGCTTTGCCACTACACACTCCTTGAAAAAGTCCAACTTGTTGAAGATTTCACCCTTAGTCTTTTTCTTCTTACGAAGAAACTCTAAGTTATTCTCCGAAGTATGACCTAATCTCATATGTCAAAGCTTGGTAGCATCCAAACTTTTGGAACTATCGACTCCAACACATAATTCTCCATGGACAGTGGTACCCGTTAGCAAATACAGATTTCGCACCTTAACACAATTCATCAATACACATGCCTCTCTAGAAACTCTCAAAGCATCTCTGACAATGGTTATCTTGCATCCCAATGATGTCAATTGTCCTACTGATATCAATGACTTCGGAAGACCTAGGACATAACGAACATTTGAAAGTGTGCGAACAAACCCATCATACATGCGGATGCGAACTGAACCAACTCCCATAGACTTGCATGTAGCATCGTTCCCCATAAAGATAGAACTTCCTTCTTTGGCATCGAAGGAAGAAAAATAATCCTTATTAGGAGTCATATGAAATGATGCTCAAGAATCTAGAATCCAATGGTCTGCAACATCTGATACAACCGCTGTCAATAAATTGCTACCATCTTTCTCCATCGCAATAGATGAAGAACCATCAGCCTTCTTCACCAAATCCGGGTAGTCTCTTCTCTAATGGCCTGGTTTCTTACAATTATAGCACTTTCCATCTTTAGATTTACTTTGCAAATGAGGCTTCCTAGAATTGAAATGCCCCCTATTATTCTTCACTTTCTTCTCTGGTCTTTCTCTCTTAACAAATAAGCCTGAATTACTACTTCCTTCACTACTATCACCAATACCAAACTCTTTCATTTGATCTCTCAACTCTTCACTGAGCAGACATGTCTTCACATCATCTAATTTGAATGTATCTCCACCATAGATAAGGCTGTTAGCGAAACCAGTGTATCGCTCTGGGAGCGAACACAACAGAACCATTGCTTTCTGTTCTTCATCAATTTTCAACTCAACAGACTTCATCTTCATCAACAACATCAAACACACTTAGGTGTGTCTTAATTGAAGAACCTTCCTTCATCTTATAAGTGAAGAAGGTCTTCAATAGGATCAGAGTTGGTTCAGGATTTCTTCATGTAGAGGTCCTCCAACTTCTTCCAAATGCCTTTAGCTGTTATTTCCTGACCGATTTCAGAAATTACATTCTTTCCCATAGCAAGTTGAAGAGTAGTAAAGGACCATTCTTCCATCTCTTCTAATTCCACTGATGAAATATCAGTAGGCAATGCCTCTGTATCAAATACTACTCGATGAACACGATTTCTTCTCAAAACTACTTCCATCATCCACTGCCACTTTTCAAAATCTCCTGCACTATTCCACTTCTCTATCGTCAACTTTGATCCTGACGCCACATAGGAGTCTCTGACGTATGGGGAAACTACTGGCATTGATGTATTATTTGTACTATTTTCATCTTCCCTTGCCATTCTACTAAACACCTTCTTTTTGAATCTAGCTTTAATACCATTTGTAAGGGGTGATCAATCCCTTTCAACAGAAAAAACTCAGTAGGATCTTGCAATGACGTGACAAAACAAACAGATTGAAATGATTATCAATCATAGATCACAGAAAAAAGGCAACAGAGAACACACAATATTTACAGTGGTTCCACTATAAATGTTTGTGTAAGTCCGCTTCAATGGGGAAGAGATTTTATTAATATTCAAGAAATTAAAGAGTTTTACAGTAGAGAAAAGAAATGAAGAAATACAGATGATCACATAAAAATAACATCCTCCATGCCTCTTTTTATATAGAGGAAAATATTACTTGGGGATGAAGTAATTGATTTATGTAAATAAATCAATTCATGGAAGACTAACATTCCCATTAATTTTATTGTCGTATGATTCATTGATAACTTTCTCTTTTCTCCATAAATAAATCATTTTCCCAATTTAATTTCTTTCTGTTTCTTCTTTCATGAAATATGGCAACAAAATAAAGGCGAATATCCCTAATATCACTATCTCCATAATATTCCTTTCCAATTTTTTTTCACAAAACGGGTAACCAAATTACCTTGAATATCTCCAAAATCTAATTAATTTTGGAAATATCGTATCACCAAAATATTGGAGAATGGAGTTTTGATGACAACAATCTTATTTCAATATTAATTGATTATAAAATATATACTAACAATTTTGTATAAAATATATATATATATACACACACATATGCAGGATTTATACAGGAAATTTTACTGAAGACTGTACAGTTTTAAAGATATTAGAGATTCAAAGTTCAAAGAAATTTCAAGACTCATGAGTATTCAAGATTTCAAGAGTTAAAGACTAATATAGATATAGAGTTTAGATTATTTAAGGCTCTAAATAACACTCCAGATTCAAATTAAGATTCTGATTTTTAAATTCTGATTTTCAAATTCTGTTTTCAAATTCTATCTCCAATCCTCTCTATTTTTGTCTCTTTTCTATTTTCTATATTTTATATTTTCCTTTCTTATTTTACTTTTGTTTCTCAAGCTTAAGTTTTATATATTTATATTTTTATACATTATATAGTTTAAAATCTTATAATTTTATAAATATGTTTATATAGTTTAAATTTATGTTTTTATATGATTTTCTACTTTATAATATTAATTTATAACACTATATTTTAATTCAAGAATTTCCAGAATTATATTTATATCAAAACACATGAAAAATGCTCAAAAATTAAATTTACACTAAGGGTATGTCGACATACATAAAACACTATGCCGACATATAACTGTAATTTTTTCAATTTTGAAAGGAATTATCTTTTCACAAATTGTGATGGTTCTGAAGTGTGACATCTTTTCAAACTCTATAAAAAAGGTTTAAATTCGATTTTTTTATCATCTCTACTTCTCTTACTTCATCCTTTTTCTTTACACCATTATTCTTAATCATTTTTATGATTTCTATGCTTATACTTTGCCTAATTCAATTCTGTTTTGATCAAATTTCTTCTCCCTACACTCTCTACTCTCTACTCTCTGAATCAAGTGCTAAGAAAAGTTATAGGGTTGTTTGTAATTGTTTGGGTTGAGTAAAGGAATCGGTGGTATCCCTTGTAGCCGTGAAATCAAGGACGGGTAATTGGTGGTATCCCTTGTAGCCGTGAAATCAAAGAGGGTTGTAATTGGATATTGATATAGTAATAAAGCTCTGCGCAATCCACTGATGCATGGGACTGGACGTAGGAGTAATCTGAACCAGCATAAAATCCGGTGCGTTCTTTCCTTTTCTGCATTTTCATTTCTGTTTATTTTTGCATCTGTGTTTGAATCTGTGTATGTGATTGTGTTCGTGGTGTTTGATACATCTAGTAGTTCACATAAGTTTAAGATTTTGTTTAAATTCTCAAAAGCACTATTCACTCCCCTTCTAGTGTTTGTTTTGCCTTAACGATCCTTTCCGCATTCCCTAATAATTGGTATCAAAGCAAGGCCTCTCAAAAAGTTCATTATCTGATTTTTGAAAATAGTAATAATGGCAACCAACACTGTTAGCAATAATAGTTCTTTTATAGAGGGTCAGTCCACTGTTAGACCACCATTGTTTATTGGTAGTAATTATTCATATTAGGTATGTAGAATGAAAATTTATTTGCAATCAGTAGGATTAGATACATTGAATAGTGCACAAAATGAATATGTTGAATCCACAACTGCATTTGCACAATGGATAAATGAACATAAGGTTATTGCACAAAGCAATTCTAAAGCCATGAATATGTTATTTTGTTCATTAGATAGGAATGAGTTTAATAGAGTGTCTGTATGTAAAACTGCTTATGAAATTTGGAGAACTTTTCAAGTTACTCCTGAAGGAACTAGTAGAGTTAAACAAACTAAAATAGCAATGTTAGTTAATCAGTTTGAATTATTCAAAATGAATAAAAATGAGTTTATTTCAGATATGTATTGCAGATTTCAGGAGATAGTGCATTCATTAACAGCACTTGGAAAAACTTATTCTGAAACTGATCAAGTCAAAAAAATATTTAGTTTGTTAACTTCGAAATGGGATCAGAAAACTTTGGCAATTGAAGAAGCCAATGATGTGAATGAAATGAAGATTGAAGAGTTAATTGGAAATCTGATGTCTTACGAAGTCCAATTACAGAAAAGAAAAGAAAACAAATCAATAGAGAAGAAATCTATTGCATTGAAAGTGACAACAAATGATTATGACTCGAGTAGTGAAGATGATGAAGAAACAGCTCTTATGACAAGTCATATTAGAAAATTTCTGAGATATAGAAGGGAGAATTATAATCAAAGGAGTTCAAAAAGTAATGATGGTCGATGTTATAACCGCAACAAACCAAGACATATAAAGAAAATGTGTCATATCTAGACAAATCGACTCAGCAAACAAATAACAACAGTTTGTCAAGAAAGAGAAAGAAAGCATGCGCAACAACATTAGATGATTCAGATTCATCATCAAGTGATGAAGAACCAAGAACCGGAAATACAAATATATGCTTTACGGCAATTCAGAGTTCAGAAAATTTTGAAGAAAAGGATCTAAATACCAGGTACGACTTAATTAATTTCTAATTTTATTTGGTTGAATGGTTATTTTGTTTATTTGCTTTGATTTGATTTTAAAACTTTAAAATATAAAACTTGTTAAATTTGAAATTCAAATTGGAAATTTGAATTTTGAAATTCAAAATAATAATATAATAAAAAATAAAATAATTAAATAAATTATTTGTGTGTTTACTATGATTAAAATTATTTCAGGAAATCGTTAAACTTGAAAAATAAATCAACAATATAAATTTCAATTCACAAAATTTAAATTCTCTTTGTAAATAGACATATATGTCGACATACAAATAAGTCTTTGTTGACATACCTGGCCAGTTTTGAAATTCAAAATTTGAATTTCAAAAAGTCTAAACTTTCAAACTTCCCTCCAACTTTTCACAAACTCCCAAGGTCTAAAAATGTGTCATTTCAATTTGAAAAGTTGTGCCTATTCAATTCATATCCATCCAATTTCTATATATGCATCTACTCTTTCTACCTTTCGTTCACAACTCAAAACAATATTCTTCATATCTATTCTCTTCAAAATTATCAATTCAATGGCTTCCTCTAGTTCATCTCAAAAATTGAAGATAACCAAAACCATCAAAGGTTATCTTCATAATAACAAGGTGGCCATCAAAAGACCTATGGTAACTATATAGCAAATGCTAAAGTTAACACGGGTGCTTTCGCCATCTTTAGCGATTTCCCTCTTATGATCTCATCTCTCTTTTTCAAACAACAAAGTCTTGAGTCTATTTGACTCCCATGACAATGACGAAGTATGTTACCCCAAAATTGTCAAGATATTCTATGCGAATCTCAATCGCGGATTTTACAAAGGCAATGAAAACCAAATTTGGAGTAGTGTCAAAGGTACTCAAATTATTCTCGACGGCGAACTCTTAGGCACTATTTTAAATTGTAGAAGCATGGGCTCGGATTTTTTGGGTTTTGTTATTGACGAAACCGATTTGGAAACCTTTCACGACATATTTGAAGATGGTGCTCCAATGGAGTTTGTAACATCCCAAGTTTTTGTGATAAATTATATTATTTAATATGATTTTGATATTATATGGTAGTAAATAATATTTATTAATTTTTTTTTGAAATTATATGTTGAAAACCGAAATTCAATTGTTTAAATTAATAATAATTGTTGTCACAATAATAAATTTTGATTTATTAAGTTTATGTAAACTTTATTTTGATTGTATAATATTTATAAACCGTTGAATTTAATTTAAATGGATAATTAACGAAAATGAATATTTTAATATATTAATAAACTGATTGTGAACGGTAACTTTTGAATACGATGGAATTAGGGCTCGAGACCCGTTCCAATCATCTCAAAAGCACTGAAAACATTAGTTTCAATATATAGATTGTTGGGTTTCCGATCAGAATTATAAATACGCAAAAATGTACCCATTTTGACGAAGTGGTCTATTTTGGGCCAACTGAGTATATGCATCTAAACCCATTCATTGAATACTATAAATTATCATTACCAGCCCCTAACACAGCCTCTAATCCACTCTATTAACCCAAATCCCGAAATCAAAACCCTAACTGGAAAATAATGACGATTTCAAATCTGAAACAACGTCAAAAATTCAACTGTCTCAAACCATATCGAATTATATGTTTTCGGAAAGGTCTCGACGATACGAACTGACAGGAAGCGTCTATTTTGCGAAACAGTGCTCGGATCAACAGTAAATTGTGGTCAAAGGCAGAAAAACGGGAAATTAGGGTTCAAATTTGGGAATTTTTGATTTGTGAGTCAATCGAAGAATCGGAGATATGGGCATTGTAGAGAATCTTCATACGAAGCTAATGCAAGTGGTCTCGTGTCGATTGGTGGTCAGAAGCTCTGGGAATTTGCGTTTTAAGTGTGAAATTCCGCACCATTGACTGGATGTAGTGGGGCCCACAAGGGGCGGGAGGTCTTGAGATTTCTGGTGAAGATGCTGCTCGTCGAGAGCTTCGATTTGGCTGTGGTCGTGCGTCAAACGGATGTCGAAGCAAGAAATTATTGGCAGTCAAAGGGGCGGTGGAATATGGGTTTATTTTCCTGGAAGCTAACGTGAATTTGCGAAAGAAGAAGGAGGCGCAGGAATTAGCATGCTGATGTGGCAAGGATTGACTATTTTGTTTCAATTTTCGTTTTAATTTATCATTTAATTCTAATCGCTAGAACTTATATAACTTTTTCATACGACTTCAGAATGACACGCGGTTTGTTGCGTTGGGATCGCATTGACGAGTTCTTCGCGACGACACTGGTTTGGACTGATTCTGAGACAGTCAAATTTTGGGATAAAATTGGAATTTCAATCACATATAGAACCAAGGTGGGTGATTAAACCCACTCACGCGTAACTAAAGTATTCTAATATTAGTTAAATTAATATCATGTCATGGTATGATTGTATGGACTGATGTTTGATAGTTTAAATTGCATGTTTATATTTATTTGTATCGATAATGTAGTTAAATTTGACTGTTAAATATAATTTTACAATTAAGTTAAAAATTCGACATTTAATTTCCGTTTATAACTCGACATCTGAAATTTAAAATTTATATGATATTGGACTTTTTGTATGTATTGTGTGATGAATGATGTGAATTTGATATGTTTGACCTATTGATGTTAATTTTGTGAATCTACCTGTTATTCACATATGACATTGTTTGTGCTAATTAATCCCAATCATTACTCCAAATGTTACGGGCATCAAATAAACCCGGGATTAATCATTAAAATGAATTAAGAACGTAGGTTGAAATGATAAATACCTATGACCCTGATTTGGATTGAAATGATATATATCCTTTCCCAAAATACTAAAATTAAGTATCATTTGGCCATAGGATAGAAAATTATATACGGACACCGGTTGGTTAAATAAAATTTGTTTTAACCATGAATTTTGAAATATTGTTTTAAAGACAATATAAGCGATGTTTTATAATTTATTTCCTTTGAACTTGAACCTTGAATTTTGAAATATAAACAAAAAGGGGAAATAGAATAGTATTGTAGTTGAAGCTAAATAAAGTGAAATATAATGTAAATCAAATTTATTGAAATTGAATGGTTTCACCCACCTTTGAAATTTATTATAAATCAACATTGATTTGAATTATATATGAATTGTGAACTAGATGTTTGTTATAAAATTGGAACCATTGAAAATGAGAATCTGATTTGGAATGTAACTATTTGAATTAATTTGATCGAACAGAAATGAATGTAAATTGGAAGTTTAATCGATGGAATTATTGAAAATTGAGTTGGTTAAATTGAAGTTGAAACATGACTTCAAGTTTAATTGAAAATATTAGAGAAACGATTCTAATTCCAACTATAGTATTTCAAATCATTTTATAAACTATTTTAATAATAATTTTTTTATATAAACTGTTTTACTTTATTACTATTTTATTTTATAAATTATTTTAAATAAATCATTTTATAATTAACTATTTATTTTATAAATTATTTATGTTTTAACCATATATTTTAATAAATTTGATAAATTTTATTTTATTTACAAGCTATTTATTTTCAAACTATTTCAATTGTAAATCTAAACTATTTTAAATATACTGTTAACTATTTTAATATTCAAATTATTTAAGTTGGAATTGTTTCAAGATTTTAATTGGTTTAAATGGAGATTTTAGTATGAATAAAATTCTATCTTGAATATTGAATGATTTGAAATCTGATATTTTGATATGAAGTATGAACCTCTTCGAAATGTAAAAGAACTGACCGGTGTGAAAAATGTAAACGATTGGTTGTTAAAGAGACCGGGATCGGATATTGTCATACTCTCCGCCAATACCGAAAACCACTTTAACAACTGTATACGCGGTGGAGTTCCAGAAATGGTGTTGGATGGATTTAGAGGCGATTACTGGATTTGAAGAAAGAGAACGATGATGGATATCCTTGACCTTCGGGTCATAATTAAAATGACTAAAATAGAGCTATACCATGACCAAGTGGGGTTAGCTACCTCCATCAGCAACACTTCTTCCTTTATTACTATAGTCCCTTGGTTTGATTGATTTGATGTACATATGTGATTTGGGAGTGTTATTCGAGGTGGGCGGTAGTCACGGCTATGCGATACTACCAATCCGAGCATGCAACGAGTATATTCCTACTCTGGGCATTCCTCGTGTGCCTTGTCATATTATCGTGATCGCGCCCCTACGATTTTAATTTGTACCGTACCTATGCAGCACCCTCTGATAGCCACTACGTATTGTGGAATTTACGGTATCTGTATAGACTATGGTATTATAAACGGCGTAAGGGTAAAAATGTAATCCCGCTTACGCTATTTTAATATTTTATATTTAACCGTTGACACTATTATAATAGCGTATTGTATTATATATCATCTAGTTTGACGGATCCTTAAGAGATGGAATTCCCGTAACATCTCTTAAGTTATTGCACTCACATTATTGCATGAAATTTGATTTAACTAATATGAGAATGATTTAGTTCTGATCCGAGTGTTTGTTGTGTTTTTTTGCAATACGCTCGGGTCAGACTGAGTTGCAGTTAGCGAAGTTTCCCTTGCTTTGAATACCATTATGAAGATGAAGATGGACCTCAACAGACGTATTATTATTATTCTACTGCAAATGCATTGGTATGTTGTATGTTAATTTACTCGATAATCATTGTAAAATATAATAAAATGTATGTTTTAATAGCTTCATGAACTATTATTTATTTATTTATTTATTATATTTTGTCCTTTCGCTGCGAGATTCTGTATTTGTTTTCTTCTTTCTTCTTTTTCTTATTTTAATCCCAATAACTATCCGTATTTTTGATCTGTTTATGTCGACATTAAGGATCATTGTTGATTTGAACGGTCAAAAACCACTGATGTTACAGAGTTCAAAAATCATTTGTTTCATCCAAAAACAAGAATTATCAATCTTCTACTTCAACATATCATCACTCCCCGTTCCGGAAATTTCAATAATGCAACTTTCAAAGTTCAAAAGGTCTTCTTTGCTATTTGGGTCGAAATGATCCTAAATGAAATTAAGCCCATATAATTGTCATCAAGAGAAAACACTTTCTACTATGGTGTTTATCTCACTTGCATCTTCAAGCACTTTAACGTTGATCTTCATGGAGAAGAATTTGTGCCTAGAAAAGTGTTTGACGCATCAAACATTCATCTCATGCAAATTCCTCTCATTTTCAAACCATATAAGACATTTGAAGCCAAACAAGCTCGAATGCAACAAGAACAAGATCCAATGGAAGTCGAAGAAGATGAGGAGGCTTCTATGGAAAGTGTTGAGTATCCAACCAGCACTAGACGCATTTACAAAGAGACGATTATTCAAAATCAAGTGAAAATTGTTCATAACCTAGGTATCTTAGGTATTGATTTTGATGACAACAACCATGTAAACATTACTTGTAACACCCCATAATTTTAAATATTAAAATTAACAATTTTTAAGAACACTTAATTGTTAAAGTTAGAATTAAGGGAAACGGGTTATGCCATTGCGTTCGTCTTGAAATTCTGCTTGGAATAGAATCCAAGTTTTCGTAAATTGGCCTTCGTATGAGGAAGTTATGGCCCTTAGAAGTTTCAGGAATTTAAATAAATTAAAAATAGTTCATATTAAAATTCAAAAATTCGAATTCAAACAAAGAAGTGGGCTGGGCGGGATTTTTCCCATCCCAGGCCAAGTCGACCAGGGGTCGACCTCCCCTATACAGGTCGACCTGGGGGTCGACCTACCCCCTCGGGAAGATTTGAACTGTAATGATTCTGACTTGTTGCTGAGTCTTTTCTGAATTGTTGCTGAGTCACTAGGGCATAGGTGGCAATTCTGGATAACTCTATCTAGTCTGGACGGTTGTGATTGCTCCTATGATAATCTAATGACTTATATTGATTTAAACTTCTATATAAGCACGCATAGACTCATGCTCTAAACCTAAACTAAATTAATATCTTGGCCTCCATGTTGCTGCTAGAATAGTTCTTCTTCTTCTTAAAGCTTAGGAATTGCAAGTCAGGATTCTAATACAAACGACGAACGAATTATTCTCTTCTCTAATCCGTCTTTGTGAGTACAATTTCTTTCACAAAATAATTAATAAATCAATTATGAGTAGTTATAATTGGGATTATGAGAACATGTCTGTTGAATCATGTGACGTTACTTAACTTTGTTATCGTCTATTGGTGAACATATGACAGTTCTGTTAACTTATGTTAGTAGATCTATTTCATATGTCCAATCACATATGTTTAACTTGATTCAATTTATGACATCAGTTTATATGCAAGTTTGGGATGTAAATCATATGCTTGTTTGTATGTGAATCATATGCAAGTCTGTATGCGAATTATACACAAGTATATATATGAATCAAGTATATATATACACATATGCGAGTTTATATGTAAAACATGTGATATTAGTTTACATGTTTAAATTCATATGCAAGTTTGCAGGAATTCATATGAAAGTTTAGGTGAAAACCATATTCACATATGCAAGTTTAGGTGAAATCCATATTCATATATGCAAGTTCACAATTTCATGTTTAGATCTATATTTAGATCCATGGCAGTACATAGTTTGTGCAAATTTATGTTCTATATGTCCATTGCCTATGCAAGTTATCGGCTATGCAAAATTATGTTATAATTCTTATTCGCAAGTTAGATCTATTTTATGTGTTATGCAAGTTGTGATGTTTCTTTTCTTTTTATGAGTTAGACTATTTGCAAGTCTAACATATTTCATATTAAATGTACGAACGGCGTGGGGACAATGGGAAAATATTAAATATACATATTGTGAATTGGCATAAAATGGCTTTAAAGGCATATAATTAATTTGAGATACTAATTGGTATAATTTATATACCTGAAAAGTATGGACATAATTTAGGTGACAATTATGGACACAGATTAATTTGGAAATTATTGACAATTTGAATAGGGATAACTAATTCATATTGGGGTGGAATAATTATGTGTAATAATAAACGCCTAAGACACGAGGTTAGACTCGTTTGTGGTATAAGACTGCCCGGACCCGCCCAGCAAATCCAGCAACCACAAACGGTAGTCTAATGTGAGAGGTCAAAGGCATAAATTAAATGCGTAATAAATGCCTAAGACACGAGGTTAGACTCGTTTGTGGTATAAGACTGCCCGGACCCGCCCGGCACATCTAGCAACCGCAAACGGAAGTCTAATGTGAGAGGTCGTAGACATAATTAAAAGATGCTTAGACACGAGGTTAAGCCTGGCTTGTGGTGGAAGTCTGCCCGGAACCGCCCGGCATATCCAGCGACCATAAGTAATCGACTTAATGTGAGAGGTCTATGTATTAATAATTAATTAATGCTGATCAAAGATGAATATGAATGACAAACAAAAGTTTGGTTGAGTTGAGTAATTCTCTAAGTACCATTCTGATGTTGATTTCGGTCTTTGGGGTTGATACTTAGGAATTTTTTCTCTTAACCAATGTATCTGTAAACTAAGATATTCTTAATCATAAATTAAGTTGAACATGTTATACGATATATATATATATATATATATATATATATATGATACATAATCTGATAAGTAGGTAGGGTTAAGACCAGCTTAACCAATAGTATATAAGTGGATAAGGTTAAGACCAGCTTAACCGATAATCTGATAAGTATGTAGGGTTAAGACCAGCTTAACCATTAATATATATTAATTTGATAAGTGGGTATGGTTAAGACCAGCTTAAGCAATAATATATATATATATATATATATATATTAATCTGATAAGTGGATAGGGTTAAGACAAACTTAACCAATAATACATATTGATCTGATAAGTGGATAGGGTTAAGACCAACTTAGCCAATAATATATAAGTGAATAAGGTTAAGACCAACTTAACCAATAAGTGGATAGGGTTAAGACCAGCTTAACCAATAAAATATATATTGATTTGGTAAGCGGATAGGGTTAAGACAAGCTTAACCAATAACACATGTTGATTTGATAAGTGGGTAACATGGGTGACATGTGGGGTATAATTATAAACACTTAACCAAGTTGAAACATGTAAGAAGACATGAATAAGAGGGGGTTAAGTGGAAAATCCTAGTGAGGACCAAGCATAGGTGGAAAGCTTGGGTCAAGTGTGGGGACTCTTTTCAACCAGTAACCCATTTAGTATCTAAGTGAGCTCGATCTAGATCGAGGACGGGGCACGCTTACTGGGTTTGATTATAAGAGGTCAAAATGGGTTAGCGGTGGCAACGCAAGTCTAATGGGGTCATGTGCGTGCATGGGCCCGGGATGGTAGGTAAGACGTTGCTGCATCATGTAGGTATAAGTTGTGCATCTTTAGTGGTATCGGGTTGCCACTTTGGGGAGTGATCCACCCCACTGTGAGACCCGCACGAGTATCTACGAGTTAGGGATCCAATCGAATGGGGAAGGTAGTGGGTACGAATAGCGGAGATAGGAGTAGGTGACACCTATGAAGACAGCTAGGAGTACAACTACCATATTATGAATAAATGTTGTAATTAGAATGGGGAGGGTAGTGGGTACAACTAGTGGAGATAGGAGCAGGCGGCACCTATGAAGACAACTAGGGGTACACGAAACTACCATTTTTATTATTTGGTTCAGTAGGCGGGATCAACTTTTAGGGTGACTAGTATTGGTGCAGTATAGTATTTATCCTATAATGATTAGGAACTCAATTAACGTTATCTTATTCCTTTTGTTTTCTTTGTCATGCCCATTTGTTTCACAATCATTCTTTGTTTTACCAGTTTATGCCTTATCCTAATTACTTTAATAATTATATTGTTAAATTTATTGGACTCGCCAGATTTTATGTCTGACCCCCTTTGTTTTCGCCTCTTTTCTTCCTCCCCCCTCCCCCCAGGTTCTCATGGTGGGTCTAGTGCTAGTAGAGCTTGATTTGGATCTCTTTCTCTCTCTTTTGGAAGTGCTTGGATTGCTGAAAGTAAAGTTCAGCTTATCTCTTTTATGGCTACTTATGTTGGGGTTGTGCTTTTTACTTTAAGTACTCAGAAAACAATTTGTCAAGATGGATATTAAGTGTATTTGGTTTTATTGTTGGTTTTTGATGTTATTGTAACCAAACTATTTCTCCGCTGCAATAAAAGTTGTTTTTAATTTTTTCAAGTAACAATATATGTATTTGTCTTGTTATATCCCGTTCTATACACCAATAATACACCATGAAAATTAATGCATTCCCTTTGTGAGTGACATTAATGGACGTGGGGTGTTACACGTGGTATCAGAGCTGAAGGTTGCCAGAACAGATAAGAGATTTTGAAAAACTATTTTTCAAAAGCATTTTATAAAGAAATAATTTTAAAAATAGGTTTTAAGGATAGTATTTTCAAGAGAAAAGTTTGTTTTAAAAACATAACCCCAAGAGCCAAATACCTTTCCTTCGATTCTCCGTTTTAAATCCGTTCCTCTTCCCTTTTTGAATTTCTTCCTCCTCGTATAGACGCTTTTTCTAAGATATGTAAGAACTTCCGTACGATGGGCGGAAAACCGCTTCATGGGACTGGGACGTTTGTCAAAGCTAGAAGGAAGTGGAGGACTTGTTGGTACCTTTAAGATAGACGATGGGACGAAGGTTCAATCAGCTGCTTGGTTAACGAAGGACGAAGCCTCATTTTGGTAGGAGGTCACGAATGGAGAATGTGCAGGAGAGACATGGATAGGACACACGATAAGAAAGTAGATCCAAAGAAAGGCGGTAAGGATAACAAGGGGCCAAGAGAAAAGGAAGGGCCACACTTGTGAAATACCTGACTACTTAAATAAAGACGTTAGAAAGAAGAAGAAGACTAGTTGTTATCATTACAGAGAAACATGACATCTTATTAGGATCGTCCAAAGAAGAAAAAGGCAAAGGTAAGGACAAAGTACAGGATCTTCTAGAGGGCAGACGCGTTCCCTCACGGCTGGCACACCTGATAGAGGTAGAAATATCTTGGTTGTAAGTTTGGTTTTTCTTTTTTATCATCTTATTCGAACCTTGTTTTTAATTCTGGCGCTTCACACTCATTTTTATCTGCTTCATTAGTTAAAACATTGCACTTAAATACTAGTCTAGTTACGGATCCCATAGTAGTCTCAAATCCTATTAGTGGTTCATCCCATCTTTCAATGATTTGTCGGGATTTGAGAGTGTCTATCCTGGGCGTTGGGTTTGGATGCAACACCTTCATTCTTGACTTCATGGGCTACTGCTTGATTCTAGGCATGGATTGGCTAGCCAGATACGGTCTATCCTAGATTGTGAAAGAAGGGTAGTTAGATTGTTGACTCGTTGTGGAGAGACCCTGTGACCCTTGAGGTCCGGTGATGCTTAGCTACCTAGAATCTCTTGACTCATCCAACGATGATTTGGAACTTGTTCGTGTGGTTCGTGAATATGGTGACGTCTTCGATGAAGTTCGGGATTTACACCCGAGGCGCGAGATAGACTTTCGTACATATCTAGTTGATAATGCAAAGCCAGTTGTATTACGAGTGCGTCACATGGCTCCGAGAGAGAGAAGGGAACTCAGTAAGCAAGTGAAAGAGTTGCTTGAGAAGGGGTTCATAAGAAGAAGCATTTTGGAATGGGGGTGCTCCAATTGTTTTTTCTACAAAGGTTGATGGTTCACTTAGATTGTGTGTGGACTATAGAGAGCTAAATAAGCTCACAAAGAAGAACAGACACCCATTGCTGAGGATAGACAATTTATTCAATCAATTGGTTGGTGCTTCGGTTTTCTCACATCTGGATTTGGCTACAGGATTTCATCAGCTAAGGATGGCTGAAGACAGCAAAGATAAGACTGCATTTATAACTCCTGACAATTTCTTCGAGTGGCTCGTCACGCCTTTTGGTTTGACGAATGAACCCGCATACTTCGTTGACTTAATGATTAGGGTATTTAGGGAGTTTCTAAACAAGTTTGTGGTAGTCTTTGTGGACGATATCTTGATTTTCTCTAGAAGCGAGGAAGAGAATGCCCTACATCTTAGGGAAGTCTTAAAGACCCTACGAGTGCATCAAATCAAAGCTAAGTTCTCCAAATGCCATTTTTGGAGAAAAGAAGTGAGGTTTTTAGGACCCATGGCCTCTAAGGAGGGGATAGCTGTGGATTCCGCAAAGGTGGTGGCAATCCAAGATTGGAAGATTCCTAAGAACACAACACAAGTAAGAGGCTTTTTAAGTCTGGAGGGCTATTATAGGAAGTTCATTAAGGACTTCGTGAAGATATCAACCCCACTTACTCAGTTAACGAAGAAGAACTTGACTTTTGCTTGGGATGTTGTCCGTTACGATGCTTTCCAGCATTTGAAGAGGGCTTTGACGACAGCTCCAGTTTTAGTTTTGCCAGATGGAAGTAATCCATTCACAGTGTATACCGGTGCTTGCGGAATAGGGCTTGGAGCAGTTTTCGATGCAAGAGGAAAAGGTTATATGCAAAAGGCGGCAAGTACGAGCACCGCTTATCATCCACAGACAGATGGACCGACAGAAAGGGGTGAATAGAATCCTTGAAGATCTTTTGAGGTTATGTATCCTAGATTTTGGAGGGACATGAGAAGAGGCAACGAGCTTAGTGATGTTCACGACGTTTTTCACGTGTCACATTTGCGGAAGTGTTTACAAGATATCGCGGAAGTAGTAGAGCCAAGCAGGCTTAGAGAAGTGGAAGTGGAGTGAGATGCCCCGATTAGACGAGCCCCTACATGCATCCTTGGATCGAAGGTTATAAAGCTACCCAGCAGAGAGGTCAAGTTGGTCAAGGTGCAATGGGGAAATGATCAAGGAGACGTGACTTGGGAAACGGAAGACAAGATGCGTACGGTGTACCCTTTCCTTTTTGAGGGTATGTTTTTAACTTCTCCGTTTTTTACCTCTTTGTTTATGCTTGTCCTGTCGTTTAGTATGTCTTCGCGATTATATCTTCGATCTTTGTTAGGAAAAACCCTATGGTTGTAAACATGTGTTTGAGACATGTTATGTTTGATGGATGTAAATGGATGCAAGTAGTTGCTAGTGGTTGCTCGTGGATGCATGTACACACACATTAGGCGCTAGATCGGCTCAATCACTTTTATATTGCATATAAATATGTGTGCATATTTAAATTAATGGATGTATAATGATTGTGTTATCATATTGATACTGCATTTTGATGAATGGTTGTGCACACATGTAGAAATAATATGTATCGTTAGGATTCTTTTGCATACATAATGGACGCATGGCACTATCATGATTTGCATTAAGGAGGTCAACTGAATAAGTAGACCGCCTGATTTTGCATTGGATAAGGAACATATACACAAACTTTTTGCATATGTTCATATGACATTAGAAATCTTGTAATGACAATGGATGCTTGTATTTGATGGTTGAGTAGATGGATGATTGGATGTTAGGATATACATTCTCCTTAACTTGAAGATTTCGGGGGCTAAATCCTTTAAGGAGGGGAGAATGTAACACCCCATAATTTTAAATTTTAAAATTAACAATTCTTAAGAACACTTAATTGTTAAAGTGAGAACTAAGGGAAACGGGTTTCGGCATTGCGTTCGTCTCGAAATTCTGCTTGGAATAGAGTCCAAGTTTTCGTAAATCGGACTTCGTATGAGGAAGTTATGGCTCTAAGAAGTTTCAGGAATTTAAATAAATTAAAAACAGTTCAGATTAAAATTCAAAAATTCGAATTCAAAAGAAGAAGCGGACTGGGCGGGATTTTTCCCGCCCCAGGCTAGGTCGACCAGGGGGTCGACCTTCCCTATATAGGTCGACCTGGGGGTCAACCTACCCCCTCGGGCAGATCTGAACTGTGACGATTCTGACTTGTTGCCGAGTCACTAGGGCATAGGTGGCAATTCTGGATAAATCTATCTAGTCTGGATGGTTGTGATTTCTCCTATGATAATCTAATGGCTTATATTGATTTAAACTTCTATATAAGCACACATAGACTCAATCTCTAAACCTAAACTAAATTAATCTCTTGGCCTCCATGCTGCTGCTAGAATAGTTCTTCTTCTTAAAGCTTAGGATTTCAAGTCAGGATTCTAATACAAACGACGAACGAATTATTCTCTTCTCTAATCCGTCTTTGTGAGTACAATTTCTTTCACAAAATAATTAATAAATTAATTATGATAAGTTATAATTGGGATTATGAGAACATGTCTATTGAATCATGTGACGTTACTTAACTTTGTTATCGTCTGTTGGTGAACATATGACAGTTTTGTTAACTTATGTTAGTAGATCTATTTCATATGTCCAATCACATATGTTTAACTTGATTCAATTTATGACATCAGTTTATATGCAAGTTTAGGATGTAAATCATACGTTAGTTTGTAATCATATGCAAGTCTGTATGCGAATTATACACAAGTTTATATGTGAATCAAGTATATATATACACATATGCGAGTTTATATGTAAAACATGTGATATTAGTTTATATGTTTACATTCATATGCAAGTTTGTAGGAATTCATATGCAAGTTTAGGTGAAAACCATATTCACATATGTAAGTTTAGGTGAAAACCATATTCATATATGCAAGTTCACAATTTCATGTTTAGATCTATATTTAGATCCATGCCAGTACATAGTTTATGCAAATTTATGTTCTATATGTCCATTTCCTATGTAAGTTATTAGCTATGCAAATTTATGTTATAATCCTTATTTGCAAGTTAGATCAATTTTATGTGTTATGCAAGTTGTGATGTTTCTTTTCCTTTTATGAGTTAGACTATTTGCGAGTCTAAATATTTCATATTAAACGTACGAACGGTGTGGGGACAATGGGAAAATATTAAATATACATATTGTGAATTAGCATAAAATGACTTTAAAGGCATATAATTAATTTGAGATACTAATTGGTATAATTTATATACCTGAAAAGTATGGACATAATTTAGGTGACAACTATGGACATAGATTAATTTAGAAATTATTGACAATTTGAATAGGGATAACTAATTCATATTGGGGTGGAATAATTATGTGTAATAATAAACGCCTAAGACACGAGGTTAGACTCGTTTGTGGTATAAGACTACTCGGACCCGCCCGGCAAATCCAGCAACCACAAATAGTAGTCTAATGTGAGAGGTCAATGGCATAAATTAAATGCGTAATAAATGCCTAAGACACGAGGTTAGACTCGTTTGTGGTATAAGACTGCCCGGACCCGCCCGGCACATCCGGCAACCGCAAACGGTAGTCTAATGTGAGAGGTCGTAGACATAATTAAAAGATGCTTAGACACAAGGTTAAGCCTGGCTTGTGGTGGAAGTCTGCACGGAACCGCCCGGCATATCCAGCGGCCACAAGCAATCGACTTAATGTGAGAGGTCTGTGCATTAATAATTAATTAATTCTGATCAAAGATGAATATGAATAACAAAAAGAAGTTTGGTTGAGTTGAGTAATTCTCTGAGTACCAAACTGATGTTGATTTCGGTCTTCGGGGTTGATACTTAGGGATTTATTCTCTTAACCAATGTATCTGTGAACTAAGATGTACTTAATCATAAATTAAGTAAAATGTGTTATACGATATATATATGATACATAATCTGATAAGTAGGTAGCGTTAAGACCAGCTTAACCAATAATATATAAGTGGATAAGGTTAAGACCAACTTAACCAATAATCTAATAAGTAGGTAGGGTTAAGACCAGCTTAACTAATAATATATACTAATTTGATAAGTGGGTATGGTTAAGACCAGCTTAACCAATAATATATATATATATTAATCTGATAAGTGGATAGGGTTAAGGCAAACTTAACCAATAATACATGTTGATCTGATAAGTGGATAGGTTTAAGACCAACTTAGCCAATAATATATAAGTTGATAGGGTTAAGACCAACTTAACCAATAATTGGATAGGGTTAGGACCAGCTTAACCAATAAAATACATATTGACCTGGTAAGCGGATAGGGTTAAGACAACTTAACCAATAACACATGTTGATTTGATAAGTGGGTAACATGGGTGACATGTAGTGTATAATTATAAACAGTTAACCACGTTGAAACATGTAAGAAGACATGAATAAGAGGGGGTTAAGTGGGAATCCTAGTGGGGACCAAGCATAGGTGCAAAGCTTGTGTCAAGTGTAGGGACCCTTTTCAACCAGTAACTCATTTAGTATCTAAGTGAGCTCGATCTAGATCGAGGACGAGGCACGCTTACTGGGTTTTATTATAAGAGGATAAAACGGGTTAGCGGTGGCAACACAAGTCCAACAGGGTCATGTGCGTGCGTGGGCCCGGGCTGGTAGGTAATACGTTGTTGCATCATGTAGGTATAAGCCATGCATCTTTAGTATTATCAGGTTGCCATATTGGGGAGTGATCCACCCCACTGTGGGACCAGCACGGGTATCTTCGAGTTAGGGAGCCGATCGAATAGGGAAGGTAGCGGGTACGACTAGCGGAAATAGGAGCAGGCGACACCTATGAAGACAGCTAGGAGTACGACTACCATATTATGAATAAATGTTGTAATTAGAATGGGGAGGGTAGTGGGTACAACTAGTGGAGATAGGAGCAGGCGGCACCTATGAAGACAGCTAGGGGTACACGAAACTACCATTATTATTATTTTGTTCAGTAGGCGGGATCAACTTTTAGGGTGACTAGTATTGGTGCAGTATAATAATTATCATATAGTGATTAGGAACGCAATTAACGTTATCTTATTCCTCTTGTTTGCTTTGTCATGCCCATTTGTTTCACAGTCATTCCTTGTTTTACCAGTTTATGCCTTATCCTAATTACTTTAATAATTATATTGTTAAAGTTATTGGACTCGCCAGACTTTATGTCTGACCCCCTTTGTTTTCGCCTCTTTCCTTCCCCCCTAGGTTCTCAGGGTGGGACTAGTGCTAGTGGAGCTTGATTTGGATCTCTTTCTCTCTCTTTTGGAAGTGCTTGGATTGTTGAAAGTAAAGTTCAGCTTATCTGTTTTATGGCTACTTATGTTGGGGTTATGCTTTTTTACTTTAAGTACTCAGAAAACAATTTGTCAAGATGGATATTGAGTGTACTTGGTTTTATTGTTGGTTTTTGATGTTGTTGTAACCAACCTATTTCTCCGCTGCAATAAAAGTTGTTTTAAATTTTTTCAAGTACCAATAGATGTATCTGTCTTGTTATATTCCGTTCTATACACCAATAATACTCCTTGAAAATTAATGCATTCCCTTTGTGAGTGACATTAGTGGACGTGGGGTGTTACATTACTACTAACATATCGTTGAGTTGTGCAGTTACATTAGATATATCATGAATATATTTATAAAGATAAACATGAACACAAAAGAAGAATTACAGAAGAAGGATAATCAGAATAATTGAAAACTAAAGAAGATCAAAGCTTATTAGAGAAAAATGCTAAAGAACAGAGGTGTTTGAAGTGATGAGGAGTTGGTTGAATCTTAAATATCTTGATAAAGATCCCGTGGCAATTATACTTGAAGATAATCAACCACTAACCTCAACCGAATCACCAAAATTCACGAATACAAGGAAATTTAAAGTGCAGAAAATTTGCGACACTTATAAGTGTTGCTGTGCTATTTGCAACACAAGTATGTCGACTTACCCTTTTTTGTATGTCGACATATAACGGCTAGTCCAGATTTTTGAATTCAATTTAAGTAGTTATTTCCCTCCACCCTTTCACCAAACGACACATCCTTTCATACTTTATTTGAAGGCCTCTGGTAACGAATTTTTACATATTAGTTTCACATTTTCTTCTACTCCTTCTCTATTTATTCTCTACAAAATTCCATTGAAAACTATCCTATTACTCTTGCAAATCCACTCTCTTTCACTCCTATTCTTTATTGATTGTACTTATTTCCTCAAAGAATTCAAAGATATATTGCCATTGGACGTCTATAGGATCATTGTACCAAATCTGCAAGAATTTGTATTGAATATACGACTATTTGCCATTGTTTGTTGCTGTTGATAAGGAGAAGGTGTATTGTAGCCCGTGAAATCAAGATTGTAAAGGTATTCTTGCCACCCGTGGAAAGCAAGCGATTATAGTGAAATTATGCATGGTGGAGTGTAGGACTAGATGTAGGATTAGTTAATCCGAACCAGTATAAAAATGCTGGTTGTATTTACTTTACTTCACTCTATTTTATTGCTTATTTCTTTTGATTTGAATTTGAATAGATATAGTTTATATCTCTAGTGTCTGAGTAGCCTTAAGGTCCTAACAATTCGTATCAGAGCCTGGTCTTTCAAAAAGTTCATAATCTGATTTTTGAAAAATTATAATGGCTAGTGACACTACTAACACCATTATTAGTTCTTTTATAGAAGGGCAACCTACACTAGACCTCCTCTATTTGATGGTAGTAATTATGCTTATTGGTCATGTAGGATGAATTTTATTTGTAGTCTAATGGTTTAGATATATGAAATATTACAAAAGTAGAATACATAGAACCTCAAACTGAATATTCAAAATGGACACCAGGCCAAAAGACACAAGCACTTAATAATTCTAAGGCAATGAACCTTTTATTTTTCTCTTTAGATAGAAATGAATTTAATCGAGCGTCTACATGTAATTCTGCATATGAAATTTGGAGAATATTGAAAGTCACACATGAAGGCACAAATAAAGTAAAACAGATAAAGATATCTATGCTGACTCACCAGTTTCAACTTTTTCAAATGAAACCAAATGAATCTATTTCTGATATGTATTCTAGATTTCAAGATATTGTACATGCCTTAATATCATTAGGAAAGAAAATTACTGAAGAAGACCGAGTCAGAAAGATCTTGAATTCACTTCCTAGTGAATGGGATTAGAAGACTCTAGAAATTGAAGAAGCCAATGATATTAGTACTATGTCAATAGAAGAATTAATTGGTAATCTAATGTCCTATGAAGTGAAGTTATAGGCTAGAAAATAGAATTAGGGAAATGAGGAGAAATCACTGGCATATAATGCAGTGATTGATAATGATGAACTAGATGATGATATCAAGTTTATTACCAAGAAAATCAAGAAATTCTTGAAGTACTGGATAACGAAGAAACTTCGAAAAACCAACAAAAATAATTCCAAAAATGGGAATGTGGTTAGATGTTTCAAATGTGATAAACCCGGTCATTTGAAAAGAAATTGTCCCAACTTGAGAAAGCCAAAGTACATTTCAAATATTTTCAAGAAGGAGAGGAAACGGGCATTCAATGCAATATGGGATGACTCATCATCAAGAGATAGTGATTTAGAAACAGGGAATGCCAATGTATGCTTCATGGCAATGGATGGCCAGGTATGGAATTTTAATAAAGAAATTACTAAAGTTTTAAATGATATGCATCAAAATTATGAAATACTTAGGAAATAGTACAATAATAGTTTGGTAGAAATAGATAGATTACAAATATTTAATGAAAAGTTGAGTAAAGAAAAACAATGTCTAGAAGATGAAATTGGAAGATCTAATGGTCATAAAAATGGAAAAGATTTAACACTTGGAAGTTTTGAAAAGCTGAAAAGTGAAAATGAGTCCTTGAAATCAGAAAATCTTTCAATAATGTCACAAATCACTCATCAGAATGACAAAATAACGTATGTAGACAATGTTATTCTTAACTATGTAAGGATTTGATAAACTGAAAAGTAATATTAATAAATTTAGCAAAAGAAAGGATAATCTAGAGAAATTATTATCTACATCTAAACACACTAGGAATAAGCATGGACTTGGATATACCCCTAAGGCTAAATCAAAGAAAGATAGTACTCAATGTACTACGTTTGTTAAAGCCACCAAGTTCAAACCAAAACCTAGGAAATTAAAGTTAAATCCTCCAAATAGGTTCATTAACTTATGGGTTCCAAAACGGTTAGATAATACTGAAAAAGAAAAACACATTGATAATTTTATTAATAAGGTTGATTTATCTAATGATATTTGAAAGGGCATTCAAACTCTTCATGGGTTTGGCATCCCAAAACTTAACCCCATGGACCACGAAATAAAAAGGGTACTAGTGTGCATATTTTTATAATTTTTCCGGTACCAAATAGTCGATGCTCAAAGCATATGACGAGAAATCTGTTGAACCTTGGATAAATATGAAAAGGATTTGGTATTGGCATCAACAAAGTCGGTAACGCTAAAACTCATATGATTATTTAGTTTATTTCATGTTTTGATTTCCCCACTAGTTTTATTTATATATACAAACTCTACATATTGTCTAGCAGTCATTTGAATAATTCTTTTTACTCTTTTTGTTGATGAAAAAGGAGGAGAAAAGGTATAAATATACTAGACAAAATGATAGAGGGAGTGCACAGAGTTAGGGGGAGTTAAGTATAAAATGTATTATATTTTATATCTTAAATATTTATATGGTTGTCATCATCAAAAAGGGGGAGGTTGTTAATACCCTAGGTATCCTAGGTTTTGATTTTGATGACAACAACCATATAAACATTATTACTAACATATCTTTGAGTTGTGCAGTTACATTAGATATATTATGAAGATATTTATAAAGATAAGCATGAATACAAAAGAAGAATTACAGAAGAAGGATACTCAGAATAATTGAAGACTAAAGAAGACCAAAGCCTATTAGAGAAGAATGCTGAAGAACAGAGGTGTCTGAAGTGATGAGGAGTTGGTTGACACTTAGAATATCTTGTTAAAGATCCCATGGAAATTATACCTGAAGATAATCAACCATTGACCTCAACTGAATCACCAAAATCCACGAATATAAGGAAAACTGAAGTGCATAAAATTTGCAACACTTATAAGTGTTGCTGTGCTATTTGCAACACAAGTATGTCGACATACCCTTTTTTGTATGTCGACATATAACGGCTAGTCCATATTTTTGAATTCAATTTGAGTAGTTATTTCCCTCCACCCTTTCATTGAAAGAGACATCCTTTCATACACTATTTAAAGGCCTTTGGTAATGAATTTTTACATATTAATTTCACGTTTTCTTCTACTCCTTCTCCATTTATTCTCTACAAAATTCCATTGAAAAATATCCTATTACTCTTGCAAATCCACTTTCTTTCACTACTATTCTTCATTGATTTGCAAGCCGCACAATATTAGAGAGTTGTACTTGAATTCGTATCATTCTCTCTCTGATTTAATCCTATTTCCTCAAAGAATTCAAAGATATATTGCCATTGGAGGTCTATAGGATGATTGTACCAATTCTGCAAGAATCTATATAAAGATACAACTACTTTCCAATGTTTGTTGTTGGTTGATAAGGAGAAGGTGTATCTTATAGCCTGTGAAATCAAGATTGTAAAGGCGTTCTTGCCACCCGTGGAAAGCAAGCGATTATAGTGAAATTCTGCATGGTGGAGAGCAGGACTGGATGTAGGATCCGAACCAGTATAAAAATCCTAGTGTTATTTACTTTACTGCACTTTATTTTATTGCTTATTTTTTTTGATTTGAATTTGAATAGATATACTTTATATCTCTAGTGTCTGAGTAGCCTTAAGGTCCTAACAAAAATCGTCAGTAATCAAAAGAAGCTAAACAAGAAATTTTCCAAAATATCCAAATTCATGGTCAAGATAGGAAGAAAGCTTGGAATTTCATCTTCCTCATCATCATCTGAAAACTAGGCCATCTAGTTTAATCTATCTTTATATATTCGCTTATATTTCCTTGTATTTGCTTTCTAATCTCGTATTTAAGTGTGTTTTGATTAGTCGGATGTATTTGCTTTCTATTAAGTAATGAATGGAGTTTTATTTATGATAAAATTATCTTTATGTTTCTGTAAAAACTTTAGAACTAATTGTAATATAATAGAGTTCAAAGAATTCAGAATTTGAAAATTTCAAAAAAATATCACTATAATATGTCAACATAATGTTTTTTGTATGTCAACATATAACTATTAGATTTTCAAAATTATTTCAAATTTTAATATTAAAATAACTAACCATGTCCATTCAAAATCCAACGAATTACAGACCTTATTTAAGTCTATTTCTTCCATAAAAATTCATAATTCTATTTCTCCTTCTTCCTTGTTATTTTCTACTCAAGTCCATGACAAATCCTATTCATAATCTTAGTGAAAATCTAGAAGAAACATTGAGTTCTTTCAAAAATATTATCTCTATCATTCTACAAAACTAGCGTCATCTCGAACTAAGACAAATAAAGATGTTTGAACAACAAGAGAAGCATTTTGATGCAATGCGATTGCTAATCTCTTCTGTTTTCAGAGATAAAGATAATAATCTCGCATAGGCTCCTCCAACTAAAGAAGATGAGGATTGGGAAGTCATTAAGAAGGATCCTATCTTTGGAGAAGACGGTTGGGTTGAAGTTCCAAGAAACGTTTAACTGTTCGGTACGATTTGATTGATTTGTTTGAATTTGATTTGGATTCTGTGATTTGAAACATGTATATATTAATACATATGGTGTGATGTGATTTGATTTGATTTGGTTTGTATATATAAAAAACAAACATATGTAATTATAATACTTGGATTAGTTTGTATTTTATCATCATATTGTTGGGAATTATAATTATAGTTTTGTATAGATTAATAGGGAGTATTCTACTTTGAATTAGTTATAGACTAAGGAAGAGTATCATAATAGGATTAGTTACTTAACTTTATTTTAGTTTTATTTAGATAGTTATACAATTTAGGGGGAGTAATTTTAGGATTTCTTTTTTATAATGCCAAAGGGGGAGAGTTTATAAAATATAGACATAGTTTATAGGATTCATATAGATGAGGGGAGTATTTGAAGGGTCATTATCATCAGGTATATACAGGTTTGATATTTTATAAACTAAGATTGTCATCGTCAAAAAGGGGGAGATTGTTGGAGAATGGAGTTTTGATGACAACAACCTTATTTCAATATTAATTGATTATAAAATATATACTAACAATTTTGTATAGAATATACATATATATATATATATACATATACACATATATAGGATTTATATATAGGAAATATTGCTGAAGACTGTACAGTTTTAAAGATATTAGAGATTCAGAGTTTAGAGAAATTTCAAGACTTATGAGTATTCAAGATTTCAAGATTTCAAGACTAATATAGTTATAGAGTCTAGATTATGTAAAACTCTAAATAGCACTCCAGGTTCAAATTCAAATTTTGATTTTCAAATTCTATTTTCAAATTCTATTTTCAAATTCTATTTTCAAATTCTATCTTCATTCCTCTCTATTTTTATCTCTATTCTATTTTCTATCTTTTATATTTTCCTTTCTTATTTTACTTTTATTTTTCAAACTTAAGTTTTATATATTTATATTTTTATATTTTATATAGTTTAAAATCTTATAATTTTATAAATATGTTTATATAGTTTAAATTTGTGTTTTCATATGATTTTCTACTTTATAATATTAATTTATAACACTATATTTTAATTCAAGAATTTCTAGAATTATATTTATATCAAAACACTTGAAAAATGCTCAAAAATTAAATTTAAACTAAGGGTATGTCAATATACATAAGCACTATATCAACATATAACTGTCATTTTTTCAAATTTGAAAGGAAGTGTCTTTTCACAAATTGTGACGGTTCTGAAGCGTGGCATCTTTTCAAACTCTATAAAAAGGGTTTAAATTCAATTTTTTATCATCTCTTCATTTCTAACTTCATCCTCTTTCTTTACACCATTATTCTTAATCATTTTTATGATTTCTATGCTTATACTCTGCCGAATTCAATTCTGTTTTGATCAAACTTCTTCTCTCTACACACACACACTCTCTCTCTCTCTCTCTCCGAATCAAGTGCTATTAAAGAGTTATAGGGCTGTTTTAATTGTTTGGGATGATTAAAGGAATCGGTGGTATCCCTTGTAGTCGTGAAATCAAGGACGGGTAATCAGTGGTATTCCTTGTAGCCGTGAAATCATGGACGAGCAAATCTTGATCAAGTGGGTGTTGAATAGGTGGTTTCCCTTGTAGCCATGAAATCAATGAGGATTATAATTGGATATTGATATAGTAATAAAACTCTGCACAATCCAGCGTTGCGTTGGACTGGACGTAAGAGTAATCCGAACCAGTATAAAATTCGGTGTGTTCTTTCCTTTTCTGCATTTTATTTCTGTCTATTTTTGCATCTGTGTTTGAATCTGTGTATGTGATTGTGTTTGTGGTATTTGATTCATCTTGTAGTTCACATAAGTTTAAGATTTTGTTTAAATTCTCAAAAACATTATTCACTCCCCCTCTAGTGTTTGTTTTGCCTTAACGGTCCTTTCCGCATTCCTAGCACAAAATTCCAAAAGATTTTTTTCTTTTATTTTTTTGCAGCGGTGGGTTTGTGAAGAAACCCGTGTTCTAAAAGCATCAAAGGTAGAATATAGCGAAATATATCCACTGGCTGGAAAATGGGACATAAAAATGTTGAAGCCATCAATGCTAATGAATACCACATACAACTTTGTAAGTGTCATATAAATTTAAATCATTTTTAATTGTCATGTAAAATTTTATGAATAGTTGTATAAATGTATGCAAATAGACCCGTCAAATGGGTCGGGTCTCTTAAATGGATCGGGTTGGATTCAACCTGATAAATTTAAGACATAACAAACCCGACCCATTTAACCCGTCTAATAAACGGGTTGACCCGACCTGACCCATTTAATAAAAGGGTCAACCCGACCCAACCCACTTAAAAAACGGCAAATAATACTGCATATTTAGATATAAAACCTGCACCATAATAAAGCAAGAAACTGCATCATACATTAAAAACAAAAAACAACATTACAAAACAAGAAACTTAGCTAATCATTGCAAAAACTAAAACATTTAAACGTCATGCCTAATTATACAATTACAGACTATAGCATAACACATAAAAATAACCAAATAAACTAAAAATGCACCATAATAAATCAAGAAGTTGCATCATACATTGATCAATCATACATTAAAAACAAAAAACAACATTATAAAACAAGAAACTAAGCTAATCATTGCAAAAACTAAAACATTTAAACGTGCTGCCTAATTATACAATTATAGACTATAGCATAGCACATAAAAATAACCAAAATAAACTAAAATTTCACCATAATAAAGCAAGAAACTACATCATACATTGATCAATCATACATTAAAAACAAAAAACAGCATTATAAGACAAGAAACTGAGCTAATCACTGCAAAAACTAAAACATTTAAACGTCCTGCCTAATTATACAATTACAGACTATAGCATAGCACATAAAAATAACCAAAATAAACTGCACTAAATACTACAAAACAACAACACTAATTAAATTACAGTACATTTGAAAGTTCTACAACAATTGAGCAATCTTATAGTCTTGAAAAGCCCTTGAGAACAACAACCCTGTTTGTAATCCTGAAACGACACAAACAATCATAAATGAACATTGTATGATAATATAAACTTTCTCATAAGTAGTGTAAAATTCTTATGTTACCACTTACTATATCAAGACTAGTCAGATTTCTAAGTTTATTGACAAAGAAACAAATGACATAATTTTACCATTTTTGTTTTCCATTCACCTGCCTTCCACACTCATCAGCGACTACAACGCAACAATCAGTGATTGAAATGGAAAATGACACTAGCATGAAATATTGCCAAAGTTAGAGCAAGGCTTATCCTGAAAATGGTAGCTAAGATACATAATGTGGAGCACAAAGTGATAGAATCACCTAACATTTAAAGCACCTATCTATAAAACTATCAATACTTACGTTTGTTGGGGCATATGAATCGACTCCAAGCACTTCGTTGTCAATTATATTATGAAAATGTATAAAAGTTAAGTGCCAGTTATATTATGAGTTCTACCAAGAAAGCTTAGGGTCAGTAAATAGTAAATACAAATACAAGTCTCTCTGAGACATTCTCATATTTAATGTTTTAAAATACCCACCATAAGGACACATGCTAGAACACCAGAAAAGCTTATTAAACCTAACTTAGAATGACAAGTATCAAACATTCTGTATGACAACTACAACAAGGGAAGCTAAAAAGGGTTTAGATGTCCAATGTTCTAAGAACACATGTTAAAATTGTAATATTATATTTATAATTATTGATAATTATGAAACATGACTAATTAACCAACCTAAAACACATGTTCAACATTTTTTCCAAAAAACAAATAGCAAATAAACCATTTATACCAGTAGACCTGCAAAATATATAGCTATACATATGTACTAAGGCCAGAACCAACAGGGGAAAACTTACATAAACAACAGGGTCAAACTCAGGACCTCAAAATCTACCAGCATGCACACAACCATTTCACCAAGTTACATTCAAGTAACTAATTAATGCAGCAACAATTTTTTCTAACTCAACATTGTTTAACATTAAGGGTACGATTGCACGTAATGAAAAAGAAGTATTTAAACGGAAATGAGACATTTAAACGGAGTAAGAATTTAAATGGGATATACGTTTACGGCTTTAAATGAGACACTAAAACGAGATGTTTCAGTGGAGTATTTTAATTTGTGATTTTTAACTTAGTTGATGTATAGTTAATTATTTGTTTATTTAGTTAAGTAATATGCATTTAATAATCGCAAATAAAATAAAGGAGAATAAACTTAATATTTTATCTAATGAACTTAGTTGAAAGGAAGATCATTGACTTTTTAGTTTCTATAAATCATCCATTTAATTTCACATGAAAATATGGATGTTTATGATGATGTTGCACTCCAAAATTCTGTATCTTTATGTATCTACTGATATATCGTGTGTCTTTTCTTCAATTTAGTGCATATATTAGATCTTTTTATTAGCATCTGATACATCAAAAATGCAGTTAAACTAAGAAAATCAAACAGAAGAAAGTTCAATTTTATATAGTTTCATTATATATGTTACTGGTGGCTCCTAAGTGAAAAGGAAAAGGAAAAAGAGGCCAAAATAAAAAACAAATAGCAATAAAGGTGCATATGTAGGGAAAAGGTAGAAAAACTAATATATCACTTCATAAGGAACAAAATTTAGATTGTTTTAATGCCTTTGATGTTTAGGAATATTTCCTAGTTTGTGGACATGTAGATCTTATGTCCTGCACTTTTCATGCAGGAATATTACACATGCATTGCTAGATGCTAACGAAATTAAGATTGTTTTCTTTCCTTATTTCTTTTTTTATTTGCATGCCTAATCAAACTCCTGTATATTTTATCACCTAGGTTTAGTTGCTTGCCTCTTCCTTGTGAAGGACATGTATTTTATACCTGATGCATAAAATTACAAGCTAGCTTATGTTAACTCAAGCACTCAATTCACCCAGCAATTAAAATTCAAATAGTCTAAGTTTGAAGACATGTTCTTAGTAGCACTGTTAACGCTAACATGTGAATGTCAATGATTGCTAGCACAAATAGTTAGAAGTATGACGCTTTGGACAAAGATTTGAAAAACGATGGATTTGAAATAAATAATTAAATAAATCAAATTGAAAAATTGTTAATATGTGCATTGAGCAAACCAATAGTGCATACATCATCACTCGGATATACTCATTGGAACAAAAAGCAAAGTCACTAAGGAGTTGACCTCCCAATTCAATAATTACATTAACACAGTGATCATCAAAAGTATATGACTCACCACGTCTTTCTTTCCATAATCAGACGTTAATCCGTTTGCATTGTGACAAATACTGAGCAAATGATGGCAAATAAAACCAAAGCAAACCGCACCAAGATTTGTTTATTTTTTAGTATGATATATTTAAATTTATTCAATAGTATATTTGTTCCTAAACTTGATGTGAATTCTCATTTAAAATTCTACAGTTTCCAAACACGATTATTAAAACCCATTATGTTATGCTTTTAGTTTCTCATTGTTAATTTAATATGCCTTATGACTATATTCTTACATAAAATCAATGTGTATTTATTTATCAGTATCCAAATATATTTAGATGTACATACTTCTTCTCGCCTTCTAACATGGGAAACATGTACTAATTTATCCTTTACCATACAAAACCGAAACTAAATTTCTGTTTGAAGTCAAAACATACTTACAAGCGTATCACACTTCTCATAAATTAGTAACATATTAGCAGTCCAAAGAAATACAAGGGTTACTAATTAAAATAAAATCAACAGAAGTTTATTCGTGAGTGTTGGCACGACAAAGTGATAAGAAACATCGAAAGAACATATGAAAAATGAACATTTCAATCTCTACCCTTTGTAAATAAAGCTAAGATCGCCGCAAAGTAATCTGGATTCTGCACTAATTTCGAATAAACCATATATTGGTTAAGTTTGGGTTTCGATTTTAATAACAGCAACAAAATAATACCTACTAAGGAAACACGATTTCGATAGCTTCACGAATGAGAGGAAATCGGGATTTTGATGTAGCTAGACGAAAGCGGTGGTGGATTTTTTTGGGATGAAGGAAGATAGATCCAAGGAGCGCTTTATTTAGAATAAACTAAGGTTCTTTCTCTTGTCGAAAAATTTGAGAACGAGTAATCGCCATCGGCCCTCTTTTTTTTCGTGATTTAGGGAGGAATTAAACCTAGGTTTACGTCCTTTTCAGCAAGTTAGGGTAGAACGGTTAAGCGGATTGGGTCCATTTTGAACCGCCTATTCGATTGTTTAAACGAATTGGGTTGAAATAAGAATTTTTTTAAATGGTTCAGACCCAGCCCTTTTAACGGGCTGGGTAAACGGGTTAGGGTCAAGTTTGACGGGCCTATATGCAAATATTAAGAATATTTGCATACATATCTGGAGATATTGGAAATACTTGCATGCATATCTGAAGATATTGGAAATATATGCATACATATATGCAAATATTCTAAATATTTGCATACTTGTATGCATATATTATGAATACTTGCATACATATATGAAGTTTTTCCAGATAGTTGCATAAATAACTGCAATTGTTTGTAGTACTAATTGAACATGTATTGCTGCCTTTGTTTTCAGGATTTACAAGGAAAGGAATAAAATTGCTGAAACAAGTTGTCAAAAAAGATAAAGAATACGAAGCATTTTACAGAAAAAAGGAACAGAAATTCAAAAAATATATAGCAAAGCTAGAACTGGAAAATATGCAACTTAAAGAGGAGAATTTAAGGTTGACAAAAAGAGTACAAGAACTTACTGAAAGTGGAGAGGAAGAAGACGATGAAAATGAGGATGACGATGACGATTATGCAGAAGAACAATTTCGGTTAAAAGGTAATGAAAGTGAGGATGACAAAGGCAATGAGGATGATGAAGACAATGATAAGGAGGAAAATGAAGACGGTGAGGAAGATAAAGAAAAGAAAGACGACAACAAGAAAGATGATAAGAAGAAGGATGATAAGGACGATAAGGATGATGTTAAGAACAACAAAGGTGACACAGAAGGTGAGGATAAAGCTAACAAACAGAATAAAGGTAATGAAGGTGACAAGAAGGATAAAGGTAATGAGGAAGATAAAGGCGATGATGAGCATAATATAGTTGAAAAAGAAGGCGAACAATATATGGTTAATCAAAAGGAACATGAAGGAAAAGAGGAACATGAGAAAAACATATATGTTGACAAGCAGGTTGAAGACAGGGAAGACCTTACATAAGATATTGATGAGTCCAAAAACATGGAAATAGATGAGGAGGAGAATATTTCTCATGATAAAGTTGATGAGGCTCTTGAAGTTGATAAAGACAGTAAATGACATATTGATAAGGAAGATGTTGATAAAGTTGACGAGGAGGGAAAGAATGCTACTGAAAAGAATAATGATGATAATGATGAAAAAATGAAAGAGAAGAGGGAGCAGGAGAAGGAATAGGAAAAGGAAAATGATGAAGATGATCATCAAAGTTTAGAAAAGAGAAAAGGTAAAAAAAACTTGCTATTATATTCTACAATTTATCACAAAAATTACTGATACATTTACTTCTATTCTCAACTGCAGGCAAAAGAAAAAAGAAACAAACAGAAACAGTGGATCTGGATGACTATGAGATGGAACCCAGATCCGTAGAAATATGTTGTGACGGCCCGCCCCGCACCAACCACATTTACTCCAAAGGTGCGCTGTACACATGTCCAGTTAGCACGGAACGGGTCTCCAGAAGGAAAAAGGGAAGAAGGAAATGAACATACAAGGAACCTGTAGAATGTCTCACAGCGCATAGAATAAAATATAATAATAACATACTTGACATAAAACAGGTGAGACAGTGCATAAGCTGAAAACCAGAACTAAACATCATAGCAGCGGAAATCCAAAATACAGCTCATTACAACTTTTCAAACTATCTCAAAGCAAAAGCAAGATAAAGGAGGTACACTACTAATGCCCAAGTAGCGACCACCAACGACACAGGGAGAATATATATATAATATGTGGGAGCCACCTGCCCGCCTCCGAAATCAGCTACTCGCGCATCACCAGCTAACCTGTCTCTAGTCTGCTCGTGTGAGCACCCAGAGTAAGAAGAGGAGACATAAAACTCTGGGTCAGACATAAAGCCTGCTATGAGCGATAAACATCTAAAGTGAATAATAACAGGTAGACTGAAACATACCTGAACCTGGACCTGCAACCAAAGAGTTAGCACTACATACCGTACAACACTCTAAGGTACCATATCAAACAGTGTAAAGATATAGAGGTGGGGGAGGTGTGCATGTCATAGTGATGGCAAACAATCAAACATAGCATCCATCCTCACATCTCTCACTCAGTGCGTAAAGCATACGATATTCACCACTTCGATCACCCATTCTTGCCACGATCACTTTGCCCCATGAAGTCATAAATGGCTTCACTGCACTGACAACGTAGCCACTGATCCTTCGCTATGTCCACTTGCCCCATGGAGTTATTCACCCCATCTGCGCTGGCTCATAGTCTTACCAATCCTTTACTATGTCCACTTGCCCCATGGAGTTATTCACCCCATCTGCGCTGGTTTATAGTCTTACTACGCATCACCTTGCCCCTCGAGTCGTAATGACTCTACTGCACTGATAACGTAGTCTTGCTACCATCACCTTGCCCCTCGAGTCATAATGACTCTACTGCACTGATAAGTAGCCCATCATTCATTTATAGTGGTGAATCGAAGTTATGAACATCGACAACTCCTTAGCACACGTCCCGCAGCAAAGTCTAACCATGAAGTGAACTCATCGGTTCCCAACTGGATCCTGAGCTCTAACTTCCCATATTGGATTACCTTTGCATCTCGGGTTATTGGTCAATACTGGGTCGGGTCGGGTTCCTCTTCAAGCCATCGGTTCGGGTCGGGTCCACTGCATCGCGTCGGTTCGGGTCTTCTTCTGGTACGGTTCGGGTCGGGTGCTTCGCTTCGGTTCGGGTCGGGTGTCTCACTTCGGGTCGGGTCGGGTGCCATCTCCCTTCCAGTTCGTGCTTCCGCTCCGATCCGCTCCCTCGTTCTTCACGTGCTCCGATCCGATCCCTCTCTTTTAGCCGATCCGTTCCCAGTTCAATTAGCATGGCCTTCTTTTTGCCAGTTTTCTCAAGTGTCAGGTTCCGATCCGATCGAATCCCTTGCCCAGTTCAACATATCCGATCCGAGCCCCCATATCCGATCCGATCCGAAACCTACACTGCTTTCTGAAACTGTTTCAGCAAGTGTTTACACCATTCGACGACGTTTTCGACCATTCTAACTATTGAAATCAATCGCAAAGCATATCATACAGTCATAGCAACATGCATAATCAACCACAAACATCAAAACATCAATATGATAGGTTAAAATGGATCAAACATACCCAAAATCCGATATTTCCCCTTAAGCATGTTTAGGTGAAACTAATGATAGGATTAGCAAAACTTAACCAAATTAACCCAAATTCATATCAGAGGTCTAAAACATCATTTAGGAATTTATGAACATATTTCCAGAATTTTATCATGTTTAAATTCGCTAATTAAACTATGCAAAACTATGCAAATCACTCACCTTAGCCATAATTAGTGCAAAACTATGCAAATCACTCACCTTAGCCACAAATAAACTAAGATATGAAATAAATCTCCGATTTGACGTGAATCCCAATGCTAAACAGCAGCTCCAATGTTGATTTGGTGTAGATCTTCCTTGATTAGAGGTTGCTAAGCTTAATCCTTGACCAAAAGATGATTTGGAGGTGATTTTAGAGGTTGGAGGCCATTTTTAAGGTTCCTTGGTGATAAGTGGAGGCTAGAAAACTGAAATGGAATGATTCTATATCTCATTTCAGCCTTCCCATAACCCTAATCCTGAAATGGGTTATGGGCCTACTCACTAATCACCCTATTTGGCCCGGTTAAGCAGTTTTTCACCTTCCAAACCTTATTTCAGCCATATCTCCCAAACGGTAAGTCCGTTTGACTATTATGACCACTCTATGGAAAGGTAAAGCATCAAACGAATCTAATGGAAGTGGTTTCAGGTCAAAATTCCTTTCCACTCAAAAGTTATGGCAAAAACAGTACCAACTAGGGGTAAAATGGTCATTTAAAAATCGACAAAAGTCATGAACATGGGAAATGACTCTAATAGATGTTTCGCAAAGTCACATGACCATACGACTTCATATGGGAAAGAAATAAATATTCTACGATCCCCCGATGCGTAGAATACGGGTTGGTACACTCTCCCCCCCTTAAGAAATTTCACCCCCGAAATTCCCTAACCAAAAGCACACAAAGGGTCCCGCATGCCTATCAACCATAAAACAACAATCAAACATGCAAAAGAAGTCTACCCTAGCATGCGGAAAAACTAAATTACGAAGTAAGTCTTACCAGGCAAAGAGTTCTGGATAAGCCTTCCTAATGCTCCCCTCTGTCTCCCAAGTACAATCATTCTCGTTCTCGCCCCACTGAACCTTGACTAGCTTCACCGCCTTCCTTCAAAGTTGCTTCGTATCGTGCCCCACAATACGAATCGGCTTGCGGTTCCCAACCGCCTCGGGTTCTACTTCGATGTCCTCTAACTGATCAGGTGAAATAGTCACATCTGAGTCGTGAACGAACTTCCTTAGTTGGGAAACATGAAACACATTATGAACTCCTGCCATCTTCTCTGGTAAGCCAACTCTATACGCCAAATTCCCGACTAGTTCAAGAACAGGGAATGGGCCAACAAATCTTGGTGCCAACTTGCCTCTCCTGCCAAATCGTATCACGCTCTTCAACGGAGAAATCTTGACAAACACCAAGTCACCAACGGAGAATTTTAAGTCTCTTCTCCTCTTATCAGCATAACTCTTCTGCCTATCTTGGGCAGCTTTCATTCGTTGCTGAATAATCTTAATCTTATCTGAAGTTTCCCTCACCACATCTGGTCCAAGCATAAACTTCTCGCCAGTCTCTATCCAACATGATGGTGAGTTGCACGGTCTTCCATACAAAGCTTCATATGGAGCCATACCGATACTGGATTGGTAGCTATTATTATATGCAAACTCTACTAGATGCAAATGGTCATCCCATGATCCACCAAAATCCAATATACAAGCTCTCAAGAGGTCTTCCAATATACGATTCACCATCTCCGTCTGACCGTCGGTCTGAGGATGATATGCGGTACTGAGATGTAATCCTGACCCTAGAGCCTCTTGTAAGCTCTTCCAAAACCCACTAGTGAACAACGGGTCTCGGTCACTCACAATGCTTTTAGGTACTCCATGAAATCTCACTACCCACTTCATATACAATTCTGCCAACTTGGCTGCCGTCCTGGTTGATTTGACTGGTATAAATCTTGCGCTCTTAGTCAATCGATCCACAATTACCCAAATGCTATCGTATCCCGACTTAGTCCTCGGTAAGCCATCGATGAAATCCATCGAGACTTGCTCCCATTTCCATTCGGGAATTTCTAATGGTTGCAACAACCCACTAGGCTTCTTTTGCTCGGCTTTAACTAGCTGGCAATTCATGCATTTGGATATAAACTTCCCAACGTCTCTTTTCATCCCTTCCCAGTAGTAAGTCTGCTTCATATCTCGATACATCTTATTACCACCGGGGTGTATAGTCAGTTTTGAGTGATGACATTCTCTAAGCACTTCATCTCTCAAACCATTCACGTCGGGCACTGCTAGTCTTCCATTCTTTCGAAGCCATCCATCTCGATCAAGCCCATACACACTCATCTCCTCACCGTCGATGTCCATCTCTAACTTGGAGATGATTTCCAATAGATTAGGATCGTCCCTCTGGCTGGAACCAATCCGCTCTATCAAAGTGGGTCTGATCGCCAAACTAGCTAGCATAACTGGATCCAATTTGCACTTTGGTCTGAAATCAAGCCCTGTGATATACTCCAGTTGCTTCCATTCAAGAAACATAGCCCCTAAACTGGCATGTCTCCTACTCAAGGCATCGGCTACCGCATTACCTTTCCCAGGTGTGTATGCGATATCAAAATCATACGAAGCCAAGAACTCTAACCATCTCTGCTGACGAATATTCAGATCTTTCTGGGAGAAGAGATACTTTAACGATTTATGATTGGTAAACAACTCAAATCGTTCTCCCAAGAGATAATGTCTCCACATCTTCAATGCGAACACAATCACTGCTAGTTCCAAATCATGGGTAGGATACTTCTTCTCATGCGGCTTTAGCTGTCGACTAGCATAAGCTACAACCCTACCTCCTTGCATCAATACAACACCTAGTCCGGTACCACAAGCATCCGTGTATACTGTCATCTCTTCATTCCCCTTAGGAATGACTAACACTGGCGCACGCGTCGACCTCTCTTTTAGACTCTTGAAGGCAATCTCACACACTCCGTCCCAGACGAAGGACTGATTCTTCTTAGTCAACTGAGTCAACGGTGCTGCTATCTTGGAGAAGTCCTGGATAAACTTACGATAATATCCAGCTAATCCCAAGAAACTCCTTACGTCTGTTGCATTCTTGGGTGTAGGCCAATCCTGTACCATATCCACCTTCGCAGGGTCCACGGCAATACCACTCTCTGAAACAACATGACCCAAGAATCTCACTTCCCTTCTCCAAAAGTGACACTTAGAGAATTTCGCTTTCAATTGGTGTTTCCTCAACACCTCCATCACTATCCTCAAGTGTACCTTGTGTTCCTCCTCTGTCCTTGAGTAAACAAGGATATCATCCACAAATACAAGAACAAACTTATTCAACTGATCTCTGAATACTCGATTCATAAGATCCACAAAATAGGTTGGTGCATTGGTCAACCCAAATGGCATGACCAACCACTCATAAAATCCAGACGGCGTCCTAAATGCCGTTTTCGGAACACTCTCATCTGCTACTCGAAGCTGATGAAATCCTGTCGCGAGGTCCAACTGGGAGAACACTCTTGCTCCTCCCAGTTGATCAAACAAATCATCTATCCGCGGTAGAGGATACTTATTCTTCCTCGTTACCTTATTCAACTCGCGATAGTCCACACACAAACGAAGGGAACCATCTGCCTTAGTGGCAAACACAACTGGTGCTCCCCACTCGATACACTCCTTCTATTAAATCCCTTCTTCAAAAGATTGTGACTTGCACCCCGAGCTCTCGCTGCTCCCTTGGTGCCATGCGACGAAGTGGCATCACTATAGGTCTAGCATCTTTCACTAAATCAATACGGAACTCAATCTCTCGGTGTGGTGGAAGCCCGGTCACCTCCTCAAAGACGTCCGGATACTGGCCAACCATGGGCACATCTGACAGCTCATCCTGCGGGATGTCGAGGGAATTTACAAAACTAGCCATAACCCCATCACTAGGTAGACTACCAAACACTACCCTCCGCCTATCATCCGCCCTCACTGTCACCAAAAAGCCCTCACAGTATACCACCACCCCGTATCTTTGGAGCCAATCGACTCCCAATATAATGCCATACCCAGTAAAGCCCAAAACAAAGCAATCACAAACAAACATACATCCATGACTCGATAAGACCAAATTCCTGCAAATCATGCTAAGGCTAGTCGAACCACCAATCGGGTTCGTCGTAACCAATGGTCTATCGACTATCTCGGGTTCCAGTCCCAACCTATCTACCAGGTCACTAGATATGAAGGAACGGGAAGCCCCAGCATCAAACAAAACTCGAACTGGTATATCATAAATAGAAAGCATACCTTGATTAACAACATTCTTCCCTTTCTCCGCCGCAGTTGGGGCATTCGACGAAGAAGGAACAACATCAATAGCATATGCTTTCACAATCTGCTTCTCCTTAAGAGGCTGCAGACACTTATCCTTGAACACTTGACCACAGTTGAAGCACTTCTTATCTGCTGTCTTGGCTCGACAATCTTTAGCATAATGGCCCTTCTTTCCACAGATGAAGCACTCAACATCCTTCTTGCTCTTTTTCTGGCCACCCTTAGATTGGTCCTGCTTCCTCTTATTCTGAGGGTTATTCTTGCCTCCACTGCCTGCTTGCGGCTTTGGCCCTTCTGCAGATGCAGCCTCAGTCTTTGACTTAGGGTAAAGACTCTCTGACCTCAAAGCTTTCCCCACAATCGATTCAAAAGTCTCATCGATGTGGATAAGCATTTCCCCCAAGTATCCATCCAAACCAGTGATGAACTTCTCATTCTTCTTCTCAGGAGTATCGATAAGAGATAGTCCATACTTTGACAAGGTGTCGAACTCAGCAATATAGTCAGAAACTGCCCTTCCGTTCTGCTTGAGTTCTAAGACCCTCTTGAACAACACTGACTTCTGGGCAGTTGGAATAAACTTGTCGCTAAAGCTAGCCTTGAATTGAACCCAAGTAAATTGATCTTCTGGAGTAGTTGTTCTAATGGCATTCCACCAATTCATTGCTCGCCCTTGCAGCTGACGAGACGCTAGCCTTCTCTTCATCGCATCCTCAAGACCCAAGTCGTCGAAGATACGGTCACAGTTATCCATCCAGTCTTGAACTTCTATGGCCGACTCCGTCCCATGGAATGACTTTCCGCCAAGGTTAGTGTAATCCTTGCACAACTTGGCGAAATCGACCCTAGGCGCCTACACTACTGGGCCAACACCAACTCCGGGATTGGGAACTTCCCCTTGCACTTCTCTAAGCATGTCTCTCATGAGATTAGTAAACATCGCCCTCATGTCAGTGGCATTCCCATGGTTGGTTCCTCTACCAGCACCCCTCGTGTCTCGGCTCATCGTCAATCTGAAAAAGGGAAACGATTAACGACCCCATAATGGTGCTAGTGCAGTGCGACTTCATTCTTATACTACCTATAGCATATACATATATAGCTTTTGAAAACCAAAGTAATCACAAATACGTGCTCTCATATACATACTATCTCTCCCTGGAGTCTTTCCCTAGGTTAACTACGCAACCTAGAGCTCTGATACCAAGTGTGACGGCCCGCCCCGCACCAACCGACATTTACTCCAAAGGTGCGTTGTACACATGTCCAGTTAGCACGGAACGGGTCGCCAGAAGGAAAAAGGGAAGAAGGAAATGAACATACAATGAACCTGTAGAATGTCTCACAGCGCATAGAATAAAATATAATAATAACATACTTGACATAAAACAGGTGAGACAGTGCATAAGCTGAAAACCAGAACTAAACATCATAGCAGCGGAAATCCAAAATACAGCTTATTACAACTTTTCAAACTGTCTCAAAGCAAAAGCAAGATAAAGGAGGTACACTACTAATGCCCAAGTAGCGACCGCCAACGACACATGGAGAATATATATATAATACGTGGGAGCCTCCTGCCCGCCTCCGAATTAGCTACTCGCGCATCACCAGCTAACCTGTCTCTAGTCTTCTCGTGTGAGCACCCAGAGTAATAAGAGGAGACATAAAAATCTGGGTCAGACATAAAGCCTGGTATGAGCATTAAGCATCTAAAGTGAATAATAACAGGTAGACTAAAACGTACCTGAACCTGGACCTGCAACCAAAGAGTTAGCACTACATACCGTACAACACTCTAAGGTACCATATCAAACAGTGTAAAGATACGGAGGTGGGGGAGGTGTGCATGTCATAGTGATGGAAAACAATCAAACATAGCATCCATCCTCACATCTCTCACTCAGCGCGTAAAGCATACGATATTCATCACTTCGATCACCCATCCTTGCCACGATCACTTTGCCCCGTGAAGTCATAAATGGCTTCACAGCACTGATAACGTAGCCACTGATCCTTCGCTATGTCCACTTGCCCCATGGAGTTATTCACCCCATATGCGCTGGCTCATAGCCTTACCAATCCTTACAATGTCCACTTGCCCCATGGAGTTATTCACCCCATCTGCGCTGGCTCATAGTCTTACCAATCCTTTACTATGTCCACTTGCCCCATGGAGTTATTCACCCCATCTGCGCTGGCTCATAGTCTTACTACGCATCACCTTGCCCCTCGAGTCGTAATGACTCTACTGCACTGATAACGTAGTCTTGCTACCATCACCTTGCCCCTCGAGTCATAATGACTCTACTGCACTGATAAGTAGCCCATCATTCATTTATAGTGGTGAATCGAAGTTATGAACGTCGACAACTCCTTAGCACACGTCCCACAGCAAAGTCCAACCATGAAGTGAACTCATCGGTTCCCAACTGGATCCTGAGCTCTAACTTTCCATATTGGACTACCTTTGCATCTCGGGTTATTGGTCAATACTGGGTCGGGTCGGGTTCCTCTTCAAGCCATCGGTTCGGGTCGGGTCCACTGCATCGCGTCGGTTCGGGTCTTCTTCTGGTACGGTTCGGGTCGGGTGCTTCGCTTCGGTTCGGGTCGGGTTTCTCACTTTGGGTCGGGTCGGGTGCCATCTCCCTTCCAGTTCGTGCTTCCGCTCCGATCCGCTCCCTCGTTCTTCACGTGCTCTGATCCGATCCCCCTCTTTTAGCCAATCCGTTCCTAGTTCAATTAGCATGGCCTTCCTTTTTGCCAGTTTTCTCAAGTGTCAGGTTCCGATCCGATCTTATCCCTTGCACAGTTCAACATATCCGATCCGAGCTCCCATATCCGATCCGATCCGAAACCTGCACTGCTTTCTGAAACTGTTCCAGCAAGTGTTTACGCCATTCGACGACGTTTTCGACCATTCTAACTTTTGAAATCAATCACAAAGCATATCATACAGTCATAGCAACATGCATAATCAACCACAAACATCAAAACATCAATATGATAGGTTAAAATGGATCAAACATACCCAAAATCCCATATTTCCCCTTAAGCATGTTTAGGTGAAACTAATGATAGGATTAGCAAAACTTAACCAAATTAACCCAAATTCATATCAGAGGTCTGAAACATCATTTAGGAATTTATGAACATTTTTCCAGAATTTTATCATGTTTAAATTCTCTAATTAACACTAATTACCCTTAATTAGCCATAATTAGTGCAAAACTATGCAAATCACTCACCTTAGCCACAAATAAACCAAGATCTGAAATAAATCTCTGATTTGACGTGAATCCCAATGCTAAACATCAGCTCCAATGTTGATTTGGTGTAGATCTTCCTTGATTAGAGGTTGCTAAGCTTAATCCTTGACCAAAAGATGATTTGGAGGTGATTTTAGAGGTTGGAGGCCATTTTTAAGGTTCCTTGGTGATAAGTGGAGGCTAGAAAACTGAAATGGAATGATTCTCTAACTCATTTCAGCCTTCCCATAACCCTAATACCGAAATGGGTTATGGGCCTACTCACTAATCACCCTATTTGGCCCGGTTAAGCAGTTTTTCACCTTTCAAACCTTATTTCAGCCATATCTCCCAAACGGTAAGTCCGTTTGACTATTATGACCACTCTACGGAAATGTAAACCATCAAACGAATCTAATGGAAGTGGTTTCAGGTCAAAATTCCTTTCCACTCAAAAGTTATGGCCAAAACAGTACCAACTAGGGGTAAAATGGTCATTTAAAAATCGACAAAAATCATGAACATGGGAAATGACTCTAATAGATGTTTCCTAAAGTTACATGACCATACGACTTCATATGGGAAAGAAATAAATATTCTACGATCCCCCGATGCATCGAATATAAGTTGTTACATATGTACAAAAACAAAACTGAAAGTCAAAAAGTGTAGAAATGTTCATGAACTAGAAGAGCATAAGATCAAGCAATTAGAAGAACATTTACACATTCAGACCTAAGGTGAAAGTAATATTAGCAAATATTCATATATTCAGAATAGTTGTATGCTTGTATGCAAATATTCAGAATATTTGCAAGCTTGTGTATGCAAATATTCTATATAGTTGCATACTTGTATGAAATTAATCAGAATAGTTGCATACTTGAATGCAAATATTATAAATAGTTGCATACATGTTATGCAATTACTCATAACAGTTGCATACATATCTGCAAATATTTTGAATAACATATATGCAATTAGTTAGATTAGTTGCATAGATCAGTAGTATTATAATTCTACATATTCTCTAATTATATTACATAAATTAACAGTAAAAGCGCATACCTTAATGGTGATGCTGGCATATACATTATTGGAACTTCATTATGTAATTTAGTACTTGGAAGATACTTGGAAGCACAGGTATCACCACATTTAATTACTGATATAGCAACAATAATTCCATTAATATTTTGAAATATATCAGCATATATTCAGTTTTCTGTAATAATTAAATATACTAATTTTGATAAATAACAGACTGGTTTGCACATGAGCTTCATAAAGATCATCCCGAAATTATATACATCAAAACTAGTGCTCCTGTAAGTTTTTATTTATTTTGCACTAGAAATTTACTTATAAGATAATAAATTTTGGTCACTAAAATGAACATTTACAGGGATTTATAAAGAATAAAGTCACGAGACAAGTAAAAGGATTGGTAGATGATAAAGTGAATGAAGGCTACACATTTTGCACAAAAATATTCTTTCCTATCCACCATGATAGTCATTTTTCATTATTAGAATTTAAAAAAGAAGATAGAAGCTGGATTCATTATGACTCATTGAAACCACGTCGTGAAGGAGATCACCACAGATTAGCAAGAACAGTGGTATGTAAATTGAAAATAACTGATATGCAAATTGGTATCTAAACTATTAACATCAATTATATATATGTATGTATGTGTATGTGTGTGTGTGTGTGTATATATAGCTTGTACAGAGAAACATTCAATACATTGCTGAAAAAGATTGAAAAGAAAAATTATCAGAAAAACAAACAAATTGAATTTTCTGATTTCCCATAACAAGGTCATACATAAGTAAATATATTCAGAATATTTGCATACTTGTATGCAAATATTGAAAATATTTGCTTGCTAATATGAAGATATTCAGAGTAATTGCATACTTGTATGGAGATATTCATAATATTTTCATACTTGTATGTAGATTTCCTAAATATTGGAATATTTTCATACTTGTATTCAAATATCCAGAAAAGTTACATATTTAGATGTATGTATTCTTTTCAGAAACAATTATTCAAAATAATTGATGATGTTTTATAATTTGTGCGGTGTTGATTACGAAATGTTTGTAATTAATATAAACAAAGTAGTGAGAACAAAGAACTTGATAAAAATGATGAAATATACAGTGCTCACGCTGTTTATCTACAACAAGTTGCGATTAAACACCAAATACTTAATTGCAAGCCGTATATTTGGAATGCAGAAGATGATCTGACACAGAAGTATCTGTTATCAACTGCAAATATAACTGATTGGAATTGGGAAAAATGGTGTTTCGAATTCTTGTAAACATTTTGATTAAAATACAATGTTTGAAATACTGGCACATGATTATCTAGTTTGTAAGCTAAGTTAATGTGGAATTTTTTGTACTGAATTTAAGTTCCTTTGATTTTACATGATTTTTCCAGAACTGCCTGCAATTAATATATACAAAATTATATGGTTTTACTGATATTTCTTACACACATCACTGCATCCAAAACAAATAATTGGTGAAAAACTGCATTATATGCAGATATTCATAATAGTTGCATACTTGTATGCATATATAAAAAAACTTGCATATTTTTTATTCAACAATTAAGAACAGTTGCATGCTAATATGCAGATATTCATAATAAATTCAAACTTGTATGCAAGAATTCAGTATTGTTGATACATGTATGCAAATATTCAGAATAGTTGCATACATGTATGCATATATACAAAAAATAATGGATACCTATATTAAAACATCACAGAAATATTTTACTGCGACCATCACATGAAAAAACATTAAAATACTAAACCAAATTGCAAACATCACAGAAATATTCAAAACAGTTACAAACACCAAACAATAAACCAAATTTCAAAAAAAAAAAAAACATTAAAACACTAAACCAAATTGTAGTTGGTTGTCTTTCGAAGAACAAGTCCTCTTGTTATGCTCCAACTTCTTGAACAACCCATATCTAATAGCCTATGTAAATTCACCAGCAGATTTTAACCTTTTAGAAGACGATGGACGACCACACTACAACAAAAACACTATATTACAACTTTAATTTTACAACAATGCGAAAAGCACAGTTGTAATAAATGAATTTTTACAACTGTCCAAAAAGCACAGTTGTAATAAAGGTTTTTTTTACAACTGTCAGCTCTCAAAAGTTGTAATAAACATATATATTACAACTTTTCATTTTGTTAGTTGTAATAGATGCCTACTACAAACTAAAGGTAATTAGTAATTGACTTTTAGTGTTTATAATTTGATATTATATATTTAATAATAATTTTTATTAGTAATAATTTCTATTCGAAAAATAATTAATTATCAATTATTAATAATTAATAAGTAGAAATTAGTTATTTATAATTTGTATTGAATATTAAAATTAAAAACAACTATTAAATATTTTATATTTAACGATTGATAATATATACATAATAATTTACTTTCGACAATGGTAATAAAGCAACCTAAAATATTTAAAAAGTAATATTTAATACTTTTTTAAAAATCAAATAAATCCATATTATAATTAATATAAAATTTGACTTGTTAATTCTAGTCTTAGTACGTTTCTTACAAAATTGATGAGCACGTAACCAGGTTAACAAAAATTTGGCGGCATCCTATGAAATTGTTCGCCTCCATGGACTGAAAATACAGGCTATGAAAACTCTCGGCTTCTACAAACGAAAATTTGGCGCGTGGAATCGAAAATTTTGGTTCCCATAACCGAAAAAGTTGGTTCCCATAACCGAAAAAGTTGGCTCCATTGTAGTTATTTTTGGTTAGGAGCCTAAAATTTCTTAACTCTGCATTTATCCTCTAACTTCGGGTATGTTTCTCGCTTTAATTTTTCCCCCTCTTTCTCAAATCATTCTCGTTAACCCTAGATTTCACTCATTCTCCTCAATCACAATTTAGATCTTATAATCCCTAAATCCCCGTCATTCTTCCCAATCCCTATGGGTAGTTCCCTCGGCGATGCGACTTCGAAAGCTCAATCGACGATGACCAAGGCAGAGCAACAACGTTCGATTCTCAACTGGTGAGGCGATCTGCAGCGAATCCGTTGTTGTGCCCTTCCGATGTTGCAACCCTTGCTACTTTGACTCATCTCGATCTTTTTGGAGCACGGATTACAGATGCAGGGACAAATTGCTTGAAAGGTACGTATTCTTTGCTCTTTCCTTGTTCAGTTTTTATATTGAAATACCGCACAAAATGTTGCACCACTTAGATGTCACAAAAGCACTTGTATTTGCTTGGTTCGTTCTCCTTTGGTTTTGTCATGAACTGTATTAGCAATTGGCTTAATTCCCTTTTTTTGGTTCAATTAAGTCTCTGTTATACAAGTTCTTTTGTTTTTTGAGATATCAAATATTTTGATCCTGCTGTGCACTAGGTCTTTTCGATTATATAGAGAAATGCTAAATCATTAACTAGTAAACGTGATAACTTTTTGCAAATTATTATTCATTTTGTCGAACATATAACCTTATCTACAATATTGTTTATATCTAGTTACATCAATATACTAGCCATAAATGTTACTAACTGACTTGCTTAGGCAGGCTCCATCAACTCAATTTTTTGTCGAATTTCGGATATCCTTTTTATCTGATCAACAATACAATTGTGATTATTATTGAATTAGGCATTTTATCTGTTCAATAAGATGAAATATTAGGGAAACAAATTTGACTTCTTTGGGATTAATAGAATCATGGCAAAAATGAATTTCTTTAATAAAATGCAGAAAGTGTTCACATATATAAGGTTCCAAATATCATTGGTTGTGCTAAATATATATATAATTTGAAGGATAAACTTGACGATAAAAAATAAGCTTTTTGTAGCCAAGCTGGTAAGTAATTATTATGCCAGAGGCTGTCAAGTTATAATTTGCAGCGTTACCATCAAAATTTTAAAGCAGATTCATTTTAAAGTTCCTGATCTGTCGTATTATTGTTATAACAGTTACTTAATAAGTGTTTCTGGCTTGTAATTCCAAAAGTTAATGCAGTTTTACATTCACTAGTATGTACAAGTACCGTGGTAGAAAACAAATATCATTATTTGCTTGAAATGTAACTTAAACAACATATTTTGTCAAATTTGTGTTACTCAAAATAGACAAGATAACTGATTGTTGTTTGATTCGGAAACCATTTATACCATTATATGCATACCGTTCCCAAATATATGGCCTATATCACAACTTGGCATTGGAATGACAAGATGGAGCAACACGTACAATAAACAGAAATGTTTTCTAGTGCGGTTAGAACTTAGACCCATATGTTTGCTTTCTATCTGCAATGTTATGATCATGGGTTAAGCATTCAAACACCAATAGATGCACATATGGTTCAGCAAGTCAAATGCGACCAATTAACTGACACACTGAAAGCAATTTACTACCATTCAAAATCTTCAAATAAGTACTAGTAGCTTCGAAATAGAGATGATATTACAACTAAAACCCGTAAAAGCCTAGTTAACAGCGTAAGCTTGTGAGAAAACAAGGATTCGGCAAGAAAGTAATAAGCCAAAAAAGTTAATTGTAACAGAAACCATATTATATATCTTACATTACAAAAAGTCTACTGTTACGTCAGAGGGCAAAGCAGATATCACAAGTTTTTGCCTTCCTTTTTGTTGATGTTTTAAGCATTCATTTTATTTCCTGGGAAACCAACAAACATGCCTTGGTCATTTCCTGGGAAATCAGTAAAGGTGATAACTTTTTGCAAATTACTATTCATTTGATGTTTTAAGTACTCTTCCTCTTCTACTTTGTCTTCTTCTTTACTTATAGACTAAGTTCTTACCTGATATTATCAAGTTTCTAGAATCTCAAGTCGCTTGAAATATGCGGTGGGTTGCTCACTGATGCTGGTGTGAAGAACGTAAATGAATTCACTTCGCTAACCGACTTAAATTTATCTCAAAATGCAAAATTTACAGAGAAGACTCTCGAGATGATTTCTGGTTAGAATTTCTTTTCTTTATATTGCAATATAGAACTTTGTCCACACCCATTAAACATTTTCAAACTTATATTCTATACCAAAAAAGAAAACTTTTGGTCCTAGCATGCTTACGGATTGAAGTAAGAAGCATTGTAAATATGGTTCTTTTAATGCTAATTGTGCATCACTGGATTGATTGAAGGACATAGAAGAAATGGAAAGTCGAGGACATGGAAGAAATGGAGAAGTCGAGGGGGTGAAAAGTGGTTGTCAAGATGGACAACATGGCTTGAAGCAAAGAGGTATAATCAGCACCTTTAGTTACGTTCATTTTTCAATTAGATTTATTTGTACAGATTTTTTTTTTGCTCTTGTATTTTGTATAAATTTATGTACATACTAGTTAATTCAAAAGTGTGTAGAAGAATAAAGCTAATTTATGTTTAATTTTACAGTTAATGGACAATGAAGTAGAGGAATCAGAGGCTGTTCATCTAGAAAAGAAGACAAGAAGGTAACCAAAGAAAAAGCTTAAAAGAGAAGTGGTAAATTCTGCATTAACATGGAAAATCATAGATGATGTGTAATTTGGACTTGAGATGGGTTCTGACTAGTGGAAAAAAAATCGTGTCTATGCTTTGTTGGTATACACTTTTAATTAAGTGGTAACGGTTGTAATTTTATACATTTTTATGTGGTATATGATTTATAATTTGTATTTTGGATATAAAGTTGTGACTTTTATCGATGAATGGATCATGATGCCTTTAAACTTACATCCATTTCTTGTGTTATTTATCTATTTATTGTTGCCTTTATAATATATATATATATATATATATATATATATATATATTACTATGCATATAATTTGTGAATATATTACAAATGTAAAAAGTTGTAATAAAATATATCACAACGCTTATAAATAATTGTAAAAATTACAACAACAATGGTGCATAACTGTTGTACTAAAGTTTATTACAACGGTGGAAAAAAGTTGTAAAATATACATATTACAACGGTGTTGCAACAGTGCAAAAAAGTTGTAATAGATTTTAGTCTATTACAACTTCTTAATAGACGACGGTTAGCCCACCATTGTAAAATGTATATTACAACGGTTTTCCACCATTGTAATATGGTCATTTTGTTGTAGTGCCAGGCATTCTTTTTTTTTTTTTTGGAGGAGCTATAATTTCATCTTTAATAGAAACATCTTCGCCCATAAAGGTTATGATAGGATTGATTGAATGAGAATAAGCTAACTGAAAATAACTAACTTTAGATTAATCTTCAGTGTAGTCATACACATTCAACTTGTCACAACTCGAAATACATCTAACAGCATAAGCGTAAGGAAAACCATTAATTTGCTACATGTTACAGGAACAAACTCGACTATATAAATCAATAGATTGATGGACCGGAGAATGAACTTCAAATACATATTCACTTGATTTGATAACAAACCATGAAGTTCCTTCCAAACGAAGATTTCTTAACCGAGTTTTATTCACAGAACATAAAGTGCTATTCCAAGTACAAGCAACTTCACGACGACCAGACATAAGTTTCATTAACTTCAATCTAATTTTATCCAAACAAGCAGTAATAGGTAAATGTCTTTCCCCCAAATCCATTTGTTAAAACTCCCCGAATAATTAGATGACATTTCACCATAACGACAATCAGGAAAAAAACCATTATTCAACTTCTTAAAAGGAATTTCGCTTAAAAAGTTTTCCACTGTGATTCCACCAACATATTTAAAATTCTTCAATGGGGCATTAAAATCAGTCAAATTTAAAGCATAAGCAACTCGTGCAAACATATATAAAACAACTTTTTCTTTGATTTGGAAAATTCAGATTTTAGAGCAACCTTTAAATTGTTGTTCAAATGATAAAAACAGAAACCATGAACTGAATTTGGAAACACGATTGGAATAGCAACAAGAATACCAGGATGACGATCAGAAATGAAAACAAAGCTCCTACTATCATCTTTAAGAAATTCTTTAAGTTGTTCACAATACCAAATCCAGCTGTCATCATCTTCCCCAAACATAATAGCAATTGCTATAGGGAAAATATATTTTAAAAGAAGCAAACATATAATCAAATAGACAATAACAACAACAATTCTAAATAATTTTTGCAGATTTTAAGAACAGTTGCATACTTGTATGCAAATATTCATAACTGTAGCATATTTCTAAGCTAATATTCAGAACAGTTGCATATATATGTATCTAAATTATGAATATTTGCATATTTGTATGCAGATATTAAGAATATTTGCAAACTAGTATGTAGATATTCAGAATAGTTACGTACTTGTTGTATGCATGTATTCAAAATATTTGCATACTTTATGCACGTATTAAGAATAGTTGCATACTTGTATGTATACGTTCAAAAGATTTTGTACTTGTATGCGGTCATTAAGAATGGTTGCATACATGTTTGCGTATATTAAGAATAACTGCATACATGTACTCATATACATACTGAAAAATTTATAAACTGTAAAATCACCTTACCTTCATTTTCATTTTTACCAGTAGCAGCCATCAAACAACCTTGAGCTCTTCCCTTCATAAAAGTAGCATCAACAAAAATTAAAGGCCGGCAATAATGAAATCCATATGCACAAGTAGGGGTGAGCAATATTCGGTTCAAACCGAATAAACCAATCAAACCGGTTCATTTCGGTTGGTTCGGTTTTAAAATTAAATCGGTTTAATTTGGCTTGTAAAATAATTTTATTGGGTTATTGGTTTAATCGAATTAACTGAACGTTTAATTTATTATCTAATTTTATGGTATTTTAGAACTTTAAATAATTAGTTTAGTGATAAAATACACATGAATGTATTGCAAATAAGTCAAATTTCATTATAAACATAAAATTTACTATATAATTTTTGTCCAAACATGAATGTATGTTTTACTTTGAGCGAACTCATCATGTAAATAATAACATATCCTTCAAGTTCGGTTAAGTTGGTTACCGACCGAATGAGCCAAAATTAATTTGGTTCGGTTTGAAAAGTTTTTAGTTCCAATTCGGTTTGAGTTTTTTTTACCTCAAAACCAACCAAATCGACCAAACACTCACCCCTATGCACAAGCTTCAAATCCAATAAAAACCCTCTCAAATTGATGTGTAACATTATTACATTCGAAAACAACTTTACTCCAGGATTAGTAGTAACTACAACATCACAAAACGACTGCAAAGGATGATAAGACATTATATCGCTTCCATGTAAATCTTATAATGCCAACCTCTTCCCACTATAAGCAAAATAATACTTCAAAATAACATTTTAATCAGTTTGAGACAAGTTAATAATGTCCTTGGTCTTCATTAACAGATTAGAATGAATATGATCATAAACCAACAACTTAATCAATTTACTAGATACAACAGGATTGTTTATGTCATGAATTCCAGCACCACAAGTATGTTCAGGTTGAAATCTCTTTAGAACAAAATAGCCAGGAAGGTTAAACTTAAGAGAAGCATAAATTCTGAAACTACAATTTTGTTTAGAACAAATAGCCGTAAATTTTTCCTTGTCATTCTTAACCAAATTAAGCTTGTATCCAGTCTTCTTACTATACATCATCACATAAAGCCTAAATTCAGTAACACCTCCTGGAAATTGCCGATCGACACCAGAAAAAACAGGTTGATTCAAATAACTTCCCAACAACTGCCTGAATTGATTATTAGAATCATTGGTACTAGCAAAAGAAGAATCACTACCACAAGAAACATTATCTAACCTTGCATTGTTAACTGAAGAACTACTGCAATTGATCTCAACAAAAATAACCAAAATATCCTCACGATTATGTGCATCCAACAACAAAATAGGTTGAAGATCAGAATTACTTTCAATATTCCTTCTCAAACCATCTTTGAAGTGATATAATTCAAATGACAATGGACTTAAATCTGTTTATTTACCACAAACAACATCTCTCACGATAGCAACAGAACTATCAAAATAAAGACGTATAGAAAAGCTTTCATTCCCAAACTTCAACAACACCAATACACCAACATCAGGAACACTGCTATATAAAGGTAAAAAAATAAACAATAATAAGACTTATCAGCAGTAATCAAATAAAACTACATACACATCTGCAAATTATTATAAATACATGTATACATGTACATATATATCCATAATATCTGCATATTTGTATGCAACTATTTAGAGTAGTTGTATTCCAGATATTCAGAATAGTTGCATATTTGTATGCACGTATTCAAAATAGTTACATACTTGTATGCATGTATTCAGAACAGTTGCATACATTTTTATATAGAAATTCAGAATAGGTGCATACTTGTATGCATGTATTCAGAATAGTTGCATACATTTTTATATAGAAATTCAGAATAGCTGCATACTTGCACGCACATACTAAAAATAATTGCATACTTGTATACACGTATTCAGAATAGTTGCACAGATGTATCGAAATATAATTTCACAAATAAAGTCGTATGAACAATAACAACAATAACACCATATACCTGCAAAAAATACCAGCAATGATTGACGTATACAATAACTACATTAACCATTGACAAAACTCTAAAATAATTGCATCATCAAAAAAATCCATTAATACAAGTTGAAAATAACAGTGATACACATATGCAAAAAAAACTATAAATTACCTTGAAGAAGAAACATCCATTATATCTATCGACGAAAGCCGAATTAAATCCCTAAAGAAATGAAATGGCCTGAACTCGCCCTTACGGGAAAGCCCAGATTAAGTTGAGAACATGACAATTCAGAACGCAAACAGGAAAACGTTTCATTGCTTATTACAACAATTACATCAGAGTACAAGAATATAACAGAGTATGAATAAATATTACACATTTGGTAAATATCAGAGATTTAAATTATACTGCAGCGGAAAAATAATACATAACACAACAGAAAGTAATACACGGATACAGAGCTTTCCATATATCGCTCCAGCTGTAAACCAGGATCCTGTAAGAATAAATATGCAAAACCAAAACTACTAGCTGCTCATGTGGAAAATAAGGGCACCCAAAGTTTAGGTTAAAACAATAAGCTCCAAGTCAGTCATGTGACTGGTGTGAGAACTATAACAGTTATTGATTTGATTTTAAAGTTAGGTAAATCAAGGGACTACGCCGTATAACACAGAACGGGTTTCCTCCCAAGAATACCACTACATAAAACAAACAACGCAATGCTAATTAAAGAAAATGAAGCTATTATAAGATCCAAGTCCCATCACACAATGCAACGCAAGCCGGAGGATAGGGTTTTACCTTACAATAGCTAAATAATGCTTGATACACGAAATTTAATCTTTTATTATTACTAAAAGTGAAGAAATCAACTTCAAATATAAATGTATCAATCATAGACGACATAGTATCCCATGCTACTATGTCGCCATACTAGTTCTACAATTAAAACCGAAATGTCATATTGGAAGTTGGATTTCCATCTATGAACCGAGGCAAGGGATCACCCTCACCGAGTTCGAGACTCTCTAGCCCGAGCCTCAGGATCAGAGCTCGAGTGACCCTTAGGAAAATGCAGGGCCAGTCCACATTTTAGGTGGATTATTATACCTGAACATGCGTTTCCCCGCCCTATGGGGCATAAATCCATCAGCTTCATAGTAACCGATATATCCGAGGCGCCTCGCATTCCAATAACCACATAGGTAAAAAAAAAATGCCCGGGCTTGTAAAACCCTGACACCACCCATAGCTAGAACAAAACGCACTGTCCTTTCTGTCGTCCTCTCCCGTTTCTGGTTCACATCGGTGTGTGAGGCACGCGAATTAATGCTATACACAAAGAGGCGCTATATTAAAGCTGTGCTTTGATCATCAGCCACAAGACTCTGCTTTTCAACAAAAGCCTTGATCATTTGCATCTCAGCATGCCACACAGGCAATTCATGCCATGCGACTGATGTCTATCGATATATATAATCACTAAGCTCGTACGTCTCAGAGAAGGTTGTTAAGCAAGAGAATAAATTCTCCGCCACCAAACAAATATATATTTAATAGAGATCAATCAACATAGAATAAAATCCAATGTCAGACATACAATCCATTTAAAAGTTAGTTCTGGGTCTGAACGAAACCGGAGGCACCTTATTCCTCGTCTCATATGTCCAATACAGGAGAGAGGTCCTCGCATATCTGGTCGATCTTCAAGTACGTCTGGACGATCACCACTTATTACCTTTCTTGGGTGTATAGCCCAATCAAGACATCAGTAATCATCCAAACGATGTGAAGACCTCCGGTCTTCAACCACCGTCTTCATCGTCGACTTATCGTCAAAACAGTTATTCAAAATGGGTATAAACCCGGCCTTTCCGAATAACTCGCGTATATTATAAACAAGTGTTACACAAACACAACGTACGCCTCATTCCAATCCAGAATATTCTTTTATTCAAATATTCACATCATTAGGGAAAGGTTCCCATTAATTTTATCAAAGATAAATTCTTTTAAATTTATTCTTTAATCTTCCTTTGGATATCATTCAAACCAAATTAAGGTTTATCCAAACTAGTTGGGATTAGCGAACCATACTGAAGTAATCTTTTATTATATTTCCCAATCCCAACCTATTCATCGCATGGATCAAAACTGGTGATACTCCATATCTTACACCACTATGTTATCGGTAAAGTTAATTACCATTTACCGTTCAAATCTAATTAAAGATTTAACTATCACTTGGAGCAAAACTGGTGATACTCCATTCTCGATCATTTCAATCTAATTAAAGATTCAGTAAAACTCCATTTAATTTTATTCTTCCCAAAAAAATCAATATTAATGATTATTCAAATCTAGGAAATAAATCCTGTCTTTAACTGGGTTAAAGAACCAATGTCATTTAAAACACATTTCACGATAAACCCAAAATCACATTCCATTAATTATGGAATCTTCATGGAAAACAGATCAATATATAATCGATATCAATTTCCGTATCCGACTAATAATATAAATGGAATAACGACAAAGCCTTTTAAATTCCAGATATATTAACAGTCTTCCTCCACAGAAGCTCATTTCGATTATTACCTAATCGAATTCCATTCCATTTAAATTAAATATTAATTAATTGGAAAACTTTACTTTGGAAAATCCTATTAAATCTTAATAAACAGATTTATATATTCCAAATCACATTTTACTGTAGATCGGGTTAAAGAACGAATGTCATTAAAAACACAGTTCACAATAAACCCAATTCACATTCCATTTTAATTCTAAGTAAATGTTAATTAACTGGAAAACTCTAATAATCTTAATTAAAAGATTTATTCTTTTCACATGGAGTTTAAGAACAGTGTTATTTAAGACACCATTCACAACAAACCCAAAATACAATTCTTTTATTCAATTCCAATTAAACGTTAATTTATTGGAAAAACTTCACTAAATCTTAATTAAAAGAACTATTCTTTTCTCTACTGAGTTTAAGACCGGTGTTATTGAAGACACCATTCACGACAAACCCAAAATCCAATTTGATATCAAATACAAGGCTCTGAATAAAAATTATATCGGCTTATATTCAATATCAAATTCTGAAACCAACGGATATTGCTTTGGGAATAACGATATATACGTATATCTTCAAAATTCCTCAACAATATCCTTATAATCACGGAATCCAACATCGAAATATTTCGAAGATGATTTCCATTCAAATCCATTCCAACTCATATATTGGAAATTCTGGTTATATTAAAACCCATTCTCAATCCAATTTATTTATTTAAAAATAATTGGATTATAATTCTAGTTAATAACTATTTCATTTCGATAAAAATATATTTTTATCTTTTCAAATATAGAAATTTTCATCCTAATTCTTTCCAATCATTTATTATGATTTTACACAAGTTATTAACAATTTTAATATCGCCATTTCAGTTGATTTCCATAAACGGTCATCGAGCTGCACTTACAATGACCTTTTCTAAATATGATTTGGACATAATTCCAAATCCAACCGTTAGATTTAAAATCTCTAATATTCGTTGTAAAGCTCTTTTCGATACAAACCCAACGATTCCAGTTTTAGGGAAATCTGACGGTCGGATCTCCCGTAACGTCAATTCGAAGTCAATGGTCGAAATTCGCGAACGGTCGCGGCGTGGCGCATTCTATTCAAGCCATATAATATATATTTCGTCGATTTCCATTTAAAACATATTTTATAAATCATTTTAAATTCGTTTTAAAAATGATTTCAACTTCATATTCAATTTTAAATCAAAATTGAATATTCCATATCATTAACATACAAACGATGATATTTTTCAAAACATTAGATTTTGAAATCACTTCCTTTTCGATATTCATTATAAAAATGAATAAAATCGATATAAATATCGTTCGCGTCAAAATGACACACATCTAATCAACACGGCTTTATATACTTTAATAATTTCGTGTCCATCCAAAATCTGACTTCAAAATCAGATTTTGATCCTTACTGAATATTCGTTATTTTGTTTTATTCAACACATGGATATTTTATTCAACACATGAATAATTTTAATGGTTTATACATTCAATTAAAATGATTTTTTTATTGTTTAAATATTTTATTCAACACATGAATATTTTCTGAATATTATTTTAAAATATTCTTTCTTTTCCAAATTGGAATGAGACTCAATCAATTACCATATAATGTTATTTATATGGATTTTATACCACACATGTATATAATAACAATGATAAACAATCATCCATCATCCAAAGTGCATCACACAACCACATAAGCATTAAATATAAATAATTAACGCTTACACAATCTGTTAACCAATCAATCAATCAACATACAACTAAATAATTAGGATTAGTGTACGTAAAATATCATCCTAATACCCATGTGGGGTTTCAAACCACAAACACAGATTTTATTTGTGCAGTTGGGAGATGTGTAAAATTTATCGTTCCAATCTATATCAGTCAAATGAGTGTACATAAACAAATCATCCGATTTGTGAATGATTATTTATTTTATTCATATACACGTTAAAAATTATATTTTTAACAATAATATATTTTATTAAACTCGTGAATCTTTTATTTTCTATTCCACATCACAATCACAATCAATCTCCACAACACAATACAATCAAACAAGTCGTCCACGGTCCGTGGACGACGATGTCGGGTGCTGCCAAGCACCGTCTGCATCCTAGTATATATTTTGACCTAGAAAATAAAACTAAAGTGAGAAGTTCTAACCTTTGTGATCCACTCCTCCATTCTTTATTTCTGAACGGTTCGGATTTAGATTTGATTCCAGTCGGTTCCATCGCAATCTATTTCACGCGATTTTATATTAAAAATCCCAATTCTAAACAATGATGTTTATAAATAAAAATCAAATTTTTATTTCAAAGCCATCTTTATAAAAATCATATTTTTATAGTTCTTTCTACATAATAAAAATCGTATTTTTATTATCGCTGCATGTATAAAAATCATATTTTTATTATCGCTACATGTACATAAAAATTATATTTTTACTATCGCTACATGTATATAAAAATTATATTTTTATAACGATCTTCATATAATAAAAATCAAATTTTACAACGCCATTCATATAATAAAAATCAATTTTTTACAATGCCATTCATATAATAAAAATTGAATTTTTATCTTCGCTTCATACGTAAAAAAATCATATTTTTATGACGCTAAAAATTATACTTTTATACGACTAAAGATTATATTTTTACATACTTAAAAATCATAACTTTAGTTATTTAAAAATCATATCTTTATCATATTAAAAATCTAACCTTTATCATATTAAAAATCATAAATTTATATTTTTAAAAATCATAACTTTCTATGTACAAAAATCCTAGCTTTATATGAATAAAAATCATAACTTTATATGTATAAAAATCCTATTTTTACCTAACTAAGAATCATATTTTTCATAAAGAGAAATCATATTTTTCATAAAGAGAAATCAAATATTTTCATAAAGAGAAATCAAACGAGGAAACCGCAAAAAATCAAATTTAGAGAACTCACGTTATCTTCCTCAATGCTTTTCCTATAGCGAGAAACCCACACGCACGAAGCTAAGGTTCGCTGGTGGCTAAGGTCTCGTTGACTGGGTAAGCGCGCCACGAGGAGGCAGGCAGTAGGGCGGTGGAGGCTCGAGCTCGCAGTGCTGGAGCGGATTTTGGTGTTGGTTCGAAGAAAAAGAGGCGAGGCTACGGAGAAAGAAGAGGGAGACGGGGTGGAGGAGGACGACTTGAGGGCGGCGCCGTCGCGCTGGCGTCGGGGAGGGCGGCTCCGGAGGCGCGGTGGTGGGGTTCGCCTGGAGGGTGAAGGTCGTGGTGTTGTTGTTTTTTTCTTTCTTTTTTTAATCTTTGATCTGAACTGTAAAGAGAGGAAGGGGAGGGTAGTGTTGACTTTTATATAATAATTTATATTATTAATTTAATTTCTAAAAAGTTAATTCTTCATTGAACTCCAAATGAAACCCACCAACTGTCGTCCTTAGCTAATTACCCTTATTCTAGACACAATGGGATATGTCCCGCAAGCTGATTCGACTGTTTCGATCAGTTTTCCTTTAAATTGAAATATAAATAAATATATATTCCATTTGAATGTACATTTTAATTTATCGGGACCACATACCGACTCCAAAAATTTCAGAAAAATAAATCTGGCTATGTTTTGACGATACAGTCCTAACAAAACTAATTTCACTAAATTTGGAGACCATTTGGAAAACGGCCATTTTCTGGTCGATCCGATCCAACTGAAATTGACAAAACACGTTTTCTTTTGCCACGCTCACATATTAATTCCAAAAATTATGAAAATTGGAATTCAGCAATAATTTGACATTCCAAATCCAACAAAAGTTGTTTCGTCGGAAACGGAAGTCGTTTGCAAAATGACTATTTTTAAGGGCCATATATTATATAAAATACATATAATTTCCATAGCGACTTTTCTAAATTTTAAACTGGACATAACTTTCAATTTATAAAGTGAAATCTCAGTTTCTTACATTCGTTAGAAAGACATTACCAATCAGATTCAAATATTTCTTGTTTCGTCCAATTCTGATTTGTATTAAATTATGTATATTCAATTGAAATTTGAAATCGAATTTTCAAACTACCGCGCCATTTCAAGCTCGTTTTATAATTAAAATAAATTTATTCGTTCTAACTTCGATTTAAATAAATTTTTAGTCATTATTATTTAAAATAAATCATTTTAAATATTCAAAATCTGTTAAAATTGTTAAAATAAAATTTTTAAATTGGCTCTGATTTTCCGGGTTGTTACAAGAAATTCCAACTAAATCAAATATTAGATCAAAGAAATTCTTAACTAAATCGCGCAATGAAGACGCCTTGAGCAGATAAATGCGTTAATTTGAACAAGCGTATTTATGGAAAGATAATAGCCAAAAAAAGTTGGGACGTGAAAAGTATAAATTAGAGCAGAAAGATTATACGTTAATTAAGTTTAATTTTAGGGATGTGTGCCTAATTTTCACTTTCGAATATTCATTCTATCATGTTCTTACCATAATTGTATTAGATGGTTAATTCAAATAATTTAAAAATTGTTCTTCCAACGTTATGAGAAGAAGATATTAGTAATATCTTATACTTTCTTGGTATATTCTTGAGATAATTTTCCATGACCTTATTTTAACATCTATTTGTTAGATATACTCACTAAAATGGTATCTAAAATACTCTGATCACTATATTTAATTTTTCACTTTTCTATCTTCCTAATTGACTTTTGCTTTACTTCTTTCTAATTTGCCATTTTCAATTAATTATGGGTAAAAGATTTATAAAAAAAAGTTCGTAATCACATCAACCATGAATTTTAGACAATCAACAATTTTTTTTCTATAAAATTAAACATAAATCTAGATATTTCACTTTTCGTCTTCCTTCTTCATACTTGTTCTTACAGTACATGAAGCTCACTCAGTTGCATGGTATACAAATTCACATTTAACTCCTTTTAATAGTTATAATTCAAAATTTATATTGAAATTTAGTTAATAAGATTAATGTCATAAATATGGTGAGTTTCATTGAAAATTGAGTGTTTCAAGTTCTCGCTCCATTAAATATTTAACGTGTAATTTCCATATAATGTGCATTTATGATTAGTCATTACATTCCACATTAAACTAGGGCTGGCAATTAGAACCGAGAACCGAAAAACCGACCCGACCTGAAAAGACTCGGACTCGAACCGAACCCGATGGGTCTTGGATCGGGTCTAGGTGATGGAAAATACAATAAAGACCCGATAAAACCCAACCCGAATTGACCCAGCCCGAAAGACCCAACCAAAAAGAGTTGAAATATATGTATTTTTAGTGTTGTTACCCAACAATGAACCGACATGACCCGACCCGAACTGAAGCTCAGGTCAGGTCAGGTCCAGATTTTGGAAATGTATGGTTTAGACTCGACAAAACCCGACCCACCTAGACCCGAGACCCGACGGGTCGGGTCCGGGTCTATCGGGTCGGGTCTAATTGCCACCCCTACATCAAACCATTGATCTCAATATATGAGATGGGGTAAGCACCCCATTTAGAAGGTTATGTTATTTTAGATGTTATTTACTATAGTTGCTTATAGCTAATCATATTGGAAATTAATGTAATGAGTTTCACTGAAAATTGCATGTTTCAAGTTCTCGCTCTATTAAATATTTAATGTGTAATTTCCATATAATGTGCATTTATGATTAATCATTACATGACCACTGATCTCAATATATGAGATGGGGTAAGCACCCCATTAGGAAGGATATGTTATTTTACTTTAGTTGCTTATAGCTAATCATTTTGGAGATTAATGTAAATATGTGAAAAGTGAGCACTAATTTCGTGTTTTCGAATGAAGTAGTGAGAGTGATGTGTTATTTCATTATTTGTATAATAATATTTTACAGAAAAAAGGAGCACAAATGCAAACGAGTATGTTTACGAACATAACGATTACCATAGTTGGATTCGGTTTGGTACCAAAGATTCATATTTAAAACTATTACCATACCAATATATATGATAATAGAAAATTGTACCATTACCAACCAAGTAATCAGTAAACTGATAATTCGGTTTTTGGTTGGTAATGGCTGGTAGAAGTTGGTAATTATTTTTTACTGCTTGCAAGAATAATATCTATTTGTTTACGATTTTCATGCTAAGAGAGTAAATACTGAGAGTTGTTATTTTCTATCATATAATTATTTATCTTTTTTATCTTGTGTAGGCAAAAAAGCCAAAATATTAGGCAAAATCGATTTGTTTTAAAAAATAAAGAATAAAAATTGCATTCAATTTGACAACATAATAATATTCTCTTGTATTTTCTATTAATCATTATACTTTAGATGTGGTGTTACATATAATAATATTATACATACACGCACATATGTATATATACATATAATGTTTATGTGTGCGAAGGTATATAGTTAGGTATGGTAATTACCATATTAATGGTTAATTAACATTATCATACCGCATAATTTCATGTGGTTCGGTAATCCATACCAAACAAATTGATTACCCATTTTTTTGGGTACCATAAAATTGGTAGTGGTTGACAAATGCAAACGAGTATGTTTACGAACATAACGATTACCATGGTTGGATTCGGTTTGGTACCAAAGATTCATATTTAAAACTATTACCATACCAATATATATGATAATAGAAAATTGTACCATTACCAACCAAGTAATCAGTAAACTGATAATTCGGTTTTTGGTTGGTAATGGCTGGTAGAAGTTGGTAATTATTTTTTACTGCTTGCAAGAATAATATCTATTTGTTTACGATTTTCATGCTAAGAGAGTAAATACTGAGAGTTGTTATTTTCTATCATATAATTATTTATCTTTTTTATCTTGTGTAGGCAAAAAAGCCAAAATATTAGGCAAAATCGATTTGTTTTAAAAAATAAAGAATAAAAATTGCATTCAATTTGACGACATAATAATATTCTCTTGTATTTTCTATTAATCATTATACTTTAGATGTGGTGTTACATATAATAATATTATACATACACGCACATATGTATATATACATATAATGTTTATGTGTGCGAAGGTATATAGTTAGGTATGGTAATTACCATATTAATGGTTAATTAACATTATCATACCGCATAATTTCATGTGGTTCGGTAATCCATACCAAACAAATTGATTACCCATTTTTTTGGGTACCATAAAATTGGTAGTGGTTGGCAATCACGATGAGTGGTAATATGGTAAAATTTTCCAGCTCTAATGATTACAATATTCTTTTCAATTTTTTCATTATAAAAGATGGACACCGATGTGCATATAATTTTCCTATGTACTATAAACATTTATTTCCAAGCATGTAGTTTGACCATATGGTAAATATAGGCGAAATCAATAAGGCCTCATATATTTTGTACGTGTCATACCTATATAAAGTTCCAAATTTAAAAGTATTATATAGAAGGTGGTAATTGTATTTTTTTAAATTAATTTTATAACACTTGTAAAATTTAAATATCTCAAAAAGTAGAAAATATAGAAAAAAACCAGGAAAGATGAAAATATAGATTCTTTCCAAAATAAATAAAATTAGTTAATTTTATAATTTGGATGAAAATAAAAAAACAGAAGTTAGAAAATATAGCACAAAAATAGTTGTAATAGATTAAATGACTCTAATGATTTCGAACAATCTAAGTAAGTTTGAATTAAGATCCCATAAAATAATAAATTCTTAAAGTCTAAAATAAGATTGATTCAGTAGTAAGAAAACCCGAAGATATGCTTCGTTGACAAATTTTAAAAATTATTCGAACATTTTAACACCCAAATGATATAGACTAACGGAGAATTAACAATTTTTGATAGAAATTAAAGAGCAAATAAAGAACCATATTACTTAAAAGACAATTTTCTAAGTCTAAGACATTAATAACATTTAATACTTCAGAAATGTATAGAATTAGTTTTATAAAATTTGATGCCTAAAATTTTGTCAGTAAGCTCATATAATTAATAAAAAATATCGGGTTCTTAGATAATAGATCATTTACCAAAATATTTCACATTTTCAAATGATTGAATTTTAGCTTCAAGTCATACACTGCCTATGACATTTTTATGTACTACGACAGGTAATTACTAATCTAAAAGAATAAAAAATTTATTTATGCAATTAGCTCAAGTTCTAACTAATGAAAAGTCAACATTTCAAAATAATTAATGAGATAAAACCATGTTTGTACGATGGGTCGTAATGGTAACAATAATTTCAACATTTACCATGTATCATAAAACTTCAATTAAATAAAAAAGAATATTACTATTGAATAATTAAATAACAAATCAAACAGCTGAATATCTTTTTATGCATATAAAAACACATTATCATTACGTGTAGTAAATATCTATTATTTTTTAAATTAAAAAATAAAAGTATTCATCATTTATCATAAATTTTAATTTCATTCTTAAAGAATTTAATATTATTAGTGATAAATAATCCACTTGATGTGTCTCAAAAAGAGAAAAATGTTATCTATGCTGAAAACGATGTGTCGATTTTAGGAAAAAAATATGTACATGGTTATTGGTAGTAAAACACAAATTCTAGAACGAAAGTTATAATATTATTATTTAACTTACTTAGTTAATCCACTTTTAAAACCGCAAAATTTTAATATGCTTTATGTTTCCCATAAGTAAATTTTATATGCTTCAACATTGTAGTCCTTGAGTCACATAACTAAAAGACAAACCCCAGTGTCGAGGTATAAACAACAACTGAAAGTGACGTCATACCACAACCAAAAGTGTTATAAGAAGCGATAAAGATTAGTGGCTATGATGGCCTTCAAATGCGTTAGCGGTCCGAATAATCTAAAGTTATACAGTGTGTGCGAATTGCTGCCTCTAAAAGCTATATATGGAATGTCATGTCATTAATTCATGTCGATTAACAAGTAAATAGATAACAACAGTTATTCAACTCATATTCTTAAAACTCTCCACCAATTGTAACGTAACAAGATTCTTATAAATAGGTGTTGGTTCCAATACATGAGGGATATTTTAAAAGCTTACCCTATACATACCTGAATTTCAATCTTGAAAAAGCCCATCGGAATTTGGATCCAGTATATGGTTTCGTTTAATAAAAAGAAAAAAATAGCACAAAGCAACTATCATATGATCAGACCTCACAAAGGATCAAGTTATAATATTAGATATGTACCCATTTATTTTCAAAAACCATATCTGTAACAATTTTGGTGAGTACAAGAGTCATAAAACCATCGTAGAATCATAAAATAATCTCTCATGCATAATCTCATAGGTATATAAAAATAATAATAAAATAGTAAGTCGTCGCCACTAGTAATCGCTTCTGCCCTTTAAGTTTCGCCATCATGAAATGTAATTATGACATATGTTGTTACGAGAAGGGAGCTAAATATCTAGTTTTTGTAACTAAAATCTTGAACTTGTCTTTGGCGATATTTTGTAGTATAACTTACATCAATGTGTGTCTCGAGAAATCAACATTACTATGGAAATATCTAGTCAATATAATAAGGAAAAGGTATTTCCCATAGTCACTTAATACCTTTTCAAAAGAGTGAATTCACTTAATGACTTCATCCCACGAGGAAAGAGGTTGATCGACACAATCACTTAACATCCCTAGGCGAAGTCATATGGCATTTAATACCTTCATCCGAAGTAGAGTACGTCACCCATCCTCGGTATCATATATATATATATATATATATATATATATATATATATATATATGTGTGTGTGTGTGTGTGTGTGTGTGTGTGTCTAATAATGCAAGAGATGGTAATGACCACTTAATAATGCAAGAGATGGTAACAACCACTTTAGAGATTTCCGAGGTCGAACCTTCAATACCATCCGGTTGGCACTGATAATCCTTTGGTAACTTAATACTTTCCTTAAAGTAATTGATTCTCATGACCATTTGATATATTTATCCTAAGGCAGACTCTCACCCAGCCACTTAATGCCTAATAAGAAGCGCACCCTTCCAAGGATACCATTTCCTAACCTACTTCGGTCATTTAATGCTTCTTAAGGAAAAAGATGGACCTACTGATCACTTAATACCTAATGAAGGCGGGCCACATGACTGCTACAGTACTCCTTAGGATAAATCCTAAGTAAAGAGGCGAGTCACAATCACTTAATACCCTCAAAGGTGGATCCAACCACTTAATACCTAATTCCCTGAAGTAGTCCTTCTGACATGATTTAATAATAGTTCGACATCTCAATTGTTACTTATCATTGGAATGAATTCATGTGGCTAGCCATGTTTAATCACTCATCACACAAAATTAAGGCATATTAAGGAATTTCTCGTAATCTGCCTTAACAATGACAACTAGGCTAATAATCCTACTTTGCATGTTTAATTTCCTAGAACAAAACTTCCTAAGTGAATAATAATCGATTAAAATAAAATACATTAGCTATACATAATATGCATTAATGATATGTTTAGTAAATAGATAGTATATATTATCATTAATTTATAACAAGTCATACATTTTAATCTAGATTTACAATGTTAATTCTTTCTCTAAAATTATTATGAGTCCTTTTCCTTAGCTTTTCCTTAAATTTCCAAAAATATGCTCAATGAAAAATAACGGATTTTCTCACATTCAAGGGAAATCCAATAACAATGGAGTTGTAAGCACATTTCACTTATTAGATGAAATGCAATTTCCATATTTTATCTATTCCATCTTACTCCAGTTTTAAAAGAAAAATCTAGGCCTTACCAAAAAAATCCAGTAGAAATTTATATGACAATAAAAAACATGGAATATGAAACACCCCCACACCTCTTTACACTCCCCAAAATAAGGTCTTACTAAGAGATGTGACGCGTTATATGTATAAAGACATATATCACAGAGACTAAGATTCACATGATATAAATTAATAAATATAGCGGAAACAATTTAAACTGAAAAACATATTATTTATTCCAAAAACTATTTATTAATTTTAGTTTCAAACCATAAACTTCCATATGTCTTATAGAAATAACATTTCCGTTTTTTAGCATAGCACACCGGATTATAGTGGCCGTACCACTTTTAAAAAAAAAGAACAAGCGTATTGCACATGCAAAAAACAACTACACTAGTTTGAAGTGTCGAGACACTATCGAAAAGCAGAATACCAAAGAAAACAAAGTCGAAAAAGAGACCTAAAATCCCTCCTCATTAAAGCTATCATTATATATTAACTCCGTATATGGAGTCATAAATTGAGCATGGTTACAAAAACGACTAACTAACTTGCCCACATAATATGAAGAATTTGAAGAGTACGTAATCTTCATGTCCTACGTTGCATCTTGCATAAGAACCATATTATCCTCACCTATCTCACCCACATCCCACAATTTCAGTTCACTTCCAATAGGGCGATATAATAGGAGGTACATATCTCCAACATTCACAACATTTTTATAGAAATATATCTCAGAATCAAATCGCATCCTGAGGATGCCTGACCCATGCTCGCTCACCATCGGACCAAGAAATACCCGGATTCGGAGCAACATCAAAATCCACAATATTCTTGGTTGAAAGAGGAAAATGAGTGGGTTTTCTAGCAATCGTAACCCAAGTTCTGATAGGAGGCTGCAGCAAAGGTGTCTTCACCAGGAGGGATCCATTTTGCTCAAGTTAGCATTAATCAGAGTTGTGTCCAAAGACATACAATTTGTGCATGTACCAGGTTTCCATCTGTACTTCAGATCCACTTAAACATCATGATTGTCAATGCGAACTTTTATCTAAAAGGGAAGTGGTTTCTCCAGAATAATTTCAATTAGAGCACTCGCAAAAACTAGATTCTTTCTAGCAACAGTATTAACATCAAAACACTTTAGCTTGCCAATATGATATGCCAACTAGTTCAGACCAAGAAGTGGTTGAAATACAGAGAAAGTATGGGTAAATTGGGTCCAAACTGGGATAGATATCACTTGTTCTTGAACTCTATCAATAGAAGTATTCCAAATCTTAACAATAAAGGGACTACCACCAATAATGGATGGCGAAGCCTCTGGGGCACATAATCTTTCTTCTAAGGACAAATTTTTTAAGTAGTATAGACCATTAACAAAAGAAATGCCTAAGGCAGCACGGATATGCCAAGAATTATGACAGGCAATAAGCATACTGACTTCCGGTGGTTAGAGCCAAGGAAAAGCCAACAAGTTGTTCCTTCCAGAAGATGGCTGCTTCGTTATGGATTTCAGTCACAAATCTACATAATTATCCCCCAAAATAGTCAACAATACAATCAGCTCCATGGAATGGGTTATAGAAACAGAAGATAAATACATCAAAAACTAGAATGAATCTCCAAGAATGATCATCTAATAAATCTGAACTAATCCCCTTAACCATGTGACCTTGGCTGGGAAGAAAAAGGAAGAAAGAGGAGTGAATACAAAACAAATCTGGTGAATAATGTAATTACTAGCATGATTGAGTAATAAATAGAAATAGATTCAATAATAGTTATAGTGTCAAATAGGGTAAGTGTCTGTGTACAACTACAAAAGATAAACATATTGGAATGATGCATAGGGAATTATACTTAAACTATACAAGTAAAGAATTGTTCGATTATTTATACTTTCTCAATTATAGAACATAATAAACATGATTAGGATAATTCCTAATACTACCCATCGATCGGCTTTAACTTACTAGTTTTCCATCTCGCATGATAACTTATGTCATTATGGATCTTGTGCTTTGTCAGACCCAAATCCATTAGTAAAGACATAACTAATCGCTTTTTGGATATAGTAGTGACTTATGTTCCCCTGTCGATGCTACCACATGCTCATTGCATAATTGAAATGCACCCATACACGATCCTATCTTTGTTGATCCCTTACATATCCAAGTCAGCGTCAGCGTGCCCAGCCTCCTCCGCCACCTATTATGAAACTATTAGTGATAACCTGTAAGGGAATGCTGCTAGTACGGATCCTAACACTTAAATATTATAATTTGTGCCCCTGTCCGGATCCCCCTTGATCTAGGTCTTGTTCAGTTATCACTTACTTTTCCAAATCAGCCTCGTGTTGGTGGAACGGATCATGACCAGTACATGCTTATTAAACTTAATCCCAGATCCAAGTTTATATTTATAATAAGAATTTTCATTATTTCTTTCAGTTATAACCCTCATTTTATAATTCTATTTGAAATTAACCCAACATGTCCATTATGATTTATTTATGTGTCCAATCAATTATCATAATATTATTCTTGCAAATACGTCTAGTCTTGTCTGATTACAACCATGTTATAATTTTATTTATAATTTTATTTCTTTTTTCGATGAAAACGGTACTTTATTAAATAATAAGCATTGCAAAGGTTATGTATAAGCCAAAAATAAAATAACATAGGAAACAAATAAAATACAGACTTCAATACCGCTTATCTCGAAACCAAAAATGAAACAAAAAACATATGCATTTAAAATTAGTGTGATGCTAAGGGCACCCCAATATGTTCTTCCTAGTACCGCAATTGAAAAAATAAAACTCATTAAATTTTGTATGCTTCCTAATACCACATTACCTCTCCATTCTAATCTCTCACTTAATCATTATTTGCCGAACTAATCACGTATTGAGCTAATCTAAGTACCCTAATCTCTCGTAATCGTTGTCTTCTTTGCATTTCTCGTGAGACAATTCAATTTTGTATGGTAATCTCTCAATTGTTTGGTGATCTGAAAACCCTAATCTCTCACTTCTTCTAGTTTGCTTAATTCAAATTTTACACACGTCTTTTGTATATTACGGCGTCGAATTCGTTGATCGATTTTACAAGTGAGAACGAACGAATATCGAGTGAAACAAAAATAGGGTAAAACAGTGTGGTAGCCCCTATTTTTTAAGTATGTGGTATTAAGAAGAGTGTAATACTAATTCTTATAGTATTTTTTAGTCACGGTATTAGGAAGATCATGTAGAGGTGCCCTTAGCATCACACAAAAATTAAATGAAAAGAAGAGCTCGCATGCCAACAGAGAAGCATAACTTTATCCGATGGCGAAATTATCAACCATTCGCCTCCAGATCGAGATGAAGCTCACTTCCTACAAATTATGAAGGAAAATCAAGGAGAGAAATTGTTAGCAGTCGTAGATCTAGTGGTTGCATATAGGATTTGATGCTAATAAGTTCAAGGTAATACATTTCTTCGATTTCTCTCTCTCAAATGCTAGAATTATTGTATTGATTTCAGCTAGGATGAGATTTTCTTTGATTTCTTTGGAGGTAAAATGACTTTTGAAAACCAGACAATGCCTTTCTTTCCATAAGACCGATGGCCAATGTAAGTGCAATTCTAGAAATATTTTGCGAATATTTATTTTGAAAATTTAGTAGTTTTAAATTAGAGATTTTCTAGTAATAAGTGGTGGCTTCCACAAGATCTACTTTGCAAGTTACATTTGAAAAAAGTCCCAAATGTATTTAGAATACGAGCATTGAAAGAATAGATGATCCCTACTTTCCTGATAATAATTGCAAAGTTTACATATAGTATCTGAAATTATAAACCATTTATGCACTTTGTCCAAAGTTTGTAATTTATTTGTACAAGCTAAGTAGGAGGTAAAGGCATATTTTGGAACCATAACGTTCTATCAAATAAAATCAGCCCATTCGAAGTTAGCATTACATGGACATAATAATGATAAGCTGATTTAATTATGAATTCACCTTTAGTATTTCCTTGCCAAGACCACTAAATCATTTTGTTTATCTTCATGAATTTTGACTTGCTTAATGTACAAATAAATCCAAAGAAATTTGATTAGGGAACAAGTTTCAACTATCATTATGGATGATCTTGGTAACTTTACAATCTTAAAGGTTACTGTTAGCCATTTTCCATTGGCTTGGAATAGAAACTAGACTTTTACCTTCTAGCCATGCGTTTAACCATAGGTGAGTGCTTTCTCTGTTCACAATATTTTTACAAAAGAGATTTTTATGATTTTATCTAGCTTTGAGCATAATTTTCCAAGTATAGGAAGCATTGTTATCGACGGTCATGATTAAAAAATCCCATTAGTTTATCTTTTTTACATCCACTTAGCCCATAAAGATTTTCCTTATAAAAATACCCAAATTAATTTAAGAGACATTGCAAATTGTAAAATTTTAGTGTCATTAAGACCAACACCACCACAGAATCTTGGCTGACATAGGTGACTCCATGCTACTTTATGATATTTGTTCTTCTAAATAAAATTAGCATCAGTAGTTCAATTTTAGATATAACTTGAGCAAGGACTTGACAATTCTGAATCCAAAATAAATAATTGCGTATATAGAAGAATTAATCTGTTTAATCCTACTTGTTGTAGATAGAAACTTATTGCTCTAGCAATTTATCTTGCCAATAATATTGTCCAACAAATGCTTAGCATCCTGGCTATTGTTTTTCTTGTTAGATAGGGGAAGACCCAAATACTTAACAAGAAAGTCAGCTGCTTTAAAGTGTAGAAAATTATATATAAACTCTTTTTGAGAATTCCGTTTATTAAAATAAATTTTATTTGTTTTAATTCCCAACTAGACCCGTAGTAGACATAGAATTGAGAACTCATTTGATATCATGAATATTGTCCCGATTACACTTTGAGAAGATTAGGAGAACATATGCATAAATCAAGTGAGTAATTATAGGAGAGTTATTGTAGATAGGATAGAGATTACCTTATAAATAACCTATGTCTAGAAGAAGAGAGATGTATTCTATAGCAATAGAACTAAATAAGCATAAAGCAGGTCTCCTTACCGGAAACCTCTATTACTCTTGATAAAACCAACAGGAATTCCATTTACCAGAACAGAAAAGGATGGAGTATAAATTCACCATAAAGAAAATTGCATAAAATAGAAGGGAAGCCTATGTTTCATAATATATATGATAAACTCCCTACTGACATCGTCATGTCTTTTTGCGGGTCAATATTTAAACACAATTTATCAGCTCCAGATCTGTTGAAGTTTCTAACCATTTCATAGGCAAGTAAGTTATTCTCAAACATGTATCTTCCATATATACAAGACATTTTAATTTTCATAAATTATTGCTGACATGATTAGCTTTAGCCATTTACATAAATCACTGCTTATTATTTATAAAGGACATTACAGATTGAGATAGGTTTAAAGTCACAAGTTATAGATGCATTCTTCTTCTTAGGAAAGAACATTTATAAAGGTATGATTAGGCTCTTTTATTGTTCTGCCACTTAAAAATGCTTCATTAATCACCGGACAAAGATCATCTTTGATATCATTCCAATGTATTTTAAAAAATTATCACTGGAACCATTTGGACCCCGGTAGCTATCATCTTGAATATTAGAAACACTTCATAAATTTCCTTAGAACCAATAGGCTTATCCGACGTCTGTTTACCAGCTTAAAAACTCCTTATATTGGAAATGATATCAGGAAAAACAATAGATATATCTAGATAGTTATATAACTCCTATAAAAATTATTAGCATTATTAGAAAAGGTATTATTATCATCAACCAGAGGATTGTCAGCTGAGTCCAGAACACATTTAATTTTGGGTTTTTCCCTCTTTGTTGACATTTTAGAATAAAAGTACTTTGATGGAATATCATTCTAAGTTAAACCCCTAAGCTTAGGTTTCTGCCAAGTTCCATAGATTGCAAGTACAAACTTTCTTCTAGCTGCCTTAAATTTCTTTGATGATGTTGAAATAGAAGAGGATCAACTGTATAATTCATTTAAGTGATTATAAAGTTTGTCATTCTCTTTTCTCAATTCATCGATTATTAAGGTCCAACTGCTCTGACATCTGTTCCAGACTTTAAGATAATATTTTATAATTTTTAATTTGCAAACTAATTGAAGAAAACCATTTACAAGCAGTTTATTTTTTAAGACTGGATAGACTAAGTGCACCTACTGCTTTTTATTTCTAAAAGGGGATTCTTTTTATTAAAATTATAGCCAGTGCTTCTGCAAGATAGAATAAAAAGGGGATATGATCACTTGTAGAGTAGTAAAAATAGTTAATAGTAAAATTAGGAAATAAAGAAGGGCATTCCTGGCTAATGAAAGTTTTATCAATTCTGGAATGCGTACTGATATTTATACCCCCTCTCCAAGTAAAATAATTGGCTTAATAACATTGAGATGAGAATTACATTGAAAGAACTCATCACCAATGCTTGAAATGGAATTATGAAGATTAAATATGTCTGTAGCATAAATAATGTCACTAAATCTCCAGAAATAATCAAGGGAAGGATATCGTCAGGTTTGATATCAAGACGATGCTTCCAAAGAAGCTGTCTTACGGTTGTAGAATTGAAGCATAAACAGAAGAATAATAATCTAAAGACCACCAAAATAAATGAATTTACAGGTAATGCATTGTTGATTAATATTAATTAACCAACGCTTCCATTAATCTCTATTTTAGCTAACAAGCATTATTCCTTTGCAATTTGAATTATTATTGTTGACAAATTCTTAATTATTATATTTTCAAACATAATTAGCAATAGAATTATTGAAGAGTTTATGCTCAAAAATAGACACGAGATTGGTATCTTTACTTTGAATTAAATCGTACAAATATCTCTGCCTCATGGTAGAATTATGTCCCTTGATATTTTAAAAAAAAGGCATATTAAATTATTTATTTTTAGAAATTCCTCAAGTTATCATACCATCAGGGAGGCTATTGCCTTCATTAAATTTCCTTCCTTTTTATTTGGTTTTAATTTGGTAAACAAGACTATTCCACTTTGGATTAGATTCAACAAATGGCTCACCACTAATTACCACTTCTTTACCCTTAAGATTATTCAAATTAATTCTACTCCTCCTTTTAAAACTAGAATGTAGACTATCTGTATCATCCATGTTTGTATATTCAAGATTAGAACTATCATTGTCATTGATACCAGTATTATACCGCTTATTAATATCATAGTGCGCAGAGTCACATTTGTTGTTTTCTGGCAATATATTAAACAAGGTATTTGCTTAAGATGTATTATAGTTTGTATTGAGTGGTAATTTTTTGTGCATGTATTAATACTGTATTCAAATATTTTACAGTTAGAGTTCATAAACAACCATTTGCTTTAAGATATTCAATCGTAACATTAAATTGGTGTTTCCTGGGAAAAGAGAAGTTAACATCAATCTCTGTTAAAACTCTACTATATGATATTCATACAGAATCTTCTATGACTTGATCCAGTTTTATAGGATGACCAAGCATTCAAGCTATACGACTTGTTGCTTTAGCAAACCAAAAATCAAGATCAAGATTGGGCAGATGGACCCAAATAGAAACTGAGTGAAGAAATTCTCAAGAAAGCTTCATTCTAGGAACCTATTTCTTCATAAAAAATAATTTTTCGTTGTAAAAATATGGGCCAACCGATAAAATGTTTTCAGAGTCTTTTTATTCTCTAGTTTTATAATAAAGAAACCATTCTCTTGGGTACAACTGATAGCTATTTTGATTTGTCGAACACGATCAATGTAGCTTTTAAGAAATTCGTAGTAAGGCTTGTTTCTATAGACATGTATACAATTGAGTCATTCCACTTTTCTCTAGATTTATTTATCAGTTTCTAACCAATTGAAGCAACCCTAATGTTGTTAAATACTACTGGTTCATAATATTTAATTTGAATGAATTATTATAATAGTTATTCTCCGGAATGGTACCATTCCAACATTTAAAGTAATTATTAAGAGCGGTTGAAATGTTGCGCGAATGTAGCTGGAAATAGTGAACCTCGTTAAAAGACCCTAAATTAGGGTTTTGCTGAGGTGGATATAAGAAGTATTTAGATGATAAAGCCTATCCACATTCACAGAATTGGAATGAGGACATGCATGATGAGTAGAAATAGAACAAGGAGGACGAGACAAATCAAATGTGGATTGCAAGCTTAAAGGGAGATGAGATGATGTGATTAGCTAATTTGTTTATTTCAATATAATCCTTTTTTAATTAAATATATATATTACGCACACTTTTCTGTAAATTTAGTCATGTTTCTTTAATTCGCATTCGCATGATTATTACTTTAATTCGATTTTCCCATGAATAAAATAAAAGAATTAAATCAGTCATCAATATGCTAACATTTAAAAATCTAAGAATATTTTGGGCATAAACCGAAAATAAGCGCAGAAATTATTAAGTAACTGACATGCATAAATACTAAAGAGGGAAGAAGACTGAAAGACTAACTTGTAGAACCCGAGTAAAAATAAAATTGTAAGAAAAGACTAAGAAATACAAGTAGAAGACAACTTATAGAAAAAGAACTTATAAAAACACTAACTTATAGAAAACAATTTAAAAATTGTAAGAAAAACTACAACTATTATAAACCCTAGTTTTCTAAATTACCAAAACTCTAAATACTTACACAGTCACTCGTGGTCCTATGCCCTCTGTGGCTTTTGCAAATCCTGTTTTATTTAATACAAATTTTCCTCAGAAAAATTTAGGTCAGGCCCATCTCAAAAAAGAATCCAAAAGGGAAGAGATTGTGTTGTGAAGAATCAACTAGGCAAGGAGTTTTTTTATAGGTTGGGCCAGGGATTTTAGACCATTGGATTTCAAAATTAAATCCATGCCAGCTACATCACTCAACCAAGAGGAATGCACCACGCCAGCTCAAAATTCAAAACCAGCAAATAGGAAAAGGCTACGTTAGTTTTTAAAAAGAAAGATTCATTATTCTCCTTGCTAAGAGGCGATTTGCACCCAGGCATGCGGATGGGTCAACCCGACCCCCCATGGGTCAGCCCAGGGGTCGACCTACACCGTATATATACGTATACACACACACACACAGATATATATATATACACACACACACACATATATATATTCTTCTCTTTTATTTTTCGATTTATTCGCTTATATTGTTTCACTTGTATCTTCTCCACATGAACTCGGATTCTGACAAGTTTATATATGAAAAGTGACCAAAAATTTACTAGGGAATCAATGGTTCAACTCTCATAGCACAAATTCTGATAATTTTACAAACTGATTATTTTATTAATCAACTTTTAGCTAATTATTACTATATAAATTTTTAGGTTGTTGCGTTCTCCCTTTCTTTAAGGATTTCGTCCCTGAAATCTCCAAGGACAGTAGAATGGGATAAGTAATTTCATCCAAATACCAACAACCATTTACTCAAACATCATCCATTATCCTTAAGTTTTCTACTGTGATTAATGTAGTTTATGCAATAGTGTAGTGTGTGTGCCTTCAATTAATGCAAAAGATTAGGCGGTTTACTGATTCAGTTGACCTCCTTCTTTATGCAATTATACTTGTGCCATGTATCCAAATGTATGCCAAATCCTAATGATAACAGATAGTTCTACATGCATTCTTCAAACAACGTTCATGTGCAACAATGATTTGATTATCATCCATCATATCAACCATGAAAACAAAGTAAAAATGCACACACATTCATATGCATTTGCTTAGTGTCCTAAATTTCTGATTACTAATAGTTCCTAGCATGCATATATTCATCCACTCCATCCACTACAAACACTTACAACCACTTCCGTATGTTATACACAACGTATTCTATTAACATGTTCTTATCAAATACTGTCATCCATAAGTTATAATACTTATTATATCACTATGTTTTAATTCAAGAATTTCCAGAATTATATATGTAGTAAAACACTTTAAAATTATTCAAATTTCAAAATTTAAAAGACATTTGTTGACATACATATATAGGGATGTTGACATATAACCGTCATATTTTCAATTTTGAAAGGAAGTGTCTTTTCACCATTTGTAACGTTCCAGAAGCGTTGCAACCTTTCAAATCTTATAAATGGGGGTTGATTTCGAATTTTTAGCTATTCTTCTTCTATATCCTCATCCCTTTTCATTCCTCCGTTATTATATCATATTTTTATGATTTCTACACTTGTACCCTTTCGATTTCAATTCTAATTGTATAATACTTCTTCTCTTCTCACTCTTTACTCATTACTCTCTGAATCGAAGTGCTATTGTAGAGTTATCGGACTATTGTAATCATTTGGGATAGTTTTAGGACAGTGTGGAAAAGGTGTGTTCCTTGTAGCCATGAAATCAAGGAAGGAAACAGAGGTAACCTTGTAGCTGGGAAAATCAAGGGTGTGGTGTGGAAATGGTGGTAACCTTGTAGCCGTGAAATCATGGAGATTTTACTTGGATATTGATATAGTAATAAAACTCTATGCAATCCAGCGTTACGTGAGACTGGACGTAGGAGTTAATCGAACCAGTTTAAAATCCGGTGTGTTCTTTCCTTTTCTGCATTTCATTCCTATTTATTTCTGTGTTTGTGTTTGATTCTGTGTCTGTGATCATCTGTGTGGTGTGTTATTCATATAGTAGATCATATTTGTTTTAGATTTTCTTAAATTTCTTAAAAACAATATTCACCCCACTCTAGTGTTAGTTTTGCCTTTACGATCCATTTCACATTCCCTAACAATTGGTATCAGAGCAAATTTGGTTTCACGTATATCACTTGTATTGAAAAACGATGTTTAATATAATGTTTGTTTGATCTCTCATAAGTATTCAATTAGTTTGTTATATGGGCACAAATTTAAGGGGAGTCATATAATTAAGTTATATAAATATATATCTTTGAATGGAATAATATAATTTAGATAGATATAAAAATTAAGGGGGGTAACTTACTTTAGTATAGGAGTTATTTAAATAGATGTAGGATTTAGAGGGGAGTATTTTTAAATTTCTTTTTGATAATGCCAAAGGGGGAGAAATTATAAAATATAGACTTAATTTACGTAGAGTATATAGGATTCATATTGACAGGGGGAGTATTAGAAAGGTCAACATCAACAGGTATGAGTAATTTATAAACTAAGGTTGTCATCATAAAAAAGGGGGAGATTGTTGGAGAATGGAGTTTTGATGACAACAACCATATTTCAATATTAATTGATTATAAAATAACATCTCTATCAAGAATATATATATATACATATATATGTAGGATTTGTATACAAGATTTAGTACTGAAGACTGTACAGTTTTTGAGTTTTAGAGATTCAGAATTCAGGGAAGATTCAAGACTCATGACTAATCAAGAGTTCAGGATAAATATAGTAATAGAGTCTAGTTTATGTAAGATTCTGAATAGCACTCCATGTTCAAATTCAAATTCAAATTCAATTTACGTTTTCCAAATTCTGATTTTCAATTTCTATTTTCAAACTATCCAAATTTTAATTAAGTTTTTCTATTTTACTTTTAATTTTAAACTTGAGCTTTAAAGATTATAAGTTTATATAGTTATATACTTTTATATCTTTATATTTATATAGTTTCAAACTTTATAATTTTATAAATATGTTCATATAGTTTATATTTATGATTTCATATAATTTTCTACTTTATAATAATTATTTATATCACTATGTTTTAACTCAAGAATTTCCAGAATTATATATATAGTAAAACACTTTAAAATCGTTCAAAATTTAAAAGACATATGTCGACATACATATATAAGGATATCGACATATCACCGTCATATTTTCAATTTTGAAAGGAAGTGTCTTTTCACCATTTGTAACGTTCCAGAAGCGTTGCAACCTTTCAAATCTTATAAATAGGGGTTGATTTTGATTTCTTTTTCTATTCTTCTTCTTCGCTATCTTCATCCCTTTTCAACCCTCCGTTATTATGTCATATTTTTATGATTTCCACACTTATATTCTGCCGATTTCAATTCTAATTATATAGTACTTCTTATCACTCTCTTTTCAACTCTCTGAATCGAAGTGCTATTGAAGAGTTATAGTGCTGTTGTAATCATTTGGGTTAGTTTGGAAATGGTGTGCTCCTTGTAGCCGTGAAATCAAGGAAGGTAACAGTGGTAACCTTGTAGCCGTGAAATCAAGGAGATTGTACTTGGATATTGATATAGTATAAAACTCTGTGCAATCCAGCGTTGTATAGGACTAAACGTAGGAGTAGTCCGAACCAGTATAAAATCTGGTGTGTTCTTTCCTTTTGTGCATTTTATTCCTGTTTATTTTTGTGTTTGTGTTTGATTATGTGTCTGTGGTCATCTATGTGGTGTGTTATTCATATTGTAGATCATATTTGTTTTAGACTTTCTTAAATTTCTTGGAAACACTATTCACCCCCATTAGTGTTAGTTTTGCCTTGATGATCCATTCCACATTCCCTAACACTCCCAACCTATAAGAGGGTGATATGCAAGGTCGTCCATAAAGTGCCTCGAAGGGAGCGATCCATGTGCTCTTCTAAAAACTATTATTATATGTGAACTCTACCAAATGTAGATCCACCTCCCATGTCCCTTCGAAGTCTAGGATACACATCCTCAACAAATCCTTAAGAATTCTATCCACCCTCTCAGTTTATCCATCAGTTCGAAGGTGATAAGTAGTGCTTAACCTAAGTTGTATTCCTAGTGCCTCTTGCAAACTACTGCAAAACTCACTTGTGAAGATAGAATCCATGTCACTCACAATGCTGGTAAGAATACCGTGGAGTCGAACGATCTCTCTAATGTACACGGAAGCTAATCAATATGCCTTCCTCCCGCTCTTGACTGGAATCAAGTGGGTGCTCTTCTTTAATAGGTCTACCACCACCCAAACACCGGTGTTGCCTTCTTGAGATCTAGGGAACCCATCGATGAAGTCAATGAGAATGCACTCTCACTTCCGTAGTGGCACATCTAACCGCTGGAGCAATCCACTAGGTTTCTACTACTTTGCCCCGTTCACCCTGTAACAAACCATGCACTTAGCAACATAATTAGCCATATTCTTACTCATGTCGGTCCAATAAAATGATCTCTTCATGTCCCTATACATTTTATCACCACTGGAATGTATGTTCATCCTCAAATGGTGTGTCTTAGTCAATACCACACTCACCAAGTCAACAGTGTGGGGAACACAAAGCCTTCCATCTCTACACACCCATCCTTTCCATCAACGTAATATCGTTGGAGATGCCTAAAGGCCTTTCTTCTATTAAGACTATAAAAAATATCAACTAGCTCGAGATCTTCTCACCGTCTCAACCCAATCTGCACCAACAATGAATGCTGACCTATAAGGATGCTAATAATGAATGTTGAACCTATAAGGATGCCAACAATCTAGGGGTATAGTTCGTAGAGGGTCTAGCATCAAAATTGGAAATATACTCTAGCATCTCACATTCTATGAACAAATGACTCAAAGACACTCTCTTCCTACTCAAGGCTTATGACCATATTCCCCTTACCAGTGGTACCCTGTATTTCAGAATCATATGATGTTAATTCCATACAATGTTGTTCCCTTAGATTAAGATCCTTCTATAAAAATAACTAATTCAGTGACTTATGGTCTTTGTGGATCCCGAACCTCTTACCATGTAGATAATGCCTCCATGACTAGAGAACAAAAAAAAACCATGGATAGTTCCAAATCATGGGTATGGTAATTCTTTCCATGACTATTAAGCTACATACTTCCATAGCATACGACTACAGCCTCTTGCATCAATACCGCACCTAAAGCAACCCCACATGTGTCGGTATATACTTTGTGTTAGGGAATGCGGAAAGGATCATTAAGGCAAAACAAACACTAGAGCGGGGTGAATAGTTTTTTTTGGGAATTTAAATAAAATATAAAATTTGTGTGATTCACCAAATGAATCAAACACCACAAACACAATCACAGACACATATTTAAACATAAATGCAAAAATAAACAGAAATAAAAATGCAGAAAAGGAAGAACACACAGGATTTTAAACTGGTTCGGATTACTCCTACGTCCAGTCCCACGCAACGCTGGAATGCATAGAGTTTTATTACTATCAAAATCCAATTACAACCTCCTTGATTTCACGACTACAAGGGATACCATCGATTTCGTCCTTGATTTCACGGCTATAAGGGATACCACCGATTCCGTCCTTGATTTCACAGCTACAAGAGAAAAAACCATTTAACCCCAAATACAACCCAAACAATTACAAACAACCCTATAACATTTTAATAGCACTTGATTTAGAGAGCAGAGAGTGTAAAGAGATGAAGTTTGATCAAAACTGAATTGAATTCGGCAGGGTATAAGTAGAAATCATAAAAATGATTAAGAATAATGGTATAAAGAAAGAGGATGAAGTTAGAGAAGACGATCTATTAAAAAATTCGAATTCAAGCCCTTTTTATAGTGAGTGAAAGGATGCCATGCTTCAGAACCATCACAAATATTGAAAAGACAATTCCTTTCAGAATTGAAAAAATGACAGTTATATGTCGACATAGTGTTTTATGTATGTCGACATACTCTTAGTTCAAAATTCATTTTTGAGCATTTTCGAAGTGTTTTGATATAAATATAATTCTGGGAATTCTTAAATTAAAATATGGTGTTATAAATTAATATTATAAAGTATGGAATCATATAAAAACATAATTTAAACTATATAACCATATTTATAAAATTATAAGGTTTTAAACTATATAAAATTTAAAAGTATAAAAATATAAATATATATAACTTAAATTTGAAAAACAAAAGTAAAGTAAAATAAGAAAATATAAAAGATAGAAAATGAAACAGAGAGAAAATAAAATAGAGAGGATTGAAGATAGAATTTTAAAATATAATTTGAAATTGAACCTGGAGTGCTATTTAGAGTCTTACATAATCTAGACTCTATAACTATATTAGTCTTGAACTCTTGAAAACTTGAATACTCACGAGTCTTGAAATCTATCTGAACTTTGACTCTAATATCTTTAAACAGTACAGTCTTCAGTAATATTTCATGTAAATAAATCCTGCATATGTGTATACATATATATTCTATAGGAAAGTGTTAGTATATATTTTATAATCAATTAATATTAAAATAAGGTTGTTGTCATCAAAACTCCATTCTCCAACAATCTCCCCCCTTTTGATGATGACAACCTTAGTTTATAAAATATCATACGTGTATATACCTATTGATGATGACCCTTCAAATACTCCTCCTGTCTATATGAATCTACCAACTATTTTTTAATTTATCCTCCTTTAGCATTCTCAAAAAGAAATTCTAAAAGTGCTCCCCCTAAATTATATAACTAACCTAATTATGATATTCCCCTTAATCTATAACTAATTCAAAGTAAAAATACTCCCCCTTAATCTATACAAACATATAATGGTAATTCCCAATAATATGATGAAAAATACAAACCGGTCCAAGAATTATAATTACATGTATTTGTTTGTTATATATACAAACTAAATCAAATCAAATCACACCACAACATATGTCTTAATATACATACAAGTTTCAAATCATATAATCCAAATCATATTCAAACAAATCAATCAAATCGTGCCGAACAGTTAAATGTTTCTCGGAACTTCAACCCATTCATCTTGTCCAGTAATCGGGTCCTTTTTTATGTCCTTCCATTCTTCTTTAGTGTTATGTGATATTTTGTTGTTTTCATTCTGAAATGAGAAGAGATATCCCAATGAATCACATCAAAATGTTTTTCTTGATGTTCAACCATTCTCATTTGCATTAACTCTAGTTTGCACTGATTACGTAGTAATGATAGATAGAATATTTTTGAAAGAATTCAAGGTTTCTTCTAGATTTTCACTAACAATATGAATAAGATTTGCCATGGATTTAAGTAGAAATAAATAAGGAAGAAGGAGAACTAAAATTATGAATTTTTCTAGAAAAAATGGACTTAAATAGAGTCTGGAATTCATTGGATTTTGAATGGACATGAGTAGTTATTTTAATTTTAAAATTTGAAACAATTTGAAAATCTGTTAGTTATATGTCGACATACAAAAAACACCATGTCGACATAATATAGTAAAAAAATTAAAATTTTAAAATTTTGAATTCTATTATATTATTATTAGTCCTAAAGTTTTTATAGAAACATAAGAATGATTTTATCATAAATAAAACTCTATTTAATAGAAAGCAAATACATCCAACTAGTCAAGACACACTTAAATACGAGATTCGAAAAGAAAATACAAGGAAATTTAAATGAATACATAAAGATATATTAAACTAGATAGCCCAGTTTTTAGATGATGATGAGGAAGATGAAATTCCAAGTTTTCTTCCTATCTTGACTATGAATTTGGATATTTTGGAAAGTTTCTTGTTAAGCTTCTTTTGATTATTGATGATTTTCACTTGATTTTGAATAATCATCTCTTTGTAAATACAACTAGTACCGGTTGGATACCTAACACCTTCCATAGAAGCCTCTTCTTCTTCTTCGACTTCCTTTGGATCTTGTTCTTGTTGCATTCGAGCTTATTTAGCTTCGAATGTCTCATATGGTTTGAAAATGAGAGGAATTTGCCTGAGATGAATGTTTGATGCGTCAAACACTTTTCTAGGCACAAATTCTTCTCCATGAAGATCAACGTTAAAATACTTGAAAATGTGAGTGAGATAAACACCATACTAGAGAGTGTTTTCTCTTGTTGATAAATCTGTGGGCTTCATTTCACTTAGGATCATGTCGCCCCAATTGATAGTATAGCTACCCATAATAGCAAAAAGAGCCTTTTGGAATTTGATGGTAGGATTGTTGAAATTTCCGGAACGGGGAGTGATGGTATGTTGAAGGAGAAGGTCGACAATTCTTGTTTTTGGACGAAAGGAACGATTTTTGAATTCCATTGGAGCTGAATCTTCAAATATGTCGTGGTAGGTTTCCAAATCGGTTTCGTCGATAACAAAATTCAAAAAAATTGAACCCGTGCTTCTACAATTTAAAATAGTGCCTAAGAGTTTGGCATCGAGACCAATTTGAGTGCCTTTAACACTACTCCAAATTTTGTTTTCATTGCCTTCGTAAAATCCGTGATTGAGATTTGCATAGAACATCTTGACGAGTTTGGGGTAAAATACTTCTTCATTGTCACGGGAGTGAAATAGACTCAGCACTTCATTGTTTTGAAAAAGAGAGATGAGATCATAAGAGGGAAAATCGCTAAAGACATCGAAAGCACCCATGTTAACTTTAGCATTTACTAAGTAGTTACCATCGGCTTTGATGGCCTCTTTGTCATTATGAAGATAGCCTTTGATGGGTTTGGTTATCTTCAATTTTTGGGATGGACTAGAGGAAGCCATTGAATTGATAATTTTGAAGAGAATAGATATGAAGAATATTGTTTTGAGTTGTGAATGAAAGGTAGAAAGAGTAGATAAATATATAGAAATTGAATGGATATGAATTAAATGGATATGAATTGAATAAGCACAACTTTTCAGATTGAAATGACACCTTTTCAGACCTTGGGAGTTAGTGAAAAGTTGGAGGGAAGTTTGAAAATTTAAACTATTTGAAATTGAAATTTTAAATTTCAAAATTGGTTAGGTATGTCGGCATAGACTTATCTGTATGTCGATGTACATGTTTGTTCTCAAAGAGAATTAAATTTTGTGAATGAAAATTTATATTATCGAGTTATATTTCAGGTTTAACGATTTCCTGGAATAATTCTAATCCTAGTGAACACACTAACAATTTAGTTAATTATTTTATTTGTTATTATTATTATATTATTATTTTAAATTTCAAAATTTAAATTTGAATTTCAAATTGTTTAATTTTCTTAAAGTTTTAAGATCAAATCAAAGCTAACAAGCAAAGCAATCATTCAACCAAGTAAAATTAGAAATTAATTATAGCGTACCTAGTTTTTAGATCCTTTTCTTTGAAATTTTCTAAACTCTAAATTGCCGTAAAGCATATATATATTTGTATTTCTGATTTCTGGTTCTTCATCACTTGATGATGAATCCAAATCATCTAATGTTGTTGCGTATGCTTTCTTTCTCTTTCTTGATGAATTGTTGTTGTCTGTTTATTGAGTCGATTATTTTGGTTATGGACACATGTTTTTTATGGCTTGGTTTGTTCCAGTTATAACACCGACCATCATTACTTCTTGAACTTCCTTCATTATAATTCTTCCTTCTATGCCTCAGAAATCTTCTAAAATGATTTGTCATAAGGGTTGTTTCTTCATCATCTTCACTACTCAAGTCAGAATCATTTGTGTTTGCTTCCAATGCAATAAATTTCTTCTCTGTTGATTTGCTTTCTTTTCTGTAATTGGACTTCATAAGACATCAGGTTTCAAATTAACTCTTCAATCTTCATTTCATTCACATCATTGGCTTCTTCAATTGCCAAAGTTTTCTGATCTCATTCTAAAGTTAATGAACTTAATATTTTTCTGACTTGATCTCCTTCAGAATAATTTTTTCCAAGTGCAGTTAATGAATGCACTATCTCTTAAAATTTACAATACATATATGAAATACACTCATTCTCGTTCATTTTGAATAACTCAAACTGCTTAACTAGCATTGCTATTTTAGTTTGTTTAACTTTATTAGTTCCTTCAAGAGTAACTTGTAAAGTTCTCCAAATTTCATAGGCAGATTTACATACTGATATTCTATTAAATTCATTCCTATCTAATGAACAAAATAACATATTCATGGCCTTAGGATTGCTTTGTGCATCGGCCTTTTGATCATTTGTCCATTGTGAAAATGCAGTTGTGGAGTCAACATATTCATTTTGTGTACTATTCCATGTGTCTGAACCTACTGACTGCAAATATATTTTCATTCTACATGCCTAATATGAATAATTACTACCATTAAACAATGGTGGTCTAACAGTGGACTGACCCTCTATAAAAGAACTATTATTTCTATAAGCGTTGGTTGCCATTATCACTATTTTCAAAAACCAGATTATGAACTTTTGAAAGACCTTGCTCTAATACCAATTGTTAGGGAATGCGGAAAGAATCGTTAAGGCAAAACAAACATTGAAGGAGGGTGAATAGTGTTTTTTGAGAATTGAAATAAAATCTAAAACTTGTGTGATTCACCAAATGAATCAAACACCACAAACACATTCACAGACACAGATTTAAACACAAATGCAAAAATAAATAGAAAAAAAAATGAAGAAAAGGAAAGAACACACTGGATATTATGCTGATTCGGATTACTCCTATGTCCAGTCCCATGCTACGCTGGATTGCGCAGAGTTTTATTACTATATCAAAATCCAATTACAACCTCCTTGATTTCACGGCTACAAGGAATACCACCGATTCCAGCCTTGATCTCACGGCTATAAGGAATACCACCGATTACGTCCTTGATTTCATGGTTACAAGGGATAAAACCGTTTAACCCCACACACAACCCAACGATTTCAAACTGCCATATAACTCTTCAATAGCACTTGATTCAAAGAGTAGAGAGTGTAAAGAGAAGTTTGATCAAAACAGAATTGAATTCGGCCGAGTATAAGTGTAGAAATCATAAAAATGATTAATAATAATGGTATAAAGAAAGAGGATGAAGTTAGAGAAGATGATCTATTAAAAAAGTCGAATTCAAGCCCTTTTTATAGTGAATGAAAGGATGCCATGCTTCAGAACCGTCATAAATAGTGAAAAGACACTTCCATTCAAAATTGAAAAAATGACAGTTATATGTCGACATAATGTTTTTTGTATGTCAACATACTCTTAGTTCAAAATTCATTTTTTAGCATTTTCAAAGTGTTTGATATAAATATAATTCTGGAAATTCTTGAATTAAAATTGTTGACAGCAAAAAATGTCGTAAACACCAAAGATTCCAATTACTAGGAATAGTCAATTTGGTCGTACAAACAAGAATGCAAAGCAGTAAATAACACAAGAGATTTATAGTGGTTCGGCCTCGTGAGGGGTTTGCGTCCACTTTGAAGTGTTGTTGGAATATTATTAATCACAAAAGTTACAAGGTTTAGACCCTCTCATGACATCCCATTACATTCGTTTCTATGCTAGATGATGTCATCTCTAAGCTATATGATGTCATCTTTAAGGCTAGATGATGTCATCTCTAGGACATGATTTCATCATTATCATATATGATGTCATAATTATCATATATTTAATATTCTAGGAAAAAGACACTTTTGCCCTTCTTATTCCTCAAATAGGAGATGCCATTAAAGTAGCTCTCTAGAGGTCTTGTGCTCACAAATTCCAACCCCTTTCAAGTGTGAAGTCATGGGGTATTTATAGGAAAGGGGTTAGGTAGGAGTAGGTAGAAATAGGGGACCACACCCAGAATTTCGCACCTGGAGATTGCACATGCCAGAATTTCGCACCTGGAGCCTGTGGATGTGGAAAATTTGCAACTGAGCCCAGGGTGCAAAATTTCGTACATCGTGGGTGCGAGATGTCGCACCTCCTGGGTGCGAGATTTCACGCCTCGAGAGTGCGAAATTCCGCACCTCGTGGGTGCGAGATTTCGCATCTCGAGGGTGCGAAATTCGCGACCCGCAGAGTTGTGAAATTTGTGTCTCCTGGGGTGTGAAACTCGCACCCGGCTGGGTGTGTATTTCGCACCCTGCTGGGTGCGTATTTCGCACCCTGTTGGGAGTGAATCTCGCGCCCCTTGGTGGTGCGAAATTCGTACCTCTTGGGGGTACGAAGTTCGCTTCTTGAGGCGCGCGAAGGCTGCATTAATAGTCGTTTGGGGTGTCGCCATGCTCACATTGCTAGGTACCGCAGTGCGTTGCCTCCATGTGTTCGCAGGGCCAGTATGCGCATGGAATATGGGTACATGAGCGTGTGGCATGAAGTTTCGAACCTGGGGGTTAGGTTGTTATTTTTATAGGTGCGAAATTTCGAACCGTAGGAGTTTGAAATTTCGACCTGCCGAGGCTCGAGATTTCATGACCTGGAGGCTCGAAATATCGAGGCCTCGAGGTTCAAAATTTTGAGACATCAAGATTTGAAGTTTTGAATCTCGCGGGTTCAAAATTTCGAACCTACCGGCTCGAATTCTTCTGGAATACCAAGGGACTTTTCCTTTTTATTATAAATAGTTCCCCCCTTCACTTTTTCCCTTCCATTTACTTTCTTGCCTCGACTGCCATTATAAATCTTCAATTACCTAGTACTTCGAAATTCGAATGCGGCAAAGGTGGGTTTCGAGATTTTTGGAGGCGCGCACATAGGAGAGGGAGGCGCTGGAAAGCGAGCATGAAGGGGAGCCTCGAACTCGGAGGAGGTTCGGACGCTCGAACCTGTAGTGGCTCAACGTTCGAACCTCACCCATGTTCGAGTACTCGAACCCTGCTGGGGTTCGAGCCTTCGAACCTTGAGGGGTTCGAACATCCAAACCCTTGAAGTCTCGAGATGTTGGACCCCGCTGTGGTTCGGGTGTTCGAACTTTGGGGAGTTCGATCTTTCGAACCCCTGGAGGGTTCGAGCATTTGAACCCTTAGGGGGTTCGAGCATTCGGACTCCTAAGGGGGTTCGATCATTCAAACCCCTCGAGGGTTCAAGCATTCGAACACCTCGGGGGTTCGATCATTTGAACCCCTCGGGGGTTCGAGCATTCGAACCCCTGGTGGGCTCGAGCATTCGAACCCCTGCGGGGTTCGAGCATTCAAACCCTGGGAGGTTCGAGCTTTCGAACACCTGGGGGTTCGAACTTTCGATCCCTTTTGTGATTCGAGCCTTCGAGCCTTTGGTCTTTCGATCCTCTGCGGTGCCTAAGTATTATGGTATTGTACACATTGTGACCTTTCCACTTAGGATAGAGCATATACTCGAACTGTGATTGAACCATTGGACTGTTTTATTTTCCTTTGTACATCTCAATTTTGCATGACACCACACGCACTTGTTAGCTTTAACCAACACAGGGGGTACAGGTTATTCCAATGCGATGTCTAATACTACTGTGTTAAAGTATAGTTAGCCATGCAAACAAGATCAAAGACAGGAAAAATCTTGGAAGCCGAGGCTTCCCCGTCATTATCACATTCATCTGATTCTACCAATAGCGGTAGCTCGGATGGCAGCGAGCTTGAGACTACCGAAGGATCCGTTCCTTTTCAATTGGCCAGTTCACCAGAAGTGCCTAATCATAGGAACAAATTGAGAGACTACATTCTCCGGTCATACGTGAAGAGGTCGAGAATGTGCATATTATTAATGAAGATGCCCCGACGGGCCCAGTGGCCCCGAATATGTTATCCTATGTCGTTATCTTGGAAAATCCGACGGACTCAGTACTGTCACGCTTGGATGCTACGATAGTCTTGAAAATGGCGCAACGGTTCAATATACCAGTAGATGACACTCAGGAGCCGGGAGAAGATGGAAGGGCTCACGGACCGCCGGAGGGTTTAACTGCCTGGAATAGGAAAGCTTATTTCGCGGGGTGCGTGCCCCCAACTAATGATTTTATTCGGGACATGTTATCCCATTTCCATCTTGCGCCTTCACAACTGCATCCAAATGCTTATTCTTCGCTCTTAGGTACTTACGTTCTTTACCGAGAATACTTACACTTGGAGCCAACCGGAGAAGATATTCAGTATTTCTTAAGTTTGAGGAGAACGTCCAACAGATCGCCTTCCCAGTGGTTCCTGGAAGCGACATCCACCACCAGATTCTTCATTGGGATGTGGCCCAGGCCGTCGGTGTTCAAACAAGACTGGTTCTTTGTGCGCTGCCCTCCTGGATTTGCGCGGTGGATTGAAGGGAGTTAGTACCTTCGAACTTCACTTCCGATTATAAAGTTCTTGGATTCCGTCTCTCATTATTCTTTTTTGATTGTGGCAGGGAACTCATAGGCGCCCACCGGTGAAGAATACAAGCAGCGTCTCAACGCCTTGCGGGCAATTCCCAAAGAGTCTCGTAAAACTGAAACTATGACAAGCCTAGAGCTCCTTCGGCGTGCGGGGTTTCTTCCTGACGATCGGGCTGTAATTAGGCCTGCAGTGGCGAGCGATGCACCAAAAAAGGTGGTGGCGAAAAGCCCAATGACCCCTGGTCAGAAAAGAAAGATGCCCTCTGCTGGGCCCAGGCCGAAGAAGGTTGTTAAGTTCCAAGCAGATGCCGGTGGAGATGGGGCTCGCGGTGAGGAGGCCGCTGCTGGAGATGAGGGCCCGTTGAATGTTCCCGTCCTGCCCTTGGCAGGAGAGACGGGGGAGGGAGAGTCGATTAGGCCATTGTCTCTAATGGCTTCTCCTGGAGCTGCCACTCCCCTTGAGGACGAGCGCCAGTTTGATGGCTTGAATCAACTTGACCTAGAAGTATCCCTGTGGCCGACTCTGGCTATCATGGATGAATTAACTCTGGCTGCGAAGTGGTTAACTCCTTCGAGTGGGCCACAATCTGGTTTGTTGAGAGAACAGGTAGGGAATACACTTATTAACACTACATATCATAGTAGCTTATTTGAGCATGCGACTTAACTGACTTCGCTTCATTTCTTTGACATGTGATATAGCTAGAGGGCGTGTGTGATGACCACCCATAACCCCTACACTATAAAAGAGGAATAATGCACCGAAAGGTGTGCCAGGAAGCTATGGACGACCATCAAGATATAATAGATAAACGAAACTTGTCGTATACTCACAGCGCAAGGATAAAATATAATAGAACATATACAACAGGTAGTGATAGTGAAGCAGAAAACACTAAACTTTCATGACAGCAAGAAAGTATTTCCCATACAAGAGGATAACAACGATAGTATTTGTACAATTTGCCTCACTACAACACTCATAGAAATAGCACACAGCAGAAACAAATATTAAACAGTAGTAAAGATAGTACGCCAGCCTCCTGCTCGCCTCCGAACAGCAACACTGTCCTCACTTAAGCTATATGTTACCTGCTACTTAGTCTACCCATCCAACAATCAGATGAACAACCCAAGGTAATAAGAGGAAACATAAAACCTTGAGTTAGACAACAGTCTTAGTGAGCGGTAAAACAACTAACAAACTTCAACGATAAAGTATATGAGAAGGGATAGATAAATATACTAATCTACCCACAACACCAGAGAAGAACTCAACCTTATCTTCCCCACATCGGACAGTGATAGCCTTTACAATCCATTCAACCAAGGAATACCAATTCATGCATAGGAACCAGAACAACCATTGATAACATTCATAACATCCAGATTACATAGGTTTGACGTAGAAAACACTATTCGAGTTTAACATTCCCCAAGTACTCTCCCCAAAGGCCTAAACCAATATCAGTTAAGCACTCAAAGAACATCTCCCTCAACTTTTGTTAATCTATGTGAGATAGTACAAACAGAACAACCAATCATCCATGACTGACTCTGACTATCACCGCCAATCCTGCTTTGAAACCATCGTTAACCGTATGATGGCTAACCTTTCCATATGTCAAGGGCTAATTGTAACACCAGTTCTAGCATAAACTCCATATGTCCAACGTTGACAATGTCCAACCTTGACAACTAGGCCTTTCAACGATACCCAAGGTACTCGACGAGCAACCGTCCGGTCCTTCGGGTGCCCCCATTGTACCCCTGCTTTGAGCCTACTAGAACTTACGACAACAATGATTTCTCGACCTTCACATCTCTAGTCATCCAACCATGACGACATTTCATAGCTTAAGCAACTTTCTCAAGCAACATTATCCACCAACCCATGACCTTTGAGTTGTTACTTCATTCGATGTTCTACTCTGGTTAACGAACACCTTTCAACACTTCGAACCGTCCTACTTGAATTTACTTCGAAGTCACACCATCACCGAGCTGATTACATCACTGTGCTGCGGCTAGTGTTCGGGGGGGTTGCCCCCCAAAAAAATATTTTTTTTCAGACCTTTTCTCCAAATCTGAGTCATACCCGAAAAACGTACTTTTTCAAAAAATGACCCTGTTGGAAACAAATCATAGCATCATCACTATCAACCACAACGTTTAAAAGCGCTGCTAAAAACATGACCGATCCGCCCCTTTCAGAACGACCCGACCCAAACTAGGCCGATCTGATCCAGTGCCTTTCTGGCTTTAAACTCGACCGATCCAACCAACACGACCGACCCGATCCAATCACCTATATGACCAACTTGATCCAAATATGACCACTCCAAATATGATCCGATCCAAATATGACTCGATCCAAATATGACCCGATTCGATCCAACTTTGTTTCAATCCAACTTTGTTTCAATCCAACTTCTGGCCGATTCAACCAATGGCCGAGTCAATCCTGGCCGATTCAACCTATGGCCGAGACAATTTTTGGCCGATTCAACCTATGGCCGAGCCAATTTCTGCATATTGCAATTCAATTCCGATTTCAACCAAAACTTCGCCAAACGACGAATCCGACGAAACTAACTCAACAAAAATCATCAAACACAATCATAAACATATCATAACATTACTATCCGCATGAATATGACGATTACCACAAAAACGATGTAAATCTCACCAAAAACCATTAAAATGAACATATGATCAAAATGAGAGATCTAACTAACATAACATGTAAAATAACATGAAATTAACAAGTAAAACTTGTTATATTAGAGCATAGGGTGTTGCATATGAATATGAACATGTAATTGTGTAAATCTATGATAAAACATTCCAATTTGATGAGAAACATGCACAAACACTAATATACTCCATTGCATTCATGTGAGAGATGTAAATCACTCACCAATTAGCCAAAACAAAGCAAAATCGAAGAAATAGAATTCCGGATAGCGAAGAGATAGCTCCTAGCCCTTCGATTTGATGAATCCTCACTTGAAATGATGTAGATCTAGCCTCCAATGGTGTAGATCTATGATTTCCCTCCTTAGATTTGGATTTTTAATGGTGGAAAGTAGAGGAAGAAGGAAATCAATGCCTCCAAATGAGAGAATGGGAAAGTAAATCTTTTCCTTCCACTCTCACCCCCTATTTATAGGATTCCACCAAGGCTCTAAAACATGAATAGCCATATGAAAAACCTTAAAGCAACGATTTCTCCCAAACTGCTGAGCCAAATCTTTAATGTAACTATTCCACGGAAAGGCAATCATCAATTCCTTTCCAATGGCACAGGGCTCACCCTTTGATTCGACCTGAGTCAAAAGTTATGCCCTATACAAGGCTGACAGGGGCAAAATGGTCACAAACAAAATCAGTAAAAATTATGGACATGTCTCACATCCCCATAAGCAACATATTAAAAGATGAGAAAGAAATGAAAATATTTTACAATCTTTCGATACGTAAAATGTGGGTTGTTACAGCGTGGAGGACGAGGTTATGGACATGGAGGCCGCCACGCCCAAGGAATCCTTTCTTCGAAGGCTTCAAAAGAGGGACCAACTTATATGATACTCCACCGCCGCCTGGTCGTGGTAGTGATCACCGAGGTGGGGAATGATCTCGACAATCTCCGACTCCTCCTCGTCCTCCTCCGATTCGGGTATCCGAGGGAGACTATCGGCTTAACTTAGGGGGTTCTCGGCGTCCGCCTTTGACCGCTACTCTAAGTACAGCGGTTTCTGCCCTATTCCAAGGGGGCCACCACTCAGCCAACCACGATCGGAGAGGGTGAACATGTTTGGGATGCAGGAACTAGCGGCCTCTGAGAAACAAAGGCTTTCTATGGAGGAATGGAGGGCATGGTTGAAAATGACTTTCCCTCGACACTACTCTGATGAGCTGACAGTCCTTCCAGGTCTCCATCCATCTCCTACTAGGGACTCTGGAGAGATCTGTATGCATGCGAAGGAATCTTACCATCAGGCTGACGAGCTTACCTTTTATTCCTTTCATCTATCGGAGCTGATCAAGAGGAAGAATATGGAGCTCATGAATCAGAAGTTAACTATCGATGTAGAGTAGACCATTGTCGTTCATCTAAATGCAGACATAGGTGAGTTGGCTTTTTGTGTCGTGGGCACATTATCGTTCCTTCCCATATCTTTAAATGCTAACTCGTGAATCTCGTTGCTGTAGCTGAGATAAAGAAAGGGTACGAGGCACTCAAGAGGGAGGCTGGTCACTCCCGCTCCGTTTTCACGGAAACTATAGCCGATCTTACTACCCAGAACACGGCCCTAAAGAGGACAAGGCCGAGGTTGATAAAGTATGCGCCGATCTAGAAAGGGAAAACATGCTATTCTTCGACCTCCAAACTGACAACAATGCTCTGAGAGCAGATAATGACAACCTGAAGAGGCAGCTTGAGGAGATGAGGAAGGCCAAGGAGGATGCAAAAGACAGTAATCGGGATGTGTTGGTCACAATGGATGGACTGATAGAGGCACATCCGAGGGAGGTGGAATAATTGAGAGAGGAGCCAGAGAAAGTTCCAGGTGCAATCGTCTATGGAGGAGGATATCCGAAACATGTATGTTAAGGTCCTGAGATTCCATGTACTCTCATAGGTTGACGATTATCCCCGGGACCTAGCTTGAACTTGGGAGAGGTTGGTTCTGTATGAAACCTATCTGCACCAAGTGGATGTGAGAACTTTAGATGAATGTTAACTCGCGATTGATTTCCTGACTGTCGAGGAGCGCGAGAAGCTGGATGAGTGTAAGAGGTTGCTTCTTGAGGATGCTGAGAGAGAGAGGCTGGAGAGGCTCACTGCCGAGAAGGGGAAGTCTATAATGACTGAGAGTGTTGTGGTAGCGAATACAATTGCCGAAGCAAGCTTCTACCGGCCATCGGTCCCTAGTCAGTTATGGTGAGCGATCCCGCAGCTTCAATTCGGGTTTCGACAGAGTATGACCCTGAGAATCCGGAGCTTGGAGAGACCGGATTCACTTTACCTACCACCACAAGTGCCCCTCTCGTCACTTCTACATCATCCCTGACCAGAGGTAAATTTCTTTTGCTATGCATCCTGAGGATGACATAATTACCAAATTTACAGACTAAATGGTTGTTTTTTTTACTATACAGCCCTTCCTGGACTGACCAAGATATCGGGCCCTGCCCCCGTGGTCCCACAAACAACTGAATCTGGGCCAGCACCTATGGCAGCGTAATTTGGAGAAGGCGACGTTCAAATGGATACCTACTCGGATATAAGGTTAACTCCCAGCATGTTTGAGAGCCTTATAGAGGAAGGAAAGGTAGTTGACAGGCAGAGTGCGGCTGTCCGAGGCCCAATGGAGGCTGATATGCCTTCGATGGCTGATGTGGTGGAGACTCAAAAAGCAAAAATGGTGTCTAAACGTGAGGAGGTGGAGGATTAGCAGAGGTATGATGAGCTGCCAGGAAGGAGGTCCTAATGAAGAGCAGGCAAGATGTTGAGGCGAGAGCCGCCAAGATGGTTGCGAAGAGGAAGGCCGATGAGGAGGCCGAGAAGAAGAGGACTGATTATGAGGCTCGGAAGAAGAGGGAGGATGAAGAAGCACAACAAAGGGCTACTGAGTCCCTTGAGAAATCCAAGGCTAGTGATGTTACGCTGCATAGATCCTAGAATCTCGTTGAGCGACGGGCTGCTAGAGAGGCCAAGGAACGGGCTGAGCGAGATGGCAAGGCGGTCCTGGAGAATAGTGACATTGTGGTCGGCCTTTCCGCTGGGAGTACCTCCGTGCCTACGCCGCATACCTCCCTTGTTGACATCACCGAGATCCCTAGCGGTGAGGGTGTGGGTGAGAAGCGTCTCTCGCCTTCTCATGAATCGACCACCTCTCGGAAGGGCCGAGATGGAAGGAGCGGGTCTGGTAAGAAGTGGCCCGGTGCAAAGGATGAACCGTCGAGCGCTAAATCTGCATAAAAACACAAGCATAAGCACAAGAAGAAAAGACACGATTAGTGTTAACAACTTAAGTAGAAATTACCGTTCATTTTGGTAGCGTAGGCCGATAGTTTACGCGAGTACGACCCTCGCTTTTGATTTTTCAAGACATGGTGTGGCTTTCATGTACTCCTTGTCATCAGAAAAGAAAGATGCTAGACATGTAGTCTGTTTTTAATGTGTGTATAGAAATGAAATATGAATTAGTAAAAATAGCAATTTGTGTTAAGTGTTTGGATGTTCTTCTTATGTTTTCCGGCGTCCCGTACTTACATAAGCATACTTATCGTTACACTTAACAAAAAAGCGATTGTGTACCGCGCTCTGGGTTGATTATTCCAGAGGGGTGTGATTGTGTACCATGCTCTGGGTCAATTATTCCAGAGGAGTGTGATAGAGCGTAGGCTTCTAGTAAGTTTCTCTCAGCTCAAGAAACCCGTAGTTTACGAAGCCAGGCTGAGCACTTGCTGTGTTTGGGTTGCCCGAGGTTAATCCCAAGTGTAGCGAAGGCATATGACGTCGCGTTGTGCGGTCCGTCCGATGTGTGGCTCTCCCGTCGTTCATCGGGTTGAGGCGAGCTGCAGGCATCGTTTATTCGCCTGAGAAGAGAAGCCGGATCATCAGCCCATATGGTCCAATCGTGGGCATGGGCTACCCCTTAGCCTTGAGAGCTTCGAGGAAAAAATGATTTAAGGGTCGGTCTCGGTTCTGCGCCAAGATTTGACCGGTACCCGTAGCCGAGGGAGGGATTTACATCACTCTCGCTTGGCTGTTGGGTGGCCCCAAGTCGCTTGGGACTTGGGCGTAGAATGATTTATCCTTGGTCTCGGCACGGGGCCGAAGTTCGAGTTTGTGGTTATTTATACTTAGTAGCACTGCGGGCCGGCGACTCCAGTAGCGTTGTTGGCTCCCGTGCTCGGGGTGCTGGTCGTAGCCATTGTGTTTTGGCCTCGAGGTTGGCTCGAGTCTTGGACGGTGGTACAAACTCCCTTGCTCGGGGGACGGTATGGCAGTTAACTGTTTGAACGTAAGCTAGTTGTCAAGATTAATCAAATGCGTCATGCACGGAGTAAACACAGATAAGAAAAGATAGGAAGTTGAACATCATTTCCATTAATAACTTTGGCAGCAATAGCCTTTACAATGCATTGAATTGTTAGAAAAAAAACATTGTTGGAAAGCGTAAGTAACTGTGTATTAAGTTATGTAAAGTAGCAGCGGAGACGTTCATTGTTCCATGCCCTTGGGAGTTCAGCTCCGTCCATGGTTGCGAGTTTGAAAGATCCATTGCTGAGCTTCCGTTGTATGGAGTACGGACCTTCCCAACGAGGAGCGAGGACTGTTGGTAGAGGGAAGACCCGTTTTAAGACGAGGTCACTGATGTTGAGGTCCTTATGGCGGTGGCGGACATTAGAATTGAAGTATCGGGCAACTCGTTGTCGTTGGGCAGCAGCTCAGAGATCAGCTTCGTTCCTTTTCTCTTCCAGCAATTCAAGTGATCCTAAAAGTAAATCTTGGTTTGTCCTTGGATCGAAATAGGTGAATCGATGAGATGGAAGCTTGAGCTCAATGGGAATGACGTCTTCTGATCCGTAGGCAAGGACGAAGGGAGTATGTCCGGTTGTTGTCTTGTGGGTGATTCGGTATGCCCATAGGGACAGTGGAAGTTCATCTGCCCATATGCCCCTGCCTTTTCTAGGCGCTTCTTGATGACGGATTTAATGACTTTGTTGATGGCTTTGACCTGCTCGTTGGCTTGAGGATGAGCCACTGCCGAGAATCTCTTTTCGATGTCGTGCCGCTGACAGAGGGCTCTGAATTCGGTGCTCTCGAATTGAGTCCCGTTATCAGAAATGATAGCTTGAGGGACCCCATATCAAGTAATGATGTTGCATACAACAAAGTTGCTCATCTTCTTGGTGGTAATTGTGGCGAGAGCTTCGGCCTGTGCCCATTTGGTAAAATAATCAACTGCGACGACGGCGTATCATTCCCCGCCTCTGTCCATTGGAAGAGTTCCAATGATGTCAATTCCCTATACGGCGAATGGCTACGAGCTGATCATTTGTGTTAACTCTGTAGGCGGGGCTCTCAGGATCTTCGAGAAGCGCTAGCACTTTTCGCACTTGCGAGCATAGTCTGCGGCGTCTTGATCGAGCGTGGGCCAATAATAACCATGTCTAAGTATTTTTCTGGTCAGGGTTTGCCCTCAAGTATGGTCGCCACACTCCCCTTCATGTACATTGGCTAAGACTTTGTTGGCGTCATGATGGGCTACACATCTGAGTAATGGGACGGAGAAACCTCTATGGTAGAGAATCCCGTCTGTAAGAAGATAGCGAGCCGATTGGCGGGTGAGTGCTCGTCTTTCATTATAGGTCCTCGGAAGGGTCCCATACTGTAGATAGTTCTTGATTGGTGTCATCCAAGATTTGGGTTCGGGTTCGGCGTTTCTGACCGCCTCAGTCTGAATTTCCTTGATACTAGGGGAGTTGAGCACTTCAACGGTGGTGAATCCCAAAAGTTGCGGATCATCGAAGCTCGCTAGTTTGGATAGCGATCTGCCTTTTCATCTATTCTTGGGGTATGTGAGTGATGACGAAGTGATTGAGGTAAGTGAGTAATTTCTGAACCTTGGTTAAGTACAACGTGAGTCGTTCCCCCTTAGCTTGATATTCCCTTTGTACTTGATGCACGATGAGTTGTGAGTCAGAGAACTCAACACACGTTCGCCATTTACCGTTAGCCTTCTTGACCAGAACTGGGTTGGAGACCCACTCGGGGTAATCGGCTTCACGAATGAAATTGTTGTTGAGTAAACGATCTACCTCTTCCGCAAGTGCTTTGGACCTCTCGGGTCCAAAGAAGCGGTGCTTCTACTTGACTGGAATTGTTATAGGATTGATACTTAGACAATGGCAAGCGATCGCAGGGTCGATGCCTTTCATATCGGAATGAGTCCATGCGAGCACATCTAGGTTAGCCTTCAAGAAATCCACAAGATCTTCTTTGATTGTGAGATTGAGTTGCGATCCTATCTTCATCACCCTTGATGGATTATCGGGATTAACGGGAATATCCGATGTAGATTCGACCAGGGTAGCCCTCCTGCACTCGGGCTCTTCATCCTTCCATGGGTCGAGGTCTTCGAAAAGACGACAGTGGCACTTGAGCCAAGGACTAGATGTTGCTAATAGCTATGCTGAAATAGTCTTGACGCAAGAAGGCGTGGGCACTGCTTTTCCCTTGTCCTTATTGCGCGCGTTCTTCCATTCTATTGCATAACATTTTCTGGCGCTTTCTTGGTTGCCTCTGACTGTTCCAATCCTGTTTTCTATTGAAAATTTCATTAGGAGAGTCCATAGCGACATGTAGACTCGAAACTCCGTGAGAAAAGGGCATCCAAGTCAAGCGTTGTAGGGGGAATCAATGTGTATAACCACGAAAGTGAGGATTCGGACCCAGCTCCTATCCCCCTCACCTAGCTCCACAGGTAGACCGATCATTCCCACTGGGGACTAGAAGCCCCATTGAAGTCGTGGATCATGGAGAGGCATGGATTTAAGTCCTTTGTTTCTAACCTCATTTGGTCATAAGCAGCTTTGAAAATGATGTTGACTGAGCTTCCACGGTCGATTAACACTTTTCGGACAGAAGCGGCACCGATCTGAGCTGTGATAACTAGTGGATCAGTGGTTAGGATCTCTACCCTAGTAGAATCTCTTTCGCAGAAAACAACGTCATCCCACATGGTCTTTTGGAGCTTGGCTGGGACAGATTCATTGAGTGCGGAGCAATTCTCATAAGTAGCATGCTTTATTTAACTAATATACTCTTGCATTCTTCGGAAGTTGTCATGTGTGGGATAAGGTCCGCCATATATGGTGTTGATTACGACCCCACACCTTAGGTTAGATGGACCTGAAGCTGCCTTGGCGGCTGCCTGAGGCGCTGGTGCCTGAGGCTTTGGATTTGCTTCGGGAGGAAAAGATTCTTGGAGTACTGCTCAAGTCACTTTTCGCGAATAAGCTTCTCAATTGTATCCTTGAGCTAGCGACATTCATTGGTATTGTGGCCGTACACTTCATGGTATCGGCAATACCTCCCAGTATTTTTCTCAAGGTCGATTGATTCCCTAGCGCGCGGCTTCTTGTATGGCAAAGTGTTGCATGTCTCCAAGTAAATTGTTTCTAGATCCTCATTTAGTGGGGTGTATGTCTCGAAGGCTCGGTAAGGGCTGGGCTTTCTTGGCTCGGTCGTGATGGATCTAGAATAACCCTAGAGGGGGGGTGAATAGGGTTTTTCACAGTTTTTAAATAGAATTGAAAAACTGACAGGATATTAAAATAATAAACAGATCACAGAATATAGCAGAAACAGAAATGCAGAAAATAAATCACACACAGATATACCCAGCTTCGGCAAAACCCTGCCTACTGCTGCATTTCTAAGGTTTCTACTAGGTGATAGAACAGATCCCGCATACAAGACCTTGTACACTCGCGACTCTCGCTCCTATTCTAACCCTACGCTCAAAACCCTAGACTGAACGATGTCCCCTCGATCAGATTCCCCGAATTACAACCCCGTAATCCGTATCCCAGAATTTTACAGACTCTGAAACTGACAGTCAACACCCAGACTGTTTTTCCTAGACTTCACAGAACTAGACACCTGTTCGTTTGATTTTTTACAACATGAATTAAAAAAAGGAAAACAAAATAAAAGGAAATTAAACCCTTAAGGATTTAAAACAAAGGGGTCATCCCTTTATTAAAACACTTGGCTAGGTTTTAAGCCCATTAGGTCGGCCCCTTTCCTTTGCTTTTGCCCGATCTCCTTTTTGTTCTGAAACTCAAAAATGGCGGCGGCTCTGAACAAAAAAAACTAGGGTTTCTCTCGTTCTTCCCCAAATCCGAATCGATGTTTAAAGAGAATGAGTTCGTGGTTCTCTGATTGCTTCACTTTGATGATGTAGGTTGATTTGCGATGCTTCCTGCTTCACTGATTTGGGAAGATTCTTCTGTCTTTCTCGATCGAATGAAACTGTGAGTTTTTCTGAAAAATTGATTATTCCCCTTTGTTCATGAAAGTTGTAGACCTTTTTTTTTTTTTTTTTTAATCTCACTTTTTCCGATGATGAATTTGGTGTGCTAATATAGGGTTATAGAAAACCCTAACTTTACTCTGATTTCGCTAATATTGACTCGGCTTGATTTTTGCAGTTTTCCCCCTTTTGAAATTCTTGATAGAATCGGCTGAAAAATGAATTTGTTCCCTTTAAATCTTCTTGTGAGGTTTCCTCTTTTGTTCATGCGTGATTCCTTGATTGAGTAGTCTGTAATGACTCTCGAATTAAAAATTGCCTCTTTTGCAAAATCTTTGACTGATTGGAATGATCTTTAAAACAGTTTCTATATTTGTGAATTCGGCTTGAAAAAGTTCTTGCGTGTAAAATCCTCTTTTGAATTCTCTGCATTGATAAAAATGGCTCTTGCTAATTTTTGATGACTTGCTTGAAAAAATGCCATAAAAATTGAATTATTCTTCCCACAAATGCTTGCTGATTTGCAGAGATTTTTAGCCCAAAATATTGCATTGAAAACATTTCCAAAATTGTTTTCTTATTTCTGGCAACATTTAAATGAAATCTTTTTGCCAAATATTCTCCTCGATTTCATACTTCTTGCTGAGTAATGTTGCTCACTGATATAATTCTTGTGTGTAATGTGATTCACCATGCAATTTAGACAGAACAAAACAAAAACAAAAAAATCACTGAAGCTTTTTCCTTGGAAACTCATAACTGCTTAGAACATTACTGCTAGACTTATTCACCATTGCTTTGTTGATCATATGCTTTACCTATGCTGACATACATTGCCCCAGTTTTGTGCATGAAATCTGGAATTGGTAAACTCGGCTTCTTTTTGCTGTTTTGCATTCTGTTCTGATCTTGTTTGTTCATCTGAGCTTGCATTTGAAAACATGACTTCATTGCTTGTGCACTTGAACACATGCTGCCTGATTTGAAAACTGCTGTACACTGAAATCTGAAATTTTTTTAAAAAAATTGTTTTGTGCCTGGAAAGCTGGGCTGAACCATGTATACATTATCACTGCTATGCATGACTTGTCTTTGTTGCATCACTCATGTATGTTGCCATTTGAATTACTTGACATTGTTACTTGTACCACCTGAAATGCTTCGACCATGTTAGTTTGCTTGAGTACATCTGTTATGACACCATTTCTCTTGCCATGCTCCACTAGCATGTTGTCCATGCTTTCTGCCCATTGATTGTTGCAAGTGCTCCATGCTGTTTTGTTGCCTTGACCACACCATCACTTTTTGCTGACTTTGACCACTTTGAAATTTGCTGCTTACATTTTGTTTAGCCATGCACCATTTTTGCTTTGCTGTTTAGCTTTCTGAGCTCGACCACTAACACTTGTATCATCTTGATTCTGAAACCATCATGTATTCACATGTGCACGACCACTTTTAGTTGATCTGAACTGCACCACTTTGAATTTGTGCATCCATTCATGTTTTGATTTTAGTTTCTGCACTTGATCCTTGAACATGCTCGCACACACTAGTTTTACTTGTCCTGGTTTTCATTGTTTGTGCATGTTCAAACCATTATTGCTTCATACTATTGAATTTGAGTTCTTCACTGATTTTGTTTCTTGCTTGGGCTGGTTTGAGTTGATTCATGCAAGCTCGACCACTTTTGCACTCTAGCTTGCTTGGCTCGACTCCATGCTTTGACACTTTGAAATTGATTGCTTTCTTTGAGGTTTTGATCATGTTTGTTTGTGTTGACTTTGTTGCTTTTCAAAATATGCACTGAGTTGAGAAGGTCCACGTGGCTACTCCTCAGTTGCACGCTGAATTGGCGAGGCAGTGCACACGTGTATACACGTGTGTACATGCAGCCATCAGACGAGTTGTCCCTGTCCCTGCATTGAAATATATATGTTGTCTGCCTTGTGGTATTTACAGTGTATCACTGTGAATATCACAAGCTGTCTAGACACAGATTGATGGTTTTATAATTCAGATCAAGTCATGAAAAATGATGAGAAACACACCAGAAATCTGAGGCAAATAAAATTTTAAAATAAAATTTAAATTTGCATGTATTCTGTTTTATTTCTATTGCAGTGTACTGTGTGTGTGTGTTTCATGTGTGACAGGTAAGCTGGGATGACTGGACTAACTGTGATGACAGGACTGACAAGCTGAAGACAAGAAGACAGTGTGAGGTGTCAATGAATGTATGAGTCTGTATATACAAGTGAAAATGGATATCTATGAAATGTACTGATGTCTGTAATAAACAAGTTTGATTGAAATAAAATATCATTTTATTGTTTTCAAACGAACTTGTCTATTTTATTCTGTTTATACAAGTACAAATATTCTGTGAATGTATAAATAGTGGAGTTACAAATAGTTGTACTGTTTGAATATTGAAATAAAATATTCTATTTAAATAAAATACTGTGTTGATATTTGAATTTCTGTACAGTCGTATTTTATTTAAATATAAATATTATATTCATTGCTGTGATGTATATATATAACAGTACAGTACCAAACACATTTATAATAAAAATATATTTGGTTGTTATCATCAAACAAAAATCATATAATTGTGTATACAACACCGTTATATACAACAATCTCCCCCTTTTGATGATGACAAACAAATAAAAGATTTTGAATATAATAAATGTGTTTGTTTGTGGATATTTGAACTCCCCCTATTTAAATGCTCCCCCTACAACAGAAACTCTCCCTATAACTATGCATGAATGAAATGTATGAATAATAATGAATTTTCAAAATTAAAAATATTTATCAAATATTCACTCATAAATCATTCATTCATAAATCAAAATCTAAACCCATTCTCCCCCTTTTGTTATCATCAAAAGGATACAGAATTTAAAATATAGATGAAAAATGACTTACAAATACTATATCAGCTTAAGAGGAAGAACAGTCATCATAAATCTCAATCAGTCAAACAAAAATCATAATAAACTAAGAACAGGTGGCACATTTCACATTGTAGAAAAATGACGGATTTACGATGAATTTTATATATTATGGAGAGAGTTAAAAAAAATATTTTTCAATTATTTTCCAAAAGAATTTTATAACAAGTAAAGCACAAAATATAGTGGTGGATTTGGACTATAATTATAAATTCAACTTAAGTGACAAAAATAGATAATCTCAAATCCCAATAGCTATCAATCAACAAAACATAATATTTCATAAGATTTCAACACATTTCACAGATTAGAAAGATGGATTGAAAAACTGGTTTTTATAAACACCAAGAAGAATTCCAAATAAATTACAATTTATAGCACAATTTTCCTTTTTCTTTTTATTTTATTTAAGAGCACACTGACCACGCATAACCAGAGCTTGGATTTTTAAATGAAGTCAGTCGCATCTTAAATTATAAGTTGTGTCTTAACCATGCATGACCAGAGCTTGGATTTTTAAATGAGGTTAGAGACACACTTATATATTTATTATATATATTTATCATTTCACCTTTTAAAAAGAAAACACTCCTTGGTATAAAACCAATATATGGATGATAGAAAATGTGGTAGGTACAGAAATGGACTGTGAAATAAATTTCTAAATTAATTTTATTATGAAATATGACCAACTGTACCGGGATTATTGAAAATTTTCAATTATCACTAATTCTGAATAATAATATAACCACAATTCCATCACAAATATTTTCACTGTTTATTTAAAATGATTTTAAGAATAAAAAATAAACTCTCCACATTTATATAAAATCATAACGGATGGCAGAAGGATGATAAGTAATGAAGATGGCAGTGAAATAATTGCCAGTTCAAAGATATTATAATAAATATTCAACTATCATGAAAATCTAAATAAAATTCTCCTCTTGTTGTGAAATATACTGTAGTCACAATTCATCACAATTTCTAAATCTGGTTATAATTTTGATGAATTATAAATACAGTTTAATTTGGATATTGATTTCAATTTCTGAAAGAATAATCAATAAATAATTTTAAAATTGAAAATCTATTACAAGAGGAATATGCTGATCTATACATGACAAGAGAAAAAATGTGTACAAGACAGAAAGAGTGTGTGGATTTATACATTGTCAAAATTTGATTCTAAGTACAGATGGGTGAGACAAAAATAAGACGCTTCTGATACCACTTGGTGTCTCTATTTACGAGGATTTTTTTAACATGATACTGAACAAGAATGTCATAGACAAAAGAATTATAAATACAAAGCCCAATCAGACAAGATAACAGATTATGCACATGTATCAGAGCAGCGGTCAGATTAAAGCAGCCAGTTATTTGAAGACAGTATCAGAGCAACACAGAACATAAAATCACGTCAGACTTGTCAGCGGATGGTCACATAAGATCATTCATGATTCAAGATTAGAAATATCGTTTATTTGAAATCATTTGAGGAATATGAAAAATATCAGGATTTAATAAATCAATCACACCAATTTATAAATTTTTGAATTGAGATATGTGTGAGATTTAATAAACCAACAATTTCAAATGATTTTCAGCAAACAAATATTTAAATCATATAACCATGAAATAACAGAGAGATTCAAGACCGGGTTTTCAAAAAAAAATTCACAAGAATTTTCTGACAAGTCCTCAAGAGATTTCAGATCATCTACATCAATTTTGTGAGATATTCATGATCCAAAGAAAATAATTTATTTGAAATCATTTGAATCAATGTCAAATTTTGAGATATAATGAATCAGTCACACAAGGTTAATAATTTTAGATTTAAGTGGTATGTGAGATTCAAAATATCAAGAATTTCAGATGATTTCAAACAAACCAATTTGAACCATAATAATCATGAATATAAGATGGATTTCAAGATGTATCACTGAGATTTTAGACAATTTACAATATTCAAGCCAATCTGAAAAAGTCTGAAATTATCACAACTGATAAATAACAGAGTGTACTGTAATGAGTATAATATTTTCAGCGTTTCCAAAATGAATTGGAAGGAACTCAAAACAGCATAAGTGTGTGAAATTTCATTAATTATTCAGATCTTCAAAAATTTAGAATTCTAGTTAACAGTGTTCAAGATATGATATGAATGCTTCAGCACTGTTATGAAAATAAACTTCTAAACAATCGCAGATAATTACAAGATTAAATTCAGAATCTGGAAATAATTTTAAACAAGAGAGTTTTATTCAAATGAATTTCCAGAAAATCATGAGAACTGCAATTGGAAGTTTAAGAAGCACAGGATAAACAAAGAGATATGGCAGTGACAAATTGAATAAAATAAAATAAAAAGAAAGGGGTAGAAGAAGCAGAAATAAACAATAAAAAAAAAAAATATGTACAAGGATGAAATTAGAAATCATACCTGACATATGATGAGAAACAGAATTTCTAAACTTATCAGCCTTGGCTAAGGAACAGTGGATGATTCAATAATATGAAGCGGTTTGAATCACTTTTCTCTTTTCAGCATAGTTGTTCCTCAGCCACTTCAGGTACCTAATAGTTGATAGGATCGAGTGGTCTAACAAAATTTGTAAAACCACTCACAGTTTCGTTCATATGTTTTGGTACCCAAACTTGTTTATATAACAAACCATCTGAATTTACCTTTGTGCCTTTAGGAACCCAAATCGTTTTGAATCTAACAAAACCCGTTTTATTTCCATTTGAGATCCAAGAATGTTTAAATGATTTGTTATAAAACAAAAACTCATCTCGATTGTGATTTACAAATCCTTTGAAGTTTTCAAAGTTAGAACTTTCAAAACAAACATTTCTAAAGTGATTTGAGGGATTTTTAAAACCGTTTGTATTCTGCTTTTCAAAATCATTCATTTTCCCAAATCCAAGTCCATTTTTATTTCCAGACGGAAATTGATTTCTCAACAACATATTCAACGATTTTTCTCCATTTGAAAATTTAACCAATGTTGATTCAAGTTGTTGAAGTTTAAATTTGAGATCATCATTTTCTTTCATTAAATCTGAACAATGATTTTTAGTGATCTTACAATTTTCAGAATCAACTTTCAAAAACAAATTTTCAATTTCAAGCAATTTGATTTTGGCTTGGGACTCAGAGATTTCAGATTCAAAATTAACTTGTTTTTCAAATTCAAGTTTCTTGAAATTCTCAATCTCTTTTTCAAGCTCGTTTAAAATTAAATCATTTTTCAACAAGCTTTCTTTCTCAGCAATTTCATGTTTGGAACTTTTGATGGCCTTAAAATTATTAAATTCTTTTTGCAAAGAATTGTTTGAATCTTTTAGCTCAGCCTCGTTATCTTTTAAAATCACAATTTCCTCTTTAAGTCTTTGAATATTTTTATTGAGATGAACGAGGTCAGTTTTCAATTTCAAACAACTTTCACAGTCAGAATTTTCTAATTTCATGACATTTGTATATTCTGATTCCAAACAGTTAATTTTGCTATTTAACTCGTGATTTTTAGATTTCAAGTATTTGTTTTTACGATGGAGTTTATCAACGATTTTTGTTAAATCAGTACACATATAAACCAACTCTTCATAAGAGAAGCTTTCAGTCTCATTGTCTGTTGAGTCTCCATCGTCTGATCTACTTGAATTTTCATTTGTTTCTTCTCCTGAGCATAGATCTGAATCTGAGTTGACAGTTGAGGGTTTTGAGAAGTTGCTGTCGTTTCCATATCTTGTAGTTAGAGCTGTCCAAATTTCCTGCGCAGTTAAACAATGAGAAATCAGACTGTATTGATTATCATCAAGGTGAGAATACAGAATATGTGTAGCACGAGAATTAGAAGCTTTATCTACAATGTCAAACCCATTGATAACAACATCCCAACATTTAATATCAACAGATTTTAAATAAAATTCCATTTCGGATTTCCAATTTAAAAAATCTGTTCCAGTGAAAATAGTTGGAGATGAACTGGACTGACTCTCTGTGGACTGACAGCAAGGGTTACCCATGACTCTAGAGTTAATGAAATTACCAGGCTCTGATACCACTGATGGATCTAGAATAACCCTAGAGGGGGGGTGAATAGGGTTTTTCACAGTTTTTAAATAGAATTGAAAAACTGACAGGATATTAAAATAATAAACAGATCACAGAATATAGCAGAAACAGAAATGCAGAAAATAAATCACACACAGATATACCTAGCTTCGGCAAAACCCTGCCTACTGCTGCATTTCTAAGGTTTCTACTAGGTGATAGAACAGATCCCGCATACAAGACCTTGTACACTCGCGACTCTCGCTCCTATTCTAACCCTACGCTCAAAACCCTAGACTGAACGATGTCCCCTCGATCAGATTCCCCGAATTACAACCCCGTAATCCGTATCCCAGAATTTTACAGACTCTGAAACTGACAGTCAACACCCAGACTGTTTTTCCTAGACTTCACAGAACTAGACACCTGTTCGTTTGATTTTTTACAACATGAATTAAAAAAAAGGAAAACAAAATAAAAGGAAATTAAACCCTTAAGGATTTAAAACAAAGGGGTCATCCCTTTATTAAAACACTTGGCTAGGTTTTAAGCCCATTAGGTCGGCCCCTTTCCTTTGCTTTTGCCCGATCTCCTTTTTGTTCTGAAACTCAAAAATGGCGGCGGCTCTGAACAAAAAAAACTAGGGTTTCTCTCGTTCTTCCCCAAATCCGAATCGATGTTTAAAGAGAATGAGTTCGTGGTTCTCTGATTGCTTCACTTTGATGATGTAGGTTGATTTGCGATGCTTCCTGCTTCACTGATTTGGGAAGATTCTTCTGTCTTTCTCGATCGAATGAAACTGTGAGTTTTTCTGAAAAATTGATTATTCCCCTTTGTTCATGAAAGTTGTGGACCTTTTTTTTTTTTTTTTTAATCTCACTTTTTCCGATGATGAATTTGGTGTGCTAATATAGGGTTATAGAAAACCCTAACTTTACTCTGATTTCGCTAATATTGACTCGGCTTGATTTTTGCAGTTTTCCCCCTTTTGAAATTCTTGATAGAATCGGCTGAAAAATGAATTTGTTCCCTTTAAATCTTCTTGTGAGGTTTCCTCTTTTGTTCATGCGTGATTCCTTGATTGAGTAGTCTGTAATGACTCTCGAATTAAAAATTGCCTCTTTTGCAAAATCTTTGACTGATTGGAATGATCTTTAAAACAGTTTCTATATTTGTGAATTCGGCTTGAAAAAGTTCTTGCGTGTAAAATCCTCTTTTGAATTCTCTGCATTGATAAAAATGGCTCTTGCTAATTTTTGATGACTTGCTTGAAAAAATGCCATAAAAATTGAATTATTCTTCCCACAAATGCTTGCTGATTTGCAGAGATTTTTAGCCCAAAATATTGCATTGAAAACATTTCCAAAATTGTTTTCTTATTTCTGGCAACATTTAAATGAAATCTTTTTGCCAAATATTCTCCTCGATTTCATACTTCTTGCTGAGTAATGTTGCTCACTGATATAATTCTTGTGTGTAATGTGATTCACCATGCAATTTAGACAGAACAAAACAAAAACAAAAAAAATCACTGAAGCTTTTTCCTTGGAAACTCATAACTGCTTAGAACATTACTGCTAGACTTATTCACCATTGCTTTGTTGATCATATGCTTTACCTATGCTGACATACATTGCCCCAGTTTTGTGCATGAAATCTGGAATTGGTAAACTCGGCTTCTTTTTGCTGTTTTGCATTCTGTTCTGATCTTGTTTGTTCATCTGAGCTTGCATTTGAAAACATGACTTCATTGCTTGTGCACTTGAACACATGCTGCCTGATTTGAAAACTGCTGTACACTGAAATCTGAAATTTTTTTTAAAAAATTGTTTTGTGCCTGGAAAGCTGGGCTGAACCATGTATACATTATCACTGCTATGCATGACTTGTCTTTGTTGCATCACTCATGTATGTTGCCATTTGAATTACTTGACATTGTTACTTGTACCACCTGAAATGCTTCGACCATGTTAGTTTGCTTGAGTACATCTGTTATGACACCATTTCTCTTGCCATGCTCCACTAGCATGTTGTCCATGCTTTCTGTCCATTGATTGTTGCAAGTGCTCCATGCTGTTTTGTTGCCTTGACCACACCATCACTTTTTGCTGACTTTGACCACTTTGAAATTTGCTGCTTACATTTTGTTTAGCCATGCACCATTTTTGCTTTGCTGTTTAGCTTTCTGAGCTCGACCACTAACACTTGTATCATCTTGATTCTGAAACCATCATGTATTCACATGTGCACGGCCACTTTTAGTTGATATGAACTGCACCACTTTGAATTTGTGCATCCATTCATGTTTTGATTTTAGTTGCTGCACTTGATCCTTGAACATGCTCGCACACACTAGTTTTACTTGTCCTGGTTTTCATTGTTTGTGCATGTTCAAACCATTATTGCTTCATACTATTGAATTTGAGTTCTTCACTGATTTTGTTTCTTGCTTGGGATGGTTTGAGTTGATTCATGCAAGCTCGACCACTTTTGCACTCTAGCTTGCTTGGTTCGACTCCATGCTTTGACACTTTGAAATTGATTGCTTTCTTTGAGGTTTTGATCATGTTTGTTTGTGTTGACTTTGTTGCTTTTCAAAATATGCACTGAGTTGAGAAGGTCCACGTGGCTACTCCTCAGTTGCACGCTGAATTGGCGAGGCAGTGCACACGTGTATACACGTGTGTACATGCAGCCATCAGACGAGTTGTCCCTGTCCCTGCATTGAAATATATATGTTGTCTGCCTTGTGGTATTTACAGTGTATCACTATGAATATCACAAGCTGTCTAGACACAGATTGATGGTTTTATAATTCAGATCAAGTCATGAAAAATGATGAGAAACACACCAGAAATCTGAGGCAAATAAAATTTTAAAATAAAATTTAAATTTGCATGTATTCTGTTTTATTTCTATTGCAGTGTACTGTGTGTGTGTGTTTCATGTGTGACAGGTAAGCTGGGATGACTGGACTAACTGTGATGACAGGACTGACAAGCTGAAGACAAGAAGACAGTGTGAGGTGTCAATGAATGTATGAGTCTGTATATACAAGTGAAAATGGATATCTATGAAATGTACTGATGTCTGTAATAAACAAGTTTGATTGAAATAAAATATCATTTTATTGTTGTCAAACGAACTTGTCTATTTTATTCTGTTTATACAAGTACAAATATTCTGTGAATGTATAAATAGTGGAGTTACAAATAGTTGTACTGTTTGAATATTGAAATAAAATATTCTATTTAAATAAAATACTGTGTTGATATTTGAATTTCTGTACAGTCGTATTTTATTTAAATATAAATATTATATTCATTGCTGTGATGTATATATATAACAGTACAGTACCAAACACATTTATAATAAAAATATATTTGGTTGTTATCATCAAACAAAAATCATATAATTGTGTATACAACACCGTTATATACAACAGGTCGGGGCCTGATCGTTGTTCTGGCCACCTTGCCTACCATTTTTTTATCTTTGCCTGTTGGGACCTGCCCCCTTGTTCTGATCAAAGGGCTCTTCTACTTGTTTTCTTTTGAGGTTGTTATTTACAACGCCTGCTTGAGAGTCGTTAGGGAGACTGGTGGCTGAGTGTTGGTTGCGTCTTGCCTCCTCTTGGCATAAGTACCAATCCACCTTCTCATAGAAGGCATCTAGGCTTTTTCGTTGCTTCCGATCGATCCACGCCCCGAATTCGGAAGTAGGGAGGACACCTTTGGCTAATTGAAAGAGTATAGTGCGAGGATCCAAATCCTCGACCTTGGCGAGGGCAATGTTGAACCTGGAGAGGTAGCTTTTGAGCGACTCAGTGGGCCCTTAATATAAGTTGGAGTGGGTGAGGGCATTCTTTGGAGTTGGTATATGCATTCTGAATTACTTGATCAACTGTGTCGCTAACTGGCCGAAGTGGTTAATGGAATCAAGCGGGAGGCGAGAGAACCATAACAAAGTAGTCCCTAATAAGAAGACCAGGAAGCACTTGCATTTGACCGGATCGTTCTCCTGGCCCGAGTCCATTTGCCATTCATACCGATTTAGGAAGGAACATGGGTCAGTGGTGTCGTCGTAGAGCGGCATATGCGGCATGCTGAAGCGTTGAGGCCATTCAGCTTCGTTTACCCTTCTTGTGTAGTGGTTACACCTACTGTGCGCTTCCCATGAGTCGTGCACATTTCCTCGCATTTCCCTCATGATTCTTCGAACCATGTCGAGTAGGTAAGTTGGATGAGGATCTGCCATTGGGACCCATGGGTTTTGGCGAGGTTCTGGAGTTCTGTTGCGAGGGTGTCTACAATGATGGACGTCTGGATCGTCTTCCTCCATGTCCTCGACATCTATGAGTGGGTCTTGGTGTGGACGATGAAGTGGAGCAAGGTGATGTGGTTCCTGTTCTGGAGGAACGCAGGTCGTTGGAATAGCGAGCCCATCATCCTGATTATCCACTGTTGGGTTGTGTCGAGGAAGAGGTTGGTTTATAGGATCTGGTCCATCATTGATGATCAAGCGAGAGAGGTCTCGGTACTGTGCCCCTCACTATATGTGACTGTAGTTCGGTCGCCGTTGTTGTTCCCATTGCTGTTGGCGTAGCCATTACCATTACTGTTGTCAAGGGCATTGGTGCGGGCGGCGATATTGTTGATAAGGCTAAACCTTCTCCTTTGATGTGTGTCCCTTGACTCGGAAGAGGAATTTTCCGATATAGTTGGTCGGAGTCAAGCATTATTCCGAGTTAGTTGAAGTCGAGCGACGATGCGCTGACTTTCTTGAAGTTATCCCATAAGGTCGATGTTATTTCTTAATGCTTGATTAAGCTCGATCGATGTGTTCTCATATTTCTCAATAAACGCATGGATTTGAGCTTGTGTTGCGGACGCTTCGAGGTCCACACTAGGAGGAACGGTTTCATTAATGGCCGGGATATCCGCCGGTTGAGGTTGTTGGGACGTACCGGCCTCGGCAGCGGTGGAAGAGCCGACCATTGCGTTCTTTGGTTGCTTTGCCATCGTGAGCGGACTCGACGGCAGGTTTACCAAGGAACCGCAGGCTCGTCGGGGGTCGATATGACAACGTGCGACAAAGGTGCAAAATCCGAGTTTTCTCAGTGAAAGCACCAAATGTTGACGGTAAAAAAGGTCGTAAACACCAAAGGTTCCAATTACTAGGAATAGTCAATTTAGTCGCACAGACAAGAATGGAAAGCAGTAAATAACACAAGAGATTTATAGTGGTTCGGCCTCGTGAAGGGCTTACGTCCACTTTGAAACGTTGTTGGAATATTATTAACCACAAAAAGTTACAAGGTTGAGACCCTCTCATGACATCCCATTACATCCATTTCTATGCTAGACGATGTCATCTCTAAGTTATATGATGTCATCTCCGAGGCTAGATGATGTCATTTCTAGGACATGATGTCATCATTATCATATATGATGTCATAATTATCAAGTATTTAATATACTAGGAAAAAGACACTTTTGCCCTTCTTCTTCCTCAAATAGGAGATGCCATTAAAGTAGCTCTTTAGAGGTCTTGAGCTCACAAATTCCAACCCTTTTCAAGTGTGAAGTCATCGGGTATTTATAGGAAATGAATTAGGTAGGAGTAGGTAGGAGTAGGTGGGAGTAGGTAGAAATAGGCGACCACACCCAGAATTTCGCACCTGGAGCCTGCACATGCCAGAATTTCGCACCTGGAGCCTGTGCATGCGGAAAATTCGCACCTGAGCCCGGGGTGCAAAATTTCGTACCTTGTGGGTGTGAGATTTCGCACCTCGTGGGTGTGAGATTTCGCGCCTCGAGGCTGCGAGATTCCGCGCCTCGAGGGTGCGAAATTCCGCACCTCGTGGGTGCGAGGTTTCGCACCTCGAGGGTGCGGAATTTCGTACCTCGTGGGTGCGAAATTCGCGACGCACAAAGATGTGAAATTCATGCCTCTTGGGGTGCGTATTTCGCACTCTGTTGAGTGAGAATCTCGCACCCCTAGGGGGTGCGAAATTCGCACCTCCTGGGGTACGAAGTTCGCTTCCTGAGACGCGCGAAGGTTGCATGAATAGGCGTTTGGGGTGTCGCGAGGTCTCTATTGGCGCGATCCATGTTTCCTTTGCTCCTAAGCGTCCCTTTTGGCTTTAGTTCCACGCGATGCGTTGAGTCAAGTGTGTCTTGTGTACTTTTGGGAACCAGACCAAAATGCTGGTTAATAAAAATATATTATTATAAATTAATATTATAAAGTATGAAATCATATAAAAACATAAATTTAAACTATATAAACATATTTGTAAAATTATAAGGTTTTAAACTATATAATTTTAAAAGTACAAAATATAAATACATAAAACTTAAATTTGAAAAACAGAAGTAAAGTAGGAAAAGAAAATAGAAAATATATAAAATGAAATAGAGAGAAAATAAAATAGGGAGGGTTGAAGATAGAATTTTGAAAATATAATTTGAAAATCAGAATTTGAATTTGAACCTGGAGTGCTATTTAGGGTCTTACATATTCTAGACTCTATAACTATATTAGTCTTGAACTCTTGAAAACTTGAATACTCATGAGTCTTGAAATTTCTCTGAACTTTGATTCTCTAATGTCTTTAAACTATACAGTCTTCAGTAGTATTTCCTGTAAATAAATCCTGCATATGTGTGTATATATATTCTAAAGAAAAGTGTCAGTATTCATAATCAATTTATATTAAAATAAGGTTGTTGTCATCAAAACTCCATTTTCCAACACTGTGAACATCTTAGAACCATTAGGAAGCATCAACAACATGAACTGGTAAGAGCCTTCTTGAGTTTCATAAAGGAATCCTCATAATCTATGTTCGACATAAATACCAAAAATTTTCTTGGTTAGGCAGATAAGCGATACTGAAATACACACAAAGTCCTTAATAAAATTTATATAATAACCCGACAGACCTAAAAAGCTCCTCACCTCAAAAGAGTTCTTAGGGGACTTCTATTTCTACACCGCCACTACCTTGGTGGGATGAACAACTAATACTTCTCAAGAAACTATATGCCCTTAGAAATGCACTTCCACTCGCCAAAATGGCACTTCAAAAACTCCACCTTAAGCTGATGCGTTCGGAGGGTGCGGGGAACCTCTCCCAAATGTAAGGAATGCTCATCCTCTCTCTTCGGGAATACCAAAATGTCATCCAGAAAAACAACTATGAACTTATTATGAACATCTCGGTATATTCTACTCATCAAATCCCCAAAATAGACTGAGGCATTTCTAAAAGGCATAACCAACCATTGGAAAAACATGTTCGATGTCCAAAAGGCCACCTTGTCGATGCTATCCTCTATCATCCTAAGCTGATGAACCAATTGCTAAATATACTGAGAGAACACTGGTGCACCATCCAATTAGTCAAACAAATCATCAATTTGAGGGAGTGGATAGAGGTTCTTCTTCGTTAGCTTGTTTAATTCTCTATAACCCACACAAAATCAGAGAGAACCATCCGCCTTTATAGCAAATACGATTGGTGCTCCCCATTCAGAGATACTCCACCTAATGAATCTGTTCTCCAACCACTCAAACTTTCTTGCTCAATACTCCCTGTTCCCTCGAAGCCATATGTCGTACCAGCAATGCTATGGGCTTTACATTCTCACTAAGATTTATCTGAAAGTCGATCTCTCCCCGAGGAGGTAGCCCTCTCATCACCTTAAGCACATCCGTAAATTCACGCACTATGGGTACCGAATAAATGTCAAAAATAAATGAATCTAGGGAATAAAGAAATCTCAGCATGACTGGACCTTATAGGTTGCAAGAAATCTCAAGGGTCCGACAACTATATGTCACTAAACAAACGCCCTTCCTCTTGTAGTCCAAGATAGCCTCGTACATAGCTAACCAATACATCCTAAGATCATCCCATACCCCAAAAATTCCACTATGTAGGCATTACAATCAAATTGAATGCCTAATATCAAAATTTTCTGACCGCTACAAATCTTAGAGAAATGTGCGGAGCCACTTAAACAACTATGGGACCAGTGAGTAAAAAATATCCAAGTGCGAGCAGTCGACCTAAATACTAGAGATAGAAGAATAAGATGCTCCAGAGTCAATGAGAACATGAATGGGAAAATCAGAAATATAAATCTTAAAAGGACCCTCCATGTTTAGCTAAGAAAACATGTTACAAAAAGAAATTCTTTTGAAGTAATTAGTGTATTTCCCAGAGCCCATCTTTAACTTTCTATTGAAATATTTAAATTACTTATAAATATTTTTGTCCCATTGTAATCCCAATTTCTACAAATTTTTATTAATATAGAAATATTAGTATGACCAGACAAGTCATGCTTGTATATAAGAAGGTAGACAAGCCCCTTTACTTTAATCATAGTTTAAATGGAAAAAGCAAAGGATATTTGACTGGTTGAATTGAACCAATCATCACAGAACAAAATGTTTTTAACCATCCAAATGTTATCTACAGATCCTAATAATATCTGCATCTTTATTTGACCAATATATTGTGTATTACTGCTGAGTTCTGTGTAGTTAAAGTGCTTAGCGGTTCTATAGCGGTAGAGGTGTAAAAAGTTGCAGCGGGGAAATAGCGAGGATAAAGCGGAGGTGCAAAAACGTAAATTATACGTAAAACTATATAATTAAAATTAATTAATTATCATTCTCGCATCATTTGTGTAGAAGAAACGAATATTAATTAACACTATATAACAAAATCAAAAAATATCATGGTTATAAGTACTAGAATCGAGGATTACTACAGATTTCTATCTTATATAAGACACTTATGACTTAAAATTAACAATTTACATTAACTTTTTTAATTTATTTTAAAAGAGAATTGGTCAAATCATCCTTTGTATATTAATATTGCTAAAGCGGGTGCTAAATAGCGCTGATTTAGCGGATGAAGCAGAAAATAGCGGGGCTTTAAGCGGAGCTACTGTTCATCAGCGCTAAATTGAAATAACGCAGCGGCCAGAGAGCGCTATGGGCTACAACGGGGATTTTGCAGTGCTTTAGCGGGGTTTTAACTACGTAGCCTGAGTTGGATCATTCAGTGAGTGTCAGGTATGAACACTACACTGAACGTATTTCAAGTATGAAAACATGTCACTTTCTGATTTTTAAAGCTCATTTCTTCTTCTATGAATATGTTTAGCATTCTTCAGTGATATATGACAAAACTGGTGCACCTATTCAAAAGTCATTTTTAGCGTACATATCTTGACAAATTAGCAAATACTTTGTTAAATCTTTCGCTTCAGGAAACATGTTAAAATATCTTTGTAATATAAAGTATTTCAGGAAGTCTCTCCTTGTAGTTTATATATTTAGATATCTACTAATATCTAGTACTGTAAACATAGCCATGATAAAATTACTATTAGCATGATAAACATGAAGATATTCTTGTTTCTGGTCATACTAAGATTCATGTTCATTTCTCTTATTCATAAGTCTAACTGCCAGGCTTATTACAAGATTCACTTTCAGACTCAAGTATAACTCAAGGTTACTTCATAATTGTTAGCAAATTTATTTTCGACAACACAGGCATTACATTCTAGTTTAGGACAGAAAAATGATTAAATCCAGTAAACACTACATGTTCAAAGTAGTACGCTAAAATTCATTCAATATTTTAACATCCTTTTAACTACTAAAATGAGAATGCATTCATGATATCTTTTCCAAACAAATTTCACTATATATTACTTAGCTTCTTCTTTTCTTGCACAAGCATCAAAGGCTGCCTCATCACATAAATGAGACACCCATGGATGCATCAAAGCAAACCGGGTCAAACTGATAGCCTAGTGTGAGAAATTCACTTACACATAGTACAAAGATCATTAAACTAACATCCATCAATACTTCATGGCTTATTATAATTAAGCAGAATTGGACTAGCCATTTTTATCTTCAAACAAATATCCAATTTCCATTGAATCTGGTGAAACTTCGTCGGATATACCTGTGTAACACATTAATATATGAATAATGATCACTTGATAGTAATTTATCCCAAAAGCATGATTCTACAAACAAATACACTCAGTAACGTGCACACCAACACGGATATATGAATATGATGGCAACCGTGGTATCGTTGGAATTCATCATGCATGACAGCACTATACCCCAGCCTATCAATATTATAAACTCTAACAACTTTCACTTTTAGATCGATGCTACACTTTGATTACACTGGTATGCACTGCGTGAGACCTCCCTACTATTCCCAACACGCTCCTGGATCCATTGGGAATAAACATGTCGTGTACAAACTTACACCATCCCTCTGATACAAGTTATTCGGTAGTAACACCCATCTGGCCTCATACCCTACCTGAATAGGGTGATCTAGGTCCTTAATGTATTACTAAATACTACACTTCCCACCCTATACACCTAATTGTGTACTATATATACATGCATTCTCAAGTCATTTCATATTTTAAGAAATACAAATGCAAACCCTATATGCCACACATTCTCAGATTTAACCATAAACCATATAGCAAGAATGTAAGTAGTTGAAGTAGTGTAAATAGTTGAGTAGTTGAAATAGTTGGAATAGAGTAATGGCTTCAAAAGTTTTTGTAATGGAATGGAATTTTATTACTTGAAATTTTTTTTGCTACACTCTTACAATGTGCCTCTTCTTCTATTTATAGGCATCTTACAATTTTTTTTATTATTTAGAGTTCTCTAGAGAGAACTTTCTACATGCATCAAGCTACTTTATTTAATAATACATAAGGCAAATTATTAGTTTCTTTTAGAGCTCTCTAGAAATTTGTAGCATTCTTAATACTCCTCCTTGATACAAATTTCGGATACTCCAAGCATAGTTCGAAGTTGCTCAAACCTTGCTCTTGGCAGTGCTTTTGTGAAGATGTCTGCAACTTGATCTTCTGTCCTGCAATATTTGAGCTGAATTTCTTTTGTCGCTTCTGCATCTCTGATGAAGTGATACTTGATAGCTATATGCTTAGTTCGACTATGATGAACTGGATTCTTTGTCATTGCTATTGCTGATTTGTTGTCACAGTAGATTGTAATAGGTTGTCCTTGATGTTCACCCATATCTTCAAGAATTCTCCGTAACCATATAGCTTGGCTTGTTGCTTCAGCTGCTGCCACATATTCTGCTTCTGCTGTTGATTGTGCAACTGTTGCTTGCTTCTTTGATGCCCATGAGAGTATTCCTGATCCAAGTGAAAAAGCATAGCCCGACGTGCTTTTCATGTCATCTACTGAACCTGCCCAATCACTATCAGTGTAGCCAATCAACTTTGAGTTGGTTATGGTCTTGTACCATATTCCATACTCCTTTGTTCCTTGCAAATATCTTAAAACTCTTTTAGCAACTCCAAGATGAATTTGACTTGGACTTTGCATGAATCTTGATAGAAGACTTGTAGCGTACATGATATCCGGTCGCGTAGCAGTAAGATATAAAAGACTTCCAATCAAACTTCTGTAGCGAGATGCATCAGCTTCTGGGGCTCCGTCATCCTTTTGCAACTTCTCATTTGTTACGAGTGGAGTAGCTACTGGTTTGCATTCACTCATTTTGAATTTCTTCAATAGTTCTTCAGTATATTTCTTTTGAGAGATAAATATACCTTCTTTATGTTGTTTCACCTCGATGCCAAGAAAGTAATTCATCAAGCCAAGATCGGTCATCTCGAATGTTTTCATCATGTCTTCTTTGAATGCAGTTATCATCTTCATATTGTTTCCCATATAGATAAGATCATCCACATATAGAGAGACAACGAGAGTATCATACTGACCTTGTGTCTTGATGTATAATGTGGGTTCGCTCTTGCTCCTCTTGAATCCTTGATTAATGAAGTATTGGTCAATTCTATTGTACCATGCTCGAGGTGCTTGCTTCAGGCCATATAAAGCTTTTCTTAGTCTTAGCACTTTGTCTTCATTGCCCTGGCTTACAAAGCCTTGCGGTTGCTCTACATAGATCTCTTCTTCTAATACTCCATTTAAGAAGGCTGATTTGACATCTAGTTGAAAAACATTCCATTCTTTCTGAGCTGCAAGAGCAACTAAAGCTCTAATTGTGTCCAGACGTGCAACTGGAGCAAATGTCTCGTTATAGTCGACCCCATATTGCTGTGAGTAGCCCTTTGCTACAAGCCTAGCCTTGTGTTTTTGTATTGAGCCATCTGGGTTTAGCTTTGTCTTATAAACCCATTTCACTCCAACGATTTCTTTATCTTTAAGACAATCTACAAGCTCCCAGGTACTATTTTTTTCAATCATTTTTATCTCTTCTTCCATTGCTTTGATCCATACTTCTTGTTTAGATGCTACTTCATAGCTTTCGGGTTCAAATATAGCCATGTTGCAAGTTTCATATATATCTACCAAAGATCTAACTCTTCTTGGAGTAGACTCTGGTGAAGAAGTTTGTTGTTGAGAAGGTGAAAGGGGCGTACCTGGTTCTTCTGTTGGTTCTTCCATTTCTTCCACTTCTACATCTTCATGAGATTGATGTACTGGAATAGAAATGTTTCTTTTTTTAACTTTTTGTTCATCCCAATTCCAAGAAGCATTCTCATCAACTTCGACATCTCGACTAATCGTCAGTTTCTTTGTTTGCAAGTTATAAACTCTATATCCTTTTGATTGTGTGCTATACCCCAAAAAGATTCCTCGTATGGTCTTCTCTTCTAGTTTGTGTCTCTTTTGGTCTGGAACATGTATGTAGCAAATCGATCCAAAAATTCTTAGATGATTGGCTGTTGGCTTTCGTCCACTCCATGCCTCTATAGGAGTCTTGTCTTCAACTGCTCTAGTTGGACATCGGTTGAGTATATAGACAGCAGTATAAACTGCTTCTGCCCAAAAAGTGTTGGGTAAGCCCTTCTCCTTCAGCATTGATCTTGCCATCTCCATGACTGTGCGATTTTTTCTTTCAGATACTCCATTTTGTTGTGGAGTATATGCAACTGTAAGTTGCCTCTCAATGCCTTCATCATCACAAAATTTATCAAACTCATGGGAGTTGTACTCTTTACCACGATCACTTCGAAGCTTCCTTATACGTTTTCCACTTTGATTTTCGACAAGAGCTTTAAACTTCTTGAATATTCCAAAGACTTCTGATTTTTCTTTAATGAAGTAGACCCATGTCATTCTAGAAAAATCATCAATAAAGAGAATGAAATACCTGTTGTTATGAAGTGAAGGTGTTCTCATTGGTCCACAAACATCGGTGTGAATTAACTCCAACAAGTCTTTTGATCTCCAAGTGCTTCGTGATGGAAATGATGATCTGTGTTGCTTTCCGAGAAGACATCCTTCACAGGCTTCATTATTTTCTTTTATGCATGGAAAATCTCTCATCATATTCTTTTGATACAACAATTTCAAGGCTTGAATGTTGAAGTGGCCAAATCTTCGATGCCATAACCATGAATCATCAACTTGTGCTTTCATGGCTATATTAGTAGCATATTTAAAACTTATTGGAAAACTTCTATTTCTCTTCTCCATTTTTACTTGAGCTATCTCTAGTCTTTTATAGTTGTTATCATATATTTTGCAAATGTCTCCTTCGAAGTGAAGAGCGTAGCCTTTCTCCATCATCTGGCCAATGCTCAACAAATTTTCTTTTAAATTTGGAACAAGTAAAACATCTTTGATAAATTTTGTACCTTTCTTTGTTTCCACCACAACAGTACCTCTGCCTTTTGATTCTACGACGGTGCCATTCCCTAATCGTACTTTTACTTTGACAGTATCATCAATATCCTTGAAGATGCTCCCATCTTTAGCCATGTGATTGCTGCAACCGCTATCCAAGTACCAGTTTCCTCCATTTTCTTCACTAGAATCTTGGGTAGCATAAAAAAGATGTTGATCTCGATCATATTGATGTTGTTCTCTGTCATGCTCTTCAATGAAATTTGCTTGATGCTTATTTAGGCTGAAGCAATTCTTCTCCAAATGTCCAAATTTCTTACAGTGTCGACATTGCGGCTTTCCACGATTCCGACAGAACTTCTCCAAGTGATTTGTCATCTTACAAATTCCACATGGAGGATATTTGCCTTGTTTATTCTTTGAGAAATTTCTAGAATTTCCTTTGTTTCTAGAATCTTCTCCATCATTCTTATTTTCTCCATATGCTTTATTTTGGGATGATAGCTTGAGTTTCGACTGAAAAGCATTTTCAATCGAGTCTTCATCATGCCTGCTCATTCTTTGTTCAAATGCTTCAAGGGAGCCCATTAATTCAGTCACCGATAAGGTAGACAAATCTTTAGTTTGCTCGATCGTAGTCACAATTGAGTCATACTTACGGGAAATTGAAATTAAAATTTTCTCAACAATCCTCTTGTCAAGAATATTATCCCCGTAAGCCCTTATTTGACTAACTATTTCTTTTATTTTGGAGTAATAATCCTTTACGGTATCCGACTCCTTCATTTTTATTAATTCAAACTCACGCCTTAATGATTGAAGTTTAATGGCGCGTACCTTTGCACTTCCTTGAAACTCCTCCTGTAATGTGGTCCATGCTTCTTTGGCGTTTGAAGCTCCCATTATTCTAGGAAAGATAGCGTCGGTCACCGCTTGTTGTAGAAAACTTAACGCTTTTGAATTTTTTAGTTTATTTTCCTTTATCTCCTTTTTCTGAGCTTGGCTAAGAGTTGAAGTATCTTCAGGAATAATGAACCCTTCATCTACAATATCCCATAGATCTTGAGAGCTAAGAAATGTCTTCATTTTTATGCTCCAAAAATCATAATTTTCACCGGCAAAAATAGGGACAGAAGGTGATGGAGATTGAACAATGTTTGTCATAGCTTATAATTGTTGCAATGTTTTTCCGCCCAATATGCGAACGAACGAAGCTCCGATACCACTTGTAAGTAGTTGAAGTAGTGTAAATAGTTGAGTAGTTGAAATAGTTGGGATAGAGTAATGGCTTCAAAAGTTTTTGTAATGGAATGGAATTTTATTACTTGAAATTTTTTTTGCTACACTCTTACAATGTGCCTCTTCTTCTATTTATAGGCATCTTACAAATTTTTTTATTATTTAGAGTTCTCTAGAGAGAACTTTCTACATGCATCAAGCTACTTTATTTAATAATACATAAGGCAAATTATTAGTTTCTTTTAGAGCTCTCTAGAAATTTGTAGCATTCTTAATAAAGAAAATATGATTTAGATATGAATCAAGAAACCATCCATTTGTCATAAGCATCATTTTTGTTATCTTTTGTTACTACAAGGCACGGGTAGGATGTACCTATTTAAAAGAATAGGACATCACAGATTTTCTTGAGATTAAGTTCTCACCAATAAGTCCTGTGTGCCTGTTGGTTTCTCAACTTGATTTCTAGAAAACACATTGATGAACAAAGGCTCAGCACATGAGAATTCATTGCAGCCTTGCCATCTTGTTTAAGGTGCAAGACATAAGCAGGAAGCCCTCCTCCCTACTACCAAACACCTTACTATATCATTAACCTATTTTTATAGGAGCAAACATACGCAAAAACGCTTGGGAATGTCATGAAATAATGAGGATCAAGGGTACTCAATGTGTGAAGCTTATAACAGGGTTTCCATGCAGAAAGATTTAGCATAAATAAAATACATTCATGCCTAATTATTCACCCAATGTTGCAGATTATAAAATGTGAATAAACTCTAAGGATTGTGGCCGCCACTCAAAGGTGTTATTTCCGTATTTAAGTGAGGGTAAATCACCAAAGTCCTTTCTCCCAAAGTCAGGATTTGATTCTCCATAGCCGCTATATTTCCTATTTTCTTTGTGTAGTAACTTATGTGTGATAAATCGTGCAACCAATGGTGAACATATAGATGGACTTCGTATGGTTTAAAGGTGACATATGTAACTTAAATTGCACTAGAAAATCATAATTTTTAGCTGTAGCAGGTGCTTTTCCACTTTACTACAGTAGTGGTTTCCCCCTTCTCTTGTTCACACATTCTGCAACTCATTTTACTCCGGGTATCATATTACTTTGGTGATATATATTTTGACTTGTGAACACTTTATTTCTTTGTTGCCTTTATTAACTGGGGTAATGTCACCTTTGTGATGTATAAGTTGTATCTTACTTTTCTAAGCATTTCAAGCATCTCTTGCACACATAATTCATGTGCAACATACACCCACTTTAATATACTTCCATGCGCACAATCCATTCCAAATGCACAAGGATCAGATTTAAGTTTATATTTTTAAATTTGGATTTTTACAGAAATCATTTCCCATGCCAAAAAATTTAGATAAAAATGTTCATGCTTACTTAAATATTCTAGAAATTTATTTTTTTTCTTTGCAGAGCATATATTTTTATTTATTTCCATTGCTTGCTAAAATTGTGGGATGTCACATACACCCCTTCTTTAAGGAATTTTGTCTCATACTTTAACATCTCTTTGCCTATCAATATGCATCTGAAATCATTTGTGCACAAAATCTTTAACATAACTTATCAAAGATTCAAGCAAAACATGCATTGTAGCAAACAAACTTGCTTATATTAAAAAAAAACATAAACGCATAAGACAACAGTTTACCTTACTATCAATCATCATTGGTCTAGCCACATTAGCTAACAACTAAGGATGCCGGGTCTTGATTTAATCCTCAACTTCTCATATGTAATCAGTGGGGTCTAGACTCCATAGTATCTTTACTAATTTAAAGGTTTTATTTTTTAATTTTTTTCTCTTCCTTTGCCACAATTCTTACAGGTTCCATCTCATATATCAAACCCTATTTATTTTTTACCTGACTTGGGATTGTAAAATTGTAGTATCATCATGAAAACATTTTCTAAGTTATAACATGTGAAATACATTATGTATTCCACTCGTTTCTTTTGGCAAATTTAGTTTATATGTCAACTTCCCTACATTGACAACAACCTCATACGGTCCTATATATCTGGGTGATAATTTTACTGCTTTGTTAAACCTCAATACCTTCTTCATGGGAGAAACTTTTAAACAAACGTAATCACCTACAACAAATTCAAGGGGATTTCTTCTTTGATCAGCATATGAATTCATCCTATCTTATGAAGCTTTTATTCTCTGCCATATTAATGCCATCCTATCACTTGTTTCTTTCACATAATCAGGCCCTAATATCACTTTATTACCTACTTCTACCCAACATCCATGTGAAATACATAATTTTCCATATAGTGCTTCATAGGGTGTCATCCCCATGCTGCTTTGGTAGTTATTGTTGTAAGCAAATTCTGCTAAGTTTAAGTGATCTTCCCAATTGCCACCATAATGAAGTACACAAGCTCTAAGTAGATCTTCAAGGAACTTGTTCACAATTTCTGCTTGGCCATCAGTTTGGGGGCGGTAGGCTGTGCTCAAGCACAACTCAGTCCCCATAACTTGTTGGAAACTACCCCAAAATTTGGATGTAAATATAGTTTCTCTGTCACTAATAATAGTTGTAGGTACCCGTGCAATTTATTCACTTCTGTAACGAACCAAGACTTTTACGTTTTAAATATATGAAATTTATTTGAATTGATATTTAGGAAATTTATATTTGGTTAAAATTTAGTTTATTTTAATTCAGTTTTAGATTGATTTTTGTAAGTGTAATTTAATTTTTTATATTTGATTCGAATGTTTGTGTGTTTAAACGATAATAATATTTAAGAAAACTAATTGATACATATTGTAGAGAATTTTAAATTTGATTTCTCAATTTAATTTGAGAATTTATTTTATTTTATTTAGTTTGGATTTTGGTTTTAAAATTTACTTAAGTTTTTATTTGAAAATATTAAGTGGCCTAGAATGGATTGTATATTCATAGTATTCAAATGGTATACATACTCTTTTATGTATTTATTTGTTAAAGTTTGCCACTTGTTTAAATTGGAAAAAAACATTTTTAAAACACTGTCTTTGTTAAAATCGTTCGTTAACCACGTGTTCTTTTGTTTGTGATATTCACCACGCATCCTCTTTTTCTTTCGCCGTTCCATGATTCATTGTTACCAGCCGTCCCCTCTTCTATTTTATTCCATTCGACAGATTTAATTTTTCCCCAAAATCTTTATTTCGTTCCTCCTCAATTTCGAAACCCATGGCCACCGCGTACCCTCAGTCGCTCCTCCACCGCCCAGTATTCTTCCGACCATCCCTCAAGCCGCCGGCAAAGCCCAAGCCGATGCTCTTCTAGACCCATTCCGGCTTCTCCTCCTTTGCACCATCGACCGAGACCTGTCACTTCTAAATCTACCTCTTGAGTCCGCACCACAAGCTCTGCCTACCTCCACCACCGAGAACCGACCGCGTCCATCGGCCCCTGAACCGCCTCTGGAAATCGTGCGTCGCACCTTTGTTGTTGCGCCGCTAGTAAAGCTCTCCATTTCCATGACTGGCCACCGCGTCAAGCTCTCCTGCTTCTTCCTTCTCTGTCCGCTTCGTTCACCAATCGTAAGTTTAACTCACGATTAAAATTATTTCAAGTATTAGACTTCGTTTTGTTTGTTTTGTGGGCTAATTTATGACTGCATTCCCGTCTTTTGGTTACTGCCTTCATTGTGGATTAGTAAACCTACGTAAACAGCCTATTTGGTCAATACCACTACAGAACCGGGATAATGTTTAGTTTTTAGGTGCCGTTAGTTTGACTGAAAAGTGGGGAAGTTTATGGCTTGCTAATTTTGCAAATGAAGTGTTGGGTAAAATAACAATTGACAGACCACCCAGTTAGGGTGCTACTATTGGGATCCCAATTTACTCTTTTGGCCATCACACAAAATTTAATAAACTTGATTAAATTTTTTACACTTCTGGCCACCACATAATTTTTTTTCATTCGGCCATAATCAACCGAGTTAACAATATAAATTTGGTAGGAAGCAACTGTACGACAACTACCAACCGAAATATGATTGTCACTTGGGCAGAAAGAAACCAAAGCTTTCATTCCGTAGTGGGGTTCATGTTCATATTAATATTTTTAACGTATGATGGCCAAAAGAAGAAAATGATATTCTTTAAGGTGACCTTTAGTTTTGGTGGTCAGAAGAGGAAAATGAGGTAACAGTAGCAACACACCCCAGTTAAATGATATGTTATGAATTATAATTAATGCGAATCATTATGTGGTTGCTTCAATTAGGAGGTAAGTGTTGTCTACTAAATGCTTGCTATGAACGATAGTTCCATGTAGTTTTAGATTAGTTGGATGCTTGCTATGAACTATATCATAATGGATGCTTGGTATTGATGGGTTGTCACTTGGGAATTTACTTGCTGCTGTGTTTGCATTGTATGCACCAAGTGTTGTTACTGTACAAGAAAAAAAGAAAAAAAAAAGAAAAAAAAAGAAAAAAAAAATTCTCTTTGTATATTGGTCGTTCCATTTTGGGGTGAAGCCATAGAGAATGGTCCTTGTTTGAACCCACTTTTGTCCATGTTTTGCTATACAGTAAGCATCAGTATGCGTCTTCCATCCTTTGATTCATTGGTAGTAGACCTTGGGCTGTTAATATACCTAGTTCTAGAACTCCCATACTGGACTTCCATATTGTTCTATACTAAATCTACACTTAGTAATTTTTGACATGCTTAAAATTTGACATTTTTGTATTTCATGTCACCTACTGTTTTGCCATGACTATAGATCTGGACCTTACGCCTTGGTTTTCTTTGTGCCATGTTGTAAAAGTATATGGTAGTATAACCTACTTTGATCTGAAAATTAAAACTTGTTACAGTTATTTCTCCGCACCTGTGCTATATGGCTATATACATGATAAACATACCTGGAAATGTTATGTGACTTCAACAGCCCCTTGATTTTGTCTTTGATCCTGTCAGTAACTAGTTGTGCTGTTGTAGTTTACATACGAAGTACCTTAATTGATATACACGTGGCTTGAAATTCCGATATTTAGCTACTTTAACCGTATGTTAGGATTGGCTAATTTATTTTAGTCTGTATTGACGTTGATTTACTTGAATACAACATGATCCGAGTTTTTGTTTTGCTCAGGACGGGGTCAGACCTAAGCAATTGCAGCTTAGATTTGAAACTGACGGCGATAAGGATTCGTGAAGCACGTGAAGACACGCTCGCTTGGGTTCATTTTCTATATTTTTATTTAAAATCAATGTATGTGTATTGATCTTGCGCTGTATTTTAAAATGAACATTGTATCAACTCTGATATTTTTGTATAAAATTTCCACTGTGAGATATTGTTATCTTTCATGTGTGTGATTGTGTATGTATTTTCTGGTTAAACCCTGTAAGCTAAATAACAACCCGTCGTTCTGAATGTTTCGAGTTGGTTTAATTACCGGCTTGAAGCGGTCAAAAAGGCAGGTCATTACAATTTCTTTCGTGAAAATTTGAGCTAGCTTAGGTGCATTTCTATCACTTCTGACTGGAATGAAATTTGTTGTTTTGGTTAATCTATCAACTACAATCCAAATATTATCATTCCTTTTTTATCTTGCCAAACTATCATTGAAATCCATTGATATGCTTCCCCATTTCCACCTTGTCACTTCAAGGGGTTGCAGCAGCCTACTGGGCTTTTGATACTCGACTTTAACTTGTTGACATATCATACAACCATCTACATACACGTCAATATCTCTCTTCATACCCCTCCGCCAATAGCTCCTCTTCAAGTCATGGTACATTTTAGTACTTCCTGGGTGTATGGTATATTTAGATCTTTGATGTGTATCCAAAACCTCTTTTTGCAATGCCTCAATGTTTGGTACACATAATCTGCCTTTGTACCTTAAATATCCCTTTTTATCCAGTTCAAAATTTACAGGCTTTGAATCATTTTGCAAATGCTCCTTCTTTTCTTTTAAGAATGTATCTTCATCTTGAAACCCCTCTATTTTATATACTAAATCAGATTGAATGGTGATGAGACTTAACTTTCCATGTTGCAAGCCTTCATTGAATTTCATGGCTTGTACTTTTGATACTTCAACCTCCACATCAGTAAACAAAAATAACGTTTTAAACTCCTCTATCATTAATACCGCTAGTTTAGCATGTTTCCTACTTAGTGTATCGACCATTTTGTTAACTTTTCATGGAGTGTACTTGATATCTAAATCATATACAGCAAGAAATTCCACCCACCTATGTTGTCTCATATTTGAATCTTTTTGGGAAAATTGATATTTTAATTATTTATAATCAGTATGAAGTTCAAAGTTTGCCCCAAGTAAGTAGTGTCTCCACATCTTCAATGCATATACCACAATAGTTAATTCCAGGTCATGTGTTGCATACTTGGTTTCAGTTGCCTTAAATCATTTGCTACTACTCTATTATTTTGCATTAGAACAACCCCTATATCTAAACCACATCCATTTATGTAAACCACAAAACCTTCATTGACCTTTGGAATTTTTAACATTGGTGCCTCTATAAGTGCTTCCTTCAACCGATTGAACGCATTTTCACACTTTTCTGTCCATAAAAAGAGTTGGTCCTTCATTTTCAACTTGGTTTGAGGAATTGCTATCGTGGAAAAGTCTTTTATAAATCTCCAATAATATCCTGCCACGCCTATAAATGATCTTACTTTTGTGACATTCTTTGGCTTCTTCCATGTTTGCACAACCATGACTTTGCTGGGATCAATATAAATGCCTTCTTGAGAAATAATGTGGCCTAAGAACTTTATCTCACTTTTCCAGAAAAAACATTTTGCAAACTTTCTCTTAAATTCTTGTTCCTTCAACCTACCAATACTATATGCAAATGTTTCTTATGATCGCTTGTTATCTTAGAGTATATTGGTATATCATCAATAAAAGTCAACATAAATTTATCTAGAAAATCACTAAATATCCTATTCGTCAAGTTTACAAAGTATGAAGGTGCATTTTAAAGTCCAAATGGAATTACTAGAAATTCATATAGGCCATACCTTGTGTTGAATGTTGTGTACTTGACGCTTTCCTCTTCCACTTTCATTTAATGGTTATGCTAAATCAAGCCTAGAAAACACTTTAGCACCATTCAATTTGTCAAATAAATCATTTATTCTAGGTAGTGGGTATTTATTTTTAATGGTAACTGAATTAAGCTCCCTATCATTTATGCACATTCTTTAAGACCCATCATGTTTCCTAACAAATACTACTGGAGATCTCGAACTTGAGCTGTTAGGCCTTAAAAATCCCTTTTGCTCCAACTCCTATAGTTGCTTTTTCAACTCAACTAGCTCATTAGGACCCATTCTCGTTAGTTTCTTGATGATTGGCTTACTTATGATTGTAGTTTTATTTGAAATTCCGTTGGTCTATTGTGGTGAATGCCACCAACTTCTCCACTTTAATGTATTGGTTAACTATGGGTACTATTCCTGGTTTAACTTTACCACTATCCAAGTTGAACAATTTTCCAATACCCCTTTCTTTAGCTGCCTCACACAAAATTACTACCCTTTTGCCATCAGGAAGTTGCAAAAATATGATGGAATTTTCTAATTTAATAATAGCACAAAAATATTTCAACCAATCTATCCCTAATATAATATCTACCCAAGGATAACTCAACATATATAAATCAGAAACAAAGATGCGTCCGCTTATATATAGTTTTACTTGCAATATTCAGTGGTTTGCCAACAAGAATACATGCTAACTCTAGTTTTTGAACAATGTCATGTGAGATGAGAGAATGAGTTACCACAGTGTCATAGATAACTGATATAGGTATATTTTTAATAAATAATATACCTTCCACTTGATTAGGATTCCCTGTTGTCTTACCTTCCCCTTCTTGTATGGCTACCCTTGCTGCTTCTGGACATTGCCTTTTCATATGTCCTTCGTTTCCAAAGTTGTAACATCTAAGTTTGTTGGAGCTGCTGGACACTTGGTCTTTATGTGTCCTTTCCCACTGTTAAAGTAAATAATTTTCTGCCTCTTACCACCTGCATTGGCAGCCTCATCACCCTTCTTTAATCCAGCTTCTACCTTCTTTTTATCATATGGGCGCATCCTTTCTTGTTGTTATTGCTCTTGAAATTCCTGAATTTCTCTTTGGCATTTTCATTCCGCTTAAATGATAGATCTAAATCCAGAACTTGACCAAAAGTCCTTTCTTTATAGGGTAGCATTGCCCTACATAGCCCAACATTCAACCCTTGAATAATCCTTCCATTCCTGGAGATGTCATCATCAATTAACACTGTACCATACTTTGACAGATTTCCAAACTTTTGTGTGTATTCTATCATAGTCATTGGCCCTGCCTTAGCTTAATAAACTCTTCCAGCAGTTGTGCTTTGGCTGATGCTGGCACAAATCTTGCCTCAAGAATCTCTTTGGACCTATTCCACGTGATTTCTTGCTCTGGTGTACCAGCTATGATTAATTACCACCAATCCAGTGCAGTGCCTTTCAACTGCCTAGGCTATTTGCCTCTTTTTTTGATTACTAATCTGCATATCAGCAAAGATTCTATCTAGAATTCTCAACCAAACTTGAACTCTCATCATACTCTCTGTGCCATCAAAGCTATTGCCACCTAAATGTGTGTGTGTTTTAAGTAATTTGGTCAACCCTTCATGGGGATTTTCTTGCCTTGGTGCTTCCACTCCACCCCTTAATGCTATTACAAATCCTGTATATTCATCATTGGTGGCTCAGCTGGTCCCTCTACTACTCGGCTAGAACCACCTAAACCCTTTCCTGGTTCTCTAGCAACACCTGGGTTATTGGGCCTTCTTGTCCTTGGCGTCTATTTAACATATCTAGTTAGGTGAGTTTAATTAGGATTCACTTATTAAGCAAACATGAAACTCTACTATGGAAAGCAAGCAATGCAAATAAAATAGATAGTTGCATATATATAAATATGGCTGTGTATATGTTAACAATGCTCTGATACCAGCTGAAAAGACCCTCCATATTCAGCTAAGAAAACATGTTAGAAAATTATTTTTTCTTTTGAAGTAATTAGTTTATTTCCCAGAGTCCCTTCTTTAACTTTATACTGAAATATCTAAATACTTATTAATATTTCTGGCCTACTATATTCCCAATTTCTACATATTTCTACCAGTATAGAAATATTAGCATAATTGGACAAGTAATAGCTTGTATATAAGAAGATACACAAGCCCCTTTGCTTTAATCCGAATTTAAATGGAAAAAGCAAAGGGTATTTAATTGGTTGAATTGGGTATCATTATTTTAAGCAATATGTTGGGTATCATTGCTGAATTGGATCATTCAATGAGTATCAGTTATGAACACTACACTGAAAATATTTCAAGTATGAAAACATGCCACTTTCTGATTTTTAAAGCTCATTTCTTCTTGTATGAATATGTTTAGCATTCTTCAGTGAAACGCACTAGAAGAAAAATGATTTTTTGTAGCCTTCTAAAACCGCCACCAATCATTTTTGGTGGCGTTTCGATAATCGTTACGAGAAAACATGCCTCAAAAAATCATCGAGTATTAGTTGCACATATTATAAACGCCACTAAATATCTATTTTTAATAGCGTTTGTTAAACGTTACGAATGTTTTTCCTGCAGCGTTTATAAAACGCCACTGAAAAGGTTTCTTCACTACGTTTTTTTAATGGCATTCACTCATCTTTTTTGTAGCGTATAGTGAACGCCACCGCAAATGTTCTTGATTACTTTACCCATTGAGTTGTAACGGTTTTTAACCGCTACAAATAAAAATAATATTCTATCACCATTTTTTCCAATTTGTATCATAATATTCCAGATTTACCCATAATTTTGCCTCCAATTATATAACAACGTAATACACAAACACATACACTTCTTAACGTAATATATTAAACAACCATAAAATACGTACACAATCAAAGATCAACAAGGCACATACACATTCAAATATCCACAACATACATAAGTGTCAAGACAAAAAGTTAGTCGTACATTTACACATCCAAACTACCATTAACAATGTCATAACCAAACTGCATGCAGCCAAAGTACATTACACTAAAATAAACGTCTGAAATAACCAAGGTACCGAGCATATATCATTAACTAGTGCTGCTATTGTTGATGTCTTCAAAAAAGATTAATCTACATGTAAACAAAGTACCGAACAAAAGACAGAAAATAATGAAAATTAATTACTAAAACAAAATTGTTAATAATCAATTTTACCTGAAGTGCATTCCTGTTATGCGCTTCATGCAGCAGCTGTATGCTTTGGATTTACTACTGCTTCTTCCCAAATCACTTTAGCTCTTAACTACTTATTAGTAGAACAAAACTTTTGCTCCATTGCTCCTTGTTTCAGCTCAGATATGGCAAAAACCAGCACTTCTGCTTCATTGCCTACATTTTCACGGCTAAATAGGCCAAGTACCATCACTGCTAGTTAAATGGGAGGACAGATGCAAATAAATATACTAGTGATTTAGTTCATCCTATAAAAGAAATTAATTACATTTGAATTGAAAAAAATAAAACATGAAGATACAAAACTAGAAATCTGAGTAACCAGGTTTCATATCAATAATGTGATATCTCATGTATTCATTTTTTATATCCACATGCACACATAATTCAGAAAAACAAAAGGAAAATTAACCAGGATCGATAATGCTAAGGCGGCAGACCCGAAAGTACTTTCCATAGGCAGTTCCTAGATCAACATTATCTAACACAAGGACATTTTAAATGACCTATTAGTCAAATTGTATACATCAAAATGAGCATCAGATTAAGCATAGTCTACCAATTGTTTATGTGAGAACTTATTTCCATTGAAATGGTGAACTTAGCAATGTTTCTTGGTATTGACAAGTCGATAAAGTACACATACATGAAACACATTTTTAAGTTGTAGGTCAAATATTTTTAACAAAACCAATTAGCAAAAAGTATACAAAAGTAAACGGTGTACCAGTAACTGATTTGGTGTGCACTTATATTATAACAAAAAGCAAACCAGTTTAAACAGCAGTAACTTTGGATTAGTTTAAGGATAAAATGTGCCAATATGCAGCAATAAGATATTTAAGGAATCACATAGCCTAAAAATAACCAAAGTAGGGAGAGGATATGTGCTAACAAAGGTCCAAGTTCTAACCAAAAGATATAATCCAAGAAGAAATCATACCAAATCAGTTTGTCTCATAGAAAATCCGAGAGCACTATAAGCAATCATAGTAATATACAAGCAATCAAAATTCGTTAAGATATATAACAATGGTAAATTAACAAAATAGATGAAGTTTTCGTAAGTAATAGGCATGCCTATAGAGTTCCCAGCAATGCGAAAAACTTGTGACATTTGCATGAAGAGCCTTTTGAACTGCAGGTATATTCAGATAAGCAGAAACATAATTGTCCAAACAAGGATTGAAATCAGCCATTTGAAAAATCAGTAGGAATATATATATATATATATATATATATATATATATATATTATCACAAACCAATGTTTGGCTGATAAAAATAAAGGTAAATATTAATTACTCACCGCAATACAAGATTTTGTATTTGTGCCATCGCAACACCATATTTTGGAAGTTGCACTAAGTATATTGAGGAGCAAATGTAAGACCGAATCTCAAACTCCCCTGGTACGGTATATGAAACACCCCACCTCCGTTAGGGTCACTCTCAAAGGGAATGCCCTAATTTTGGTGGAGGTTTATAAGTATAAGTCACAGATATACAAGACAGATATAAAAACACATATTTGTAAACAGCGGAAAAACAACAACTTTTATTTTATAAAAGCAAATACGTGTTACAACAACATCACCATGATTGTCTTACATCTTTTCCAAAAACATAACATAACACTTTCATAATCTGTCTTGATTACATTATTTAAAGAAGCATAAAGAAAACATAGATAAACTGCAAAAGCCCCATAGTGGTTGTCCAAAGCCATAGTTCAAAACGAAAAGGTCCAAGCAATACATTTCTCCTCTTCAAGCTGGATATTAAAGTTGGTCAAGCTGCAGTGTTCCCTCCCTGTGGACCTGGGGGGGGGGGGGAACGGAAGAAAAGAAGACGAAAGAAAAGTAGAGTCAGACATAAAGCCTGAGTAAGTCTAGGACTATTCTGTCTATGAATAAAGAACTGGGTATGATAAGTATAAACAAGAAGTGGAAAAGCACTATAAACTTAGTTAAGTTGTCTAGGGTCGAATATACTATCGTACCCCATGTTAATCTCTGAACCCATATAAACTAGTTTTCAACTGGCACCCCATAATCAGGGTGAAGTGATCCATTTTATGATGATCGGCTCCTACTCGCATAGTTACATGTGTCTTACGGCCCCCGATGTTGCAGTTACCTATGCTGGTCCCACCAAGGGGTGTATCAAGTCCCATGGCAGCGGCCCGACACAACCTTAGAATGCACAGGTATGCTACTGGTGCCCAGTGCTTTATTTTTCTGCGCCGGAGTGTGTGCACGCCCGCACCCCGTTAGAACCTACACTGCTACACCACCGCCGTCGATTTGACCTCTTACAATCAGCCCAGTAATCATGCCCCACCCTGCCTAGTTTCAGGGTATCATGATACACCTTATAGGGTTACTGCTGAAAAGGGTCCCCCGCTACTAGGTTTTCTACTTCTAGCCAACATGCTAAGTTGGTTAAGTGTTTTATGAACCTAACCCCAATCAGTCTGTTTAGTTTAGCATGTCCCATTTTTGATTAAGTCTTTAGTTCACTTAATCCTAACAATCCTGACTCAGCCTTAACTGTCTTATTAAAGCCTTGACCTCTCACATTAGACAGGTATTGTTGTGGCTGCCTGTTGCCGGTTGGTTCCGGGCAGTCTTACGCCACAACTCAGTCTAACCTCGGGTCCTTATTGGGCTCCATGTTTAACCACCCACATTGGATAGGTATTGTTGTGACTACTGGATAGCCGGGCGGTTCTGGGCAGGTTTACATCACAACTCAATCCAACCTCGGGTTAAACACATCGTATGTTCTACATTTACATATTTTGTCTTTCTTCTTTATTTTCTTATATGTAAATATTTGCGGCCCATTATTAAAAATCAATGGTGTGAAGGTTACACCAATCATGGGCCCAACCCATACTTGAATTTGGGCCCCTTTACTTTATATTTTCATTTATTAATTAATTTGGCCCAACGCTATTTACCCCCGTTTAATTCGCTCGTTTATTATATATATGTTGGGCTTAGCCTTTTTAAGCCCAACTTAGCCACGTGAAAAGGGGAGGCTTAAAGCATGATTACATACACAAGAAGGGGAATATGAACGCATGAACTTGCAACATAACGTTGGAACTACAAAATAGAAACTGGTGTACTTGCATAGTAGTAATGTATACTTTGGTCATAAAGCATAAGTGACATGAATCAAAGCATGTAAACTTGTAGTTGAGATAAGAATCTAAATTGGATATCATTATTGACACATAGTCTTAACTACAACATAAACCTATGTTTTTATTTAGGCATAATGTCAAACATAGGCAAATCATGTTCATAAGATTCCTACATGTTTACAAAGGGGTTTACTTTTGTTACTAATACAAAAGCATAGTTCAACTTGAATTATTCCAACTTAATCATGATTTTAAATCTATTCACATAACCATGGCGCACATATACTTATGGCATAAATATTTCTAAACATGAAATCATGATTTTTACTTTAGTCATGCAAACTTGCAAATGGGATTTTGAATCTAACCTAGCTATGAACCACATATGTCATCATATAATTCTTGTCAACAATATAGACCTAACATGGTTTTCAGTTATGCAAAATATTAATCATAGCCTAGTCATATTCATAAGTTCGCAAAGAGGTTTTCTAGTACAAAAGTATGGCTTAATACATAGACCATGATGCCAAATTTTCAACATAATTTCATATGAATTATAATAACCCAAATTTGTTCCAATTACTCACAAAAATGATTTTTGTACAAAAATACACATTATGATGCCATAGTAGCAAAACCCCAAACTTGCATGAATTTCAATTAAACAACTACATACATGTAGCTTCAACATGAATTACATAATTTGCGAATATTCCAAACGTATACTTGCATAAAACTACCGCAAACATGTAGTTTTTATAATGAATAACATGCTTTGCGAATATCCAAACGTATACTTGCATAAAACTACCGCAAACATGTAGTTTTTTTATAATGAATAACATGCTTTGCGAATATCCAAACATATACAATATTCCAAATCGATAAGAATCATAGTAACGCACAAATATGAATTACTTTATCACCACAAATCAAGTATACAAACCAACACAATTATTTGTTCATACCAAAATAATACTCTACTTACAATTATGTGGCGAATTCTCCAATTTAGGGATTTGGAGATGCGATTCCTTGTTGATTTGATTTGTTTAAGTTGCTTTATGCTTTAGAATTTTCCTCCTAGTCTTCTCCCAAATTGGTGGCTACTCCTAGTCGTTCCTCAGCAGCATGATGGCTTTGTTCTTATTTTTGAATGAATAGGTTAGGTTGAGTCTAGGGTCATTTTTATAGAGTTTATGAACTGATTAGGACCATCGATGTTGCTTGGATTGATCGTAGCCATTCATTCGAAAGAGAGACCAATTAGAGCCTGCCACCTAGCCCTAATGACAAAGCATGCTTCTGAAAATCGACCAACATAGACTAGGCCAGCCAGGGTGGACTGGGTTCGACCTGGGTCTGGACCAGGTTGACAGCCCTGTCGACCTGGCTGGACCAGGTCGACAGCCCAGTTGACCTGGGTGTCTTAGGCGGGAATTTTCCCGCCCTGGCCAATTGGGCCCGATTTTTTTTTTTTTTTAAACTTGTTTTTCTGAGCTGTTCGAATTTTAAACTTAATTCAGAAACTTCCGGAGGCTATATCTTCTTCATACGTACTCCGTTTTTCGAAAACTCGGACTCTATTTCGCGTATTTTTCCGAGACGAACGCAATGGCGTATCCTGTTTCCCTTAGTTCTTTGATTTCAAATTAATTATACTTTAATTTGTTAATTTCACAGTTATAGAATACACGGGGTGTTACATTCTCCCCCACTTAAAAGGATTTCGTCCCCGAAATCTTCAAGTTTAGGAAAATGTATATCCTAACATCCAATCATCCATCAACTCATCCATCAAACACGAGCATCCATTGTCCTTAAAAGACTTCTAATGCTTCATGATCATATGCGAAGTGTGTGTGTACATGAACTTATCTAATGCAAAATCAAGCGGTCTACTGATTCAGTTGACCTCCTTAATGCGAATTATGTAAGTGCCATGAATCCATTATGTATGCAAATTTTCCTATTCATGATTCTACATGAGTGCACAATCATTCATTACAAATGCAACATCCATATGACAACACATTAAAGTTCAACCATATACGAATGCAAACATATATGCATATGCAATATGAAGTGACTGAGCCGATTTAAAACCTAGATTGTGTGTGTATATGCAACCACGAGCAACCACTAGCAATCACTTGCAACCACTTGCAATCATCATCCATAACATGTTTCAATTACATGTTTCCATCCAAAGAGGTTTCTAGCTAAAAGATAAGGTCAAGGAAATATACCTAAAAAGATAGATAAAAGCGCGACTTAAGGAAAAAGAAAGATCAAGGATGTACCCTCGAAAAGAAAAGGGTAAGCAGTGCGTATTCTAGCTTCAGTTTCCCAAGTCGCGTCTCCCTCGGCGTCGCTCCACTGAACTTTGACGAGCCTGACTTCGCGGTTGCGTAGCTTCTTCACTTCCGTTCCTAAGATGCGGGTTGGAACTTTTCTTATGGTTGCTTCGCGTTCCACTTCGGCCTCTTCGAGGATATTTGGCTCTACCACTTCAGCGGACTCATGTAGACATTTTCGGAGATGTGAAACGTGAAAAACGTTGTGGACTCCGGCCAACTTCTCGGGTAGCTCTAATCTATAGGCCATTTTCCCAATTTTCTCGATGATAGGGAATGGCCCTACGAACCTCGGTGCCAGTTTTCCTGTGGTTCCAAAACGAACAACGTTTCTTAGCGGAGATACCTTGAGAAAAACTCTGTCTCCAACCTCAAATTCAAGGTCGGTCCTTCTCTTGTCGGCATAGGACTTTTGTCTGTCTTGGGCCGTCTTCATCCTTCTTCGTATTAAGTCTACTTTCTCTGAAGTCTCTCGGATCATATCTGGTCCAAGTATGAGCTTATCAGTAGACTCCCACCAACAAGTGGGCGATCGGCACGGTCTTCCATATAAAGCTTCGAAGGGCGCCATTCCGATGGTTGCTTGATAGCTGTTGTTGTAGGCAAATTCCACCAAAGGAAGGTGGTCTTCCCATGTCCCTCCGAAGTCAAGGACGCATAGTCTTAAAAGGTCCTCCAAAACTCTGTTCACTCTCTCTGTTTGGCCGTCGGTTTGGGGATGATAGGCTGTGCTCAAGCATAACTGCGTTCCTACTGCTTCTTGCAGACTCCGCCAAAACTCGCTGGTGAAGATGGGGTCTCGGTCACTAACAATGCTAGATGGTATTCCATGGAGTCGAACGATTTCTTTGAGGTAAAGTGATGCCAGGGATGAGGCAGTTCTTTTACTTTTGACAGGTAAAAAGTGGGCGCTTTTAGTAAGCCTATCCACTATTACCCAAATGCTAGTGTTGCCTCTCCTAGACCTAGGCAGCCCATCGATGAAGTCCATTGATATGCTATCCCACTTCCACTGCGGGACCTCTAGAGGATGTAGTAGTCCGCCAGGCTTTTTCTGTTCCGCTTTAACCTGTTGGCACACCATACACTTAGAAACGAATTCTACCACGTCCTTTTTCATGCCGTTCCAGAAGAAAGTCCTTTTTATGTCTTTGTACATTATATCTCCGCCTGGGTGTATCGTCATCTTGGAGTGATGTGCTTCCTCGAGAACCTTCTTTACTAAATCTTTTGTTTGTGGGACGCATAGTCTTCCGTCTCGCCTTAGCAAACCCTTATCGTCGATGGAGTATCTGTTGAGGTGACTTGAAGTCTCACCCCTAATTAGCCTATCAATCATTTCCACAAGCTGAGGGTCTTCGCGTTGTGCCGCCCCTACTGAATCCACTAAAGTTGGGCGCACTTCGAGAGATGCTAGCAAGCCTGGTACAAAATCGGAGGAAGGCCTAAAGTCGAAGCTGGCTATAAACTCTAGGCTTTGTCTTTCAACAAACAACGGGCTTAGGGTCAATTTCTTTCGGCTCAACGCGTCTGCCACTACGTTGCCTTTGCCCGGAGTATAGGAGATTTCGAAATCGTACGAGGCAAGAAACTCCATCCATCTTTGTTGCCTCAAGTTAAGATCCTTCTGCGAGAAAAGATATTTCAACGATTTATGGTCAGTGTAAAGCTCGAACTTCTCACCTAGGAGATAGTGTCGCCAAGACTTGAGTGCAAAGACGATGGCGGCTAACTCAAGATCGTGGGTTGGGTAGTTCTTTTCGTGCACTTTCAACTGCCTCCCGCCATAGGCTACTACCCTTCCTTCTTGCATTAAGACGGCGCCTAGCCCTGTCCCACATGCATCCGTATAAACAGTGAACATCTTGCTCCCATCTGGCAACGTCAAAACTGGGGCTGTTGTAAGAGCCCTTTTCAGTCGTTGGAAAGCAAACTCGCAATCCAAGTCCCAATTGAACACTAAATTCTTCTTGGTCAATTTCGTGAGCGGAGCTGAGATTTTCGCAAAATCCCTTATGAACTTTCGATAGAAACCTGCTAGTCCTAGAAAGCTTCGGACCTCAGTTGCATTCCTTGGTGTCTTCCAATCCTGTACCGCCACTACCTTAGCAGGGTCCACTGCTAACCCTTGTTTGGATATTATGTGCCCAAGGAACCTCACCTCTTCTCTCCAAAAGTGGCATTTGGAGAATTTGGCTTTTAGTTGATGGACTCGCAAAGTTTCCATGATTGCCCTTAAGTGTTGAGCATGTTCCTCTTCACTCTTTGAGAAGATAAGGATATCATCTACGAAGACCACTACGAATTTGTTGAGGAAATCTCTAAATACCCTACTCATCAGGTCCACGAAGTAAGCAGGTGCATTTGTCAAACCGAAAGGCATGACAAGCCATTCAAAGAAGCCGTCTGGGGTTCTGAACGCCGTTTTATCGGCGCTATCTTCAGCCACCCTTAGCTGATGAAAACCGGTTGCTAAATCGAGCTGGGAGAAAACGGACGCTCCTACAAGCTGGTCAAATAAATCGTCAATTCTAGGGAGAGGGTGCCTATTCTTTTTCGTTAGCTTGTTGAGCTCCCTATAGTCAACACATAGACGGAGTGAACCATCCGCCTTTGTAGCGAACACCACTGGAGCGCCCCATTCTGAAATGCTCCTCCTAATGAACCCCTTTTCTAGAAGCTCTTTAATCTGTTTACTGAGCTCTTTCCTTTCTCGTGGAGCCATGTGTCTAACGGGCAATGCAACGGGCTTTGCATTATCTACAAGATATATGCGGAAGTCTATTTCCCGCTTCGGAGGCAAGCCCTTCACCTCTTCGAAGACATCCGGATATTCCCGGACCACTCTAACTGATTGCAAATTTTCAACAGAGGCATCTAACGATTCAAGATAACTAAGCATAACCGCATACGAGGGATTACAAGTAATTTCCAAAGTATTACCGAGCTGGGTTAGGAGCCTAACAACCCTTTTCTCACAATCAAGGATGGCCCTATTACTGGATAGCCAATCCATACCCAAAATCAAACCATACCCCGAAAATCCCAAAACAAAGGCACTACATTGAAATTCTACGCTTAGAATAGAAATTTTCAATCCCAAACAGATCATAGACAAATGAGCTGGGCCCCCAATCGGGTTTGAAATAATTAAGGGGTCCTCTACCATACTAGTTTTTAGGTGCAGAGATTCTACTAAAGCAGACGAGATAAAGGAGTGTGATGCGCCAGAATCAAATAAAGTGCGAACGGGGTGATCATAAAGATAAACTACACTTTCTACAGAAGTATTTATACCTCGCTGTTGCAAAGGTGGCGCTTCTAGCACATGAACCTGTGCCCCTGAGGTGGATCCAGCCCTCTGCCCCTGTCCTCGTTTCTTTGGGCAATCCTTAGCCCTGTGGCCTGTCTCACCGCAAGAAAAGCACCCACCATTCTCCTTGGCCTTCTTTTTCCGGCAGTCCTTTACTAAGTGCCCCACTTTGCCACAGAAATTACACTTCCTCTTCTCTTTGTTGCCTTTCCCGCCTTTCTTAAAGTCCGTCTTCTTAGGCTGCAAACCCTCTTTCTTCCCTTGAGAGCTTTCTGCCTTTGTCTCCTTCTTACCCTTATCCTCCTCATTCAGCAATGCCATTTGCACCAATCTTTCATACGTGGCTCCCATGGGTATATGGGTCATGGCCAAACTGTGTAATGGCTCATTCAACCCTTTGACAAAGCGGAGAGCCTTCTTGTGCGGGGTGTTGACTAGGTCCAGCCCAAACCTAGCCAGCTCATCGAATTGATTAACATACTCTTTGACTGTCATATTCCCTTGCTTAAGAAATAAGAATTTTTCCAACTGAAGACTCCTTTCAGCTTCCGAGAGAAATTTAGCCTCAAACCTTGCCCTAAAGTCCTCCCATGTTTCCACCGGTCTTTCTGCATTAGTGACTTCCCACCAGTAGGAAGCCTCGCCCTATAATAGCCATACTGCCAGTTGTACTTTTTGTCTATCTTCTACCTCAAAGATGATGAATAGGTCCTCAGTTTCTTTCAGCCAATTTCTAGCTGCCACGAAGGACTCAGTTCCATGGAAATCCTTTCCTCCCATAGCTTTAAAATCTTTACATATCTTAGCAAACGTGTTTCCCCGTGGAGGAGGTGGAGGAAAAGGTGCCGCTGCAGCTGGATGATTTCCTGCAGCTGGGGGAGGAGGAACGGTAGGACCTGGCTGAGTGGCCCTTGCTTCTAAGAACCGTCTAAACCAACCAGGTATTGGTACCCCTTCCGGCAAGTTAAGTTCTTCGGACATGCTGAAACAAAAAAGGATAGATTCAAAACGAAGGATAAGAGATAGTACCTATGGCTTTGGGGAGTGGACTTTGCCTTTTTAAAATAAAATAATATTTTTCTTCTAAAATTGCATCTTTAAATTTCCTTTTTGAAAATAAATTTTCAAAACTTTTTATCTTATCTGGTAAACCTATGCTCTGATACCAAGTCAAACACCCCACCTCCGTTAGGGTCACTCTCAAAGGGAATGCCCTAATTTTGGTGGAGGTTTATAAGTATAAGTCACAGATATACAAGACAGATATAAAAACACATATTTGTAAACAGCGGAAAAACAACAACATTTATTTTATAAAAGCAAATACGTGTTACAACAACATCACCATGATTGTCTTACATCTTTTCCAAAAACATAACATAACACTTTCATAATCTGTCTTGATTACATTATTTAAAGAAGCATAAAGAAAACATAGATAAACTGCAAAAGCCCCATAGTGGTTGTCCAAAGCCATAGTTCAAAACGAAAAGGTCCAAGCAATACATTTCTCCTCTTCAAGCTGGATATTAAGGCTGGTCAAGCTGCAGTGTTCCCTCCCTGTGGACCTGGGGGGGGGGGGAACGGAAGAAAAGAAGACGAAAGAAAAGTAGAGTCAGACATAAAGCCTGAGTAAGTCTAGGACTATTCTGTCTATGAATAAAGAACTGGGTATGATAAGTATAAACAAGAAGTGGAAAAGCACTATAAACTTAGTTAAGTTGTCTAGGGTCGAATATACTATCGTACCCCATGTTAATCTCTGGACCCATATAAACTAGTTTTCAACTGGCACCCCATAATCAGGGTGAAGTGATCCATTTTATGATGATCGGCTCCTACTCGCATAGTTACATGTGTCTTACGGCCCCCGATGTTGCAGTTACCTATGCTGGTCCCACCATGGGGTGTATCAAGTCCCATGGCAGCGGCCCGACACAACCTTAGAATGCACAGGTATGCTACTGGTGCCCAGTGCTTTATTTTTCTGCGCCGGAGTGTGTGCACGCCCGCACCCCGTTAGAACCTACACTGCTACACCACCGCCGTCGATTTGACCTCTTACAATCATCCCAGTAATCGTGCCCCACCCTGCCTAGTTTCAGGGTATCATGATACACCTTATAGGGTTACTGCTGAAAAGGGTCCCCCGCTACTAGGTTTTCTACTTCTAGCCAACATGCTAAGTTGGTTAAGTGTTTTATGAACCTAACCCCCAATCAGTCTGTTTAGTTTAGCATGTCCCATTTTTGATTAAGTCTTTAGTTCACTTAATCCTAACAATCCTGACTCAGCCTTAACTGTCTTATTAAAGCCTTGACCTCTCACATTAGACAGGTATTGTTGTGGCTGCCTGTTGCCGGTTGGTTCCGGGCAGTCTTACGCCACAACTCAGTCTAACCTCGGGTCCTTATTGGGCTCCATGTTTAACCACCCACATTGGATAGGTATTGTTGTGACTACTGGACAGCCGGGCGGTTCCGGGCAGGTTTACATCACAACTCAATCCAACCTCGGGTTAAGCACATCGTATGTTCTACATTTACATATTTTGTCTTTCTTCTTTATTTTCTTATATGTAAATATTTGCGGCCCATTATTAAAAATCAATGGTGTGAAGGTTACACCAATCATGGGCCCAACCCATACTTGAATTTGGGCCCCTTTACTTTATATTTTCATTTATTAATTAATTTGGCCCAACGCTATTTACCCCCGTTTAATTCGCTCGTTTATTATATATATGTTGGGCTTAGCCTTTTTAAGCCCAACTTAGCCACGTGAAAAGGGGAGGCTTAAAGCATGATTACATACACAAGAAGGGGAATGTGAACGCATGAACTTGCAACATAACGTTGGAACTACAAAATAGAAACTGGTGTACTTGCATAGTAGTAATGTATACTTTGGTCATAAAGCATAAGTGACATGAATCAAAGCATGTAAACTTGTAGTTGAGATAAGAATCTAAATTGGATATCATTATTGACACATAGTCTTAACTACAACATAAACCTATGTTTTTATTTAGGCATAATGTCAAACATAGGCAAATCATGTTCATAAGATTCCTACATGTTTACAAAGGGGTTTACTTTTGTTACTAATACAAAAGCATAGTTCAACTTGAATTATTCCAACTTAATCATGATTTTAAATCTATTCACATAACCATGGCGCACATATACTTATGGCATAAATATTTCTAAACATGAAATCATGATTTTTACTTTAGTCATGCAAACTTGCAAATGGGATTTTGAATCTAACCTAGCTATGAACCACATATGTCATCATATAATTCTTGTCAACAATATAGACCTAACATGGTTTTCAATTATGCAAAATATTAATCATAGCCTAGTCATATTCACAAGTTCGCAAACAGGTTTTCTAGTACAAAAGTATGGCTTAATACATAGACCATGATGCCAAATTTTCAACATAATTTCATATGAATTATAATAACCCAAATTTGTTCCAATTACTCACAAAAATGATTTTTGTACAAAAATACACATTATGATGCCATAGTAGCAAAACCCCAAACTTGCATGAATTTCAATTAAACAACTACATACATGTAGCTTCAACATGAATTACATAATTTGCGAATATTCCAAACGTATACTTGCATAAAACTACCGCAAACATGTAGTTTTTATAATGAATAACATGCTTTGCGAATATCCAAACGTATACTTGCATAAAACTACCGCAAACATGTAGTTTTTTTATAATGAATAACATGCTTTGCGAATATCCAAACATATACAATATTCCAAATCGATAAGAATCATAGTAACGCACAAATATGAATTACTTTATCACCACAAATCAAGTATACAAACCAACACAATTATTTGTTCATACCAAAATAATACTCTACTTACAATTGTGTGGCGAATTCTCCAATTTAGGGATTTGGAGATGCGATTCCTTGTTGATTTGATTTGTTTAAGTTGCTTTATGCTTTAGAATTTTCCTCCTAGTCTTCTCCCAAATTGGTGGCTACTCCTAGTCGTTCCTCAGCAGCATGATGGCTTTGTTCTTATTTTTGAATGAATAGGTTAGGTTGAGTCTAGGGTCATTTTTATAGAGTTTATGAACTGATTAGGACCATCGATGTTGCTTGGATTGATCGTAGCCATTCATTCGAAAGAGAGACCAATTAGAGCCTGCCACCTAGCCCTAATGACAAAGCATGCTTCTGAAAATCGACCAACATAGACTAGGCCAGCCAGGGTGGACTGGGTTCGACCTGGGTCTGGACCAGGTCGACAGCCCTGTCGACCTGGCTAGACCAGGTCGACAGCCCAGTCGACCTGGGTGTCTTAGGCGGGAATTTTCCCGCCCTGGCCAATTGGGCCCAATTTTTTTTTTTTTTAACTTGTTTTTTTGAGCTGTTCGAATTTTAAACTTAATTCAGAAACTTCCGGAGGCTATATCTTCTTCATACGGACTCCGTTTTTCGAAAACTCGGACTCTATTTCGCGTATTTTTCCGAGACGAACGCAATGGCGTATCCTGTTTCCCTTAGTTCTTTGATTTCAAATTAATTATACTTTAATTTGTTAATTTCACAGTTATAGAATACACGGGGTGTTACAGTATAACCATTTCTTCTATAACACCACCTTTATTTCTAGGTTAAATAAAAACTAAACCGCCTATAAAATACTTAGAAGAAGGTGGGTTTCTCTGTTCGGTTTCCCACATCAATTCAGGTTTCTCCAGCCTCATTAATATTAATATCGAGATTGCAAATGCGGTTCAGGTTCAACTTGATCATTGATGGCCCGACACAAATTATGCAATCTCGATTATTAATATTGATAGGTCAAGATCCTAAAACAAATTGTGTTCATCCCATTTGGGCGATCAGTTAAGAAGAAACTGAGTTGCCCTATGTAACATAATGCTTTTCCTGAGCCTACAGGGAAATTTTGTATAAAATGTATCAGTTATATAACATAGTCCCAAACATGAGATATGTTATACAATAATCCTTGTACTGTTAACCAATGCAACCCTTGTATGAACATTTTTATGACAAGTACGACATTTTTATGATATGTAACATTCAGCACTATAGGAAAAAAGGCACGACCAAGATAAACTTTTGAAGATCCTGACACTGTTAAGTAGTACTGCCAGAAAGTATATTCCAGAACCATGTCGACGAGGTGTTCGGTAACTTTAAGATACTATGACCAAATTCCATGAAGATGGAACATTCACGTTTTATTAAGTAATAAATCACGAGTCATATGCGTATAGTGAAGATAAAAGAGGTACTGAACAAGCATTATGTGGGCTGGTTGAGGAAACACTTCGAAATGATAAAGTTGATCATTTGGACGAATATTTTTACCACTTACTGTTTAATAATTTGGTATGATTAACAAACCAACTAACCTCGACTTATCTTGGGAGTTACTAAATTGATCCGTTGAAACTTATTGATCTTCGGAACTTGAATTACTAAATTCTGAAGCTCTTTAATGACTAAAAACTTTATTTTAAAGTTTTCATCATTTCGAAGTGTTTCCTCAACCAGACCACAGAAAGCTAGGTGAATACCTCTCTTCTCTCCACGTATACACACAGAATTCGTGATTTGTTTCTTAATAACACGTGAATGTTCCATTTTCATGGAAATAAGTCGTAGTATCCTAAAAATACTAAACATCTGCCGACATGTATCTGAAATATGCCTCCTGACAGCACCACTATACACTAACAATGAACTTTGATTAGAGATCCTACCATGTTAGTGTTATGTTTCAAATTAATTGTCAATCCATTGAATGTAGTCACTTAATTTAGTAACTCCCAAGATAAATTGAATGTAGTCACCTAATTTAGTAACTCCCAAGTCAAATTAACTTAATTAAGTAATTCCCAAGTCAAATTAATTGTCAGCTCATATACATTATACCTCTTGACTATAAAATTAACTTGCTCGTATTTCTGAGAAATCTCGAAATGTTCACACACATTTGATATATACACCCCTCATAAACATATGTGCTCATGCTTCACACATACAAAACATAGTATCAATTGCACTATGCATGTCTTTATGCTCATAATCATTGTATGTTATATATATATATATATATATATATATATATATATTTGTATGTGTGTGAGTGTGTGTGCGTGCAGAAATCCTACATTAAACATATATTTATCCAATTGTGTTTACAACATAACATTCATATGAAAACTTTAAATGGATCAGTATGCCTACATAATGTTTATATATAACGATTTATCCATTTGCATATGTCCAGAAGCAACTAGTATATTATATGTCTATAAGCAACTATCATATAATTAAAGTAAAATAAATACCATTTGCATATCCTAATGTCAAACACAAGGTAAGTAGGTATTGATAATTATAAAGTGTCACTCTATTAGCCTATCATTATTCAGCTATATTTAAAAGCAATAATCTTTCATGTATATCACTATATATATATATATATATATGTGTGTGTGTGTGTGTGTGTATGTGTGTGTGTGTGTGTATGTGAGTGTGTGTGGACAACCTAGATTTAAATGTTCAATCACAACAGATATATGACATATTTCAGTGTTCATGTATATTCCTATACATGCAAATCAGATGGAATAAAATAAATTAACATACATAAACACATTTTGATTGCAAAGTAGGTATACCTGTTTTGAAATTGTTTCTCTATTCAGTTTCCCACATCAATTCATGTTTCTCTGGCCTCATTAATATCAATATTGATATTGTAAATAAGGGTCATGTTCAACTCGATCATTGATGGCCTAATACAAATTTTTTGCAATCTCGATTATTGATATTGATGGGACTAGTATGCCTAAAATAAATTATCTTCATCCCTTCGGGCGATCAGTTAAGAAGAAACTGAGTTTTAATATGTTACATAATGCTTCTCCTGAGCCTACAGAGAATATTTGTATGAAATGCATCAGATAAGTGACACTCTTTTAGCTAGACAATTTCAGTATTCATGTGTACTCCTATACATGCAAATCAGATGGGATAAAATAAAATAAATTAACATACATAAACACGTTCTGATATACATGCATAATATCACATATTGCAAAATTCATATACTGCTTAAGTCATATGCTGCACAATTTATATACTGTGTAACTCATCTATATAATTCATGCATTGCAAGGTTTATATATATATATATATATATATATATATATATATATATCAGTGTAATATGTTTGCTGCAGGTACTCAATCAAGCAATTTAAATGAACATGTTAACATTTAAAATCAATGTCCAGATTAAATTCTAATCCATATAATTTAGGTAATCAACATATATATATATATATATATATATACACACAAAACAGGTTCAAAACCCATTCAATTCAGATGCAAACAACATGGAAGATATTTTAACAAGTATAAACACCATTTGCTTTCATGCATTCTATTATTGAAACATTTATATGTATCTCTAGATCTAAATTTGAAGCATACAGGGGGCCATAAGCATATAAATTTAATCTGGTATACCTTTAAAACCCAGAGTTCAAATGTAACTTAAAAACTCAGATATAAAATCCATTTACAAACATTGTTTGCAGAAATCAACTGTTTTGGTTTGTGGTTGCAGAAATCAACACGCAACGGATTTTAACTATTCAAAACCCTAAACGATAGGATCCAAACAAAATTAGATAAATCAAGTTTAATTTTATACCTTTCTAACTTTAGCGATTTCACAAACTTGAATATGATTTGGAATTGAATCAAATCGCTTTGTAGCGTCGCTGAGATGCACCACCTCTACTGGTATCCATACGAATGTTGAATGAGTTCTTCTTTACGAAATCATATTGAACTAAAAAATAATAAGCGGTAGATTGAAAGTGGTTAGAAGCTAGGGTTTTTTTTGGAAAAAGGAAGAAAAAGGAACGAGGGTTAAAAGATTTTAAGTATGAGGGGAGAGGAATAGAGAATAAGTCGGTTACGTTTACTTTGGACAGGCGGACTTATATTTACGAAGAGGCGGGAATGTGAAATATTTTTTGCCGCGCTTATATCATTAATGAAAACACTCTTGCTACATTTGAAAATAAACGTCACCAATTTTTGCAACAAAAAATTATTTTTCTTGTAGTGACGATGATAAAACTGTCCACCTATTCAAGTCATTTTTAGCCTATAACCATTGAATAATTAGCAAATACTTTATTAAATCTTTTGCTTCAGGAAACAAGTTAAATGCTATTTGTAAAATAAAGGATTTCAGGAAGTCTCTCCTTGTAGTTTATATATTTAGGTATCAATTTATATTCGAGTACTATAAACATAGCCAGGATAATATTACATTTTGCATGATAAACATGAACATATTGTTTTTGGCCATACTAAGATTCATGTTCGTTTCTCTTATTCATATGTATAACTACCTGTTTATCCATAAATATTTAAACACATATTAACAGATTAAATTTAACATGAGGGTCGGTCATACATGGAAGAAGTGGTCGGTCGTTATTTAAATCATATGTGGGTCAAGCGAGACTACAAAATTTAGAGACAATAGCTCGAGCATCATGTAGGTCGAACACCACTCAGAGTCGAACACCAATCAGGACTCGAATAGGTAAGGGTCGAACATCAAGGGCTGGTCGTTCGATATCTGGCCCGGTCGAGCAACATCATTGTTCAGGATTGAACATCAGTAAGGCTCGAACAGAATGGCTCGAACAAACAAGGTTGGTCGGGTGTGGTGGCTCGAGCATGCTTCCCTCGGTCAGTCGAACATTGATTCATGAAAACAGCCGGATACAGCTGTCAACAGCTGGCAGTGGCATTTCTGTAATTTCTCATATGTTCGACCCACAGCCTGCATATGCACATTTCAGCTCACCACTTCATTCCAACTTCTCCTATAAATAGGCCATGGCTTTCCTACTTTTAGAGATCAATTTTTACCACCACGAAAGGCTGCCGAATTGCATTCTCTCCTGATCCAAGAGATTCTAACACCATCTATTATCTCAAAGTGAAGATCAAGCATTGAATTCATCATGAAATCCACCAAAAGAGGTCAAGCATCTTAGTGATTGAAGATTCTCCACAATTTCTCCTTACATTTAACAAGATCCATCTAACTCTTCGCTGATTTGTATTGATTTGAGTGAAGACTTTGTGTAATGGGAATATGAATGTATTTTTGAGTGATTCCAAGCTTGTAACTCTTGAATTGCTAACGTAAATCTTTACCAAAGTGGACATAGATCTCTCTTGAGATCGAACCACTATAAACACTTTGTGTCTTTTACCTTTCATTGCGATTGTGGCCTCTTTTCTTACCGATTGATGAAGTGCCTTTGTGTCATCTTTAGTGTTTAAACAAATTTCGATTTAAACATTTGGCACCAACCGTGGCGCCGCATTAGCTCTTCCTTTTCTCTCACATTCTCTCACAAGGTTGAAGGCCTTGCATTGAAGTTCTAAGCCTACTTCAACCATAAATCCTATGAATCTACAATCTAAGCCAGTCGACGAACTTTCCTTCAAATCCAAGTCCTTGTCTCAAATCATGGGTAGACTATCGAAGAAGACTGTTAGTAAGACAGTCGAAGAGATTGACAACGCTGCCAACAACGAAAATACTCCGCTCACCAACCAATTCGAAGTTGGGGAAACTTCTAAGGGTTGAACGACTGTAACGAGAAGAGAGTTGGATGAAGTTGTTGCGGGTTTAACAAGACAAATGGACATTGCAAACAATGCCATGCTTAAGAAACTTGAATCTATGTTCGCCATGCAGGCCACTACAACAAATATTACCATGAACACCACTCGTGTTAAGTTTGCTCAGACATATTATACAGAAAATACGGGCTCATCCTCCTCAAGTCCAAATCGAGGGGATTCTGTCCAAGAAGTTGTAGATCCTAACGATCCTCAACATAAAGAAGCTAAACCATCTATGCGTAACTGCCCCGATAAAGCGGCGTCTCGACAAGCGCTTGGAACCACCAAAGGGGTACCTCCCCAAGAGGGAGGGCCAGGGCCCGGGAATCCAAACCGAAACCGTTCACCTAGGCAAACATCTGGCAAGGATGATGGCGTCTGCCCCGGGGACCAGCTCAACGAAGAGGAGTACATATCGGAAATGGTCCGCAAAATCATGGAAAAGAGCTTGAGAAAGCAAGACGATGAGAAGGAGTGGGGGTTCGCTCCTACCAAAACCCCACTCACGGAGAGGATCAAGATGGCTCTATATCCAAATAAGTTCAAACCCTCGTCGGTGCAAGCTTACAATGGGACTAGTGATCCCAACGTGTTTCTGTTCAAATATGATCAACATATGGACGGAGCACGCGCCACAGACAAGCTGAAATGCTTGTAATTTCCAACTTACCTTGAAGGGGTGGCTTCACTTTGGTTCACAAAGCTACGACCCAAGTCTGTGGATGATTTTGCCACCCTAGCCAAACTATTCAGAGAGCAGTTCAGACTCCAAGCTACAAAGGTGCGAGATGTCGTGGAGTTGAACGAGCTTGAGCAAAGGCCAGGAGAACCCATCAGGGCCTTTCTCACCCGCTTCAATACAGCTGCAGCCGAGGTTAGGAATTATGAGCCTCGTTTGGCTTTAATGGCTTTGAAGGGATCCATAAACAAAAAGAAAGCTTGGACGATGGATTAAAAAGGAGAAGCCAAGTACGCTTGAGGAATTGTTTGACAAAGCTGAGGAATATATAGGTGTGGATGAGGATCCGGCCTATGCTCTAGATGTTCCTGAATGTAGCACACAACCCGAAAAGAAAAATAATGATGTAGAAGGCGGCCATAAGAATCCAGGGGCTCAGAAAAGGGGCAATGATGGAAAAGATAATCGAGCCAACAAGAAATTCCATTTCTTTAAAAATTCAAAATTGACTCCTTTGAACAACATCGTAGAAAACATCTTCACGGCAACTAAAGATATTGAAGAATATCCGACACCGAAGCAAGAAAAGGTCAGTGATGCTGCGATAAAATGAGGAAGATTCTGCCGGTTTCATAACCAACCGGGCCACAATACGAATGAGTGCAGACATCTAAAGAACCTTATTAAGGAATTGATAAGGATGAACAGACTCCAACAGTATACAAAGAACCCATAGAACACTCAAACCACTCAAGGACAAGGAACATTTGTGGGGCAGCCTAGACAGAACGAAAGTGCTCCGGTTGATGTCATTCCAAGACTGATCGTCAATACCATTTCAGGTGGGCTTCACCCATCCTGAAGAAGTTGGGGGGACATTGTGAAATACAAAAACGAGATGAAGAACCTTCCTAAAGAAGAAGAACTCATGATCATGGATGAATCCTTTCTGGCAAAGATGCCAAAGACTCCATGGGATGATATTCTGTTCAAGGAAAGAGATTCAGACGGATTGCTAACACCAACGGTAGATCCACTAGTGATCACCATCAGTTTGGGTCTAGCCATAGTCCGAAGAGTCTTGGTTGACAGTGGGGCATCCGTCAATGTCCTTTTCACTAATGCATTCAATAGGATGAACCTTTCCATGGATGACGTGAAAGCTTGTCATAACAAGATCCACGAGGTAACCCACTCAACTAATTGGCATCATCAACCTGCTCATCGAACACGGAGAAGGGAAACAGAAGGTTGCCATAAAGTAAGATTTTTTCATAGTAGATGAGCTTTCGGCATATAACGCCTTCCTTGGGAGACCAACCCTCGTGGCCTTCAGAATAACAATGGCCCCATGGTGCCTGACTATGAAGTTCCCTACTGAAAATGGAGTCAGCATGATTAAAGGCGACCAACAAGCAGCAAGGGAATGTTATATGGCGGAACTTGTTAAAGCTAGAAAGAAGGAAGTGAAGAAGGATGTGGATCCTCCGCTCCGCATTCATGACCCCATTATAGTTATTAGGGCGGGGCCCTCACACTGGCGAGCACAACAGAGCTCAGAAAGAGATCGATCCAAGGAAAGCCAGTGTGGAGGAAGATAGAGCAGCACTAGCTGAAGCCACAATCTCCATCCCAGTGCATGATAAAGATCCCGACAGAGTCTTGAAAATGGGTTCTCAGTTGGGCCTAATGCCGTAGAAAGATTTAATCTTTTTTTTAAAGGCAAATTTAGATGTTTTCGCTTGGACACATTACGATATGTGCGGAATATCACCTGATGTAATTGTGCATAAGTTGAATATTAATCCAAGTTTAACTCCAGTAAAATAAAAAAGACAAATTCAAGGACTTGAAAGATCTGTAGCATTAAAAGAAGAGATGGATAGGTTATTCGAGAATAACTTTATATGAGAATCTACATATCCCGATTGGGTTTCCAATCCAGTTCTTGTTAAAAAGTCCAATGGTAAGTGGAGAGTGTGCATAGACTATTTGGACCTCAACAAGGCATGTCCCAAAGATAGCTTCCAATTACCTAGAGTTGATCAACTTGTTGATGCGATGGTGGGGCACGAATTGTTATCCTTTATGGACACATACTCCGGATACAATCAAATTATGATGCACAAGCCCGACGAAGAAAACACAAGTTTCATAACGGATAGAGGCTTGTATTGCTATAAGGTTATGTCGTTCGGACTGAAGAATGCAGAAGCAACATACCAGCGCCTTGTGAATTCCATGTTCAAATCCCAAATTGGAAACACGATGGAAGTCTACGTAGATGATATGCTAGTAAAATCAAAGAATGTTGATGATCGTCTGGAAAATCTGGCTGAGATGTTTCATATCCTCAGAAAATATGGGATGAAGCTAAATCCGCTCAAATGCTCATTTGGAGTTTCATCGGGAAAGTTTCTCGGGTTCATAGTCAACGCTAGGGGCATTGAAGCGATTATTCCCAAGTCACAGCCTTACGGGAAATGCGTACTCCAAGGACAAAGAAAGAGCTTCAAAGCTTAAATGGGAAAGTAGCTGCACTTAACTGATTTATCTCTAAAGAAACGGATCAGTGCATTCCGCTCTTCGACGCTCTGAAGAAAGGAAAGAAAGATTTTTAATGGACTCCTGAATGCCAAACTGCCTTTGAAGAGTTGATTAAGCACATGGAGTCACCACCAATTCTCTCTAAACCTGAAGTATAGAGAAGCTGTTCCTATATTTGGCTATCTCATCACACGCCCTAAGCGCAACGCTTATCCGGGAAGATGCCAAGGTTCAATGGCCAATTTATTACATTAGTAAAAGGCTCGCTGGGGCAGAACTAAACTACCCAAAGTTAGAGAAACTTGCGTATTGTCTGCTTATCGCCTCAAAAAAGCTAAGGCCATATTTCCAATCCCATCCTATAAAAGTTCTCACTGACCAACCGCTAAGACAAGTTCTCTTTCACCCAGAAACTTCGGGAAGGTTATTGAAGTGGAACATTGAGCTTAGTTAATATGACATCACTTATCACCCTCGAAGAGCTACTAATGGGTAGGCTTTAGCGGATTTCATTGCCGAGTTCATGGATAGGGGAAAGGAAATAGAGGAACTAATAAAAACAGTGTCTAGCTGGAAGCTATACATCGATGGATCCAGAAATGATTACCGTTCAGGGGCCGGAATTGTCCTAGAAACTCCAGATGGCCATTCCTTATGTTACGCCTTAAGGTTGGAATTCCCATCGACCAATAATGAGGCCAATATAAAGCACTGATCGTAGGGCTAAAACTAGCAAAGGAATTGAATCTGAGAACTTTGCAAATCCTTAGTGACTCATAGCTGGTAGTATGTCAAGTCCTAAAAGAATTCCAAACCAAACTTGGAAACCTTCCCGCTTATCTTACCAAAGCTTTGGAACTTCTCAACGATCTTGACTAATACACTATATCTCACATTCCTAGGGAGGAAAATTCGAAGGCAGATTCTCTTGCCAAGTATGCCAGTTCCTCAGATGCACAGTTGTTGGGTTTGATTCCCGTTGAAGTTCTTTCAACTCCCGCCATTGAAGAAGTGGATATTGACTGGATTATGGAGACTTTCGAAGAACCTGTGTCATGGATGACCCCGATTAAGGAGTATATCCTCAAAAGGAACACTTCTAGAAGAGCCAAAAAAGCGAAGGAAGATATTGCGCAAAGCTCCATTGTACCTTATCCAGGACGGGAGGTTGTATAGGCAAGGATTCTCCATGCCACTGCTATGATGTGTAACTAAGGAGGAGTCCAGAGCAATCTTAGCAGAATTACATAAGGGAGAATGCGGAGGTCACACATGCGGTCAAACACTGGCCAAGAAAATTCAGCGATATGGCTACTTTTGGCCAGATGTGAAGCTGGATGCAATGACATATGCTAAGAAATGTGACGGATGCCAAAGATTTGCGAAGATTCCAAGGGCACCTCCCACAAAATTGACTCTAATGTTAGTCCATGGCCATTCGCCGTCTAGGGCATAGATTTGATTGGAGCATTGCCTACAGCTATGTCGAATATGAAATATGCAATCGTGGCAGTGGACTACTTCACTAAATGGGCCGAAGCTGAACCATTAGCAACTATTACCTCGAAGAAGGTGATCAACTTTTTTTTAAAGAACATTATTTGCCGATTTGGGGTACCTCAGAAAATAATCACCGACAACGGAACTCAATTCGAGAGCAGTGAATTCCTAGATTTCTGTGCTAAATATAAGATTAAGAAGAGTTTTGCAGCTGTTGCTCATCCGCAGGCCAACGGGCAAGTCGAAGCAATCAACAAAATTTTGAAGTCAACCATCAAGAAGCGTCTTGAAAAAGATAAAGGTGGTTGGGTAGACGAGCTTCTCTTGCACTATGGGCATATTGTACAACTCATAAAACTACGACTGGGCTCATTCCATTCTCACTCGCATTTAGATCCGAGGCTATGATTCCGGTGGAGTTGGAAGCTCCCACTCACCGAAGAATCCACTTCAACCAAGAGGAGAATGAAAAACTACAGCTTGAAGCACTTGATTTGCTTGAAGAAAAAAGAAAAGAAGCAGAACTCAGAATCGTTGCGCATCAAAGAAGGATAGCTTGTCATTTTAATGCTAAAGTTAAACGGAGAACCTTCCAAGTTGGGACCCTGTTCTAAAAAGAATCATGAGAGGAACTGGAGTATTCGGACCCAACTGGGAAGGGCCGTATATGATAAGCCAAAAATTCACAGATGGCACATTCGAGTTGAAAACGACGGATGGGATCCAACTTCCGAGAGCATGGAGTAGCATACATCTTCGTCATTACTTCGTTTAATAGTTATTTCATTTTGCAAATTATAAACATCATGCATTGTAAATACCATGCAACATTGTTACAAGTTTTGTACATATTATTGAAAGAAATTGCTTTACTTGTTTAAATCATACATTTGCAAATTCTTGTTTACAAGTTGCTTAAATTCGGTTTTGATTGCAGGTCCCCTAAAAGAACCACTACACCATATATGCTAATTAGGCTGTGTTTTTAGCGGTATCTAAAGCTCTTAAACACGGCAAAAGGCAGTATCAAAAAACGGCGTGTTAAAATTTTAGATACGGCTACATATCGTATCTCACTAGTGATAACATACGGCTACTAGCCGTATCTAAATCATATTCAAACACAGCCTTTAAACATATCTAATTATATCTGTGTGTGCACATATTTATATACGTGCATATATATATATATAAATAGAAATTGTAGCACATATTTTTCATAACACAGCATATATACCACGATTTATACACAAGAATAACACAATATATATATACTTAAAGCATTAAAAAAATTCATAACACGAACGAAATGTATAATATACAAACATATACAAAGGAAACTATCAAAGATTTTCATAATAGTACGAACTAAGAAAAAAAGGTAAAAACATATGATCAGCCCGATATAACTCCAGTCGAGGCTGGGAAGATTGAACGTACATGCTGATCATACCGATGAAATCCATGTGTTTGCTATAAATCAAAGCAGTATGAGAATTAGCTAGCTGATGCTGATAAAGTTTTATAACAACATAAATATTTATATATATATATATACATAGTTTAAAACAAAAGCTTAAAAGGCCAACCTGATGATTGGCAGTAAAACTGAATCGTGATAGCCAGCATGAGTTCCAACTACACAAAAGCACCAAAATCTACAGAAAAAAGAAGTAATTTTATGCCTGGTTGCACACAAAATATCGTGTCTTTATGTTCATACTGATAATAGTGAAGGGCATATCGTGTCTTTGTGTTCGTGTGTGCATATTTGTCAATTATATGTATAACATGTTTATGTAATGCTACTGACATGATTTCATGAACTTGTAACCTACATATCAGCATCTCACAAGCTTTGTGGTTTAACGTGACCTCCAACATCGTATATAGCCGTTACACCTCCCCACTTTTCTATTTTCTCCAACAGGACTGCATATAAATTCATGAAACAAGTTACGAATACTTCACTGGACAAGAGATCGTCATTGTAACTCATTAAAGCATACAGAAATGAGCTAAAATGGAACTTGTTTAATGACATATATACATATACATATATATATATGATATGTAGACTGAAATGTCTTATGTTATTATGTACTGACTGAGTTTAAGTCAAATTACACCAGGTATATGTCTTAGTCAGTACATTGTAACAAGTCAGTACATTGTAATAGTGTAAACTAATATATACCTGCTCCAACGGCTAAAGATATCGAACCATCATCTTCGGATGACACACATACTAGACTTTCAAATTAAGAATTTACTGGGCAATCCACCAGGTGGCTGCATTTTAGCTCACGCGCAGGGTCAGTAATCCATGCTAATTAGTTTCATTCAGAAGTCGAATGCTGCTTCACTTAACCTTTGGAAAAAGCTGCTTTCACTTGCAACTTTCAGTTTCTTTGAAGCAGACTGTGTAGTGCAAGGTAACTTACACTATAGTCTCTGCTACAAAGTAGGGGAAAGTTGCTAGTGAAAGAAGCTTTTTACTAAGGTTAAGTGCAGTAGCATCCGTCATTTGGATGAAGCTAATTAGCATGGATACCCGACCCTACGTGTGAGCTAAAATGCATCCACCTGGTGGATCGCCTAGTAAAATATTAACCATAAAGTCTAGTAATCATCCATCTACAAAATTTTCAACAAACCTGTTAAAATAGTTTCAATACACTTGTTATTTCTCAAAACAAAGTAAACTTGTTATAAGACAACCCAATTTAAATTTCAAACATAAACAAACAAACAGTCAAATGACGATGAAATCATGGTTAAATATTGAACTATAGAATTATCCATTTGCTCAGTTTAAGAAATGGACAACTTTTAGTTGTTAAATAGTTAAGCTATAAATTAGTGACAACTTGTACATCAATGTGGTTACTACATTTCAGATTCAGCGTGGCAAGCGATCTAAAGAACATATCAACAAACCTGTTAAACTCATTGTTATTTCTTTGTTTCATGGATATATATACCGCAATCTAAAATTATACCATACATGTTTCAGTTCAATTCAAATGAAATAGCTAACACACTAACAAGTAGCTAACACACTAATACCATACATTTCTGATTCCAGGGTATAAAAACCAGCTAACACACTAGTACATACCAATTCAATTGAAATAGCTAACACACTAACACAAAGTAGCAATCGGCTTACACACAAAGACTTCAAATTGTTCCCTAATCCCTACTATCAGGCATGCATAACACAATTCAATTGAAACAGCTAACACACTAACACAAAGTAGCAATCAGCTAACACGCAAAGACTTCAACTTGTTCCCTAATACCTACTATCAGGCTTGCACAGCACGATTCAATTTAAACAACTAACAAATTAACACAAAGTAAGGGTCAGCTAACATGCAAAGACTTCAGCTTGTTCCCTAATCCCCACTATTAGGCATGCAAAACACAATTCAATTGAAACACATACCTGCGGTCAACGGAAGGCTACGGAATAAGGGTTGCTGCGTCGAAGGAGAGGGTTGTTCGTCTCTGTCGGTAAGGGAGATTCCAGAGAAAGGTGGAGGCACAATTTGGTGACCAAAAACCCTAATTTGGGTTTTCGGTCACCATTAAAGTAAAACAGAGGGAAAAGGGAGCAACCAAAATTTTAATTCAGAGTGCCTAATGTGGTGCACAATATGATACGCATTCGATTTGGCCAAAAGACGTATCAAATTAACTGATCCAGAGCTTCATTGATGGACGGTTAGATTTAGGGTGTTTGGGGTGGTGCGGATCACAAAATGTAGTTTGATATGGATCTTAGCACTATCAAATATGATATGGCTTTAAACCATATTTTATGTCCGCATCCTGGTGTGTCATATTGGCTTTTATGGTGTAGTGAACGCTGACGCGTCTATGACCTAATAAAGCCTGGTGACCATTACAGCATATCCCGATTCGGATAGCTCAAATGCCCATTGTTCAATGCTTAAAACATCATTCGCAACAAATATGAGGGTGTAAAGCACAACATCGCAAATAAGGGACGCCAAGAATTGAACGGTCAAATGATGCGGCTTTCAAACTACAAATAAAATTATGAGTTTCACCGAAGGGGCATCTTCTTAATTGCAAGGCCCATGGCCCTAGTTCTAATAAGTCGGGGTAAAACCCGATGAACGAACTAGTGTCCGCCCCATGAAACGATGCAACTTTAAACCAAAGACCTCCCCGAGGGGCACCTAGTCGGTCATCAGTGCCATTAATACATGGGATGATTACGACAAACACTGGGCCTTTAAACCAAAGACCTCCCCGAGGGTCACCAGTCGATCGTCGGTACCATTGATACATGGCCTGACTCCGACAAAAACTGGGTTTTTAAACCAAAGACCTCTCCGAGGGGCACCAGGTCGATCGTCAGTGCCATTAATACATGGCCCGATTACGATAAACCTGGGGATTCAAAAGACCTCCTCGGGGGCATCCCACCATAAGCCGAATATCCCAAATTTGGTAAATGATGGACCAAAAGACCTTTTCGAAGGCGCCCTACAAATTCTACAAGTGGCTGAATTATTCAACCACAACGAATAACGAGTTTATAAAAGACCTCTATAAAGGCGCAAAAACCAAAGACCTCTCCGGGGGCACCTGTTCAAATCTGACCTCCGTATGGCCTGAATTTCCAGGCTAGGGAGAAACATGATTGAATATACTAAAATATAAGACCTCTAAAACAGGGGAATAAAAACAAAGATTCACCCTCACAAAAAGGTATGAGCTGGATCAACTAAAACAGAAACCTTTGACCATGGTCATGTCAGGAAATTTTAGAATAGCAAAAACACATGACCAGAAGATTGCAAATGAAGTCGATCACAAAATGTCATGCCAAACCTTTAAAATTTGTGACCAATTTTGGCATGGGGGCATTACTACTGCATTAATGAAATTTGACAATGCTCGCTTAAGCATACCACAAACTCGTCACAATTTTACATCAAAGGTTTAGCATCTACAAGGATTACTTTAACCAATAAAGTTGAATCCCTTGAAATGACTAAGGCAAACTTTATTGCTTCGAAACAGTGACAAGCACAAAAGTGATTACTCATGTGAAAGAAGTCTCAGGTACTGCCCCAGTTAGAACCAAGGAAATTTAACAAAATTGGTCAAGAAAATCCAGCTAATAATGATCCGTGGCTACAACTAAAACCGTTATTCATAAAATGTACCACGAGGTCATTCTAATATCAAACATTGCAATAACAAATGACTTGTAATTAAAATTTGTGTTGTGAACATGAAAAAAAAACAGGTGTGGAATGCAAAACAAGAAGGTACGACAAAGCTAAAGTAAAAAAGATAAAAGTACAACGTGCAGAACACAGTTTCCTTATAGCAACACAGAACCAAATCACAGAATCACAAGTCTAGAGCAAAAGTATCAGACATAAAAGTGCGTAAAGTAACAAGCATAAAAGTAGTAGGCGAGGGCCGACACTCGCATATACAACCGGTCTGAATACGGTAATCAGAAACTAAAGCAAACTCGTGAATACTACTGCTTCTTGCCACCCAACCTCAGAACAGGCTTTGTGGAAGGAGGAGAAGCACTAGTTGGTTGTTTCCCTGGCCCATTGGGACTTTCCTGAGATGAAAAATTGATAACTTTCTTCTTAGTTGCATGCTAATTTCCTTTGCACCCAGAAACTGATGACGCTTTGGATTTGCGCTTCTTTGGGTCCTCGGTCTCCTTATCCGGAGTCTCACCAGTATGCTTAGAATCCTCCTCGCTCAGAATGTAATCCTCATCATCACCTAGGTTAGCAATTGCTGGAATCCGAGTATCCCGAGATCCAGGGGTGTTGAGGGAAAGAAGGGATGGATAACCCGGAGGAGGAGTAGAAGCTGGGGTAAGAGGAACCGACACCAAGTTTGAATCAGTTATAATGGCTTCAGTCGTCATTGCCTTTCCTATAGCAGGGGAGTTTGACGGAAAGATTAGACCAAAAGCTGATGAACAATGAGCACGAAATGCAGACGTCTCAGGGGAGGGCATAGGCAATCTAAGTATAGTAAGGTTTCGATAATTTCAAGTTTACCTGCAGCTATAAGATTAGCCTGAAGATTTCTGTGTTCTTCAATCTCAAATCTGTTTGCATCAGTATCTCCATCTGTTTCGTCATCCTTGTTAGGATCCTTTGCTAAGTTTACCTCGGCATTGTGCTCCTCTAATGCATCGCCTTTTCCTTTCGGAGAAGCAGGAGGATGGGCTGAGAATTGCAAACCGGAAGCTTCAATATTGGCAAGGAGAGTGGAGGTAGCGACATTTGTTTCATCATAGGTTTGTCGTCCTGAAGGCCCAGCCTTATCACCAAGCAATGCTCCCTTCTCCCTCAAAATAATCTTTCCCTTTGCTAAAGCCTCACGGGATGTCTCGTCTAAGAGCTCTTCTATAAGATCTTCCTCACCGCGATCGCCCCCGTCAATCCTGAGAACTTCTTCCCAGACAAGAGCCAAGGTCTCAGCAAAGTCTTTTCCCAAGTAATACAGGCTACCACGACCCATAACACTGTAAACATAAAACTTGAATAAGATCTCCTGGGTATTTGCTTTGACTTTTAAATAAGCATCCACGGCTATAGCTATATCCTCTTCAAGAAACTTAACATTAGTAGTTAGCGTCTCAAGGGATAAGCTTTGAGAAGAAATCCTATGTTGGAGGGTCAAGTTAACTTGTCTTAGAATAGAAGAAGCGCTTTTTTCTTCAGTCAATTGGGACTCTGCAAGCTATTGAGCAGTTTGAGCTTCTTGGACCTGTTTCATAAGCGCATCTTCCTTCTATTTGGCAACAATAAGCTCTTCCTTAAGCTTAGCAATCTCAGCCTTAGAATCCTTCATGGAGCTTTGAGACTTAAGTGCGTGGATTAAAGCAGCCTTGTCATTCTCCAATGTTATAATATGGTTGAGGCAAGTTGAATTAACTCTTTAAAGATCATGAGCGAATGTGTTACAGCTATCAAGCTGTTTTTTAACCTTCTTGCTCAGTTTATCTAATTTGAACTCAGCTTGACTCTTTGCAACATCATATTGAGTGATCATACTGCTTTTTGTACCAGCTATTTCCTCAAGAAGATCCCGCTTGTCATTGGGATGTAAATCCACATTAAAGTACATTCCTCTTAAAACCCATCCTTTGAAGCGCTCAGCAAGCATTAGGCTGGTCGGCCTTATCTTGTAACGAGGCCTATCCATGATTATTTGAAGATCGGAAGAAGTAGGAGCGACTGGTAGAGAAACCAAAGATATGTCATCACCAATGGTTTGATTATCTGGCAATGGAAGTTTGTCCGATTTGTAACGCTTCCCGTAATCACCTTTACCTTTATCGCTCCTCTCTCTCTTCTTCTCGTTCTTCCTCTTTCGCTGTTCTAGTTTTTTCATCCTCTCAGCCTCCAACCTATCAAAATGATCGTGTCTCCACTTCCTTTGCTGCTCGGTTTCAATAAGATCACCAATTCAGTGAGATTGATAAGCGAGCTGTGAATGTTGTGAGAGCTTCGAATGATGGGAAGACTGATGTTTAATAAAGTTTTTGGGATCGAATTGTTGGACACCTTATTCAAAGATAACCTCAAGGGAGCGTCTCATTTCGAACCGGAGAAAGAGAAAAAAAAACAAAATTTCAGTACTTAAGTTAGAAAGTACTCAGGCAAAATAGGAGAAACCTATGCAAAGTATTGGGAGCGTGAGACGTAAGTAAAAGTAAAGGGAATTTTCTTATGAAACGTCAAATAACGAACCAATCGAAGGAGGATCATTTAAGAAAATTCCTATGTCCTCAAGAGTTTTTCCAGTCTTAGTCTTCATAACTGAAACTGTTGGCTTTGAGGTTAATGTATCACTCGGAATAAGATCTTTAACTGAGCTGAGATCACCAAGATTCTTGAAGGTCTCCGACATACCGTCTCCTCGACTGCCTTGGATAATAGGATTTTTGTCATGGTTCTCAAAATTTATTGCAGCATCTCTGGGCTGCTGATTCTCCTCTACATAATTTGAAATCGTTTCTGAAGCGGATTCATCTGCATCAACCTGTTCATTTTCTTCCACATAATCCGGCATAGTAACCTCCTTCCCAGTTTGATCGGGTAAAGCCAAGGGACTCCTATCCTCGCTTTGTTTGGATGCCTCTTCCTCAATGGAAGCTAACATATACTTGGGAGGAGTTTTGCTGCTTCCCGCAGTATCGGAGAATTTCCTCATTCGGGCCTTCTTGGCTAGAGATTTATGGGAAGTATCTTTCTTATCTATCGGATCCGTCCCTAAGGATCGTGAAGGAGGAAGCATGTTGCATCTACGAAGAAACTCCTCTGTAAGCAAGAATTTCCTACTCCTTTCATTCTTAGGAACAACAGTTAAGGCATTAAAGAGATCTTGATCAAAAGGATTATCCTTCTCAGTAGGAATCACTGTAATATAATTACAACACTCAATAGTGGTTTAAAAAGGAAAGTAAAATAAGGAACTATAAAATGAATATATTTACCTTCTTCCATCCAGAAACCATAAAAGTTTGAGAGGAATTTGACAAAAAAGTACTGGTTAGGGAATCCTCGAGCGCTCTCAACCAGATCAGTGATAATCTTAGAACTCCGACTCTCAACAAAGATGATTGAGGGACGATCCTTCTTCGTTCTTTAAAAGAATACAAAGAGCAAATATATTGAAATGTAGGTGCACGCTCTTTGACCCTTATAAACAGTACATAAAGACTCACTAAGGAAAGGTAACCATTTGGGTGTAGCTGATATGGGGCAATGACCAAGCTCCTAAGAATTGACTCTGTGTAAGGATTAAAAGGAGGGATCGCTCCACTCATCAGCATATATAAGTTTACTGCAACATATCTGGTAGGAGGAACATCGGCAAACTCACCTTTTCTAGGGAATCTGGCCCCTTCTTTTTCTAAAATCCCGTGTTCCTTACACAATTGTTGGAATGAGCTAAAAGAAAGTTCTGTTTTATGTCTTTCACGGGGTATGTGAGAATATGGTTGAGGTTTAGGAAAGGTTTGACTGGCACTTGCCCCAGATGTAGTTCCAATAACTTGCCCAGAACTTCCGACTTCACCAGACATGTCCCCTTCTTTGGGATTCAGGCGTAACTGTTGTCGGGCTAACATTTTCCATATGAACGACTATGCTTAAAAATAAATCGCAGATTTAGCATTGGAAAAACTTGGAAATCAATCAAAACCATAGATTAAATCGCAAGGATGCCAAAGTTATTAACCATACTCGAGCCAAAGCAAGGTCAAGCTCGACCAAACAACATTAGGGTCGAGTGTACCTTAACCTATGGGGGTCGGGCAAGCCTAAATTTAACGACCTTATGCAATGTCAAGTTATTTGAGTTAGACAAGCGAGAAGTTTGTGGAACTGTATTCTAGATGATCAGTCAAGCATGCAAGACAAAAGTATAGTACTAAGTTGGCATATGTGAGCAACAAACTTCAACACGCATTGCAAGTACAAGATTCAACCAAACAATGAGACCACGCTAGTTCCCAAGCAAATCAAATATATGCAAATAGGATCGAGCAAGTTCAACCTAGATAGGGTCGGTCATGTTCAAGCCTTAGCTAGTCGAACATGACCGATTCCATAGGGTCGAACATGTTCAACCCAGACAGGTTCAAGCATGTTCGAGCCTTAGCTGGTCGAACATGTCCGACCTCAAAGGGTCGAACATGTTCAACCCAGACATGGTCGAGCATGTTCGAGCCTTAGCTGGTCGAACATGACCAACCCCATAGGGTCAAACATGTTTAACCCAGATAGGGTCGAGCATGTTCGAGTCTCAACTGGTCGAACATGTTCGAACCTTAGATGAATTCGAGCACGCTCGACCCAAAGTGGGTCGAACAGGACGAACTACACAAGGGTCGAACATGCTCAAAATAAATTTGGGCTGGGCATGTGACATCATTTCAAAGTAAAACCTAGGATATTGCAGCATATACAAATCATTTCTAGAGTTTGGTTTGAAGTTCTCTACACTATGGGCACGACAGAAATGAGTTCAAATGACAAGCGTAAAACATTCAAACACAAGTGTATGGACAAATCGATAAGGTGAAGGAAAATCGTGTGTCACAAGCTTTTAACCAAACATCTAGTGTGCATTAAATACGAATAAGAGCTCAAAGAATTTCTGGATGATTTCAATTCTACAAATACACCCAATTATACAACCATGACCGCGATTCATTTAAATTCAATCCAATTCTCATCAACATCAACCCGAAAGGTCCAATTCATACTTAAGTCGCACTGTGTACATCTCATTTCAGACCCTAGACTTTTACAAACCAAAAACAATGCAAAAAAGAAATGAAAATAACCTTCAAGCTGTAAAGTGTCTTGGATTTAAGAGGGATAGCTGGTCCAAGATGATTCGAGATCGCGTCGGTCTTATTGCGGGTTCGAGTGAGCTTCGCCGATTAATGGCTGGAGTTTCAAATTAAATTGAATTTGGAAGAAGAGAAGGTTAAGGCATTGGGGATTTTAAGGAAAAGAGGCGGCCACCATTAATTGGATTTTTCAGATGAAATAAGCAAAGTGTTGAAATGAGCAAGCCTAAGGCAATATAAAGGGTAAGAAGATGAACAGACGTGTTCGACCCAAGTGGCATGCTCGAACCAAATGCCACGTTGGACCCAAATGTCGTGTTCGACCTAGATGGTGAGCTTGACCCACTTGGTTTGCTTGATCCAGATTACTCGTCCGACCCAGGCTGTCTGTTCGACCCAGTGTTTTTGCGATTATTATCCGAATTAATTGGACTATGTACGATTGTCCTGTGTGAACTTAAATTTAATCTATCGAGATGTGCTATAATTAATTATTTCAAAGCTTGTAAATTTCAATAAATTGGGAAAATTACAAGCTTTGAGGGGAAAATGTTTATCCATAAATATTTAAGCACATATTAACATATTAAATTTAACTTGAGGGTCGATCATACATGGAAGAAGTGGTCGGTCATTATTTAAACCATGTGTGGGTCAAGCGGGACTACAAAATATAGAGACAATAGCTCGAGCATCATGTAGGTCAAACACCACTCAGGGTCGAATACCAGTCAGGAGTCGAACAGGTAAGGGTCAAACATCAAGGGCTGGTCGTTTATATGGCCTGGTCGAGCAACATCATTGTTCAGGATTGAACATCAGCAAGGCTCGAACAGAATGGCTCGAACAAACAGGGTCGGTCGGGTTTAGTGGCTCGAGCATGCTTCCCCCGGTCGGTTGAACATTGATTCATGAAAACAACTGGGTACAGCTGTCAACAGCTGGTAGTGGCATTTCTGTAATTTCTCGTATGTTCCACCCACAACCTGCATATACACATTTTAGCTCACCACTTCACTCTAACTTCTCCTATAAATAGGCCATGGCGTCCCTACTTTTAGGGATCGATTTTTACCACCCCGAAGGGCTGCCGAATCGCATTCTCTCCTGATCCATGAGATTCTAACACCATCTATTATGTCAAAGTCAAGATCAAGCATTGAATTCATGATGAAATCCACCAAAATGGTCAAGTATCTTAGAGATTGAACTCCACAATTTCTCCTTACATTTAACAAGATCCATCTAACTCTTCGCTGATTTGTATTGATTTGAGTGAAGACTTTTTGTAATGGAGAATATGAATGTATTTTTGGGTGATTCCAAGCTTGTAACTCTTGAATTGCTAACAGAAATCTTTACCAAAATGGACGTAGATCTCTCTTAAGATCGAACCACTGTAAAAACTTAGTGTCATTTACCTTTCATTGTGATTGTGGCCTCTTTTCTTATCGATTGGTGAACTGCCTTTGTGGCATCTTTAGTGTAAGAAAATTTAGGTTTAAACACTACCAGACTTACTATCAGATTCACTTTCAAACTCGAGTATAAATTTAGGTTACTCCATGGTTTCGAGAAAATTTAGTTTCGACATCATAGGCATTACATTCTAGCTTAAGATAGAAAAATGATTAATTCATTACACACTACGTATTCAAAGTAGTACGCTAAAACTCATTCAATATTTTAACATCCTTTAACTACTAAAACGACAAAGCATTCATGACATCTTTTCCAAGCAAATTTCTCTTTATTTTACCTAGCTTCTCCTTTTACTACACAAGAATCAAAGGCTGCCTCATCACTGTTGGACCAAAAAGTGGTTCTAATGCCCAATTAACTGATAATTCTAGAAACTATGAAATAAAAAGCAGCAAGAACACAAGATTTATAATAGTTCGACATTAATGAGCCTACGTCCGCTTTATACTTCTTTGATCAATGAATTGAATACAAATACAATGATAATTGCCACTAAATCTCGCTAGTGCAATCAATAATCTCTTCAATTTCTATGAAATAAATTCTAGGATTCGGAGAATAATCTGAAATAAAAAAGAGATTTGTTGATGATGGAGTTTGAGTGTATGGAGAGCCAAAAGATCCTTCAAAATGGAGTGTTGTGGTGTATTTATAGCCATAGAGCATGGTCAGATCGGATGCCGCGTGGGCCCTATCCCGTAAATTTCGGGTTCGGGTGCTCTACGATGAAGACAACACATCGACGATGTGGGAAAGTGTGTGGTAACAGCTCCGGATTTATAGTATCGTGGTATGTAACTGTTTCGAAGGATATAATCATCAGTTCGGTTCGGTGGAGGGGGTTCCAACCCAGTCCGCTTTTCTTCGATTGAGTCTGGTCTTTTGCAAATGGATGAGAGGGAGTCGACCCGTGATCTTTGATCTGAACCATGCAAGAGTGAAAATGGTAGCCGATCCGACTTGGAACTTTATCTTATATTTGACTCAATGAATTCTTCTTATCGGTTTGCAATGCCTTTCGCCCTCAAGTGTATTCATCTTCTGAGCTTTGTATAGCCTGGTTACAAAGCAGGCTAACATTTTTTTCCCCTCAAATTATGTTTCAATGGAAATGAGATGTGCTTTGAATCAGATAACCTGTCTATTCTTGAATCGGTAGCAATCAATAATTGTCTCTGTCTGAAGAAACGCAACACTTGGTGAAATCACACTTCCTAATTTGTACGTCATGTATAAATAGGAGATCTGATTTATTGTCATCCCTATTGTACTAAACATCTCGACGCTTTCAACTAGGGTAATCGAGTTTTCAGGTATGTTCTCCGACCCATTTTTCTTCAAAAAGTTTTAATTACTCAATTCTACAAGAATTATTTCAGTTGTTTATCATCACGCGTTTACATAACTACAAGTGAATTCCTCGAATCCCCTTTGTTTTTAATCGGGTTCAAGTTCATCTATACGTTCTTGGATCAGTGTCCACATGGTGGTTCGGTTCAAGACTTCTTGACCCGCTTTCATACTTGATCTATTGCTACTGGGCCGCGTCCAATATTTCAACTAAAGGATCGATTCGGCCTTTCTTGTCAGAGGAATACGAAGAGCCCTCTCATCCTACTATATAATATGTTCTCCTCTTCCTTTCTCATTTCTTACTGTTGTCTCTCTTAACCTTACTAAGAAACCCTAACTTCCCAAATCTTAAAAACTCATTCAAAATTTCAATCAAACTTGTAGGTGGGTGTGAAATCTTAATCTTCTTGATCTAATCACCATTTCCGTGTAATTGATACTCAAAGTTTGTGTTGATTTGTGTTACTTTGGTTAAATTGACGGTGGAATTAATGTCGATACCACCTGGAATGTCACCGCCAATGGTGATACAATCGCCGCCTCCTGGTGATGGTGTGGTCGAGCTGCGGTCGGTGTCAAGGAATGGGACATTAGGATTGGCTCTTTCCCTTGGTCGAAAAGGAGGGATGATGGAGTCTCGGTTCTTGGTGGAGAAAGGGAGGAAGAAGGTGTTGAATCAGATAGGATAGGGACGGTTCGGGTCGAAAAGGCTAACATTAAAGGAGGTTTCAAAAATGTTCAGGTGAAAGACTTGAGTTCCAAAGGGTTGGATTGGTTCGGTTCGGTGCTGATCGATCTGAACAGATTTAATTTCACAAGATCTGATCCGAGCCGACCTCGCTCCTCTCTTAGTTTCGAACTGACCTGACGAGCTTATTCGAACATTTTTGTTTCGACACGATGCCTGCATGTAAACCTCTGATCTGACCCATTGTCTTAATACTCGAACCTCCGAACCGATCCAATTGTATTTCTTATGGAACACACGCACCACTTAATCTATCATTCAGACTTAGTTACGACTAAAGCCTTGACAATGTGGATTTGCAACATAATTTCACATATAACTTAACAACAATCAATACTGTGTTTTCTTCATGGATAGTGAGGATAGAGCCTTTAGAACTAGATATTCCGTACTAAATGAACATATGATTGCTTAATTTTCCTTTATACTGCATTCTACTTTACTTACTTTGTATTTTCTTATTCCAGCATTGCACATATTGACACAAAATCAGCACACATACATACACGGGAGGAACGGGCAATCATACACTAATTTCTGTCATCTCTTGGATGATATAGCGATTATGTCTGGAAGACACTCAGCTAGATTGGTTGAGAGAAGAGAAGCTGTAGGGCCAACTAAAAACCCCAATTTCGAAGATGTTTCATCTACTTCGGACTTAGAATGAGATAGCGCGTGCTCAGACTATGAGATAACTATTCACAAGAGTGGTGAATCGTCTGGGAGTGAGGTTTCTGTGGATGAAGAAAAGGAAGGAGGAGTAGGTGACAATTGCGCTTCTGATGAATTTGAGAGTGAAACCATCATAAAAGCACCTACGGATTTGATTCGGTCGATGATTGATGATCTCAAGCTTAGACGACTATGTTTAAAACATGGAATTCTCCAGAAGGACACCGAGGTGGCTACGGAAATAGATAGGCCTCATAATCCACTCGAAGGACACATGGCGATTAGCCGGTTGATGTGTATTGTAGGAGCCATTCCTCCGTTTCCACCATTCATCATGGATTTTCTAAGACGGGTGCAGATTGCCCCTATGCAACTCTATCCCAATGCTTATGCCTATCTGTATACATTGTATATCACCTATAGGGAAATTTTGGGGATAGGGCTTACTTTTAAAGATGTAAACTTCTTCTACCATTTCAAACACCAAACAAAGGAAACTCCGTCTTTCGTGTATTTCGAGTCTATGCCAAAAAAGAAAATTATTGATGAGCCATTCAGCAGTAAAGTAGGTGATGTGAACCCCGAATGGTACTATATCAAGCACTAACCGAGATGCGCTAGGTGATGGCTCCAATCAAGTAAGTTTCAGACTCAACTGTTCTGACTTTAATTGTTGCCGTAAATGTACTGACTTGTATTATTCTTTCGTAGCTGCTAACCAGAAAAAGGAGGTGCACCAAGTGCACTTGGATTGTATGAACTGTTTTCTTAATGGCGACCAAAAACTATTAACCATCATAGAATGTCTAGTGGACGACTATCTTTATCATCACCATCTACTTGCTATGACTCAGAGCATAGGCCATGGGAATGGTCCTTATGTGTATGTGCCCCCAGTCGAGGGACAGGCTGCAACTTTAGTCGAGATGGGAGAGAGTTCGAAAGGTCAAGTACTCGTAGGCTTCAGTCAAGAATTGCAATTAAAAGACAAAGAAACAATATAGGATGAGGCTCCAACTATGCCCCAAAAAATCCCTTCACCTATGCCAATTCAATACGATGCACTAGTGAATATATCCGTCGGAGATAGGCGACAGTATGTTACTCCTGAGGACGCTGCTACTCCTGAAAGACGAACTTATCCAAAGACGCCACCATAAACCAAGTCTCAAGTCGATGATACTCTTATAGACGGGTCCATATATCAGGGTTTAGGGAAGCTTCCGCTACCCGATGACATTTATACTTCGCAAGATATTGGAATAGGGTCTTTCTTTCCTACTTCCGAGGTAGATGTTACTCCCGTGAAAGCCGGAGAGACTATACAAACAAGCCGAGCGTCAGGCTCTTGTTGTTGGGGGGATCACTTAGGACATATGCACTACACTTGTATTGCACATCACATCACTTGTGTATCGTAATAACCCTGATTTTTAATGTTTACTTATGTCATTTTGTAGGAAAAATGACGTGCCACCGCTACCCTCTAGAGATGTTCGCTCAAGTATGCCTAGGTTCGATTCTGATACGGAGCATGATCGGGATTATGGTCGCGGGAGAGATAACAGGAGACATCATGATTCCAACCGTCCTTATTCGTCATGTTCCCTTTCTCCTCGTCGGTCGGATATTGATAAGCATAAGAGCCACTAGGACCGTCGTGAAGGAGACAAATCACCACCCAAGGCTCCAACTCCCCGAAGGAAAAACACCATCAGGAAAGGCCACCACCAAAGCATTTCGACCCACAGGATAAAATCAAAGCTTATGAAAAAGGGAAAGAGAAGAGTAAAACGGCCCTCGTACTTACTGAGCGACGAAAAGTCGAACTATCAATAACGAAACCTGTGACACTTGACTCCAAGAATAAAGCAAAATTGAAAATTTTGAAGAAGCAATTTCCATATCATCACTTAGAGAATATGCTTTTCGTTCCTACTCTCGAGCCAGTGCCTCCAAAGTGGGCGGGCGAAGTTAAGGCTAAAATAGACTTGATGGGTAAGCAGTATAAGGAAATGTACAAGTATTCACGAAATCTTTCTAAAATAATCCGACATTTATTAACCGATGTGGGTCACATGTTGAGGATGCATAAGCGAAGCTTGCCCTTGCACAGCGCGATGTTGACAGCTACATGAGACAATATGAAGAACTAAAACAACATTACCATACCGATCTCAAATCTCATAGCCAGGAATGTATAGACTTGAAGAAGAAAATTGACTACGCTAAGTTTGAGAGTATTGAGGCGAAGTCAGCGTACACCCACCTTGAGCAAGAGAAGGCAGAGTTATCAAAGAAGTATGTTGATCTAGAAGCCAAGTTGGAGGAAATTGAATCAAGGGCAGTTCTAGTTGAGGGGAACGCAAACATTGCTATTAAATCTGCCGAAGATGCTAATGTACAACTTGCCAAAGCCCAAAAAGAATTAGATAATTATAATTAGCTCATGGTTGAGTTCTTTGCTCAAATGATAAGCTATTATGACATTTCCTGGATTAAAGACTATCCGACGACTTTGGTCTACGAATGGGATCAGGTTGTTGACTGGGAGAAAAAACAGCTTAAGGTGGACACCATTGATGAGGAAAAACTTATGGAGAAATATCTAAAGGGTAAGGAGTTGGAACGCTCAGCTGAACAGCGTATACTAATTTCTTCTTTTATGGAGGAGGAAACATGTCGGATCAAGGGAAAAAATACTATCTAAGTTGGTTCTTCATCAGCTTCCTTTGGGGGTACTGAAGAGAGGGGTATGATCCCGAGAATCCAGGACTCCCCAAGGCAACTCTCCTGACTCCAATTGTTGAAACAACTTCAGAAACTCTTGCCGCTCATGTTGAAAAGTCATCTGAAGGTATCTCCACCTTTTTTCCTTAATTTTGTTAAAGCTATCTCAACTTTTCGTCATGTAGTTGGGCAAACGATCGAAGAACCCAAGTTTTCCGCTGATCTAATAATTGTTGCTTCTCGTTCTTTAGGTGCAAAGCCTGCTGAGAAGACCGAGGAGAAACAAGAAGTCGCTTATAAAGCTATTGTGCTGTCCAATACTGAGACTCCCAAGGATGGAGATATGACAGAGGCTCTGAAGGACGATGAAGGCAACGATGGAAACGAGGGAGATGAAGATGTAATTGTAACTGGAGGCTCAGAAGAGGCTGACAACTTGACATTAGCTAAAATGAAGGCGAAGACTAATGAGCTTCTCAAAGCTAAAGTCGAAGAAGAGCCCCTAAATATTGATACCATACAGGCAGTCCCTCTCGGGCAGAAGATAGTTGTTAAACTTTCAAAATCAATCACCTCTCAGCTAGAGTCTCGGTCCTCTATCACTCCCTAAGATTCTCCTCGGGAAAAGAAGAAGTCAAAGAAGCGCATCCTCACTGATGCTGAGAAGTAAGAAAAAGAGAAACAGAAAGCTATTTGAAAGTCCAAGCCCTCTCCGAATCCAAGTGAAATTTAATTTAGTCTTTTCATTTTGTTTTCCACTAGCCTGTTGTTGTTATAGCGAGTGCGGCCCTCGCATCTTTTGACTAGTCTCCTTATGTAAACCTGCACTTATGTAAATAAAGTTGTTTGTTTCCCTGCAATGTCAAATATTTGCAAGTTTGTCATTTGTTTCAATCAAGTGCATTAGTAGCCAAAACGTTATTACTCTAAGTAACAAATGGTAAATCACATCACAAATCAAACAAAAAGTCCCATATGAGCTTCCCTGCAAACAATAATCTGTGCAATATATAAAATCATTACTAAACTAAGTATTAAACAATAGGGGATGTGATGTGTATGTGTATACCCCCAATCAATCTTGAATATAATGCCTAGCCAGGGCTTGTTCAGGATTGATTAGGATCGATATTAGATTGCCCCCAATCCTTTAGTGGGGTAAGGATCCTTTCTTACTGACACTCGTTCTCATAGTCTTTATACTCTCATGTCGTATGCGCAAGTTAAAGTGTGGTCAAGGCGGTCTTTAATCGTGGTGCACCATCACGCCTTAGGGAAGTCATCTTCCCATCCTTTATACTCTGTCTCGAGTCACAAGAGTTAGAGTCTGGGATGCCATTTTCCCGTCCTTTATATTATATTACGCAAATGGTCATCCTGTTCGCTTCGGCTTTCCTTCTACACCTAATTCTTTGGGGGGAGTTTCACCAGTTTGAGTGTCATACTCTCTCTCAACTCTAATTCAAGTTCTATATTTTTTAAGCCCAGAACAAAACAATCACAAGATATAAATAAATAAATGCAATAAAGGTAAATGACATTATTTTTATAGTGGTTCGGCCAAATAATTGCCTACATCCACTTTATAATCTTTTTTTATATCAACTAGACTGTTCAAAGCAAGTCGCGGCTTTGTACATAGTTTACAAAACAAAAGAAACAATACAATCTTAAGTTCAATAGTGCCACAAGTGTTGGGCATTCCAAGCTCTGGGGATTTCATCACCATCAACGGTCGTTAGCTTGAAAGTTCCTTTATAAAGTTTTCGCTGAATGGCATATGGTCCTTCCCATTTCGGACCCGGGAACACAGGGGTCGGGAAGACACGTTTCAAAACCAAGTCTCCAGGTTCAAAGGTTCAGGGTCAAACGTTTGTAACAACCCGAATTCCCAAAGACCAATTTTTTTTCTTTAAATTTCTAATCTATCGAAGCCCGTGTTGGTCACTCTGGTATCCTGTAGAAAAGACAGAGATATAAAATATATCAGAGCTAAGAAAATATCTCATAGCGGAATGGATAAAGTATAATATAATCAAAGTATAGCCTTACCTTAGTAATAATACTGCCTAACCAGTATCCAAAGTTATCATGCCTCTGCCATAAATCTAACCCACGGGTATGTTATGAGGAGGGGGTCAAAATACAAGTTCTGGTGACTGGATTTAAACTATACACTTTGGATAATCCTACATATACCATTCAATCACATTTTCTTATTTATTAGGTAACTTGGGTTAACAGCGCACAAGGCTTACACAGACATCGTACCAATTTATTTCCCAATGGATTAACCTAATACAGTATATATGTAGCTACCCCCAATATTAAGGTACATCCTATAGTACCCCACTCGCACGGTCTTCACCGTAATGCCATAGAAATGTACGCAGTCCTTCATCCTACGCCGGAGTGACGTACGTATCTCTATATAACAATGTTACGTTCTGCATAGATCTGCCATTACTATGCTACGTAAACGCACGGACTGCCTCCTTCGATCGAATCAGGTTCTATCACAGAGTAATTCCCTCAAGTCTACAAGACACCACCCAGAGCAGACATGCATGTATCTAGACTTTCCCAAGTATGTATCGTTAATTGTAGCTCAATGCCTTAACCGCACGTATCCTCTAATGTGCACCGAGTTCCGTGGCAGGGCGATACAAAAAACACGGAGCTCGGTTGGGAGCTTTTCCACATCTGTATAGGCCCGTCTCTAAGAGCCTCAAAATACAAATATCCTTTAGGTTTGTTTTTCATGGTGGCTATAGCCCCACCTCGTCCCCTCCATCAACTAGTAAAGACTGCAAGAGCTAAGCGAGTGCCCCTAACAAACAATCTAAACATCCGGTTGGCATCTCCTCTCAACCCCCGTGCCTCGATTGTGAAAGGTTAGTGTTTCCTTGGGTTTAGCTCTAGTCTTTTCGCATCCCACTAGCTGCCGGGTACCCGACGATCTGCTATCCTTATTGATCGTGACCCTCTACCTCCCTGTTGAGGCGATTGCCAAATCATCCTAGTGTCACCTCGTCAAAGCACTCTGACTGCGGAGGCCCACCCACCTGGCAGTTACGCGCAGACCCAACCTCTGAGAGCACATCCTAAATATCTGCCACCACACAGAGGACTACCAGGAGAACCTTACGTATCTCAAGAAGCCGCATGCTTCCCCTTCTAGTCCTTCGGAGCTGACAGAATAATCAGATGAATGTGCGCTCCGCTTTGCTTCATGACTCCACGATGATCTACCCCGTTGGGTTATTCACCCTCAAACGTGCGGACTAGTCCAAGCGCCTCACTTTACTATGTTATTAGACCCTATAATTAAACATTCTTTTATGCGCTTGCTTTACCACATCAGGTTTCCATTTAACTTTGTTATTCCTATTCGCATTGACTTCTTATTCAAGTTACGAAGTTCCTCTTGCTTATTAATTTCAGTCTTATAACTTAACCCATTTAAGCCCATTAATAAGCCCACAACATGTTATTCTCTAGATTGTGACCCAAGGTCTGTAATCCACAATCACTTTATATTCTTGTTGATTTTAAAGTTACAATAACATGTTATACTTAATATGTAATTAAGTATATCTCAATTAACATGTTTTCTGTTTAGCATGTCAGTCATTATTTATGATTAAATATAACTTAGTTCATTTCACAAGTTTGCCTCATTCTTTCTTATTTAATCATAATTAAATTTTACACCGTCACTAAAACTTATCGTTGTTTACTTATTGACTTAGTTCTCTTAACTAAGGTTCACTAATAAGTTTCCTTTCCATTTATTATAACCTAAGTTATAATTTCCACTTGTCCCTAGGACAAGCCTTAACATGTTATTCTTATCAGCAGATTTCAGATTCCAAGATTATAGATTACTTAATTTATAATCAAGTACAACTTCTTACATTTCATAAACTTTCCTCCTTTTATCTACTTATTACAAACAACTGGTTTCAGGTTTTCCCCATTTACTGATTACTTAATTTACAATTAAATGCCACTTATCTCATTTCACCGGTTATCTCATTCCCTTACTAGTTTATTATAACCTAAGCTATAATCTTCACTTATCCCTAGGACAAGTCTACCTATTATACAACATTCTCATTAATGTAATTAATTTATAATAGGTTATTATCATTCCTCGTTCATTTATTTCTTTTACTGTTGTCCATTCATTTTCATTAGTGACAATTAATGTTGTATATTAGTCCTGCTATTTACACACACACACACACACACACACACATATATATATATATATGCACTAGACCTCTTACATTAAGCCTACACTTGTGGATGCTGGATTTGCCGGGCGGTTTCGAGCAGACTTCTACCATAAGTGTAATCTAACCTCATGTCTAAGCGCGGTTACAGTTTCCTATTTACTATAAATTTTCTACATAATTTGTACATTCTTTCTGATCTATATTTACATGTCAGCATATTAAACCAATTTTATGTCGCATGTTCTTTCTAACATACAATTAATTCTATTCTAACATGTAATTGTTTAATCATGTAATTGTTCTCAATTTCTACCGTTAATGATCCAGGTACATAAATGTCACAAGTTAACATAAAATTGAAACAGCAGCAATTGCTACACATATTTTGACAAGTTTATGTTTCAACATATAAATTTTCCAACATATTAATATCTTAGCATATTAATATTCCAACATGTCATATTCGTCACTTTAATCCTTTTATCATATGTTTAAACATTTCAACATATCATATTTAAACATGTCAAATTAACATTTCAATACTTCTAATTATTCTAGCAAATTCACATTGTGCGAAAACGTGGAATGTTAAACGATAATATATCATTATCAAAAATGATATAACTTAAATCCACTCACCTTATTTGCTTTCCAAATCCTGGATCTGGTCCAGATCTATCATTCCATGGTTTTCCCCTAATTGGATTCAGAACCTAACAAACATGGATTCATAATTTTTACTAAAATAAAAAGGTAAGAAAAAGGAAGAAAATTGAATAAACCAGATCTAGAAAATTACCTCACTTCGAATATGATTCTGAAACCTTCTTATTAATCTTCATTCTTTTCCTCCAGATCTTGATTTAGAATTTTCCTAAACTAATTATCTTATTTTCTAAAGAGAATTGAGGAGGAGGAAGAATGGCAGAGCTTAGACGTTGTAACGGCCAGGAAAATTTCGACGCTCGAATTTTCAACAGTAACACGATCCTGTATTACTTGTCAAAAACCCAAGTATTGAACCCTGAATGTTAATAGAAAGAATTTTAGAGCATGAGATAGGAAACATAGAACTATTAGAATAGAAGAAGGAGAACTAACAAGAACATCAGAATCTCACCGCAGAATTCACAAAATACGTAATATATTACATAAGAGGGTCTGATACATCATAGTACATTACCCTAGTAATCATGTATGATGATGATGATGAAGCACTATGATAGTGTACTATGATGTATTAGACCCTCTTATGTAATATATTATGTATTTTGTGAAATTCCGCTGTGAGATTCTGATGTTCTTATTAGTTCTCCTTCTTCTATTCTAATAGTACTATCTTTCCTATCTCATCCTATAAAATCCTTTCTATTAATAGTCAGGGTTCGATACTTGGATTTTTGACAAGTAATACGGGATTTCGTGTTACTGTTGAAAATTCGAGCATCGAATTTTTCCTGGCCGTTACAGACTTTGTCTCAGAAAATGTGAGATTTAGGCTAGGCTCTGCTAACCTATTTATAAGTGTTCAGGATCTTATCGTACACATAGCGCTGAGTCAGCATTGAAACTGGTTAAGAAAACGGTCTAGATATGTCAATGGGGTCGACACTCCTGTATCGACCCCCCGGGTCCCACGAGCAGTTTTGGCGTAGAAATTTGAATTTCGAACGTTTGAATTTCCGAATTTCGAATGTTTGAATTTATGGAATTTATTTAACTATTATGTTCACATGTAATCTTCTTTTGCGTATATACTTCTTCTAATGATCATTTTACACGTATATATACACACAAAACATTTCGTTTCGTTTTCAAAATTCAAACGGTGTTGCACCGTTATTTGATTCTTGCCATATTTCTATGATTGTAGCCTTATCTTGAACTTTATCTCTTGTACATATATTTCTGCACACATATACACATATATTCTCATATATATATATATATATATATTATTTATTTCCTTATATGTATATTTTGCCCTTATATGTGTGTTCTTATCCTTTAAAATTTTGAAACTGTATGTGTATATTTATTTGTATGTTCAGTTGGCCCTCTCTAAAACAAAGATAAAAATTATGTCGCCACAGGGGTTCGAACCCCTGATCTCTATGTTACAAATCCAATGCCTTAACCAACTGAGCTATGATGTCTTTTGTTAATAAGTTTAAAAACAATGGTAGTCATTGTTCTTCTTTTTTTACCTTATTTTCATGTTTTGTTACAATACTTTATTTAAAGGTATATCTTTCATCTTAAATCAGTTTACTGCAATCTATAAGTTTAAACTGACCAGAAAATCGCCACGAACACAATGACGCTAATCTCGTGGCCAAATTCTGAAAGCTCTTCAAATTTCTCTTTTTCTTAAACGTTTATGTATGTGCATATATACACATATATGCATTAATTATTTAATTGTTACAAAATGCGAGGTGTTACATTCTCCCACCCTTAGGAAATTTCATCCCCGAATTTTGTAAGGGTAAAAAATAATCAATTAATCCCTTGCATAATATACATCCATCATGAGTGCATCCAATTTTTGCAAACATTGCACTTGTGCAAAGTGAAATACACATAATAATAAATGTATGCCTAAGCGGTACCTCCTATATGTATGCAATTTTTTCGAAAATCCTTTAAAAACATGATGCTCACATCCTATATATACTGGCAGTTCTACATGAATGCAATATTTTGAACATCAAAAATGTTTTTTCATCCAAATTTTCCCACACTCTTATTGAGCAAGAGCGTAGTTCATCCAATTTTTGCATCCAAAACCCTAGCAAGCAAGTTTATTTTTGGAATTTCATAAAAAATTAATTTTATAAATTCGATTTCTTATGTTACAAAAAGGTGGAAAATGGAAAACTTCACATCTTCCATTTTTCCTTTTCAACCTTTTTCTAACCGTACTTGGATCTTATGAAACTATTTATAAAGATTCCCCTATTTTCCTATCCAAGCACAACCCACATAAGAAAATTTTCTCTGTTGTAGCTCTTCTTTTTCATCTTATCTTGGAAATTTTTACTCTTATTAATCTTTTCTCATAATTTTTCAAATTTGTCGCTTTATTGAATTTGTTGTTTCCTTTTTAGTTATGCCTTTTCTCTTTTCTTAGCTTATTTAATCATCTGATCTAAGTTTAATTTCAAACAAGCCTTCTAGTCTTTCTACTAAAACAGGAAAATAGACGCTCTACACAGCTACTATTAAGCGCCAAGAATCTGAGGACTATGTCCCCTTAGACAGAAAAGTTTGACAGGTTTGGGTGTTACCCTAACTACCGAACAAGAAAAATAACAGAACGATCCCAACAGAAATGCAATAACTGGTTGTACCCCTAACATGAAAATTAGCAACATGTTCTAAATACTTACTTGCCCTTCTTATATCTAGTAGTCACCACTAGTCCTAGCTGTGTACTAACAATTATTTCAAGCAACACCCTAGGCTTTTCAATGCTTACGCATTCTATGGGAACTTACTATTATTCCAAGATAATTCTTGCTATTTTCTTCATAGCCTCAAAACTTTTTCCCGTCTTTCCTAGGCACTAATCCTTACCTACTCCATACTTTTAAAACACGGTTTGTCCTTTTCATTTAAATTTTCTTTCAAAAATTAGAAGTGTCAAAATTTTATTTTCCTTTTGAAAACTTACTTTTGCCAAACCATAAAAACATGTCATCTTAAAAAATGTAAATTATTATTTTTTCAAATCACAAAAACTAGAGTAGATAAGGACAACTATTTATCAATTGGGTTAACAACTTGTTCTTACCTATAAGGCCAGTTTATTCTCTTACTACAAGGTGCAACCATCTACTCTATTCTTAATTACTACAACTTATTTTGTCCACCCAACAAAATTTTCTCTTTTAAACAATTTTATCAAAAATGATTATCAAAAGAATAGAGACTTCAAAACTTTATTTATTTTAAATTCTTGTACGAAATATAACAAGAAAACTAGTGAGCTATACATGCTCTATAATATGCACTTTTTACTGAGGGAATTTCACTTTGGACAAAGTTTTCTCAAGAAATCACTATTTACAAAATATACCCCATTTTACCTTAAAACTCAATATGTGTACTTTACCTATTTAAAACTATATTTTTTAAGATTAAAACTTGAAAAGCACCATAAACCATTTTCCCAAAACTTTTACAATTTCAAGTTCTTAAAATTTAACAATGGGGTTAGACTCAAAGCGGGCTTCCAATTTTTTTTCTAGGCTTTCCTAGACACTTCCACAAAGTTAACTCTCTCAACTATATATATTCCTAATCCATTTTTTCTTTTTAACCTTTTCAAATTTATAAGTTTTTCTGCCATGCCCACTAATATGAAATATCAACATATGGGATCCTCCTTTCTCTTATTTCAAAATATATTGTACACTTTTCACCCAAATTTCCTAAGGGTCTCAGATTTCCATATTCATTCCTTTAGTGCACAAAACAGACTTCCCATTTCTTAACATGTTATACTCATTCTATTTAGTGGATTTCTCTATGGATCTAGGTATATATATAGTATTAATATTTTAAGAATACAAATACGTTCACTCACTATCTATACAAGAATCCTAAACCTAAGCTCTGATACCAGATGTAACAACCCGAATTCTAACAGACCGATTTTTTTTCAAAATTCAAATCTATCGAAACCCGTATTGGTTGCTCTGGTATCCTGCAGAAAAGACAGAGATATAAAATATATCAGAGCTCAGAAAATATCTCACAACGGAATGGATAAAGTATAATATAATCAAAGTATAGCCTTACCGTAGTAATAATACTGCCTAACCAATATCTAGAGCTATCATGCCTATGCCGTAAATCAAACCTGCGAGTATGTTACGAGGAGGGGGTCAGAACACAAGTTCTGGTGACTGGATTTAAACTATACACTTTGGATAATCCTATATATACCATTCAATCACATTTTCTTATTTATTAGGTTACTTGGGTTAACAGCGCACAAGGCTTACACACATCTCGTACCCATTTATTTCCCAGTGGATTAACCTAATACAGTGTATATGTAGTTATGCTCAATATTAAGGTACATTCCATAGTACCCTACTTGCACGATCTCCACCGTAATTCCATAGAAATGTACGCAGTCCTTTATCCTACACCGGAGTGACGTACTGATCTCTATATAACAATATTACGTTCCGCATAGATCTGCCATTACTATGCTACGTAAATGTATGGACTGCCTCCTTCGAGCGAATCAGCTTCTATCATAGAGTAACGCCCTCAAGTCTACGATACACCACCCAGAGCAGACATGCATGTATCTAGACTTTCCTAAGTATGTATCGTCAATTGTAGCTCGATGCCTTAACCGCACGTATCCTCTAATGTGCACCAAGTTCCGTGGCAGGGCGATACAAGAAACACGGAGCTCAGTTGGGAGCTTTCCCATATCTGTACAGGCCCGCATCTAAGAGCCTCAAAATACAGATATCCTTTAGGTCTGTTTTTCATGGTGGCTTTGGCCCCACCTCGGCCCCTCCATCAACTAGTAAAGACTGCAAGAGCTAAGCGGCTGACCCTAATAAACAATATAAACATCCAATTGGCATCTCCCCTCAACCCCCATGCCTCGATTGTGAAAGGTTAGTGGTTTATTGGGTTTAGCTCTAGTCTTTTTGCATCCCACTGGTTGCCGACGACGAGTACCCGACGAACTACTATCCTTATTGGTCGTGACCCTCTACCTTCCTGTTGAGGCGATCACCGAATCACCCTAGTGTTACCTTGTCACAGCATTCTGACTGCAAAGCTACTTTTGCAGTCAAGGCCCACCCACCTGGTAGTAACGCGCAGACCCAACCTCTGGGAGAACAACCTAAATATATGCCACCACACAAAGGACTACCAGGAGCATCTTACATATCTAAGGAAGCCACGTGCTTCCCCTTCCAGTCCTTCGGAGCTGACATAATAATCAGATGAACGTGCGCTCCCCTTGTGCCTCATGAGACCACGATGATCTACCACATTGGGTTATTCACCTTCAAACGTGCGGACTGGTCCAAGCGCCTCACTTTACTATGTTATTAGACCCTATGTCTAAACATTCTTTTATGCGCATGCTTTACCTCATTAGGTTTCCATTTAACTTGGTTATTCCTATTCACATTGACTTCTTATTCAAGTTACTAAGTTCCTCTTGCTTATTGATTTCAGTCTTATAACATAACCCATTTAAGCCCATTAAAAAGCCCACAACATGTTATCCTTTAGATTGCGATCCAAGGTCTGTAATCCACAATCACTTTATATTCTTGCAGATTTCAAAGTTACAACAACATGTTCTACTTAATATGTAATTAAGTATACCTCAATTCACATGTTTTCTATTTAACATGTCAGTCATTATTTATAATTAAATATAATTTATTTCATTTCACAAGTTTGCCTCATTCTTTCCTATTTAATCATAATTCTGTTTTACACCGTCACAACAACTTATCGTTGTTTACTTATTGACTTAGTTTTCTTAACTAAGTGTAACACCCCGTATTTTTAATGAAATTAATAATATGGAAATATGTACATAGATATATTTAAGAGAAAAATTAAATAATGACAATAAATATTTCATGTAATAAGTTAATTAAGTGCAATTGAAATGCGAAGAAACGCATGCGAACAATTAAAAAAGAAAATTTTTAAGAGCTTCAGGAATTTGGTCACGAAATTAGCGTCATTGCGTTCGTGACGATTTTCTAGTCAAATTATACCTATGATTTGCAGAAAACCGATTTAAAATGAAGAAGATATCTTTAAATTAATTATTGCAGCAAAACATGAAAAAGTGGAATGAGAAAAGAATAATGTTTAGCATTGTTCTAAGGTTTGTAAGCAAAAGACTTAGTAGCTCATTTGGTTAGAACATGTGACTTGCATACAAGAGGTACAGAGTTCGATCCTCGCCAGCGCCATATTTTTATTTTAAGAGAATGGCTAAAAAGTGGCTTAGTGTGAACGCAGTTCAAAAAGTGGTTTAGTGTGAAAATGGTTAATTGGGAAAATAGATAATATATATATATAGAGAGAGAAAATACACATATATATACACATATGCATATATATGTATATATATATATATGACGTGTACGCATCATGTGGCGCACGTGGCACATTTTTGTTGGTCAAGGATTGTTTTTTTGAATGTGGCCTTCTCTGATTGGATAATGACTAATTTCTGAGGTATTAGGGCTTATGTGTCATACTATGGTTGGCCGGATGACACATCTTTTTGGTTTGATGGCTCTGATTTCTCCTAGACTAATCTTAAGGCTAGAATTAATCCTAGACATCTATATATTTGTAGCTAAACCTAGACCCTTAACTCATAACCCTAAGACTATGGTGATGTCATGTTGTTCGTCTACAAGCTAGCCTAGCCTCCTTCATCCTCTCCAAACTAGAAAATCAAATCCAAACTAGTAATCGATTAAGAAGAACATCAAATCAAATGTCTACATCAAAGGATAGCTTTTCAAATTCAGAAATCAGATCATAGAAATCAAGATCCGTCCTTTTTCTGTAAGTTCAGTTATTGTTCCGATTTAAACACCTAATAAGAAATCATGACTGTAATAACTGGATCTAGAACTATGACTACTTCTATTCGTGCCTATCCTTTTGTCAATTCTGAATTGCTTATGCTTATTGGACTGTTGTGACTGACATAGAAAAACCTATCATGCCTATTAGACTGTTGTGACTGACATAGAAAAGCCTATCATGCCTGTTGGACTGTTGTAACTGACATAGAAAACCCTATCATGCCTATTGGACTGCTGTGACTGACATAGAAAAACCTATCATGCCTATTGGACTGTTGTGACTTATATGATGAAACCTATCATGTTATACATTATATGCCTATGAGACTATTGGGACTGGTAAAATTGAACCTATCATGTTGTATTAAATTTTTGATTCTTTTATGTATATTAAATTACATGCTAAGTTATGTTCATACATGTTATATGTTAGATTCAAGCTACTACCCATGTTTAAGATCTATATAAGTTCATGTTTTTTACAATTAAACTTATGCTAGTTCACATGTTAATTTGATCTAATTTAAATGCAAGATCACGCCTATATGCTTAATTAAGTTTATGTCGTTCTATGCCAAATTTATATTACACATATTGATCTATGTTGTTTTATTCCTGTTGGAATGTTACATGTCCCTTTCTTTCCCTTTGGTTTATAAGTTAGGCTAATTTGCAAGCCTAGCGTTCTATGTGAATTATGCGAACGAATAACGTGGGAGACGTTGGGGGAAAATATTAAACTACATGTTATTGGCATAGATTGGCTCAAAATCATGAAAATGATTAGTAGCATGAAATGGTAGAATTTTTATACTAAGAATTATGGACATAATTTAGAGAGTAAATGGGGCATGTCTTGAATTGACAACACTTGTGGATAATTTACATATGAACATAAATTTTTAATATGTAAATTAATTAAACGATGAATATGCCTAACCCACGGTTAGATTGAGTTACGGTGTAAGACTACCCGGAACTGCCCGACACATCCAGCAACTATAACAATATAGATCTAATGTGAGAGGTTAGCGCATTAAGCCCAAAAACCCGAGGTTAGATTGAGTTGCAGTGTAAGACTGCCCGGAACCGCCCAACAAATTCAGCGACCGCAACAATATAGATCTAATGTGAGAGGTTGGTGCTTTAATGAATGAATTAAAGCTAAGGAACAGAGAGGCTAAGAATGGCAGGGTTAAGTTAATTAAGGCAACACTTAACCAATATAACATGTTAATTAAACAAGAAGGTGGGGTTAAGTAAATTTAGAACCCTTAACCATTATAACATGTTAATTAGGCAAGAAGGTGGGGTTAAGTAAATTTAGAACACTTAACCGTTATAACATGTTAACTAGACAAGTGAGTAGATTTAAGTTAATGAGAAACACTTAACCAATATAGCATGATGAATGAGTAGGGTTAAGTTAATAAGAAACACTTAACCAATATAACATGATGAACGAGTGGGGTTAAGTTAATGGGAAACACTTAACCAATACAACATAATGTGTGTGTGGTTAAGTTAACATGAATGGACAACACTTAACCAATATTACATGAACTAAGTAGATATGATTAAGGCAAGCTTAACCAATAATACATATTGACTTGATAAGTAAGAGGGTTAAGTAAGCCTTGGGTAGGTGGGTAATATTAGTATATATAGACCCACAGACTTAACCGTTAAATAAACATGTTTGAATCAGTGTGAAGGTTAAGTACATCTCGTGTAGGTAGGTAACATTTGTATATATAGGCCCACAAACTTAACCAGTAGGAACCCCTAGTAACGGGGACCCATTTCAGCAGTAACCCACATAGATGTATCATGGTACGTTGAACTAGGAAGGGTGGGGCACGATTACTGGGCTGATTATAAGCGATCAAAATAGCGACGGGTGGTGCAACAGTGTAGGTCTCGATGGAGCACGGGCGTGCATGTGCTCCGGAGCGGGAAAAGCAGGCACTGGGCATCAATAGTATACACTATGCATCTTGAATTTGTGTCGGGTTGCCACCTTAAGAATTGATACACCCCATGGTGGGACCAACACAGGTATCTACATACAAGCGGGCCCGAATGACATAAGTAATGAATACATTTGAGTTAGGGAGCCGATCGATAGGGTAGTAAGGGTACATCTAACATATCCATGGTAATTAGGCTGATTGAGGTAAGACCCTCATATTATATGCACACCTGAAGGCTACCACAATTGCGGGGTTGGGATCACCTTTATTTTCCACAGGATACTGGTTGGGACACTAGTAGGGAATACGAGTCACTCTATAAAAGACACTAGTTAGGATGCTAGTTGAGTGGTGCAGAGAAAATAGGAAATCAGAGAAAGAACCAAAGCGCATTCAGCGTCTCTTGCATTGTCATATCGAACGGTGCGGTGTAGGAAATATCCGAATAATTAGAAGCGCAACCATCATATCCTATTTGTCTTGTGTACCTTGTCATATCTAGCGCTCATCATTTGTTGTCTTGCTATGCTTATTATCATGGTTATGTCTTGTATCCAGTTTATTTATGTCATGATGCCTTTTACCTGTTTACATGCTGAATAGTTACTGGACTTACCAGACTTATGTTTGACCTAGTTTGTTTCGCCTCTTTTCTTCCGTTCCCCCCAGGTAGTCAGGGAGGGAATAACTCAACTTAGTTTGGACCGTTTCTCTCTCCAAGCTTGAAGATTCTTTGACGTATTGCTTTGGACTCTCTTTTCCACTGCTATGGCTGGCTCATGCTTTATTAGGGAATATCATTGTCACTTTATGCTTCTTTATTTTGTTAAACAAGACCGATGCTTTGTTGTAATGGGTATTTGTGTTGGGAAACAATCTTTGTACAAGTTGTTTTACCAAGCTGCTGTTTTTTCAATAAAAGTAAAGTTTAATTTATTTTCCGCTGTAAATTTTGTCTGTTTTGTAACTTATCTGTTCTATGCACTTATGATGCTCCACCGAAGTTAATGCATTACCTTTGTGAGTGACCTTAACGAAGGTGGAGTGTTACACGTGGTATAAGAGCTGAAGGTTACCAGAATAGATAAAAAGGATTTTGAAAACCGTTTTCAAAAGTATTTTTATAAAGAAATATTTACAAAAACATGTTTTAAAGAAGCATTTTTCAAGAGAAAAGTATTGTTTTTGAAAGGTATATTCCCCAAAGCCATATGCACTATCTTTCAGTTCTCTATTTGAATCTTTTCTTCCTTTCTTTCCGCCATAGTCTCGTAGGCATACGACATGTCGGGGGCAAAGTATTGCCTAACCTCCATCTGGAGCCGTAGTAGCTTCATCTACGACTAATCTTCTTTCAAGTTTTGTAGGTTGTCGTGCGATGGAGGTAGTTTCGAGAAACTTGTCAACAAGCTACACAAGGATGGGAAGGATGAGAGTAAAGGAGTTTTGGGCTAAGGAGCAAAAGCCCAAGGATAAGAATCTTGTTGATATGGCTTAATCCACGTAGAAGGAGAAAGGTGAAAAGAAAGAGACTAAAGTGGAAGAAATACAAACATGGGATTGGAATATAAGAAGGGTGGAAGAAATAATATACCCCACGAAGGGAGGAATTATTTTCAAAAGGAAAGTTTATTTTGAAAAACATAATCCCCAAAAGCCATATATCTTTCTTCCGATTCTTTGTTTCGAGTTCCTTCCTCTTTCCCTTTTTGAATCTCTTCCTCCGCGTATAGATGCTTTTTCTAAGATGTGTAAGGACTTCCGTGCGGAAAACCGCTTCATGGGACTGAAATGTTTGTCGAGGCTAGAAGTTGGCTCAATAAAGTGGAGGACTTATTGGTACCTTTGAGATAGACGATAGGAGGAAGGTTCAACCAGATGCTTGGTTAATGAAGGATAAAGCTTCATTTTGGTGGGAGGTCACGAATGGAGAACGTGCAGGGGAGACATGGATAGGACACATGATAAGAAAGTGGATCCAAAGAAAGACGGTAAGGATAACAAGGGCCAAGAGAAAAAGGAAAGTACCACAATTGTGAAATACCTGGCCACTTAAAGAAAGATGTTAGAAAGAAGAAGAAGACTAGTTGCTATCATTACGGAGAGACATGACATCTTATCAGGATTGTCCAAAGAGGCAAGGGCAAGGGTAAGGACAAAGTACAGGATCTTCAGAAGGGCAGGTTGTGTTCTTATGGTCAGTATATCGGAAAGAGATAGGAAGGTTTAGTTAAAGATTTGATTTCTTTTTTCTCCTAGAACTCTTTTTGACTTTTGCACTTCGCACTCGTTTATATCTGCTTCGATAGTTGAAACACTGCCCCTAAATACTAGTCTAGTTATTGATCCCATTGTAGTCTCAAATCCTATTGGTGGTTCGGCTCACTTATCTATGGTTTGTCGGGATTTGAGAGTCTCTATCTTGGGCGTTGGGATTGAATGCAACGCCTTCGTTCTTAGTTTCTCGGGCTATAGCTTGATTCTAGGAATGGATTGGCTAGCCAGGCATGGTGCCATCGTAGACTATGAAAAGAGGGTAGTTAGATTGTTGACTCGTTGTGGAAAGACCCTTGATATTTCCTGTGACCTAAGGGTTCAGTGATGCTTAGCTACCTAGAATCTCTTGATGCATTTATCGATGATTTGAAATCTGTTCGAGCGGTCCGTGAGTTTGATGACGTCTTTGATGAAGTTCGAGGTTTACCCCTGAGGCGCAAGATAGACTTTGCGTATCACGAGACGAGATCTTGAGGAAGACAATCCTTGAAGAAGCGTTTACATGATACCGCGGAAGTAGTGGAGCCGAGCATGCTTAGGGAAGTGGAAGTGGAGCAAGATACCACGATTAAACGAGCTCCTACATGCATCCTTGGATCGGGGGTCAAGAAGTTACACAACCGAGAGGTCAAGTGGTTAAAGTCCAATGGGGAGATGATCAAGGAGACGTGACTTGGGAGACGGAAGACAAGATGCGTACGCTGTACCCTTTCCTTTTGGAGGGTATGTTCTTAACTTCTTCTTTTTCTATCGCTTTGTTTATACTTGTTCTATCGTTCAGTATGTCCTCTCGATTACATCTTCGATCTTTAGGTAGGAAAATCCTATGGTTGTAAACATGTGTTTGAGACATGTTATGTTTGGTGGATGCAAGTGCTTGCTAGTGGTTGCTCATGGATGCCTTTACACACACATTAGGCACTAGATCGGCTCAATCACTTTCATATTGCATATGAATAAGAGTGCATAATTAATTTAATGGATGTATATTGAATGTGTTATCATATGGATGTTGCATTTGAATGAATGATTGTGCATGCATGTAAAAATGACATGTGTATCATTAGGATTCTTTTGCATGCATAATGGACGCATGGCACTATCGTGAATTGCATTAAGGAGGTCGACTGAGTCAGTAGACCGCCTGATTTTGCATTAGAGTAAGAGCATATACACACACTATGCATATGTTCATGAAAAACATTAGAAATCTTTTAAGGACAATGGGTGCTTGTGGATGATGGATGAGTAGATTGATGATTGGATGGCAGGATACATTCTTCTTAACTTAGAGATTTCGGGGACAAAATCCTTTAAATAGGGGAGAATGTAACACCCCGTATTTTTAATGAAATTAAAAATGTGGAAATATGTACATAGATATATTTAAGAGAAAAATTAAATAATAACAATAAATATTCCAGGTAATAAGTTAATTAAGTGCAATACATGAAATGCAAAGAAACGCATGCGAACAATCAAAAAAGAAAAATTTGAAGAGCTTCAGGAATTTGGTCACAAAATTAGCGTCATTGTGTTCGTGGCGACTTTCTAGTCAATTTAGACCTATGGTTTGCAGAAAACCGATTTAAAATGAAGAAGATATCTTTAGATTAAATATTGCAGCAAAATATGAAAAAGAGGAATGAGAAAAGAATAATATTTAGCATTGTTCTAAGGTTTGTAAGCAAAAGACTTAGTAGCTCATTTGGTTAGAACATGCGACTTGCATACAAGAGGTACAGAGTTCGATCCCCGCCAGCGCCATATTTTTGTTTTAGGGGAATGGCTAAAAAGTGACTTAGTGTGAACGCAGTTCAAAAAGTGGTTTAGTGTGAAAATGGTTAATTGGGAAAATAGATATATATATATATATATATATATATATAGAAAAAATATATATATATACACACACACACACACACACATATATATATATATATGCATATGTATATATATATATGACGTGTACGCATCATGTGGCGCACGTGGCGCATTTTTGTTGGTCAAGGATTGTTTTTTTGAATATGGCCTTCTCTGATTGGCCAATGACTAATTTATGAGGTATTAGGGTTTATGTGTCATGTTATGGTTGGCTGGGTGGCACTTCTCTTTGGTTTGATGGCTCTGATTTCTCCTAGACTAATCTTAAGGCTAGAATTAATCCTAGACATCTATATATTCGTAGCTAAACCTAGACCCTAACCTCATAACCCGAAGACTATGGTGCCGTCATGCTGTTCGTCTATAAGCTAGCCTAGCCTCCTTCATCCTCTCCAAACCAGAAAATCAAATCTAAACTAGTAATCGATTAAGAAGAACATCAAATCAAACGTCTACATCAAAGGATAACTTTTCAAATTCAGAAATCAGATCACAGAAATCAAGATCCGTCCTTTTTCTGTAAGTTCAGTTATTGTTCCGATTTAAACACCTAATAAGAAATCATGACTGTAATAACTGGATCTAGAACTATGCCTACTTCTATTCGTGCCTATCCTTTTGTCAATTCTGAATTGCTTATGCCTCTTGGACTGTTGTAACTGACATAGAAAAACCTATCATGCCAATTAGACTGTTGTGACTGACATAGAAAAGCCTATCATGCCTATCGGACTGTTGTGACTGACATAGAAAAACCTATCATGCCTATTGGACTGTTGTGACTGACATAGAAAAACCAATCATGCATGTTGGACTGTTGTGACTCATATGATGAAACCTATCATGTTATACATCCTATGCCTATGAGACTATTGGGACTGATAAAATTGAACCTATCATGTTGTATTAAATTTGTGATTCCTTTATGTATATTAAATTACATGCTAAGTTATGTTCGTTATGTTCATACATGTTATATGTTAGATCCAAGCTAGTACCCATGTTTAAGATATATATAAGTTCATGTTTTTTACAATTAAACTTATGCTAGTTCGCATGTTAATTGGAACTAATTTAAATGCAAGATCACGCCTATATGCTTAATTAAGTTTATGTCGTTCTATGCCAAATTTATATTACACATATTGATCTATGTTGTTTTATGCCTGTTGGAATGTTACATGTCCCTTTCTTTCCCTTTTGTTTATAAGTTAGGCTAATTTGCAAGCCTAGTGTTCTATGTGAATTATGCAAACGAATAACGGAGGAGACGTTGGGGAAAAAATATTAAACTACATGATATTGGCATAGATTGCTCAAAATCATGAAAATGATTAGTAGCATGAAATGGTAGAATTTGTATACCAAGAATTATGGACATAATTTAGAGAGTAAATGGGGCATGTCTTGAATTGACAACACTTGTGGATAATTTACATATGAACATAAATTTTAAATATGTAAATTAATTAAACGATGAATATGCCTAACCAGATGTTAGATTGAGTTACGGTGTAAGACTTCCCGAAACCGCCCGGCACATCCAGCAACTGTAACAATATAGATCTAATGTGAGAGGTTAGCGCATTAAGCCCAAAAACCCGAGGTTAGATTGAGTTGCTGTGTAAGACTGCTCGGAACTGCCTGGCACATCCATCGACAACAACAATATAGATCTAATGTGAGAGGTTGGTGCTTTAATGAATGAATTAAAGCTAAGGAACAGACAGGCTAAGAATGGCAGGGTTAAGTTAATTAAGGCAACACTTAACCAATATAACATGTTAATTAAACAAGAAGGTGGGGTTAAGTAAATTTAGAACACTTAACCGTTATAACATGTTAATTAGACAAGAAGGTAGGGTTAAGTAAATTTAGAACACTTAACTGTTATAACATGTTAATTAGACAAGTGAGTAGGGTTAAGTTAATGAGAAACACTTAACCAATATAGCATGATGAATGAGTAGGGTTAAGTTAATAAGAAACACTCAACCAATATAACATGATGAACGAGTGGGGTTAAGTTAATGGGAAACACTTAACCAATACAACATGATGTGTGGGTGGGTTAAGTTAACATGAATGGACAACACTTAACCAATATTACATGAACTAAGTGGATAGGGTTAAGGCAAGCTTAACCAATAATACATATTGACTTGATAAGTGGGAGGGTTAAGTAAGCCTTGGGTAGGTGGGTAATATTAGTATATATAGACCCACAGACTTAACCGTTAAATAAACATGTTTGAATCAGTGGGAGGGTTAAGTACATCTCGTGTAGGTGGGTAATATTTGTATATATAGGCCCACAAACTTAACCAGTAGGAAATCCTAGTAACGGGGACCAATTTCAGCAGCAACCCATATAGATATATCATGGTACCCTGAACTAGGCAGGGTGGGGCACGATTACTGGGCTGATTATAAGCGGTCAAAATAGCGGCGGGTGGTGCAGCAGTGTAGGTCTCGACGGAGTACGGGCGTGCACGTGCTCCGGAGCGGGAGAAGCAGGCATTGGGCATCAGTAGTATACACTGTGCATCTTGAATTTGTGTCTGGTTGCCACCTTAAGAATTGATACACCCCATGGTGGGACCAGCACAGGTATCTACATACAAGCGGGGCCGAATGACACAAGTAATGAATACATACAAGTTAGGTAGCCGATCAATAGGGTGGTAAGGGTACACATCTAACATATCCATGGCGATTAGGCTGATTGAGGTAAGATCCTCATACTAGATGTACACCTAAGGTCTTCCACAATTGCGGGGTTGGGATCACCTTATTTTTCCACAGGATACTAGTTGGGACACTAGTAGGGAATACAAGTCACTCTATAAAAGACATTAGTTCGGATGCTAGTTGAGTGGTGCAGAGAAAATATGAAATCAGAGAAAGAACCGAAGCGCATTTAGCATCTCTTGCCTTGTCATATCGAACGGTGCGGTGTAGGAAATATCCTAATAATTAGAAGCGCAACCATCATATCCTATTTATCTTGTGTACCTTTTCATATCTAGCGCTTATCATTTGTTGTCTTGCTATGCTTATTATCATGGTTATGTGTTGTATCCAGTTTATTCATGTCATGATGCCTTTTACCTGTTTACATGCTGAATAGTCACTGGACTTACCAGACTTACGTCTGACCTAGTTTGTTTCGTCTCTTTTCTTCCGTTTCCCCCCAGGTAGTCAGGGAGGGAATAGCTCAGCTTAGTTTGGACCGTTTCTCTCTCCAAGCTTGAAGATTTTTTGACGTATTGCTTTGGACTCTCTTTGCCACTGCTATGGCTGGCTCATGCTTTATTGGGGAATATCATTGTCACTTTATGCTTCTTTATTTTGTTAAACAAGACAGATGCTTTGTTTTAATGGGTATTGGTGTTTTGGTGTTGGAAAACAATCTTTGTACAAGCTGTTTTACCAAGCTGCCGTTTTATCAATAAAAGTAAAGTTTAATTTATTTCCGCTGTATAAATTTTGTCTGTTTTGTAATTTATCTGTTCTATACACTTATGATGCTCCACCGAAGTTAATGCATTCCCTTTGTGATTGACCTTAACAGAGGTGGGGTGTTACACTAAGGTTCACTAATAAGTCTCCTTTCCATTTATTATAAGCTAAGTTATAATTTCCACTTGTCCCTAGGACAAGCCTTAACATCTTATTCTTATCAGCTAATTTCAGATTCCAAGTTTACAGATTACTTAATTTGTAATTAAGTACAACTTCTTACATTTCATAAACTTTCCTCCTTTTCTCTACTTATTACAAACAACTGGTTTCAGGTTTTCTCTATTTACTTATTACTTAATTTACAATTAAGTGCCACTTATCTCATTTCACCAGTTCTCTCATTCCCTTACTAGTTTATTATAACCTAAGTTATAATCTTCACTTGTCCATAGGACAAGTCTTCCTATTATACAACATTCTCATTAACGTAATTTATTTATAATAGGTTATTATCATTCCCCGTTCATTTATTTATTTTACTGTTGTCACTTCCATTCAATTCCGTTCATTTCCATTTATTACAATTAATGTTGTATATCTGTAACACCCTGAATTTTTAATGACATTAAAAGAGGATAAATTAAATAATAACTATTTTAATATTCAGAATTAAGGGAAACGACCTGTGCCATTGCGCCCGTCTCGAAATCCTGGCCAAGATAGACATTTGGTTTGCGTAAAACGGACACCGTATGAAGAAGTTACGGGGGTTTTAAGTCTGTATACGCGCAAAAATATTATATATATACACATAAGTCAGAGATGAGTCAGAATATTATCCAAAAACGTTCGAAACTGAAAAATAAAAATTGGCGGCAGTTTTCCCAGAGGGTCGATCCCCCTTAGAGGGGCGTCGACACCGGGGTCGACCCCCCTTAAGGGGTGTCGACACCAGGGTCGACCCACCCACAGGGGTGTCGACACCAGTAGGGCTGACGTTGCAGTCAGTTTTAGAGGGCCTGGCAGCTATATGTACGTGGTCATTTCTTTTGTTTTCTTCATTGAGAATTCAGGGTGGCCAAACTCTGCCGGTGTCTGAACTGTACTGGATCCGAATAATCTGCTACAACTATCAGCTTTGCAAATCAAACTTAGAGATTCAAGATCCATTCTTCCTCTATTTTCTAATCCTAACACTGTGAGTTCCTAGTTGCTTTTAGATTTGAATACTTAAAAGTAAATATGGCATGACTATGACTTGGATTTGTTTATATGCCTAAATTATATCAGATCCATTGTAAATTATGAACATATGACATTCTGAATTGGTTAGGATTTGGATCTAAATCTCTATCTTGTTGGATCTATTGTAACCTCTATGACATTTCATGATGTGAATCTTAAACCTTATTGTGTAGTTCTACTTTTAAACTATTGGATATAAATTGTGTGTACATTTAAACTATTAATCTGATCTAGTTTATCATCTTGAGCCTATTATGTTAGATCTGAATAGTTGGACATCTAAATGGTTAATTTAAATCTTATTATGCTCACTTTGACATCATAGTTATGTTAGAACTTGTAATTGCTACAAATTCATCAGATTTATGCTCATATGTCCACTTATCACCATGCTAGTTTATGTTTATGCCAAGTTATGTTAAAGTATTCACTTTTTTCATATTCCTGTTATTTTTCCCAAGGGCGGATCTTGCCCCGGGCGGGCCTGGGCTGTAGCCCAGTGTCAGAAAAATCAAACTAGGAGGGATGCGTTAGAAAATCGCGGTTTCGACGACGGTTGGAAAATCGCGGTTCTTAGGTTCGATTGTGGGGAGGAGGAGAAGCGAGAAAAATGAGAAAGAAGAAAGTCTGGGAGGGATGCATTGGAGAAGAAAGAAGGGAAAGAAGAAAGGCTGGAGGGTTGCGCTGGAAAGGAAAAAGGGAAAATTTGGTTGGAGACAGCTGTGCCAAATTAAATAACAAGCTTTGATCGTTCTATTCCCAACTTTGATCGCAGGTACTAATTCAATTTCCTCGTCATGACTGCATCATTTTTCTTCTTCTGATTTTTAATCTGTTGAGGTTGCTAGTACATTTGACATGTGACTCGATTAATTGAATTAGTGCTTGATTTTTTTGAGGCTTTGAGCCTTTACATTGTGATTGTAGCAGCTGAAACCAAGTACACATTTAACCTATTTTGTAGAAACCAAAAAACAAATCATGAGATACAGAAACAGTGTAGTGCAAATTAAAGAACAAGCTGTAATGATATTGCACGATACAAGCTTGTACTGTTCATTTATTTATTTCCAGATTTTAAGTGTTCTATGTTAATATAGTAGCTTTAATTGAAATTCATTTCGCACGGTTCTTACGGTTCAACCGATCGAACCTTCAAAACTTCCGATCTTTACTATCACGGTTCGATGCACGGCACTGTCATGAAACTATGCTTAATATCAAAATTGCAAAATACATTGCTATCAAACTGTAAATCTGCCCACCCCTTTGTTAATTTTTGGATCCGCCCTTGATTTTTCCCTTTTATCGTTTATGACTAGGCTATTATCTAGCCTAGGCATGCCGCCAATTTTGTAAGTGCGCTAGTTAGGAAACGAGGGAAAAAGGTTAATATTGGCATAATTTGAATATAAACATCATTGGACATCTAACTCAAATTATTGGGTAAAATGGGCATTAACACCTATAAAGGTATAGGTTTAATTAATTGATTAATTAATAATGAATGCCTAGGACTACAATTAGATATTATAGCTGTACTTATGGCGCGAGGTTAGGTTGCATTAGTGGTAGAAGTCAACCCGGACCTGACCGGCATATCCAACAACCACTAATGTTGAACCTAATGTGAGAGGCCTAAGTGTGCAAATACGAATCGTGCTATGACACGAGGTTAGGCCCAACTTGTGGAAGAAGTCTGCCCGGACCCGACCGACATATCCAGCATCCACAGGTGGTAGGCCTAATGTGGGAGGTCTAGGCCATTCTAAACCATAAATGGACATGGTAATGAATTGGACTACTTAACCTAATGTAATCTATAGGGATTGTATGAACTAAAGTTAGGGTTAATAAAAAACTGGTTGGACAGTGGGTGGCTTAAGTTAAATATATCTGAGATGGGTGGGTAATATCTAAATATAGGCCCACAAAACTTAACCAAATGGGGGTTATGTAATTAAAGACACCTAGTGGTATACATAACCGGTGGAAACAATAAAGTTATCTCCTAAGGTCAGCATAACTGGTAGAAATGAATAGGGCTATGCAATTAAAGATACCTAGTGGTATACATAGTAAGTGAAAACCTAGTGGGGGATACAAGACAAAAGGGAGAGCTTGTATCATATTGTGTGGGACCCGTTTCAGTCAGTAACCCGGAGTATGTATCGAGTAGAGAACTCGGAACTAGGTCGGGGAAAGGGCACGCTTACTGACTGATTGTAAGAGATCCAAATGTGGAGGCGGTGTCGGCGGCGCAATCCAACCGGGCCATGTGCGTGCATGAGCCGGGCCGAAGGCGATAAGACGAACGTGACACCTATAGATATGGGGCTGTGCATATCAGCAAGGGGTTGCCACTTTAGGACATGATACATCCTACCGTGGGGCCGACATATAGTATCTACGGAGTAGGGAGCCGATCGATTAGGGTAGTAGTTTGGGTACATTTGGACATATGCCTAAGTCTACCACCTTGAAGTGTAAGGGATCATCTCATTCTGTTTATACTAGTAATAGTGCAAAGTAATCATTAGGGAAGTGTATACACCTTATCCTGTCTACCTTATTACACCTTCCATTTATGTAGTGGTCTCTCTTATCCACTTTATATGCCTATCATGCTATTTTTATTTATTTACTTGCTAAAAGTAATTAGACTCGCCAGACTTAATGTCTGACCCTTTTTGTTTTCTCTTCTTTCTTCCATTCCCCCCCTCAGGTTCTCAGGGCGGGAATACTTAGGCTTAGTCAGGACTCAGTTATCATCTTGCTAGAGCTGCTTTCGGAGTATGGCTCAAGTTCTTATCTCTACTATGGCTTAGCTCTTTCTCTTGGGGAATTATGTTATGCTTTTTATATTTATGTACTCTGATGGTACAAGACTGAAATTATGTTATTGTAATGGTTTTTGTGAATTATGGTATTTTGGACACGATGTATGATTTTGGTTTGAAATAAAAATCGAATTTCCGCTGCTACCTTATTTATATCTGTCTTGTAATATTAAGTGTCTATTTACCTATAATGCTTCACGAAACTTAATGCATTCCCTTTCTGAGTGACATTAACGGACGTGGGGTGTCACATTTGGTATCAGAGCTGAAGGTTACCATATTAGATAAATTTTTTGAAAATTATTTTCAAAAAGGTTTTAAAAGAAAGCATTTTCAAAAAGAAAAGTATGTTTTGAAAAAAAAACATACTTCCCCAAAGCCATATGTAATATCCTGCGGTCCTTTGTCTAAATCTCTTCCTTTTTTTTAGTATATCTGGGGAACAAATCATTCCTAATATCCCAGAGGGCGTTATGATTCCCGGATGGTTCCATAGGTATTTGGATTCCACGTCGCTTGGAGAAGGCCAAAGAAACGTTCCTCCCCCAGATGCACCAGTCATTCCTCCTCCTCCCCTTCCAAGGTGTAACACCCCATAATCCTGTAACACTAAGATTCACAAATCAGGGTATAATTAATTTTTAAAAGAATAATTAAGGGAAACGGGTTGCTCCATTGCGTTCGTCTCGAAATTCTGCTTGAGATAGAGTCCGAGTTTGCATAAATCGGACTCCGTATGAAGGAGATATGGACGAACGAAGTTAGGCAGAGAAACCTGAAACAGACCAGAATGCACTGGCGCACTTGTGAAGTGCGCCCGTACAAAAATGCACTGGCGCACCTGCCAAGTGCGCCCATACTAATCCAGCAACGAATTCTGGAGTGTTCTGTGCTGACGTGTCTCCTTTTGAGTGGTTGGATGATGTGTATTCGACCTGTGCGATTCTGATGGCTTCTATGATGATCTAAGGGCCCTAAATCACTCTCTACACCTATAAAAGAATGCCTAGACCTAAGGGTTCCTCCATACAAATTCCCTATGGCATTTACATGCTGCTTCTCTCTACTCTATCCTCCACCATTAAAATAAATCTAATCCTCCACTAAAACAAGTTATAGTTCTTCTTCTAATTGGAGATTCAAATCAAGATTAAAGCTTCAAGAAGGGAATCAAAAGCTGATTCAACGGTTTCAAGCAACATCGCACGAATCATAGCAACGCCATCTTTCTTTTCTAATCTAAATCTCTGTAAGTCAGTTATTTTTAGATTTGAACGTTTTGTTTTTATTCGTGACATGAAATTAAAGGGATAAAAGACTATGCCTAATCTTTCTACTTGAATCAGTGCTTGTACCTTTGGACCTAATTAAGAACTGTTGTGATTCGATGACGAATAAGACTGTGACTGTGAAACTATGGACTTTGGAACCATATGCCTTGGAACTATGAACATTGCCTATGACTATGAACATTGCCTATGACTATGGACATTGCCTATGACTACGAACATTGCCTATGACTATGGACATTGCCTATGACTACGAACATTGCCTATGGCTGTGACTGTGACTATGAGGATTATTTCCTTGACTAAACCTATGCCTTTGATTAGAAAACATAAACTATTACCTATGACATAACAAGGACGTCTGGGATTAAACACCTATGATTCATGACTAGGAAAGTGTTGCTTAAGTTTTGTGATTATGAGATTGGGTCTAAACCCGATTATTTATTCTGCCTGTCCTTGGTTTTCTTTGGTTTTAGACCTTGGGAATTTACCTATTAAGTTAGGTCTACCCATGTTCTTGAACCTACTCTTTCTATTCTTGGTTTTAGACCTTGGGAATTTACCTATTAAGTTAGGTCTACCCATGTTCTTGAACCAACGTCGTTATTCAACCCTTTTTATGCCAGTTATTATGTCTATCTTTTGCATAGCATCTTTGGTTCATTCCCTATTTTCTGCGAATCTAGATTTATCTATAATCTAGATTGAATCACGATTATACGAACGGTGGGAATGCGATTTGGGGCAAAATATGAAATTTACTAAAACATAGTTATAAACTTGGAAATTGGCATAAATTGGGAACATGTATTATGGCATGTTCATAGAAATGCAAATGGGATAAATTTGACAGGAATTATAGGATTGTGTAATTTGAATCTAGTATTGACATGTAAATCTAGCATTTACATGAATTGTGAACTAGAGTAATAAGTCTAGTTTGACATGAATTGAATGTTAAATCAGAATTGGATTAGCTAATTTGGCTCGATAAGTATATTGGCATAAATTTGAAATTGGCCATAATTGGGAGTAATTGTCAGGATTAGCAAAATCACGGTTAGTGACACTTCATTTGGTATGGTTTACATACCAAAAAGCATAAACATGATATAGAGGGGAAAATGGGCCGTAAGAATACATGTTGACAATTTACATTAAAAGAGTAATTGGGAAATAAGTAAATTAGGATTAATTTACTTATAGAATTTGTCCTAAATGAGGAAATGTTAATTTAGACAAATTAAAGGTTTGTTAACGACATCTCTTTTAATAATAAACCAGAAAGTTCTAGGGTGACAGAGAGGATAGTGTCTAGGCTTGAGTTTGGAAAATACAAGTTTCCTGCTCTCCCTGGCTATCCCTAACTGATCCGACGGACGGGATGGTTACTTTCAAAACCTGATTTGAAAATTAATCAAAACCCTTTGAACTAGAAAACACGAATAGGCCTAACCCGAGGTTAGACTGAGTTGCGATGTAAACCTGCCCGGAACCAACCGGCACATCCAGTAATCGCAATAATATATGTCTAATGTGAGTGGTCGTGGCTTTAATTTATTTAGTTAAAGCTAGAACAAGATTGCTAGGGTTAAGTTAACTAAGACACTTAACCAACTCAACATGATAACAAGACGGGTAGGTGGGGTTAGGTTCATACAGTTAAGCTATAATGGGAGGGTTAAGTCTATAGGAACACTTAACCAACTTAAGCACAATTAAGCTAGAACGAAGGGCTAAGTCCACAGGGACACTTAACCAAACTCATGGTAACTAGACAAGATTTGTAGAGGTTAAGTAACTAAGAAAACACTTAGCCAAATTAACATGTTAACTAGTCTAGAAAGTGGGGTTAAGTAAAGTTAATACACCAAATTAGCATGTTAACTAGACTAGAGGTTGGGGTTAAGTAAGATTTAATACACTTAGCCAATTTGATATGTTAGCTGGGCTAGACCGTAGGGTTAAGTAAACTTGAACACTTAACCATCAGATTTTGATAAAAGGAATAGGGTTAAGTCTAAAACATGAAGGGATAATACTTAACCGTTAATAATAGGTTAGTTAAAACAGATGGGCAAGGTTAAGTTAAAAAGGAACACTGAACCAATACAGGGTGAATGGGTAAGGATAAGTAATAAGAAATACTTAACCAATATAACTTGGTTTGTGGTGGGGTTAAGTCAACATGAATTACTGATAACACTTAACCAGTTTGACAGGATAAATGAAGAGGGTTAAGTCGGCTTGAATTGACTAATGACACTTAACCAATCCAAATTGACGGGAAAGGGAACTAAGTAGTAAACCTTAGTTAAGAAAACAACGATTCTAGAAACTAAGTGGTAAATCTTAGTTAGTAAAACTAAGTAGTAATTCTTAGTATAACACGGGAAGGAGCGAATGTCCGTCTGAGCAAAAAGAAAGCTCCAACGAATTGGGTTACGAAGCCCGAGGCTTCGAGGGGACGTGAGGGTACTCTTGGTATCCCTCTGTGAGGCTGCAGATGATTCTCCTGGGCTCATGGAGGTTAAGGTCTGCGTAGAAGAACCAAGAGTATGCCTTGGTTGCAATACATGGCAACCTAAAGACTAGGATGGACCGGCGTGATTCGGCGAGCAAACGGTAGCCCTGTGATAGCAACTCGTCGTCTACCACCCATCTTGAGTCAATCGAGATACGTGAAGCGGAAAGGCGGAGAACTCCAAAAGACCATATACTTGCTATCTAGTTATGGTTGCGGATGGCCATAGGATAGTGGGGCACCGGGGGCCGGCGTATAGTTCTCATTTTAAAAGGTGTGCCTTTCATTAGTTGAGGGAGGGGTCAAGTGGGACCATAGCCACTGGAATAAAAACATACCTTAGCATCTGCATCGGCAGATATCTGAAAGCTCCCGACCGAGTTCTGTATTCCTTGGTTTGCCCTGTCACAGGACTCGGACCGCACATTACAGGACATGTGCATCTAGACAAGCGATAACGATTCGCGATACATGCGTGGGAAAGTATAGGAACATATACCATTCTAGGTGGTGTGTCCTAGACTCGGGGGCATCGTTCGACAGGTAGCGTAATCCCTAGTTGGACTAGGTGGCATAAACCCTGAACTCGAGAAGCGTTCAGCAGATAGCGTAAAACTCTAGTTAAATCTAGAAAGCACTTGATAGAAAACCCTAGATTTGATCTAGGTAATAAATAATGAATGTATGCCGGAAGGAAATGGAAAATACAGGGATTGGGATCACATTATCGTTACTAGTTGGGACACTAGATAGGCGGTGCAGAGATATAGAAACCAGTATAACAAGGAAATAGCGAAGCGGCGAAAGTATTAGAGCGTATCCAGTTTATCTTAGCATATCTTGTGACTACCTTGTCTAATCTTGTTGACCCTATCGTCATGGTGTAATCTTGTATTCAGTTAATTCATTTCGTTTTGTTTTCCATGTTCACATGCTAGAAGTTACTGAACTTACTCAGGCTTTATGTCTGACCCTGTTTTTCTTTCGTCTTCTTTTCTTCCGTTCCCCCCCTAGGTAGTAAAGGAGGGAATAGTTTAGCTCAGGTTAAGTTGGACTGCCACTCTTTCCCAGCTTGAAGATTTGTCGAAGTTTGCCTGGATTCTCTTTTCAGATGTTATGGCTGGCTCCTGCTAAAATCGGGGAATATAAATGTTGTTTTTATGCTTCTTTATTTTGTAAGACAGATGATACTCTGATATTGTAAAGAAACCATTGTACAAACTATTTTATCAATAAAGCAAAGTTTTATTTTCCGCTGTTTAATTTCTGTCTGTCTTGTAATTTATCTGCATCTTTTACCCTAAATGCTCCACAGAACTTAGTGCATTCCCTTTGTGAGTGACACTAACGGACGTGGGGCGTTACACAAGGCAGATAACTTCGCCAAGATCTGTAAAGACTTCCATGCTACGGGAGGGAAGCCATTCCATGGAAACGAGACATTCGTAGAAGCGCGGAATTGGCTCAAGGAGACCGAGGACTTGTTCGTAATCTTCGAAGTAGAGGATAAAAGGAAGATTCAGTTAGCTGCTTGGCTACTGAAAGATGAAGCCTCATTTTGGTGGGAAGTCACCCAAGCTGGACATCCAGTGCAAACTTGGAAGATTTTAGACAGAGGTTCGAAATGAAATTTCTCTCCCAAGCTGAGAGAAGCATGCATATGGAGAGGTTCTTAGCACTAAAGCAAGGAAACTTGACAGTGAAAGAGTATGTGAAAAATTCAACCATCTAGCAAGGTTCGGGTTAGAGTTGGTGGATACGCCGCACAAAAAGGCTTTGCGGTTTGCTAAAGGGCTAAATGAACCCCTGTATGGATTAGCCATGTCCCATATTCCAATGGGGCCACTTTTGAAAGGCTTTTCGATATGTCTCTAATGCATGAGGAAGACAAGGTAGAAAAGAAGGAAGTAAAGGCTGAGGAAACATCGCAAAATAAGAAGGTGTGGCCCAAGAAGGGACAACAACAACAGTAACAACATCAGAAGAAAGGTGGAAAGAATGACAATGGAAAGGACAAGAGGAAATGTCATAGTTGTGGGAAAGAAGGTCACTTGATCAAAGACTGTAAGAGAAGGAAGAACACTTGCTTTAATTGCACAAAGGCCAGACACTTCGCCAGAGAGTGCCCAAAGAAACAGGGATCATAGGGACAAGGTCAAAGGACAGGGACTTCTGGAGGGCAGGTGCATGCTCTCGTGATCAGTGCTCCCGATAGAGGTAGAAAAATTTCTGTGGAAGGTTTAATTTCTATTTCTAATCAGCCTATTAGAACACTTTTTGATTCTGGCACTTCGCATTCATTTATATCAAGTTCTGTAGTTGAATCTCTGCACTTAATTACTAGTATGGTAGTGGATCCCGTAGTTGTTTCAAACATCATTGGTAGTTCGGCTCATTTATCTATGATTTGTTGGGGTTTGAAAATATATGTGTTAGGCATCGAGTTTGAATGTGACGTGTATGTGCTCGGGTTTATGGGCTATGGGTTGATTCTAGGAATGGATTGGCTTACCACATATGGTGCCATTCTGGATTGTGAAAGGAGGGTCGTTAGGCTTCTAACTTGTCATGGGTGAACCCTCGAGATTTCTTGTGACCCACAAGGGTCGATTATGCTTAGTTTCCTAGAAACTCTTGATGCATCTATCGATGATCTACAATCTGTTCCAGTAGTCCGAGATTATTCTGATATTTTTGATGAGGTACGGGGCTTTCCTCCGAGGCACGATATCGATTTTCGCATATATCTGGTGGATAATGCAAAGCCAGTTGCATTACCAGTGCGCCATATGGCTCCGAGGGAAAGGAGGGAGCTGAGTAAGCAAGTAGGGGAGCTACTTGAGAAAGGGTTTATTAGACGAAGCATATCTGAATGGGGTGCTCCAGTAGTATTCACGACTAAGGCGAATGGTTCGCTTCGTTTTTGTGTTGACTATACAGAGTTGAATAAACTCACCAAGAAGAATAGTTACCCGCATCCGACGATTGGTGACTTATTTGATCAGCTTGTTGGCGCCTTGGTATTTTCCCAGTTAGACTTGGCCATGGGGTTTCATCAGTTGAGGGTGGCTGAGGACAACATAGATAAGACTGCTTTTAGAACTCCGGATGGTTTCTTTGAATGGCTAGTTATGCCTTTTGGGTCGATGAATGCACCCGCCTATTTTGTTGATTTGATGATTAGGATATTTCGGGAGTTTCTAACCAAATTTGTCGTGGTCTTTATTGATGAAATCTTGATCTTCTCCAAAACCGAAGAAAAGCATGCCCAACATTTGAGAGAAGTCTTGAAAACTCTCCGTGCTCATCAGCTTAAGGCGAAGTTCTCCTAATGCCATTTTTGGAGAAAAGTGGTGAGATTCTTAAGGCATGTGGTCTCCAAAGAAAGGATATTTGTAGATCCCGCAAAGGTGGTTGCAGTGCAAGATTGGCAGATTCCTAAAAATGCAACCGAGATGAGAAGCATTCTTAGGTTGGCAGGTTACTATAGGAAGTTCGTTAAGGACTTCGCAAAGATATAAGCCCCACTCACCAGGCTGACAAAGAAGAACTTGGCATTTTCATGGGATATTTACTATGATGTTGCTTTCCAACGTTTAAAGAGGGCTCTGACAACAGCCCCAGTCTTGACCTTGCCTGATGGGAGTAAAGTGTTTACCGTTTACACGGATGCGTGTGTTATAGGGCTCGGTGCAGTTCTGATGCAAGAAGGGAAAGTAGTGTGTTATGGGGGTAGACAGTTGAGATTTCATGAGAAGAACTACCCCATCCATGATCTAGAGCTAGATGCCATAGTATTCGCGTTAAAGACATGGCGTCATTATTTACTTGGAGAGAAGTTCGAGTTATATACCAATTATAAACCTCTCAAGTATCTGTTCTCGCAGAAGGATTTCAGTTTAAGGCAACAACGGTGGGTGGAGTTCCTAGCTTCTTATGATTTTGAGATTTCTTATACCCTTGGCAAGGGTAATGTGGTGGTAGACGCACTAAGTAGGCAGAGGATGACCTTAAGTCATCTGTTTGTGGAGAGAAAGAGCTTGGAGTTCATATCAACTTTTGATTTCAGACCCTCCGTTGAGATTTTTCCTGATTTGTTTGCATCATTGGAGATACGACCAACTCTTATGGATCAGATAGGAGCTTCGCAGCAAGGTGACCCACAGATTTTAGACATCATGGAAAACCTCAGAAGAGGGGAGACTTCTAGTCACCTCAATAGATATGCCATAGATGTAAAGGGGTGGTTGCGACGAGATGGAAGGCTTTGTGTTCCTCAAACTGGAAGCTTGATAAAGGCAATCCTAGAAGAAGCCCACCATTCTAAGATGACCATTCATCCAGGCGGTGATAAGATGTATAGAGACATGAAGAGAGTTTTCTTTTGGGCTGGGACGAAGAAAGATGTGGCCGAATTTGTTTCTCAATGTTTAGTTTTCCAGCAAGTTAAAGCTGAGCAAAAGAAGCCCGGTGGTTTACTTCATCCTTTGGAGGTTCCTCAGTGGAAATGGGAGAGCATCTCTATGGACTTTATAGATGGTTTTCCTAGATCGAAGAAAGGCAACACCAGTATCTGAGTTGTGGTAGATAGACTCATCAGAGCGCTTACTTTATTCCAGTTAAGAGTAAGAGGACGGCTGCATGGTTAGCAGCAATTTATGTTCATGAGATAGTTCGTCTTCATGGGGTACCTTCTAGCATCATAAGCGATCGCGACCCCATCTTTACCAGTGAATTTTGGAGGAGCTTGCCAGAAGCATTAGGTACATAGTTGTGTTTGAGCACCGCTTACCATCCTCAGACCGATGGGCAGACGGAGAGGGTGAACAGAATTCTAGAAGATGTTTTGAGGCTGTGTATCCTAGACTTCGGAGGGACTTGGGAAGAGCACTTTCCTTTAGAAGAGTTTGCCTATAACAATAGCTATCAAGCCAGCATCGACATGGCACCCTTTGAAGCATTGTACGGACGACCCTGTAGATCACCGACTTGTTGGTGGGAATCTACAGAAAGATTATTACTTGGACCAGATATGGTTAGAGAAACGTCCGAAAAGATTGACCTTATTTGACGGCGGATGAAGACGGCTCAAGATAGGCAGAAATCCTATGCAGACAAGAGAAGGACTGACATCGAATTTGAAGTGGAAGATTTAGTTTTTATCAAAGTATCACCTCTGAAGAATGTGGTTCGCTTCGGATCAGTAGGGAAGTTGGCAACAAGGTTTGTGGGACCATTTCCCATAACCGAGAGGATCAACCAAATGGCCTATAGAGTAAAGCTCCTAGAAAATCTATCCGGCATTCATGATGTTTTCCACGTTTCTCATATGCGGAAGTGCTTGCATGACACCGCAGAATTAGTTGAGCCAAGTGTATTGGAAGAGGTAGAAGTAGAGTGGGAGGAGACAGTCAGACGAGTTCCTTCCCGTATCCTTGGATCAGAAGTTAAGAAGCTATGCAATAAAGAGATCAATTTGCTAAAGGTTCAACGGGGAGATAACCCAGAGGATACGACTTGGGAGACCGAAGACAAGATTCGTGCTTCGTACCCTTTCCTTTTTGAGGGTGTGTTCTTAAGTCCTTTTTCCAAAGTTTTATCTATGCTTGTTTCTATCATTTGAATACATCTTATCTATAGTATTTTCGACCTTTAGATAGGAGACCTATGGATGTAAACATTTGTTTGAGACAATTATGTTTGATGGATGCAAGTGGATGCAAGTGTTTGCTAGTGGCTGCCTGTGGATGCGTATACACACACATTAGGCACTAGATCGGCTCAATCACTCTCATACTGCATATGGATGTGTGTGCATTTTCTTTTCTTTTATGGATGGAAATGGATGAACTAGCATATGGATGTTGCATTTGGACGAATGAGTGTGCACGCATATAGAGCTTACATGTTATAATAGGATTATTTGCATACATATTGGATTCATGGCAATAACATACATTGCATTAAGGAGGTCAACTGAATTAGTAGACAGCCTGATCTTCGCATTAGTATTGGGACATATACACACACCTTTGCATATATTCATATAAGCATTAAAAGTTTTAAGGACATTGGATGCATGTGATTGGTGGATGAGTAGATGGATGATGGATGGTAGGATACATTATTTTCAACTTAGAGATTTCGGGGACGAAATCCTTTGAGTAGGAGAGAATGTAACACCCCGAATTTTTAATGACACTAAAATAGGATAAATTAAATAATAACTAATTCAATATTTGGAATTATGGGAAACGGACCGCCATTGCGTCTGTCTCGAAATTCTGGTCAAGATAGACATTTGGATTGCGTACAACGGACACCGTATGAAGAAGTTATGAGGGTTTTAGGTTTGTATACGTGTAGAAAGATTATATATATACATATAAGTCAGAATCTTATCCAAAACCATTCGAAATTGAAAAATAAAAAGTGGCGGCAGTTTTCCCGCTCTGGGGATCGGCCCCCCTAAAGGGGTGTCGACACCGGGGTCGACCCCCTTAAGAGGTGTCGACACCATGGTCGACCCACCTACAGGGGTGTCGACACCCCTAGGGCTGATGTAGCAGTCGGTTTCAGAGGGCCTGACAGCTATATATACATGGTCATTTCTCTTGTTTTCTTCATTGAGAATTCATGGTGGCCAAATTCTTCTAGTGTCTAAACTGAACTAGATCCGAATAATCTCCTACAACTATCAGCTTTGCAAATCAAACTTAGAGATTCAAGATCTATTCTTCTTCTATTTTCTAATCCTAACACTGTGAGTTCCTAGTTGCTTTTAGATTTGAATATTTAAAAGTAAATATGACACGGCTATGACTTGGATTTGTTCATATGTCTAAATTATATCAGATCCATTGTAAATTATGAATACATGACATTCTGAATTGGTTAGGATTTGGATCTAAATCTCTATCTTGTTGGATCTATTGTAACCTCTGTGGCATTTCATGATGTGAATCTTAAACCTTATTGTGTAGATCTACTTTTAAACTATCGGATTTAAATTGTGTGGACATTTAAACTATTAGTCAGGTCTAATTTATCATCTTGAGCCTATTATGTTAAATCTGAATAGTTGAACATGTAAATGGTTAATTTAGATCTTATTATGCTCACTATGACATCATAATTATTTTAGAACTAGTAATTGCTACAAGTTCATCAGATTTATGCTCATATGTCCACCTAATCACCATGCTAGTTTATGTTTATGCCAAGTTATATTAAAGTATTCACTTTTGTCATATTCCTATTATTTCTCCCTTTTATCGTTTATGACTAGGCTATTATCTAGCCTAGGCATGTCGCCAATTTTGTAAGTGCGCTAATTAGGAAACGGGGGAAAAAGGTTAACATGGGCATTAACACCTATAAAGGTATAGGTTTAATTAATTGATTAATTAATAATGAATGCCTAGGACTACAATTAGAAATTGTAACTGCACTTATGGCACGAGGTTAGGTTGCATTAGTGGTGGAAGTCTGCACAGACCCGACCGACATATCCAGCAACCACTAAGGTTGAAATTAATGTGAGAGGCCTAAGTGTGCAAATATGAATCGGGCTATGACACGAGGTTAGGCCCAACTTGTGGAAGAAGTCTGCCAGGACCTGACCGGTATATCAAGCATCCATAGGTGGTAGGCCTAATGTGGGAGGTCTAGCCCATTATAAATGATAAATGAACATGGTAATGAATTGGACTACTTAACCTAATCTAATCCATAGGGATTGTATGAACTAAAGTTAGGGTTAAGTAAAAACTGGTTGGACAGTGGGTGGGTTAAGTTAAATATATTTGAGACGGGTGGGTAATATCTAAAAATAGGCCCACGAAACTTAACCAGATGGGGGTTATGTAATTAAAGACACTTAGTGGTATACATAACCGGTGGAAACAATAAAGTTATCTTCTAAGGTAAGCATAACTGGTAGAAATGAATAGGGCTATGTAATTAAAGACACCTAGTAGTATACATATTAAGTGAAAACCTAGTGGGGGATACAAGACAAAGGGGAGAGCTTGTATCATATTGTGTGGGACCTGTTTCAGTCAGTAACCCGGAGTATGTATCGAGTAGAGAACTCCAAACTAGGTCGCAGAAGGGGCACGCTTACCGACTGATTGTAAGAGACCCAAACGTGGAGACGGTGTTTGCAGCGCAAACCAACTGGGCCATGTGCGTGCATGAGCCGGGCCGAAGGGGATAAGATGGTCGTGACACCTATAGATATGGGGCAGTGCATATCAGCAAGGGGTTTCCACTTTAGGACGTGATACATTCTACTGTGGGGCCGGCACAAAGTATCTACGGAGTAGGGAGCCAATCAATTAGGGTAGTAATTAGGGTACATTTGGACTTATGCCTAAGTCTACCACCTTGAAGTGTAAGAGATCGTCTCATTCTGGTTATACTAGTAATAGTGCAGGGTAATCATTAGAGAAGCGTATACACCTTATCCTGTCTACCTTGTTACACCTGCCATTTATGTAGTGGTCTCTCTTATCCACTTTATATGCCTGTCATGCTACTTTTATTTATTTACTTGCTAAAAGTAACTAGACTCGCCAGACTTAATGTCTGACCCTTTATGTTTCCTCTTCTTTCTTCTATTTCCCCCTAGGTTCTCAGGGCGGGAATACTCAAGCTTAGTCAGGACTCAATTTTCATCTTGCTAAAGCTGCTTTCGAAGTAAGGCTCAAGTTCTTATCTCTACTATGGCTAAGCTCTTTTTCTTGGGGAATTCTGTTTTGCTTTTTATATTTATGTACTCTGATGGTACAAGACAGAAGTTATGTTATTGTAATGGTTTTTGTGACTTATGGTATTTTGGACCACGATGTAAGATTTGGGTTTGAAATAAAAATCTGAATTTCCGCTGTTATCTTATTTATATCTGTCTTGTAATATTCTGTGTCTGTTTACCTATAATGCTTCACGAAACTTAATGCATTTCCATTGTCAGTGATATTAACGGACGTGGGGTGTCACAATATCAGTTCTACTATTTACATATATTTATGTATGTATATATTTATGCACTAGACCTCTCACATTATGCCTACACTTGTGGATGTTGGATTTCCCAGGAGGTTATGGGAAGACTTCTACCACAAGTTGACTTAACCTCGTGTCTTAGCACCACTACATGTTTTATTTATGCACTTAGACCCCTCACATTAGATTTACCACTTGTGGATGCTGGATATGTCAGGCGGGTTCTGGGCAAACTTCTACCACAAGTGTAATCTAACCTCTTGTCTAAGCGCGGTTACAGTTTCCTATTTACTGTAAATTTTCTACATAATTTAGGCATATCCATTCTTTCAAATCTATATTTTACATGTCAACATATTAAACCCATTTTATGTTGCATGTTCTTTCTAACATACAATAAATTCTATTCTAACATGTAATCGTTTAATCATGTAATTGTTCTCAATTTCTACTGTTAATGGTCCAGGTACATAAATGTCACAAGTTAACAAGAAATTGAAACAACAGCAATTGTTACACATATTTTGACCATTTTATGTTTCAACATATAAATTTTCCAACATATTAATATCTTAGCATACTAATATTCCAACATGACATATTCGTCACTTTAATCCTTTTACCATATGTTTAAACATTTCAACATATCAAATTTAAACATGTCAAAATAACATTTCAATACTTCTAGCTATTCTAGCAAATTCACATTGTGTGATAACGGGGAATATTAAACGATAATATATCATTATCAAAAATGATATAACTTAAATCAACTCACCTCATTTGCTTTCCAAATCCTGGATCTGGTCCAAATCTAGCATTCCATGGTTTTACCTAATTGGATTCAGAACCTAACAACTATGGATTCGTAATTTTTACTAAAAGAAATAGGGAAGAAAGAGGAAGAAAATTGAATAGACCAGATCTAGAAAATTACCTCACTTCGAATATGATTCTGAACACCTTCTTATTAATCTTCATTCTTTTCCTCCAGATCTTGATTCAGAATTTTCCTAAACTAATTATCTTATTTTCCGAAGTGATTTGAGGAGGAGGAAGAATGACAAAGCTTAGACGTTGTCTGTAACGACCCGTATTCTACACATCATAGGATCGTAGAATATTTATTTCTTTCCCATGTGAAGTCGTATGGTCATGTAACTTTGGGAAACATCTATTAGAGTCATTTCCCATGTTCATGATTTTTGTCGATTTTTAGATGACCATTTTGCCCCTAGTTGGTACTGTTTTGGCCATAACTTTTGACTGGAAAGGAATTTTGACTTGAAACCACTTCCATTAGATTCGTTTGATGGTTTACCTTTCCGTAGAGTGGTCATAATAGCCAAATGGACTTACCGTTTGGGAGATATGGTTGAAATAAGGTTTGGAGGGTGAAAAACTGCTTAACCGGGCCAAATAGGGTGATTAGTGAGTAGGCCCATAACCCATTTCGGGATTAGGGTTATGGGGAGGCTGAAATGAAGTAGAATATCATTCCATTTCAGTTTTCTAGCCTCCACTTATCACCAAGGAACCCTAAAAATGGCCTCCAACCCCTAAATCACCTCCAAATCATCTTTTGGTCAAGGATTTGGCTTAGCAACCCCTAATCAAGGAAGATCTACACCAAATCAACATTGAAGCTACTGTTTGGCATTGAGATTCATATCAAATCAGAGATTTATTCCAGATCTTAGTTTATTTGTGGCTAAGGTGAGTGATTTGCATAGTTTTGCACTAATTATGGCTAATTAGGGGTAATTAGTGTTAATTAGCGAATTTATACACTAATAAATTTGGGAAAAATGTTCATAAATTTCTAAATGAAGTTCTAGACCTCTGATATGAATTTGGGTTAATTTGGTTAAGTTTTGCTAATCCTATCATTAGTTTCACCTAAACATGCTTAAGGGGAAATATGGGGTTTTGGGGTATGTTTGATCCATTTTAACCTATCATATTGATGTTTTGATGTTTGTGGTTGATTATGTATGTTGCTATGACTGTATGAAATGCTTTGTGATTGATTTCAATAGTTAGAATGATCGAAAACGCCGTCGAGGGGCGTAAACAACTCGCTGGACAAGGTGCAGGAATTCAGATCGGATGGGGATTGAGGGTCAATCGGATCGCCCTATGGGATCGTGGGACATCACCACGAGTCAAGTCATCTCCTCCGAGCCAAACCATCTGTGCAAGGTCCACGAACATCAATCGTGAACTGCCTCTCGTACCCGATCCGCTCGTGTTTCGCACCCCGATCCGACCAGAGGGAGGCAGCATCCACGATCCAATTGTACTCGAACGCTCCAACCCGAATGCCCGCCCACGAGTTGAAGGCGCCATGAACCGATCTAAAGAGAGCACCCGATCCGAACTGTGGCAAGCTGGAGACCTCGACCCGATCCGCCAGGGGTGATGACGATCCGACCCGATCCAGTGAAGGAGGAGCATTCTGATCCGAACCGAACTGAATGATGAGGGGGAGATCCGAACTGATCCAGTATTGACCAATAACCCGAGATGCAAAGGTAGTCCAATATGGGAAGTTAGAGCTCAGGATCTAGTTGGGAACCAATGAGTTCACTTCATGGTTGGGCTTGCTGCGGGACGTGTGCTAAGGAGTTGTCGACGTTCATAACTTCGATTCACCACTAAAAATGAATGATGGGCTACTTATTAGTGCAGTAGAGTCATTACGACTCGAGGGGCAAGGTGATGGTAGCAAGACTACGTTATCAGTGCAGTAGAGTCATTACGACTCGAGGGGCAAGGTGATGCGTAGTAAGACTATGAGCCAACGCAGATGGGGTGAATAACTCCGTGGGGGCAAGTGGACATAGTAAGGATTGGAAAGACTATGAGCCAGCGCAGATGGGGTGAATAACTCCATGGGGCAAGTGGACATAGTAAGGACTGGTAAGCCTATGAGCCAGCGCAGATGGGGTGAATAACTCCATGGGGCAAGTGGACATAGCGTAGGATTAGTGGCTACGTTATCAGTGCAGTGAAGCCATTTTATGACTTCATGGGGCAAAGTGATCGTAGCAAGGGTGGGTGATCGAAGTGGTGAATATCGTATGCTTTACGCACTGAGTGACAGATGTGAGGATGGATGCTATGTTTGATTGTTTGCCATCACCATGACATGCACACCTCCCCCACCTCCGTATCTTTATACCGTTTGATATGGCACCTTACAGTGTTGTACAGTATGTTGTGCTAACTCTTTGGTTGCAGGTCCAGGTTCAGGTATGTTTTAGTCTACCTGTTATTGTTCACTTTAGATGCTTATCGCTCATACCAGGCTTTATGTCTGACCCAGAGTTTTATGTCTCCTCTTATTACTCTGGGTGCTCACACGAGCAGACTAGAGACAGGTTAGCTGGTGATGCGCGAGTAGCTGATTCGAAGGCGGGCAGGAGGCTTCCACGTATGATATATATACACATTCTCCCTATGTCGTTGGTGGTCGCTACTTGGGCATTAGTAGTGTACCTCCTTTATCTTACTTTTGCTTTGAGACAGTTTGAAAGTTGTAATAAGCTGTATTTTGGATTTCCGCTGCTATGATGTTTAGTTCTGGTTTTCAGCTTATGCACTGTCTCCCCTGTTTTATGTCAAATATATTATTATTATATTTTGTTCTATGCGCTATGAGACATTCTACAGGTTCCTTGTTAGTTCATTTCCTTCTTCCTTTTTCCTTCTGACGACCCGTTCCGTGCTAACTGGGCATGTGTACAGCGCACCTTTGGAGTAAATGTCGGTTGGTGCGGGGCGGGCCGTCACACTTGGTATCAGAGCTCTAGGTTGCGTAGTTAACCTAGGGAAAGACACAAGGGAGAGATAGTACATATATGAGAGCGCATATTTGTGATTACTTTGATTTTCAAAAGCTATATATATATACTATTAGTAGTATAAGACTGAAGTTGCACTGCACTAGCACCACTATGGGGTCGTTAATCGTTTTCTCTTTACAGATTGAACGATGAGTAGAGACACCAGAGGTGCTGGTAGAGGGACCAACCAAGGGAATGCTGCTGACATTAGGGCAATGTTTACTAACCTCATGAGAGACATGCTTAGAGATGTGCAAGGGGCAGTTCCCAATCCCGGAGTTGGTATTGGTCCAGTAGTGCAGGCGCCTAGGGTCGATTTCGCCATGTTGTGCAAGGATTACACTAACCTTGGTAGGAAGCCGTTCCACGGGACGGAGTCGACCACAGATGTTTAGGATTGGATGGATAGCTGCGACCGTATCTTCGATGACTTGGGTCTTGAAGATGCGATGAAGAGAAGGCTAGCGTCTCGTCAGCTGCAAGGGCGAGCGATGAATTGGTGGAATGCCATTAGAACAGCTACTCCAGAGGATCAGGTTACTTGGGTTCAGTTCAAGGCTCGCTTTAGCGAGAAGTTTATTCCAGCTACCCAGAAGTCAGTGTTGTTCAAGAGGTTCTTCGAACTCAAGCAGAACGGAAGGGCAGTTTCTGATTATATTGCTGGGTTTGACACTTTGTCGAAGTATGGACTGTCTCTCATTGAAACTCCTGAGAAGAAGAATGAGAAGTTCATTACTGGTTTGGATGGGTACTTGGGGGAAAGGCTTATCAATCATATCGATGAGACTTTTGAATCGATCGTGGGGAAAGCTTTGAGATCAGAGAGTCTTTACCCTAAGTCAAAGACTGAGGCTGCATCGGCAGAAGGGCCAAAGCCGCAAGCAGGCGGTGGAGGCAAGAATAACTCTCAGAATAAGAGGAAGCAGGACCAATCTAAAGGTGGCCAGAAAAAGAGCAAGAAGGATGTTGAGTGCTTCAGCTGTGGAAAGAAGGGCCATTATGCCAAAGATTGTCGGGCCAAGCCAGCGGATAAGAAGTGCTTCAACTGTGGTCAAGTGGGACATTTCAAGGATAAGTGTCTGCAACCTCTTAAGGAGAGGCAGATTGTGAAAGCATATGCTATTGATGTTGTTCCTTCTTAGTCGAATGCCCCAACTGCGGCGGAGAAAGGAAAGAATGTTGTTATTCAAGGTATGCTTTCTATTTATGATGTACCAGTTCGAGTTTTGTTTGATACTGGGGCTTCCCGTTCCTTCATATCTAGTGACCTGGTAGATAGGTTGGGACTGGAACCCGAGATAGTCAATAGACCATTGGTTGTGACGAACCCGATTGGTGGTTCGAATAACCTTAGTATGATTTGCAGAAATTTGGTCTTATCGAGTCATGGATGTATGTTTGTTTGTGATTGCTTTGTTTTGGGCTTTACTGGGTATGGCATTATATTAGGAGTCGATTGGCTCTAAAGATACGGGGTGGTGGTAGACTGTGAGGGCTTTTTGGTGACAGTGAGGGCAGATGATGGGCGGAGGGTAGTGTTTGGTAGTCTACCTAGTGATGGGGTTATGGCTAGTTTTGTAAATTCCCTCGACATCCCGCAGGATGAGTTGTCAGATGTGCCCATGGTTGGCCAGTATCCGGACGTCTTCGAGGAGGTGACCGGGCTTCCACCACACCTAGAGATTGAGTTCCGTATTGATTTAGTGAAAGATGCCAGACCTATAGTGATGCCACTTCGTCGTATGGCACCAAGGGAGAAGCGAGAGCTCGGGGTGCAAGTCAGCAATCTTTTGAAGAAGGGATTTATTAGAAGGAGTGTCTCCGAGTGGGGAGCACCAGTTGTGTTTGCCACTAAGGCAGATGGTTCCCTTCGTTTGTGTGTGGACTATCGCGAGTTGAATAAGGTGACGAGGAAGAATAATTATCCTTTACCGCGGATAGATGATTTGTTAGATCAGCTGGAAGGAGCAAGAGTGTTCTCCTAGTTGGACCTCGCGACAGGATTTCATCAGCTTCGAGTAGCAGATGAGAGTGTTCCGAAAACGGCATTTAGGACGCCGTCTGGATTTTATGAGTGGTTGGTCATGCCATTTGGGTTGACCAATGCACCAGCCTATTTTGTGGATCTTATGAATCGAGTATTCAGAGATCAGTTGAATAAGTTTGTTCTTGTGTTCGTGGACGATATCCTTGTTTACTCAAGGACAGAGGAGGAACACAAGGGACACTTGAGGATAGTGATGGAGGTGTTGAGGAAACACCAATTGAAAGCGAAATTCTCTAAGTGTCATTTTTGGAGAAGGGAAGTGAGATTCTTGGGTCATGTTGTTTCAGAGAGTGGTATTGCCGTGGACCCTGCGAAGGTGGCTACGGTACAGGATTGGCCTACGCCCAAGAATGCAACAGATGTAAGAAGTTTCTTGGGGTTAGCTGGATATTATCGAAAGTTTATCCAGGACTTATCCAAGATAGCAGCACCGTTGACTCAACTGACTAAGAAGAGTCAGTCTTTCGTCTGGGACGAAGTGTGTGAGGATGCCTTCAAGAGTCTAAAAGAGAAGTTGGCGCGTGCACCAGTGTTAGTCATTCCTAAAGGGAATGAAGAGATGACGGTATACACGGATGCTTGTGGTACCGGACTGGGTGCTGTATTGATGCAAGGGGGTAGGGTTGTAGCTTATGCTAGTCGACAGCTGAAGCCGCATGAGAAGAAGTATCCTACCTATGATTTGGAATTAGCAGCGATCGTGTTTGCGCTGAAGATGTGGAGACACTATCTCTTGGGAGAAAGATTTGAGTTGTTTACCGATCATAAATCGTTAAAGTATCTTTTCTCTCAGAAAGATCTGAATCTCCGTCAGCAAAGATGGTTAGAGTTCTTGGCTTCATATGATTTTGATATCGCATACACACCTGGGAAAGGTAATGCGGTAGCCGATGCCTTGAGCAGGAGACATGCCAGTTTAGGGGCAGTGTTTCTTGAATGGAAGCAACTGGAGTATATCGCGGGGTTTGATTTCAGACCAAAGTGCGAATTGGATCCAGTTATGCTAGCTAGTTTGGCGATCAGACCCACTTTGATAGAGCGGATTGGTTCCAGCCAGAGGGACGATCCTAATCTATTGGAAATCATCTCCAAGTTAGAGATGAACCTCGACGGCGAAGAGATGAATGTGTATGGGCTTGATCGGGATGGATGGCTTCAGAAGAATGGAAGACTAGTTGTGCCCAACGTGAATGGTTTGAGGGATGAAGTGCTTAGAGAATGTCATCACTCAAAACTGACTATACATCCCGGTGGTAATAAGATGTATCGAGATATGAAGCAGACTTACTACTGGGAAGGGATGAAAAGAGACGTTGGGAAGTTTATATCCAAATGCATGAATTGCCAGCTAGTTAAAGCCGAGCAAAAGAAGCCTAGTGGGTTGTTGCAACCATTAGAAATCCCCGAATGGAAATGGGAGCAAGTCTCGATGGATTTCATCGATGGTTTACCAAGAACTAGATCGGGATATGATAGCATTTGGGTAACTGTGGATCGATTGACTAAGAGCGCAAGATTTATACCAGTCAAATCAACCAGAACGGCAGCCAAGTTGGCAGATTTGTATATGAAGTGGGTAGTGAGATTTCATGGAGTACCCAAAAGCATTGTGAGTGACCGAGACCCGTTGTTCACTAGTGGGTTTTGGAAGAGCTTACAAGAGGCTCTAGGGTTAGGATTACATCTCAGTACCGCATATCATCCTCAGACCGACGGTCAGACGGAGAGGGTAAATCGTATATTGGAAGATCTCTTGAGAGCTTTTATATTGGATTTTGGTGGATCATGGGATGACCATTTGCATCTGGTAGAGTTTGCATATAATAATAGCTACCAATCCAGTATCGGTATGGCTCCATATGAAGCTTTATACGGAAGATCGTGCAACTCACCATCATGTTGGATAGAGACTGGCGAGAAGTTTGTGCTTGGACCAGATGTGGTGAGGGAAACTACCAATAAGATTAAGATCATTCAGCAACGAATGAAAGCTGCCCAGGATAGGCAGAAGAGTTATGCTGATAAGAGGAGAAGAGATTTAAAATTCTCCGTTGGTGACTTGGTGTTTGTCAAGATTTCTCCGTTGAAAAGCATGATACGATTTGGCAGGAGAGGCAAATTAGCACCAAGATTTGTTGGCCCATTCCCTGTTCTTGAACTAGTCGGGAATTTGGCATATAGAGTTGGTTTACCAGAGAAAATGGCGGGAGGTCACAATGTATTTCATGTTTCCCAACTAAGGAAGTTCGTTCACGACTCAGATGTGACTATTTCACCTGATAAGTTAGAAGGCTTCGAAGTAGAACCCGAGGCGGTTGGGAACCGCAAGCCGATTTGTATTGTGGGGCACGATACGAAGCAACTTCGAAGGAAGGCGGTGAAGCTAGTCAAGGTTCAGTGGGGCGAGAGCGAGAATGATTGTACGTGGGAAACAGAGGAGGCCATTAGGAAGGCATATCCAGAACTCTTTGCCTGGTAAGATTTACTTTGCGATTTAGTTATTCTGCATACTAGGATAGACTTATTTTTCTTGTTTTGCATGTTTGATGGTTGTTTTATGGTTGATAGGCATGCGGGAACCTTTGTGTGTTTTGGTTTAGGAATTTCGGGGGCGAAATTTCTAAGGGGGGGAGAGTGAAACGACCCGTATTCTACACATCATAGGATCGTAGAATATTTATTTCTTTCCCATGTGAAGTCGTATGGTCATGTAACTTTGGGAAACATCTATTAGAGTCATTTCCCATGTTCATGATTTTTGTCGATTTTTAGATGACCATTTTGCCCCTAGTTGGTACTGTTTTGGCCATAACTTTTGACTGGAAAGGAATTTTGACTTGAAACCACTTCCATTAGATTTGTTTGATGGTTTACCTTTCCGTCGAGTGGTCATAATAGCCAAACGGACTTACCGTTTGGGAGATATGGCTGCAATAAGGTTTGGAGGGTGAAAAACTGCTTAACCGGGCCAAATAGGGTGATTAGTGAGTAGGCCCATAACTCATTTCGGGATTAGGGTTATAAGGAGGCTGAAATGAAGTAGAGAATCATTCCATTTCAGTTTTCTAGCCTCCACTTATCACCAAGGAACCCTAAAAATGACCTCCAACCTCTAAATCACCTCCAAATCATCTTTTGGTCAAGGATTTGGCTTAGCAACCTCTAATCAAGGAAGATCTACACCAAATCAACATTGAAGCTGCTGTTTGGCATTGGGATTCATATCAAATCAGAGATTTATTTCAGATCTTAGTTTATTTGTGGCTAAGTTGAGTGATTTGCATAGTTTTGCACTAATTATGGCTAATTAGGGGTAATTAGTGTTAATTAGCGAATTTATACACTAATAAATTCGGGAAAAATGTTCATAAATTTCTAAATGATGTTTTAGACCTCTGATATAAATTTGGGTTAATTTGGTTAAGTTTTGCTAATCCTATCATTAGTTTCACCTAAACATGCTTAAGGGGAAATATGGGGTTTTGGGGTATGTTTGATCCATTTTAACCTATCATATTGATGTTTTGATGTTTGTGGTTGATTATGCATGTTGCTATGACTGCATGAAATGCTTTGTGATTGATTTCAACAATTATAATGATCGAAAACGCCGTCGAGGGGCGTAAACAACTCGCTGGACAAGGTGCAGGAATTCGGATCAGATGGGGATTGAGGGTCGATCGGATCGCCCTATGGGATCGTGGGACATCACCACGAGTCAAGTCATCTCCTCCGAGCCGAACCATCTGCGCAAGGTCCACGAACATCAATCGTGAACTGCCTCTCGTACCCGATCCGCTCGTGTTTCGCACCCCGATCCGACCAGAGGGAGGCAGCATCCACGATCCAATTGTACTCGAACGCTCCAACCCGAATGCCCGCCCACGAGTTGAAGGCGCCATGAACCGATCTGAAGAGAGCACCCGATCCGAACCGTGGCAAGCTGGAGACCTCAACCCGATCCGCCAGGGGTGATGACGATCCGACCCGATCCAGTGAAGGAGGAGCATTCTGATCCGAACCGAACTGAATGATGAGGGGGAGATCCGAACCGATCCAGTATTGACCAATAACCCGAGATGCAAAGGTAGTCCAATATGGGAAGTTAGAGCTCAGGATCTAGTTGGGAACCAATGAATTCACTTCATGGTTGGGCTTTGCTGCGGGACGTGTGCTAAGGAGTTGTCGACGTTCATAACTTTGATTCACCACTAAAAATGAATGATGGACTACTTATCAGTGCAGTAGAGTCATTACGACTCGAGGGGCAAGGTGATGGTAGCAAGACTACGTTATCAGTGCAGTAGAGTCATTACGACTTGAGGGGCAAGGTGATGCGTAGTAAGACTATGAGCCAGCGCAGATGGGGTGAATAACTCTATGAGGCAAGTGGACATAGTAAGGATTGGAAAGACTATGAGCCAGCGTAGATGGGGTGAATAACTTCATGGGGCAAGTGGACATAGTAAGGACTAGTAAGGCTATGAGCCAGCGTAGATGGGGTGAATAACTCCATGGGGTAAGTGGACATAGCGAAGGATTAGTGGCTACGTTATCAGTGCAGTGAAGCCATTTTATGACTTCATGGGGCAAAGTGATCGTAACAAGGGTGGGTGATCGAAGTGGTGAATATCGTATGCTTTACGCACTGAGTGAGAGATGTGAGGATGGATGCTATGTTTGATTGTTTGCCATCACCATGACATGCACACCTCCCCCACCTCCGTATCTTTATACCGTTTGATATGGCACCTTAGAGTGTTGTACAGTATGTAGTGCTAACTCTTTGGTTGCAGGTCCAGGTTCAGGTATGTTTTAGTCTACTTGTTATTGTTCGCTTTATAAGCTTATCGCTCATACCAGGCTTTATGTCTGACCCAGAGTTTTATGTCTCCTCTTATTACTCTGGGTGCTTACACGAGCAGACTAGAGACAGGTTAGCTGGTGATGCGCGAGTAGCTGATTCGGAGGCGAGCAGGAGGCTTCCACGTATGATATATATACACATTCTCCCTGTGTCGTTGGTGGTCGCTACTTGGGCATTAGTAGTGTACCTCCTTTATCTTACTTTTGCTTTGAGACAGTTTGAAAGTTGTAATAAGCTGTATTTTGGATTTCCGCTGCTATGATGTTTAGTTCTGGTTTTCAGCTTATGCACTGTCTCCCCTGTTTTATGTCAAATATATTATTATTATATTTTGTTCTATGCGCTGTGAGACATTCTACAGGTTCCTTGTTAGTTCATTTCCTTCTTCCTTTTTCCTTCTGACGACCCGTTCCGTGCTAACTGGGCATGTGTACAGCGCACCTTTGGAGTAAATGTCGGTTGGTGCGGGGCAGGCCGTCACATTGTCTCAGAGAATGTGAGATTTAGGCTAGGCTCTGCTAGCCTATTTATAGGTGTTCATGATCTTATCATACACGCAGCGCTGAGTCAGCATTGAACCGGGTTAAGAAAGCAATCTAGATATGTCAATGGATCTGCCCGGATCTGAGGGGGTGTTGACCCGCGTGGGTCTCACGAGCAATTTTGGTGTAGAAATTTGAATTTTGAACGTTTGAATTTCGAAAGTTTGAATTTCAGGAATTTATTTAAATGTTATATTCACATGTAATCTTAGTATGCATATACAATTCTTCTAATGATCATTTTACACATATATATACGCACAACTTTCATTTTGTTTTCAAAATTCGAACAGTGTTGCACCGTTATTTGATTCTTTCCATATTTCTATGATTGTAGCCTTATCTTGAACTTTATCTCTTATACATAGATTTTTGCACACATATACACATATATTCTCATATACATATATATACGTATATTTTCTTTATTTCCTTATATGTATATTTTTCCTTTATATGTGCGTTCTTATCCTTTCAAATTTTGAATTTGTATTCGTACATATATTTGTATGTTCAGTTGGCCCTCTCTAAAAAAAGATAAAAATTATGTCGTCGACGGGGTTCGAACCCCCGAGCTCTATGTTACAAATCCAATGCCTTAACCAACTGAGCTATGATGTATTTTGTTAATACTTAAAAAACAATGGTAGTCATTGTTCTTCTTCTTTTACCTTATTTTCATGTTTTGTTACAATACTTTATTTAAAGGTATATCTTTCATCTTAAATCAGTTTTATGCAATCTATAGGTCTAAATTGACCAGAAAATCGCCATGAACGCAATAGGCAAATTCTGGAAGCTCTTCAAATTTCTCTTTTTCTCAAATGTTTATGTTTGTGCATATATATATACATATATGCATTAATTATTTAATTGTTACAAAATGCGAGGTGTTACAACGTTCTTGTTGTAATATCAAGCGACTTGGTGTCGATGCCCCGAGGCACGTAAGTCTGCTTCACCTCTCTTTTCCTTAGTCTCTTCCAGGGACTCGAGGAGAAGTGCTTTGTTCGTCATCGGATCATAATACGTTGTCCTATGAGAGGGGACTTCCAATTGCACTGGAATGACTGCTTCTAATCCGAATGAAAGCGAGAAGAGAGTATGCCAGTCGCCGATTTGTAGGTCGTTGTGTATGCCCACAATGAGAGGGGCAATTCGTCAACCCGCATGACTTTCGCATGCTTCAATCGCTTCTTAAGGATGGACTTGATAACCTTGTTTACTGCTTCAACTTTCCCATTCAATTGTGGGTGAGATACTACGGTGTATCTCTTGTTGATCTTGTATCTATGGCACAAATCTTTGATTCAGTGCTGTCAAATTGGGTTCCATTATCAGTTATAATGGCCTTGGGAATCCAAAATCGACAAATTATGTTCTTGACCATAAAATTAATACCCGCTTGTTATGATCGTAGTTAATGGCTCGGCTTCCGCCTATTTGGTAAAGTAATCTACAGCCATGATCGAGTATTTCGCTCCACCCATGACGATTGGTAGGCTTCCGATGATGTCTATTCCCCATACAGTGAACAGCCACGGGCTTACCATTGACTTAAGTTAACCCGGGGGTGCTCTAGGGATCTTTTCAAATTTCTGGCACCTATCACAGTGTCGTGAGCAATCAGCTGCATCTCATTCACGGTAGGCTTGAAGTAGTCACACCGCAATATTTCTTTTCCAATGTTTGCCTCCGGTGTGATCTCCACATTCACCCTCGTGCACTTCTCTTAGCACATGTTTGATGTCTTAATGTGCTACACGTCGGAGCAAGGATATCAAGAATCCCTGATGGTAAGAACTCCATCTTGCAACACATATCTTGAAGCCTTACGAACTACGACCCATCTCTCACTTTTTTGATTGGAAGTGTTTCATTTTGTAGGAAGTTCTTTATTGGTGCCATCCTTGACCCTTTTTCCGGTTCGGTTTTTAGCACCGAATCAACTTCCATCTAGTCGATGCTTGGGTACTCTAGTACCTCGATCGGACCATCTTTGTTTCCTTTGGATTATCAGAACTCACCAACTTAGCTAACCTATCCGCTTTCTGATTTTCTGCATGTGGAATTTAGGTTATGGTATAATGCTCTATGTTGTCTAATAACTCATCTACCCTTTCCAGGTAAGTGAAGAGTCGAGGTCCCTTAGCCTGAAATTCCTTCCGAACCAGGCAAACGATAATCTTCGAATCACAGAAAATGCTTAGCATTGTTACCCCCAACTCCTTAGCGAGTTTCAACCTGGTAATCAGGGCCTTGTATTCGGAATGATTGTTAGTTGTGGGAAATTCTAACCGTAGAGCATAGTAAATTGATCTTCCTTCAGGAGTTGTTAAAACAACTCCGGTGCCAGATTGTCGATCATTCTTAGCTCTATTTGTGTATAGTTTCCAGGGGCTAAGTTCTAACCTCTGTTCTGAGCGGTCAGCCTTTTCATCTAACACACCCTCCTCGGGGATCGTGAATTCATCGACGAAGTCGGCTAATGCATGCCCCTTTATTAGTCTTCTGGATTGGAAGTTTAAGTCGAACTGGCTTAGTTCAATATTCCATTTAAGCAATCGTCCAGACGCTTCAGACCGTTGTAGGACCTGTCGAAGTGGTTGATCAGTATATACAACAATTGGATGAGCCTAGAAATAATGGCTGAGTTTTCTAGAAGCAATCAGTAAGCTATAAGTAAGTTTCTCTATCTTTGAATAGTTGCGCTCTACTGCCGCCAACTTCTTGCTCACATAGTATACTAGTCTTTGAACTTTGTCTTCCTCGTGAACTAGAGATGAACTAATGGCATGAGATGACACTGCCAAATATACAAGTAAATCTTCATGGTTCACTAGTTTAGATAGTACTGGGGTTTTTTCTAGGAGATCTAGTAGGTTCTGAAAAGCTTCTACGCAATCTGGGGTCCACTCAAAATTGTGCTTCCCACATTTTATCAAATCGAAGAAAGGAACGCATTTGTTTGTGGCCTTAGAAATAAACCTGCTTAGAGCTGCGATCTTTCTTGCCAAACTTTGGACATCTTTGATCTTTCGTAGTTCTTCAGTATTCCTGATTGGTGCAATTTGATCGGGATTATTCTCGATTCTGCCGGAACTGACTATGAAGCCCAAAATTTTTTATGGTGCAACCTCGAATGAGCATTTCAGAGGATTAAGCTTCATTTCATATCGTCTAAAGATACTGAACATTTCTGCTAAGTTTGTTGTGTGGTGGGATGACCACATTGACTTTACGAGCATATCTTGCACATAAACTTCCATTGTTTTCCCAACTTGGTTGTAAAACATCCGATTAATTAAGCATTGATAGGTGGCTCCGGCATTCTTTAATCCGAAAGGCATCACCACATAGCAGTACAAACCTAAGTCTATGATAAAACTGGTATGTTCCTGATATGGCACATGCATAGAAATCTGGTTGTACCCCAAATATGCATCCATCAAAGAGAGAAGTTTATGTCCCGCCGTTGAGTCTACTAGTTGGTCAATTCTAGGGAATGGAAAGTTGTCCTTCGTGTAGGCTTTATTTAGATCAAAAAAGTCAATATATGCTCGCCACTTCCCATTGGGCTTCTTGGCTAGGACGGGGTTTGATATTTAGTCAGGATATGTTGAATCTCTGATGAATCCGTTATTCTTAATTTCTCCACTTCCTCTTTCAAGGAGGCCGACTTCTCCGGGCCCAACATACGTCTTTTTTGTTTCATAGGAGGATGCTTTGGGTTTATGCTCAGTGAATGGCTCATAATTGAAGGAAAGATTCCACACATGTCAGCGTGGGTCCAAGCAAACACATCCAGGTTTGCTTTCAAAAAGTCTGTTAACTCCCGCATCCGGAGGGGATCCAAGCTAGATCCAATTTTCAAGACCATCAATCGAAATGTCAATAGTTGCTTTATTGGGGGTTTCCTCCTTGCATCCTGGTTCCTCGTCCTCTTTAGGATCGATGTCCTCGGGCCGGTTATCAGGCGACTCCTTCAGTGGTATTCTCTTTATTTCCTATGTTGAACCCTCCTCAGCAGGAGGGGAAGCACTCTTAGGCTCTACTTCTTTTCCATTGTGAAACATCTTTTACTCTCCCATATAACAAGCTCTTCCAGTGACCTAGTCACCACGAACCATTCCTACTCCGGCTTCAGTTGGGAATTTCATCAATTAGCACCAAGGTGCGATGTAGTCCCTAAGCTCTGCAAGGGCTGGTCGGCCTAAAAAGGTGTTGTAAGGGGAATCAAGATCCATAATCATGAATTGGGGGATCCTTACTCTTTGACGATCCCCCTCTCCTAGTTCCATAAATAAGTCTGGCATACCGATCGAAGCTACTGACAATCCATTGAAACCACGTATCCAACCCCCACATGGTTTCAAATCCTTTATCTCCAACTTCATTTGGTCAAACGCCTTTTTAAACAAGATGTTTACAGAACTTAAGCAGTCTATAAGGACCTTTCGTACCAATGCAGTCCCGATGGTGGTAGTTATTACCAATGGGCCGACACTGGGTGTTTCAACTCCTACACTTTCTCGGTCACGGAAAATAACATCATTCGTTGCCGTCTTTTGTTGTTTTACTTGAGCAACCTCTTCAAGGTTGCTACATTCCCCCACTTCCAGGTGTTTGGTCGCATTAATGTATTGTTCCATCATTCTATTGCTGAAATCGGCCGGATGAGGTCCTCCGGCTACGGTGTTAATGACAATGCCTTTTCCCTTTTGCTGGGTGGTAGGTTTAGCAGCAGACTGGTTCTGATTTGGAGCAGATCCTTCTTGCCCCCTATCCTTGGGGGCTACTTTATATTCATCCAGCTTTCCTACATGAAGTAATTTCTCAACAACATCCCTCAGATGAAAGCATTCATTAGTTGAGTGACAATAAGTCGCGTGAAACAAGCAGAACTTCTCGTTTTCGCGCTCCTTCTCGATCGAATCCCTGGGAGGAGGTTTCTTATATTGGACAACGTTGTAAGCATCCAAATAGATATTCTCCAAAGTGTCGCTCAGTGGCGTTTAATTTTTGAAAGTACCAAATCGAGGTCTCTTTCTAGAATCATTCCTTCGATTCCCATTTCTTTTGACACCGTTCCCGCTTTGGCGGTCATTTTCTCCATTCTTATTACTGACATTTACTTCGACTTTTCCAGTGTTGTCTCTGAACTGCTTGATAACAAAATTACTCTGAATGTCCTCCCTAGGAGCTCTGTTAGGCTTTCTCTTTCGGTTGGCATATATTCTTCTTGTTGCAGACGAATATTTTCCTTTTCATAGAACAACTCCCTAGTTAATGGCGGCTTTCCAGTCAAGTATCCCCCAAACTCGGTGTCCTTATCAACTCCATCTATCAGTGCCATCAGGATGGTCTGCTCATGCGGGTCACTCACCTCTATGACTGCCAGATTGAATCGATCCAAGTACAATTTTAATGTCTCCCCAAGAGCTTGTTTTATTGTAGAAATCTCAATGATACTTTTAGATTTTTGGGCATGGAGTCGAAATTGATTCATGAAACTTTCACTTAACTCTTTAAAACTAGAAATTGACCGTGAGGTGAAGGTGCGAGATCTAGTCGAGATGTTGCTAATATCTAGCCGCTATGATCATCGTGTTCTTAGTGAGATCTGGAAAATGAGGATTGGGTTTGGCACGCGGGTTGTCAGGTCGTTTTAATTTAAACGTGCCTTTTTATCTTTTTCTATGAGAGGGGTTGTTTTATCTTCAAAGAGGATGTTGTCTTTGTATTTTATTCTTTTTGTATGAGTTTATTTGTATCCTCTTTGGAATTTTGTAATATTTTGTAGTAATAAAGTACCGATTTTTCAAAAAAAAAATAACCGTGGGGGAAGTCGGGTAAACCACATCAATGCAACATCTTCAAGATATATTGGAAAAGCCTTGCATTTTAAAACATTCGGAGTTGCCGCAACGTTCATGTGCTAAATGCTGCCTCCGGTCGGTTCTCCTCCATATCGATCCATTGTGGGTAGATTAAATCTCTAGGGAACTGAAAATCCAGGATATCGTTAGTGAAAGGGGTATGGCTACGCCCAGTGCCCTAACATTCGTTGGTGTAATCCCTACTGTCAACCATAATTTGGCATACCATTGCTTCCACCTTAGCATTGGTTAGCATTGGCTCGAGGTCTGCACTTCTGGTTCTCCTAATATATCCGGTTCCTACATCAGGTGACGTTCTTCGGTCCCTGGTAGAAGCTGAATTCCCTTGCCCTCTATGATCCTGGTCATTCACAGGACGAGTAGGATGGAGGAGTTGTCGTTGAGTAGGGTTAGTAATGTTGGGATCCTGGGAAGAACACGTGATCCTTGCATCGACTTCAACATTGGTTCTCTCAAACTAAGGTCATCAGGTTCCAAGGCATGGGCCACGTCTTTATGAGATCCCAATGATCCAAGTGTCAGTTTCTCAATGTTCTCGAGTCTTTCGTATGGCCTTCTCTGATGCGGATGCCTTTCCTCCGAAGAGGATGAATGACCTGCAGCGAGATGGTGAGTCGGGGAGGGTGTTCTTTGCCTACGAAGCTCGTCTATCTGCTTACTCATTGCTTTCATGTTCTCTTGCATAGCAAAACTATCACGCCTTTGGGCCTCTAGAGATCCATTAGTTTTAATCAACATATCGAGCAGGTGTGAGAAATCCATGTGTGAGACGGGTGTAGAAGCAGCAGGCTGGTTATTAATTGTTGTGGCTGGCATTGAAGCATTTGTAGCAGCTCGAGTAGAAGTACCAGCCTCAATTGTAGACGGTTCAGATCAGGTAGTGGTAATGCCTCCAGATCAGTTCAGAGGAGTGTTACCAGCAACATTCAGGCCTTCGGTTTGGTTCGTTCCGGCATCATCGGGTCGGTTTGGTGCATCGCATCCGGTTCAGGTCGGATTGTCCCCTCTGGATCGGTTCGGATCCGAACCAAGTCCTCGCGACCTGGTGACTACAATCGCCTACTGATGTTTGTTTGCATCATTTTCCCGAGAAGTTTGTGGACCCTTTCCTTTTCTTGAAGCCATGAAATCTGAGTCTTTTGAGATCAATGAAACTTCAAAAACAGTGGACATGCAGACTAACTTCTTCGGACTTGATTATCCAAACAGTAGAACGATAGTCCGGAACGCTAAGAATTGAAATTTCTCAGTGAAAGCACCAAAATGTTAGACAAAAAAATGGTTTTAACACCCAATTAACTGATAATTCTAGAAACTATGAAATCAAAAGTAGCAAGAACACAAGATTTATAGTGGTTCGGCGTTAACAAGCCTACGTCCACTTTATACTTCTTTGATTAAAGAATTGAATACAAATACAATGATAATTGCCATGCAAAATCTCTTTAATTTCAATGAAATAAACTCTAGGATTCAGAGAATAATCTGAAATAAACAAAGAGATTCATTGATGATGGAGTTTAAGTGTATGGAGAGCCAAAAGATCCTTCAAAATGGAGTGTTGTGGTGTATTTATAGGCATAGCGCATGGTTAGGTCGGATGCCACGTGGGCCTTATCCCGCAAATCTAGGGTTCAGGTGCTACGATGAAGACAACACATTGGCAATGTAGGAAAGAGGGTGGTAACAAATCCGGATTTATAACATCGTGGTGTCTAACCATTCCAAAGGATATAATCATCGATTCGGTTTAGGGGGGGTTCCGACCCGATCCGCTTTTCTTCGATTGAGTCTGGTCTTTTGCAAATGGGTGAGAGGGAGTCGACCCGTGATCTTCGATCTGACCCGTGTACGAGTGAAAATGGTAGCCGATCTGACCCGAAACTTTATCTTATATTTGACTCAATGAATTCTTCTTATCGGTTTGCAATGCCTTTCTCCCTCAAGTGTATTCATCTTCTGAGCTTTGTATAGCTTGGTTACAAAGCAGTCTAACAATCACATAAACGAGACACCCATGGATGCATCAAAGCAAACATTGTCAGACTGATAGCCTGGTGTGAGAAATTCACTTACACATAGTACAAAGATCATTAAACTAGCATCCATCAATACTTCATGGCTTACTATAATTAAGTGGATTTGAACTAGCCATTTTTTTCCTCAGACAAATATCCAATTTCCATTGAATCTGGTGAAACTTCATCCGATATACCTGTGTTACACATTAATATATGCATAATGTTCACTTGACAGTAATTTATCCCGAATGCATGATTCATCAATCAAATATACTCAGTAACATGCACAACAAAATGCATATATGAATATGATGGAAACCATGGTATCATTGGAATTCATCAAGCATGACTACACTATATCCTAGCCTATCAATATTATAAACTCTAACAGTCTTCACTTTTAGATCAATGCTACACTTTGATTGCACTGGTGCACATTGCCTAAGACCTCCCTACTATTCCTAACACACTCCTGGGTCCATTGGGAATAAAAATGCCTTGTACAAACTTACTCACCCTTCCGATGCAAGTTAATCAGTTCAACACCATCTAGCCACATACCTTACTTGAATAAGGTGAGGTCCTTAGTGTTAATAAATGTTACATTTCCCACCCCATATACTTAACTGTGTATTATAAATTCCTTCTCAAGTCATTTCATATTTTAATAAATATAAATGCATACCCTGTATGCCATCTCAAATTTAACCATAAACATACAACAATCAAATATGATATAAATCTAGAAACCATCCATTTGTCATAAGCATCATGTTTGTTACCTTTTGTTACTATAAGGCCAGGCTAGGATGTACCTATTTCAAAGAATAGAATGTCACAAATTTTCTGGATATTAAGTTCTCACCAGCAAGTCATGTGTGTCTGTTGGTTACTCGGCTTGATTTCCATAAAACACATTGATGAACAAAGGCTTAACATATGAGAATCACATTGCAGTCTTGCCATCTTATTTCAAGTGCAAGACATAAGAAGGAAGCCCTCCTACTGCCAAACACCCTACTACAACATTAACCTATTTTTGCAATAGAAAACATACACAAAAATGCTTGGAAATGTCATAATATAATAAGGATCAAGGGTCTTCAATGTATGAAGCCTATAAAAGGGTTTCCATATAGAAAGATATATCATAATTAAAAGAAATTCATGCTTAATTATTCACCCAACATTATAGATAATAAAATGTGAACAAACTCTAAGGGTTGTGGCTTCCACTCAAAGGTCTTAGTGTCATATTTGAGGGTAACTCACCAAAGTCCTTCCTCCCAAAGTTCAGGATTTGATCCTCCATGAATGCCATAATTCTAATTTTATTTGTGTAGTAACTTATGTATGATAAATCCTACAACCAATGATGAATATATATATATATATGGACTTCCTAGGGTTTAAAGGTGCCATTTGTAATTTTCTCTGCACTAGAAAATCATAATTTTTGGCTGTAGCGGTGCATTTCCAATTTACTACAGTAGTAATTTCCCCTTCTCTTGTTCACACATTTTGCACCTAATTTTACCATGGGTATCATATGATTTTGGTGATATATATTTTGACTTGTGAACATTTTATTTCTTTGTTGCCTATATTAATTGGGGTAATGTCACCTTTGTAATGTATAAGTTATATCTTACTTTTCTAAGCATTTTAAGCATCTCATGCACATATGATTCATGTGAAGCCTATACCCACTTTAATATATTTCCATGTGCACAATCCCTTCAAAATGCACAAGAATCAGATTTAGGTTTACATTTTAAACTTCGGATTTTTATAGAAATCATTTCCCATGCCAAAATTTTCAGAGAGAAATGTTCATACTCCCTTAAATATTCTAGAAAATATTTTTTCTTTGCAGAGCTTATATTTTTATGTATTTCTTTTGCTTGCTAAAATTGTGGGATGTCACATTCACCTCTTCTTTAAGGAATCATGTCCGACAATTGAACATTTCCTTGCATATCAATATGCATATGAAATCGTTTATGCACATAATCCTTAACATAGCTTATCAAAGATTCAAGCAAAACATGCATTGTAGCAAAAAATCTTGCTTATATAAAAAAACACAAACACATAGCCATATTAGCAAACAAATGAGGATACAAGGTCTTGATTTTATCCTTAACTTCTCATGTGCAATCAGTGGGGTCTGGACTCTATCGTATCTTTACTAATTTAGTAGTGTTTTGTTTCTTAAATTTTTCTCTTCCTTTGCCTCAATTCCCACCGGTTCCTTAATATATATCAAACCCTATTTAATTTTTACCTGACCTAGGATTGTAAAATTGTAGCATCATCATGAACACATTTTCAAAGTTGTGACACATGAAATACATAATGTATTCCACTCATTTCCTTTGGCAAATTTAGTTTATATGCCAACTTCCTTACTTTGGCAACAACCTTGTACGGTTCTACATACCTGGGTGATAATTTTCCTGCTTTGCCAAACGTCAATACCTTCTTCATGGGAGAAACTTTTAAATAAACATAATCACCTACAACAAATTCAAGGGGTTTTCCTCTCTGATCAACATATGATTTCATCATATCTTGTGCAGCTTTTATTCTCTGCCTTATCAATGTTATCTTATCACTTGTTTCGTTCACATAATCAGCCCCTAATATCACTTTATTACCTACTTCTACGCAACATGCACGTGACATACATAGTTTTCCATATAGTGCTTCATAAGGTGCCATCCTTATGTTGCTTTGGTAGTTATTGTTGTAAGCAAATTTTGTTAAGTGCAAGTGATCTTCCCAGTTGCAACCATAGTGAAGAACATAAGCTCTAAGTGGATCTTCAAGGAACTTTTTCATAATTTCTGTTTATCCATCATTTTGAGGGTGGTAGGCTATGTTTAAGCACAACTCAGTCCCCATAGCCTGCTGGAAACTACCCCCCAAATCTAAATGTAAATATAGTGTCCCTACCACTAATAATAGTTGTAGGTACCCAAGTAATTTAACCATTTCTTTCATGAAGATTTGAACTAGTTTAGGTGCATTTCTATCCCTTCTGACTTGTTAATGATATTTTTCATCAACACCAGAGATAGGTCAATGAGAATGGACCTAAAGGAAAAATAGGTTGTTTAGCCTTCACAGGTCTGGGTTAAATCCCCGTCCCTAGGTATCAAGGCCTAGAACCCGAAAGAGTAGTTACTCTTCCATCGATGGAGCGAATATCACATTTAAGCGATTCCGAAACCAACAATTACCTTGGAGAGAAGGATCACCAAACACAACCCTTGATAAAGGACCTAACGGATGGTAGAAAAGAATTATGCACCAAACTCGCTGAAAGATCTAAACCTGTTGGGAGGGTCTAAGCTTGCAGGAAGGGTTTAAGCATATAATAAAGTGGTGTTTCATCCGATCTGCAGAAAGGTTTGGGCAAGTATTCATGCGTGTGTAGGAAACAAATAGTAAAGCAACGATAACTAAGAAATAGCACGATAAACTGATAAGAAAATACTGTAAGTATAGATTCTCTCTTTATTAATCTTTGATTTAGAACACATTAACAAAATAGAAGAAATCCTCAAATTGATATAAGTATTAGGGCTTACCCTAGAGAGAAAGAGTACATGAATCAGAATGAGAACCTCTCCCCTCAAAATGTGACCCCTGGGGTCTTATTTATAGAGAAATCAGGGACCCTTCTATTGTTGAGCCGTTGGGCCTGCAGATACTTTTGTTGGCCGCTTTTCTTCTTGGTTTCAGTTTCTTTTGCTCCCAGACGCTTTTGCCATGCAGATTGTAGCTTCTGGAGGGAAGGTCTCGAGTTAGTCGAGGCTTCTTTGAGAATGATATAAGCTTGTTGATGTAGTAGATTTCTAGAAGGTATTTGAGCCTTCGGTTGTATGCTCTTGGTTATAAGCTTCCGGCTTCCTTATGAATGCTTAGAGGAGCTTGTCCTCAGGATGCATGTAGATGTCTGCCGGTTAGGAACCACTATTGGTGTCTATAATAAGTAGACTAGTACAGATAGCCTGTATCTTTTTTGGGGTTCAGATTTGAGTTCTGTTGGGGTCTCCGGGCATAGCCTAGTCTTCCGGAAGATTGCTCCATGTAATATGCATGTTGTTTATCAAGATGACCTTTCAGAGTTTATGCCGTAAATGTTTCAGAATCTGGTTTCAGATAATCTTTATGTACATTTGGCTTAATGCTTTAGGTGTCTTTACCACCTGGTGTACTGGTATTAAGTAGGTTAATACCGACAACCCTTCCGTCATTCGGGTTTCCTTTAGTGGAGCTCTTGCCTCTTTCTTTCGTAGCTTATGACTCACGTGACCTTTCGCTATAGAATCCCTGCCGGGTAGACTATATCAGCATTTTGTAGACTTTGAGCTCCTTTCCCCTAAGAAGGTGTCAGTTTGTGTGGCTCTCGGATCATTCCTTCGTGCTTGTCTTCACTAGATACCCCTTCACCGTTAGCTGGTTTCGGGGTTAAGTTTGGTAGTAACATTTGTCCGCTGGTGAAAGGGTGTTTTTGACTTTTCAAGTCAAACTTTCTATCTTTTCCGAAGTGCCATCTCTGAGCCTTTTGATCTCCCTTGATTGGAAACGCTAATTGGTCCCCGTTTGTACGGTATGGATTTGAGGTAACTTTTGCATAATTACCATCACTTATTCTTCTTCAACTTTTACTTGTAACATTAATTTCTCGAATCAGATTATTTGTTCGTTGAAGACTGAAAGTTTGTTTCAAAAATTTATCAATTGAATTTTTGGTAAAAAATTCTGCTTTGAACTTTAAATAGGTGTTAAATCGCTCTGTCTAGTCTAATTAGGATTTTGGGTGTTGAACATAAAGCATTCAAATGTCAATGATCAGGATTAGGATCCATGGTAGGCTATACATATGCTCTTTCCCCCAAATATCAATTTTTAGGGTATAAGATATGAAATTTGCACAAAAGAATCTACTTTTATAATTAAGTAACGAAAATGGTGTTGCTGGCACCATCGATTTTGCTGGTGATGAGAACCAACCAGGTGTTCAGTGCTGACTTATGGTTGCCTGGTTTTGGTCCAATCTTTACTTTTTTTCCTTTGATCCCTCCTAGCATTATCCTTAAGAAAAATTGATCATGTTATTATTAAGGGCTCAATTATTTTTCATCAAATACGACATCTATTGTGTGTCTAACTTAAACTATTATCTGGAATTATCTTAATGTGCACTATCTTGGTCATTTATTACTAGTAGGTTTATGTGCTATGACTCCATGGTATTCTAATGAGTGGGATATGAACTTTATGTATTTATGGAATTATATCACCTGGCAGCGTCATGTCTGATAAAACAACCCCGTTCCATCACCAGTTGGTGTTTGTGGCATTTCTCGGAGGAGAAAATCTTTTGCCTTGAAGAAATCTTTAATTACTTCCCAACATGAAGTAAACTCCATTCTCGCCAGCTTTGGAGTAGATAATGTGGAGGCCATTCCTGCTACTTATTGTGATAACATCATGAATCCTCCTAAAGGATATTTTGCTTATTCAATTGCGCATATCTGGCATGAGGGATTCTTCCCTTTTCCATCTTTCATATTTCGACTTCTACAGGACTTGGAGGTTGCACCCATCCAACTCCTATCAAGCACTTATAAGCTGCTTTTATGTCTTGAAATACTTGCTCTTGAATCGGGCCAGACTTCTCTTACTTCTTACCTCATCCAACACCTGATGCGTTTTTCAAGAGGTGCCAACTTACCTATATTCCATGCTACCCCTTGCGGAAGATTGTTAGTAAAGGTACGGGTAAGGCTATATCTTAGGAAGATCAGTTCTTCTTCATCAGATGCACTGCTGGTATTTCAAGCAAATTTGCTGATTATGGTGAATCCTCTAACCCTTTGTGAGTGACTACTTTGACTACTTTTCTCATCTATGACTTAACTTTAGTCGTTTTTCTTCAGATCCTTCTTCTAAGAGAGTTCCCTTAACCGAGAGTGAATCTCGTGTGTTTGAGCTCCTTCTGAAACTACTCGAAGAGTTGCAGGGTCGATCTATTCTATTAACCAAGGACAAGTTGCGTCAATATGATCTTCTTCCTGACGGGCAATAGATTTTGGGACATCCACCTATTCGTTTTCAAAGCTCTAAATGCTTATTATTGGGTTCAGAAGTGTTTGCTTCCTCTACCCTCTTGTCTCCCGGTATGTTTTGCTTGATTCGACAGTTTCTTTATCGAAGTCTCTTTAATATCCAAGTCCCATACTCTTGAATTTTTCTTTGAATTTTCATTTGACTAGGACTTTTGACTTCGGAAGTCTCGACCCTCACCGATGTTTTGAATCGATCTACCGTTGTTGCTATTTAGAGGTTGGCTTGGTTTCCTGTCGAGCCGCCAGCTAAGAGGCTAAAGCTTGATTTTTTTTGTTTCTGTAATTTCCAAGAGTACTTCCGGTAGGGAATTATGGGGGTTGTATATGGCCGTCATCTCTACCAAGTTCATCAGGAGCGGGTGCGCATGTTATGTCGCGAATTCTGACTTCCCAGTCCACAGAGCCTTCGTGGACCTTCGATTCTTCAACTGATTTTGTTGATTTTGCGAAGCTTGCTCTTTTTTGTCTGGAGTCTTCTGACATCTCGTTACCTTCTTCTTCTTCTTCTTCTTCTTCAGATGTGGCGGATTTCTACTAGCGCTTGATCATCCGACAGCTTCAGGTACAACATTTTCTTTTTCTTTTTAATCTTAACTTTTAATCTATTGCGGTTGTGTACTGAATGCTTTTATCTTTCTAGATTTCCAAATGGATTTTGTCCAAATCAACCCCGTCTTCCCCCACCTCCTAAATCCTTAAGCTTCGAGAGACGAATGAAGCCTTAAGTGATGAATGTGAGAGGCCGAAAGATTCCCTGGAGCAGGCCGAGGCAGCTTTAGGGAAAGAAAGGCAGACCAAGGACGTAACCCCTGACAAAGTGTCGTCTTTGGAACATCAAATAGCGGAAGATATGGTTACTCATGCTGAGGAGCTCCAGAAGAAGGATGAGAAGCTTTCCCACGTTGTGCAGATAATTTATGCAGCTGAAGTATGATTTCTGACTTCTTGCAAGTTCATCTTCCGCAAATTAAGACTGAATGTTATGAAGATACTTTATTTCACCTTCTTTCCGATAACCTTCAGAGTCTTCCTAAGATCCGAACCACCAAAGTTCCTCCCTTCGTCAGGGATCGAGTTATGGAAAGGATTAAGTTAGGCGAATGAGGTGTTGGGACACCACATAAGGGTGAATCTAAAGTCGAGGATCTTCTATATATTGATAGTCTTTTTGATGATTCTATTGAAAGAGAAGAGGCTTCTACCTTTTTTAATAACGATGGGGGTGAGAGCGGTGATGGCTTCGGAAGTAGGGGCCATCGGGGTGAATACAAGAGGAACAGAAACGATATTTCTTTTGGGAACTGAGGCCCCCCATGATTACATTAGGCCTAATCCTTAAGTAGGAGGTTCCCGCGTTGCCTTTGATCCTGAATCTCCCTTGTTTAGAGAAGCCGGCCCTTCCGGCCTTTCGGGAGGGGAGAAAGTCGTGGGTCATGAAGCTCCTTTTTCTCGGGTATAATTCCTGCTCTAGCGTTTTCTCTTTTTCTGAGTATTCTGACCACAGCTAGTTTTATGCCACTATATTAATAAACAAAAGAAAAGTTGTTTCCTACCTTAAACAGAATTAGATGGAAAACAGAAGGAACTAAATCGTTCTTACGTAGGACAAGAAGAATATTTGTAAACTTAATCCAATCAATTTATGTAAAATTTGTACAGAGTCCCAAGTACTACATGTGCCTGCTAATACGCTTATTTGCATTATGATAGGACTTTGTTCACTATGAAGATGCACTATGTGCGACTTGTAGACCGAGAAGGGATTTTTTAACAACATCAATTCATGATATCAGGAAAAAAAATGTTTTTTCAAGAAACTTAGGAGTGTTTATATTGAATTCCCTCATCTCTCTATTAAATTTCTAAGCGAAGATCGCGAAGCAATTCTAAAGAGTTTAAGGGTTAAACATGCCGAGATGTTATGTAAACAATAGATGTATTAATCAAGTGAAAGTGATCCTTTGTAACTCTCTTTTTATATATATGCCACGGTAAATTGGTTTCAGATTTAATTCACACAAAGTTTTTATATAAGAATGGAGTTTTATTTTTGTAAACCGAAGAGAAAATATAATCGTAACTATTTTACTGTGTTCCTACAGGTAGGTTGATCGTCGTGGGATCTTCCCATCTTAGTGTGAAGCATTACCGGAAAAAGAGATTCCTTCTACGTCTCAAGAGAGGAAGATTTTACACTAGAATTTATCCATTAAACATTTGAACGAGAGAATGAATGCTTTAAAATACAAGTTAGTAGAGAGAGATGGGACCATTCTTGGATTGAGGGAATACATAAGGACCACACCCTCTATTGAGTTTGAAATTGAATTGAGGAGTTTACGCCAACGTATTGTCGATTAGGAAATTGATTTAAATAATCTCAACACGAAGTGTGAGACGTGGGAATATTATTACAAAAACATCCCTATCATGATAGGGTGTTGACCTCCCGGTGTTACAACCGTACATAAGGCCTCAGCCTCACAAAAGTATTTTACTTGAATAACCCTCCTCCTGGGTTAAAGGAATCAGTTATTTCTGAGTGGTGTAAGAAAGTGGTAGCCGAGATAAAGGGGACCTATGATACTAAGTTGATTAAAAATTCTCATGACCGTGTTGTCCATTATGTTGATCAAATAAGACGTTTACAAGAGGAAAGGCATGATTTGCATATGAATGTTTTTGAGTTAGAGAAAGAAAACAAATCTCTTAGGGCAATGTGCAGGGCTTATAACAGAGCCTTGAAACTTCAGATTAAACCTTCTGATCATCTAGATGAAACGGGTAGGACAGTGCGAAAGCATAATGTAACACCCCAAATTTTCTGTTGACTGTATATTTACAAAATTTAAGTATAATTAAGCCTTAATGAAAGAATTAAGGAAAACGGGTTACGCCATTGCGCTCATCTCGAAAATCTGCCTGAGATAGAGTCTGAGTTTGCAAGAATCGGACTCCGTATGAAGGAGTTATGACCTCCGGAGTTTCAGAATTCAAATTAAAATTCAAACGGTTTAAAACAAAGTTCAAATTTCGAATTCAGACCCAGACTGGGCTGGGCGGGAAAATTACCGCCCAGGCACCAGGTCGACCTGGGGGTCGACCTGCCCAGTCGACCTGGTTTGGCCCTGGCTGGCCTGGTCGGGTTCTGGTCGATTTCTGAGGCTTGGCTGTGTCACTAGGGCTGACTTGTCGCATTTTGGTTGGCTCCTTTCGAAGTGAATGGTCTAGATTCGTCTATGATCATTTGACGGCTCAAGTCAGTCTGAAATTCTATAAATACAACTTAAGACTCCAACCTAAATTCACATAAGAATTTAGAGACGGAGCCGCCATGTTGTCGGTAGGAAATTGAGAGGAGCCTCCACTTGTAGAAAATCTTAGAGACGAGCCAAATTAAAGTTAAAACAATAATCAAATCAACGTTAGTCTACCCAAAGGAAAGCATTTCAAATTCAGATTTCAGAAATCAGAAAACAAGACCGTCGTTTGTTGTAAGTATAGTGATTTTTCCGATGTGAATAAAAGTTAGGATTTGATTCGATGTAAAATGGAAATGGAATTGTGTTATTGTGTAAAATCGATGTTAATTCACATCTATGTATTGAAATGATTGTGGTATTGTGATGTTTGTGGTATAATTGAGTTGATATTGATCCTATTGTACATGTAGAATCACATGGAAGTTGTATAGTTCATGTTGTAATCGACACCTATATGTTTATGTGATTATATAGGTTGTATGTGATTAAGATTTCATGTATATATACTAGAACCTTTATGCCTAAACGATTATGTTCACATATATGCTAGTTTGTTTGTAAGAAAGTTGCAAGTTAATTGGATCCATGCCAAGATCCACTTTAATACATGTTTCATATTGTAATTAGATATATGATTGGATCTAGTTCACACCCTCGTCATAAAATTATACATGCTTATGAAAACGTCACATTCTTGTCATATGTTAGTTATGTTCGATATTATGCCTAGATCCAAAACATGTTTAGGCTTATGTTGTCTAAATCATATGCTAATTTATGTGACACCTATTTGGTTAGATCCCTATTTCAATGCAAGTTCACATATATGAAAGTTGATTTAGGCTATGTTGTAAATTCACATGTATGTTGATTAGTCTATGTTGTAAGTTCACACCTATGACATTCATGTTGACTATTTTGCAAGTTCACACCTATGATGTTCATATTGTCTATGCCAAAAATGCCAAGTTTACACCTACGTTATGTTTGTGTTAGTGAACTGCTTTATGCCAATTTTGTGTACGCTAAATTAAGCTAAGTTTTTAGCCTAATGTTATATGTTTAAAATCATGCGAATGTAAAATTAGGCTAAGATTGTTAGCCTAATATTTAGACGGGGTAATGTTGGGAAAACATAAAAATATATGGAATTGGCATGTTTGTCACATGCCAAAATTGGTGGCATTTAAATGGTATAAATTCTTATACCAAAAGTGTTAAACTTGGAAAGTGGGCCAAAACATTTAATTTACATATAACAAGTAATAAAGACAAACATGTAAATTTAGAAAATACGAGTATGCTTAACACGAGGTTGGATTGAGTTATGATGTAAACCTGCCCGTACCCGCCCGGCTGTCCAGTAGTCACAACAATACCTATCCAATGTGGGTGGTTAAGCATGGAGCCCAATAAGGACCTGAGGTTAGACTGAGTTACAGTGTAAATCTGCCCGGAACCGACTAGCACATCCAGTAACCGTAACAATACCTGTCTAATGTGAGTGGTCGGTGCTTTAAAAAGCTAAGGATAGACTGTCAGGATGGTAGGGTTAAGTTAACTAAAACACTTAACCAATTCAACATGTTAATGAAATTGATGGGTGGGGGTTAGGTAAATACAGACACTTAACCACTTAACATGTTTGACTAGAAAACCCTAGTAACGGGGACCCATTTCAGCAGTAACTCAATTAGGTATCATGGTACCCTGAAACTAGGCAGGGTGGGGCACGATTACTGGGCTGATTGTAAGCGGTCAAAAGCGACGGCGGTTGGTGCAACAATGTGCGTTCTAACGGAGTGCGGGCGTGCACACGCTTCGGAGAAGACAAACAGGGCACTGGGGGCACCAGTAGTATAACTTATGCATTTCTAGTATTTTGTCGGGCCGCCACCATGGGACTTGATACATCCCATGGTGGGACCAGCATAGGTATCTACAATCTTTGGGGGTCGTAAGACACATGTGATTATGCGAGTAGGAACCGATCTTTAGAAAAAGGGATCACTTCACCCTCAACATGGGGTGCCAGTTCAGAACTAGTACATGTAGGTGTAGAGATATAGTGTGGGGTGCGATAGTATATTCGATTCAAACTGCTTTGTCTTAGTTTATGATACTCTCCTATTTCCAATTTATACTTATCATGCCCTTTTTCTTATTCTCATACTGAAGAGTCACTAGACTTACTAGGCTTTATGTCTGACCCTATTTTCTTTCGTCTTCTTTTCTTCCGTCCCCCCCCCTCCCAGGTCCACTGGGAGGAAACAACTCAGCTTAGTCAGACTCTTTGCAAGCTTCAAGATTGTAGATGTACGGTTTGGACTCTCTTTCCTTGGCTATGGCTGTTGGACACGTTCTATGGGGATTTATGCGGCTTTTATTATGTTTTATGCTTCTTTACTTAATAACCAAGACGGAAATGATGATGTAATGTTTTGGAAGTTGTTATGAGACAATTATGGAAGTGTTTTGTATGAACAAGTATTTTATGAAATAAAAAGTTTGTTGTTTTCCGCTGCTTATATATATGTGTTTATATCTGTCTTGTGTTTTATCTGTGACTTTTACTTACAAACCACCACCAAAGTTAAGGCATTCCCTTTGTGAGTGACCTTAATGGAGGGTGGGGTATTTCACTTGGTATCAGAGCATAGATTTACTAGACTAGATAAAAATTTTGAAACTATTTTCAAAAGAAGTTTAAAGAAGCATCTTTTTCAAGAAAAAGTCTTGTTTTGAAAAGGCATAATTCCCTAAAGCCATATGCACTATCTCTCTATCCTTTGTCTTGAATACTTTCCTTTTTGTTCCAGCATGTCTGGAGATCTTAACCTTCCTGAAGGAGTACCGATACCTGGCTGGTTCCGAAGGTACCTAGAGGCTAGGGCCAATGGTGCGGGTCCAGCAGACATTCCTCCTCCCACCGTAGCAGCAGTTCCTCCACCTCCTCCTCCTCCTCCTCGAGGAAATACTTTCGCCAAGATATGTAGAGACTTCAAAGCTATGGGTGGAAAGGACTTTTATGGAACTGAATCCTTTGTGGTAGCAAGAAACTGGCTGAAGGAGACCGGAGATTTGTTCATCATCTTCGAAGTTGACGACAGGCAAAAGATACAGCTAGTAGTGTGGTTTCTCAAAGATGAAGCTTCCTATTGGTAGGAAGTTACCCATGCTGAAAGGCCAGTGGAAACTTGGGAAGATTTCAGGATGAAGTTTGAGATTAAATTCCTCTCCTAAGCTGAAAGAAGCCTACAAATGGAGAAGTTCCTAACTCTAAAACAAGGAAGTATGACGATCAAGGAGTATGTCAATCAGTTTAATCAGCTGGCCAGATTTGGGCTGGATTTAGTAAACACCCAACACAAGAAGGCTCTTCGCTTCGTCAAAGATCTAAATGAGCCTCTACACAGCCTTGTTATGACCCATATACCCATGGGGGCGACCTATGAAAGCTTGGTGGACATGGCGCTGCTACACGAGGAAGATAAAGGCAAGAAAGAGACAAAGGTGGAAGTGCCTCAAGAAAAGAAAGAGGGTCTATAAGCTAAGAAAACAGACTTCAAGAAAGGCAGGAAGAACAACAAATCCCATGAAAAGAGAAAGTGCAATTTCTGTGGCATTGTGGGACATATAGCAAAAGACTGCAGAAAGAAGAAGGCGAAGATGAATGGTGGCTGTTTCCATTGTGGTGAGACTGGGCACTTGGCTAAGGACTATCCAAAGAAGCGAGGGCAGGGACAAAGGACTGGATCCACCTCAGGAGGACATTTTCACGCGCTTACGGCACCTCCATAGGAACGAGGTAGAAATATTTCTGTAGAAAGCTTAGTTTATCTGTATGATCATCCAGTTTGCACTCTCTTTGATTCTGGTGCATCACACTCCTTTATTTCATCTGCTTTAGTAGAATCTCTGCACCTAGACACTAGTATGGTAGATGATCCCTTGGTTGATTCAAATCCAATTGGGGGCTCGGCTTATTTGTCGATGGTTTGCTTGGATTTGAAAATCTCTATTCTAAGTGTTGAATTTAGATGTAGTGCCTTTGTTTTGGGCTTCTCAGGATATGGATTGATCTTAGGCATGGACTGGTTATCCAGTAATGGTGCCATTCTTGATTGTGAGAAAAGAGTGGTTAGGCTCTTGACTCAGCTCGGTAACACTCTAGAAATTTCTTGTAATCCCTTGAATGCTGTTATGCTTAGTTATCTAGAGTCGCTTGATGCTTCTGTTGAGAATTTGCAGTCGGTTAGAGTGGTCCGGGAATATCCGGATGTCTTTGAAGAGGTGAAAGGCTTACCTCCGAAGTGGGAAATAGACTTCCTCATATATCTTGTGGACAATGCAAAGCCCGTAGCTCTGCCTGTTAGGCACATGGCTCCAAAGGAGAGAAAGGAGCTAAGTAAGCAAGTTAAGGAGCTTCTCGAGAAGGGGTTTATAAGGAGAAGTATCTCGGAATGGGTGCTTCAGTGATGTTCGCCACCAAAGCAGATGGTTCAATACGTCTTTGTGTGGACTATAGGGAGCTAAACAAGTTGACAAAAAAGAATAGACACCCGCTTCCCAGAATAGACGATTTGTTTGATCAGCTTGTAGGTGCGTCGGTCTTCTCCCAACTTGATCTAGCTACCGGGTTCCATCAGTTAAGGGTAGCTGAAGATAACATTGATAAAACGCCATTCAGAACCCTAGACGGTTTCTTCAAGTGGCTTGTCATGCCTTTCGGCTTGACAAACACACCCGCTTATTTCGTAGACCTAATGAGCAGTGTGTTCAGAGAATTCCTCAATAAGTTCGTGGTGGTCTTCGTAGACGATATTTGGATCTTCTCAAAGAATGAGGAAGAACATGCTCAACATCTGAAAGAAATCATGGATGCTCTCCGTGCACATCAACTAAAAGCCAAATTCTCCAAATGCCACTTTTGGAAAGAAGAGGTCAGATTTCTTGGGCATATAGTGTCCAAAGAGGGGTTAGCTGTAGACCCCGCGAAAGTGGTGGCAGTACAAGATTGGAAGACACCGAGAAATGCAACCGAAGTCCGAAGCTTTCTAGGGCTAGCAGGTTTTTACCGAAAGTTCATTAGGGATTTCGCGAAAATCACAGCTCCACTCACAAGGCTAACAAAGAAGAATATGCCATTCTCTTGGGATTTAGACTGTGATATTGCTTTCCAACGCTCAAAAAGGGCTCTTACAACAGCTCCAATTCTGACTTTGCCTGATGGAAGCAAGATGTTCACAGTATATACGGATGCTTGTTGTACGGGGCTAGGCGTTGTTCTAATGCAGGAAGGGAGGGTAGTAGCTTATGGTGGAAGACAATTGAAAGTTCATGAAAAGAACTACCCAACCCATGATCTTGAGTTGGCCGCCATCGTCTTTGCGCTTAAGTCTTGGCGCCATTATCTTCTAGGTGAGAAGTTCGAATTATATACTGACCATAAATTGTTGAAATATCTCTTCTCGTAGAAAGATCTTAACTTGAGGCAACAAAGGTGGATGGAGTTCCTTGCCTCGTATGATTTTGAAATTTCCTATACTCCCGGCAAAGGCAACGTAGTAGCAGACGCGTTGAGCTGAAAGAAACTGACCTTAAGCCCTCTCTTTATAGAAAGGCAAAGCTTGGAGTATATAGCCAGTTTTGACTTTAGGCCATCCTCTGATTTTGTACCTGGTTTATTGGCATCCCTAGAAGTACGACCCACTCTTTTAGACTCAATAGGGGCTGCACAACGTGAAGACCCTCAGTTTGTGGATGTGATTGATAAGCTAATTGGGGGTGAAACTTCCAGTCACCTCAATAGGTACTCCATCGATGATAAGGGTTGGCTGAGGCGAGATGGAAGACTGTGCATCCCACAAGCTAGGGAGTTGGTAAAGAAGGTTCTTGAGGAAGAACATCATTCCAAGATGACAATACACCCAGGCGGGGACAAGATGTACAAGGACGTAAATAGAGTTTTCTATTGGAGTGGCATGAAGAAGGATGTGGCAGATTTCGTTTCTAAGTGCGTGACTTGTCAACATGTCAAGGTGGAACAAAAGAAACCTGGAGGACTGCTTCATCCTCTAGAAGTCCCGCAATGGAAGTGGGATAGCATTTCAATGGACTTCATTGATGGGTTGCCTAGGTCAAGAAGAGGCAATACTAGCATTTGGGTAATAGTGGATAGACTCACTAAAAGCGCCCACTTTATACTCATTAAAGTAGAAGGACTGCCTCGTCTCTAGCTTCTCTTTATCTCAAGGAAATAGTTTGACTCCATGGAATACCCTCCAACATCGTGAGTGACAAAGATCCCATCTTTACGAGCGAATTTTGGCGGAGTCTACAAGAAGTGGTAGGCACACAGTTATGCTTGAGCACGGCCTATCACCCCCAAACTGATGGTCAGACAGAAAGGGTGAATATAATATTAGAGGATCTTTTGAGACTATGCGTTCTTGACTTCAGAGGGACTTGGGAGGATCATCTTCCTCTAGTGGAATTCGCCTACAACAAAAGCTACCAAGCCACCATCGGTATGGCGCCCTTCGAAGCTCTGTATGGAAGATCGTGTTGATCACCAACTTGTTGGTGGGAGTCTACTGACAAACTTATACCTGGGCCGGACATGATTTGAGAGACTTCAGAGAAAGTGGATTTGATACGGAGGAGAATGAAGACAGCCCAAGACAGACAGAAATCCTACGCCGACAAAAGAAGGATTGACCTTGAGTTTGAGGGTGGGGACAGGGTTTTCCTTAAGGTATCTCCTTTAAGGAACGTCGTTCGCTTTGGATCCGCAGGAAAGCTAGCACCAAGATTTGTAGGACCGTTCACTATCATCGAGAAGATTGGGAAAATGGCTAATAGAGTAGAGCTACCCAAAAGGTTGGCCGGAATTCACAACGTCTTTCACGTTTCTCATCTCCGGAAGTGTCTACATGAATCTGCGGAAGTGGTGGAGCCAAGCATTCTAGAAGAAGCCAAAGTAGAACGCGAAGCAACTGTAAGGAGAGTTCCAACTCGAATCGTAGGAACTGAAATCAAAAAGCTACGCAACCGCGAAGTAAAGCTCGTCAAAGTTCAGTGGAGCAACGCCGAGGAAGACGCGACTTGGGAAACAGAGGACAAAATACGCGCAGCTTACCCTTTTCTTTTTGAGGGTACATCTTTAATCTCTCTTTCTCCTTAAGTTGTTCTTGAATTTATCTTTTTAGGTATATCTCCTCGGTCTTATCCTTTTATCCTTAGGTAGAAAACCCCTTTGGATGTAAACATGTATTTGAAACATGTTATGGTTGATGGATGCAAGTGGTTGCAAGTGATTGCTAGTGGTTGCTCGTGGATGCATATATACACACAACCTAGGTTTTAGATCGGCTCAGTCACTTCATATTGCATATGCATATGTGTATTCATATTTGTATGTGGTTGAAACTTGATATGTTGTTATATGGATGTCGCATTTGTATGAATGGTTGTGCACTCATGTAGAATTATGAGTAAGGAAAAATTTGCATACATAAATGGATTCATGACACTTACATAATTTGCATTAAGGAGGTCAACTGAATCAGTAGAACGCCTGATTTTGCATTAGATAAGGACATATACACACACTGTGCATATGATCATGAAGCATTAGAAGTCTTTTAAGGACAATGGACGCCTGTGTTTGATGTTTGAGTAGATGGACGATTGAATGTTAGGACTTATGTTCTTCCAGACTTGATGATTTCGGGGACGAAATCCTAAAAGGAGGGGAGAATGTAACACCCGAAATTTTCTGTTAACTGTATATTTACAAAATTTAAGTATAATTAATCCTTAATTAAAGAATTAAGGAAAACGGGTTACGTCATTGCGCTCGTCTCGGAATTCTGCCTGAGATAGAGCCCGAGTTTGCGTGAATCGGACTCCGTATGAAGGAGTTATGACCTCCGGAAGTTTCAGAATTCAAATTAAAATTCAAATGGTTCAAAACAAAGTTCAAATTTTGAATTCAGACCCAGACTGGGTTGGGCGGGAAAATTCCCGCCCAGGCACCAGGTCGACCTAGGGGTCGACCTGGGTGACCGGTCGACCATAGGGTCGACCTGCCCAGTCGACCAGGTTTGGCCCTGGCTGGCCTGGTCGGGTTCTGGTTGATTTCTGAGGCTTGGCTGTGTCACTAGGGCTGACTTTTCGCATTTTGGTTGGCTCCTTTCGAAGTGAATGGTCTAGATTCGTCTATGATCATCTGACGGCTCAAATCAATCTGAAATTCTATATATACAACTTAAGACTCCAACCTAAATTCACATAAGAAATTAGAGACGGAGCCGCCATGCTGTCGGTAGGAAATTGAGAGGAGCCTCCACTTGTAGAAAAGCTTAGAGACGAGCCAAATTAAAGTTAAAACAATAATCAGATCAACGTTAGTCTACCTAAAGGAAAGCATTTCAAATTCAGAACTCAGAAATCAGAAAATAAGACCGTCGTTTGCTGTAAGTATAGTGATTTTTCCAATGTGAATAAAAGTTAGGATTTGATTCGTTGTAAAATGGAAATGGAATTGTGTTATTGTGTAACAACGATGTTAATTCACATCTATGTATTGAAATGATTGTGGTATTGTGATGTTTGTGGTATAATTGAGTTGATATTGATCCTATTGTAGATGTAGAATCACATGGAAGTGGTATAGTTCATGTTGTAATCGACACCTATATGTTTATGTGATTATATAGGTTGTATGTGATTAAGATTTCATGTATATATACTAGAACCTTTATGCCTAAACGATTATGTTCACATATATACTAGTATGTTTGTAAGAAAGTTGCAAGTTAATTGGATCCATGCCAAGATCCACTTTAATACATGTTTCATATTGTAATTAGATATATGATTGGATCTAGTTCACACCCTTGTCATAAAATTATACATGCTTATGAAAACGTCACATTCTTGTCATATGCTAGTTATGTTCGATGTTATGCCTAGATCCAAGACATGTTTAGGCTTATGTTGTCTAAATCATATGCTAATTTATGTGACACCTACTTGGTTAGATCCCTATTTCAATGCAAGTTCACATATATGAAAGTTGATTTAGGCTATGTTGTAAATTCACATGTATGTTGATTAGTCTATGTTGCAAGTTCACACCTATGACATTCATGTTGACTATTTTGCAAGTTCACACCTATGATGTTCATATTGTCTATGCCAAAAATGCCAAGTTTACACCTACGTTATGTTTGTGTTAGTGAACTGCTTTATGCCAATTTTGTGTACGCGAGATTAGGCTAAGTTTTTAGCCTAATATTATATGTTGAAAATCATGCGAACGTAAAATTAGGCTAAGATTGTTAGCCTAATATTTACATGGGGTAACGTTGGGAAAACATAAAAATATATGGAATTGGCATGTTTGTCACATGCCAAAATTGGTGGCATTTAAATGGTATAAATTCTTATACCAAAAGTGTTAAACTTGGAAAGTGGGCCATAACATTTAATTTACATATAACAAGTAATAAAGACAAATATGTAAATTTAGAAAATACGAGTATGCTTAACACGAGGTTGGATTGAGTTGTGATGTAAACCTGCCCGGACCCGCCCGGCTGTCCAGTAGTCACAACAATACCTATCCAATGTGGGTGGTTAAGCATGGAGCCCAATAAGGACCCGAGGTTAGACTGAGTTACGGTGTAAATCTGCCCGGAACCAACTGGCACATCCAGTAACCGTAACAATACCTGTCTAATGTGAGTGGTCGGTGCTTTAAATAGCTAACGACAGACTGTCAGGATGGTAGGGTTAAGTTAACTAAAACACTTAACCAATTCAACATGTTAATGAAATTGATGGGTGGGGGTTAGGTAAATACAGATACTTATCCACTTAACATGTTTGACTAGAAAACCCTAGTAACGGGGACCTATTTCAGCAGTAACTCAATTAGGTATCATGGTACCCTGAAACTAGGCAGGGTGGGGTACGATTACTGGGCTGATTGTAAGCGGTCAAAAGCGACGGCGATGGGTGCAACAGTGTGGGTTCTAATGGAGTGCGGGCGTGCACACACTTCAGAGCAGACAAACAGGGCACAAGGGGCACCAGTAGTATAACCTATGCATTTCTAGTATTGTGTTGGGCCGCCACCATGGGACTTGATACACCCCATGGTGGGACCAGCATAGGTATCTACAATCTTTGGGGGTCGTAAGACACATGTGATTATGCGAGTAGGAGCCGATCTTTAGAAAAAGGGGACCACTTCACCCTCAGCATGGGGTGCCAGTTCAGAACTAATACATGTAGGTGCAGAGATATAGTGTGGGGTGCGATAGTGTATTCGATTCAAACTGCTTTGTCTTAGTTTATGATACTATCCTATTTCCAGTTTATCCTTATCATGCCCTTTTTCTTATTCTCATACTGAAGAGTCACTAGACTTACCAGGCTTTATGTCTGACCCTATTTTCTTTCGTCTTCTTTTCTTCCGTCCCCCCCCCCCCCCCAGGTCCACAGGGAGGAAACAGCTCAGCTTAGTCAGACTCTTTGCAAGCTTTAAGATAGTAGACGTATGGTTTGGACTCTCTTTCCTTGGCTATGGCTGTTGGACACGTTCTATGGGGATTTATGCGGCTTTTATTATTTTTATGCTTCTTTACTTAATAACCAAGACAAAAATGATGATGTAATGTTTTGGATGTTGTTATGAGACAACTATGGAAGTGTTTTGTATGAACAAGTATTTTATGAAATAAAAAGTCTGTTGTTTTTCGCTGCTTATATATTTGTGTTTATATCTGTCTTATGTTTTATCTGTGATTTTTACTTACAAACCTCCACCAAAGTTAAGGCATTCCCTTTGTGAGTGACCTTAATTGAGGGTGGGGTGTTTCACTTAACAAGCTACAAAGCATCGCGCTTCATCATGCCATTGACCCTCCTTTGCCTGAGGATGGAGAGGACCTAGATATTTAGTGACATTTTGTAATAGTGACATATAATTATACCCATATTTAGGGTATCAAGAATGTAACTTTTGTGAATGAACTTGTGTATTAATGTTGTCTATCATGTAAATGGTTGTTGATATAAAATCCAGATAACAATTGTATGTACATAAATGGTTTAAGAATTTTCCCTAAAAGTAGGTAAGCATTTTATCCAGAGTCATTTTGATGATGTGCTTTCCCCTGAGAGCATATTTTCGGTGGTGCTGATTTACCTCAGAATTCTTTCATTAGCGAATTATAAGCTTTTGGATCCATCCCATACTAGGATCATCTGGTAGAGGACTGAGAATCAGCTTTCGATGCTTCAATAGAACTCTCGGTCTATTTTAAGCTTGCGTACGTGGCAGGAGTCCCGAATTAACCCGGATTCAGGTATTGAAATATGACCGAGAATTTGCTTCTGGTGTTTGCAAAAGTCTTGAACTAACCCTTATTTGGATAATTAAAGAATGATGGTCAGAAATCCCCTTTCGGTATTAATAGAAACACCGAACTACCCTTTATCCAGGTAATATAAAGATTAAAGACCGGGAATCTCCTTCCGATATTTGCGAAGAACTGAACCAAACCAGATTTTGGTATTAATATAGCAGGAGTGAAACCACCCTTGTTCAGGAAATTAGAGATTGAGTACTAGAAATTCCCTTCTGGTACTTGTGATGAATTAAATCAACCCAGATATCAGGTATTAATATAGCAGGCCTGAAACTACTACCCTTGTTCAGGGAATAGAGATTGAGTACCAGATATTCCCTTCCAGTACTTGTGATGAATTAAATCAACCCAGATTCGGGTATTAGTATAGAAGACCTGAACCAACCCTTGTCCCAGTAATTTAAGATTGAGTACCAGAAATTCCCTTCCGGTATCAGTGTTTTGGTATCCCCTTCGGATTTGATTTGTGAAGCAGAGGTTGTACGTGCTCCTTAAGCCACTCTTTAGGCTTATGATGTCAAAGAAGAGGATGTACGTGCTTTGTTGGCCACTCTCTGGGCTTGTGCGTTTGGTGCTCTCGGCTAGCTTAGCCACAAGCAGGGCCCAAGCACTTACTCGACATCCCTCCAGGTGGTGCCTTATCTAGACCATCGTAGGTGATATAAGGTCTTAGAAACTTAGACAGGGCCATTGTAGGCATAGAACTAAGGTTTACTCTTTTGATGCTCTATACTGACCATCATAGGTACTGATAGAGGCTTACACGCTAACCCCCTCCAAGGGGTGCCCTACCCTGACCATCGTAGGAGATGATAGGGGTTTGCGTTCCCTTATGCGGGTAACGCGAAACATATGTAGAGGTAGGACGTGCTCTTCTACGAGCAGAGGTAGGGCATGCTTAGTTCTAGCAGAGGCGAGGCGTACTCTTCTGCGAGCAGAGACAGGGCATGCTGATTTTAGATGCATCGCCACAACCATTTCTTGTGTGAAATGGAGTCTTACGCTTTTGATGCTTTAACCTAGCCACCTCTAATTTGGGCATAGAAAAAGACTAACACACCACCCCCCCTCCGGGGGATGCCTTGCTCTGACCAATTTGGTGATGATAAGAGTTTTTCTTTTCTTTTATCCATTTGTGGCTTGACCTGTCCTTGGTCCTTTTAAGTTTTTGAGGATTTTCTTCTTTGCAATCGGGTAGATAACCTTTTTCCTTTCTAGAAGATTTTACCGGTGTAACTTCCTATGCCTTCTTTACATATTTTTGTAGTTTTCCTTGGCTTAAGAAGTTGATGATCGTTCCCTCTAAAACTCTACAATGGTTTGTTTCGTTCCGTTTACCATATGGTAGTAGCAATATAGCACTTCCCGCTTAGCTTCGTTTCTGGGTTTCTTTTTAGGTGATGGCCAAAGGTTTAACTCGTATCTAGTTAGGAAGTAGATACCCTCAATTGACGTTGTGAGCTTACAACCTTTTCGCAATCTTGACTCGAAATCCCTCTTTCGTTGTTGCATTTTGGCCCTTTTATCACTTGATTTTGTTATTCCTTCTTTGTTCCTAAACTTCCTTTTAACCGCCTTTTGACGTGGGGGTATATCTCTTTTAGACCTTTTATCGGTAAAAGGAGTGGAAGCCTTATCAACCTTCTATTCGAATACGGTTCCCCTAGCATGTGTGAGGATAACTTCTTTGATATAGAGAAAGGAGTTATATCTTTCCGTCGAGGACTGATTTAGGGAAAAAATCAGAGTCGGTCCTAAGTGGAAGGGGTTAATGCTCCATCAATCAGGGTTATAAGGTTCTATATTCTTCTCTCTCTCTTGGATATGCAGGGATTCTAATTTAAACCTTTCGGTCGCCCACGGCTCGCCAATACTTGTCCCAACCATGGGAAACCCATTAGTAACTGGTAGAGACCTTTTTTCCATAATGTTCACCTCTTCAAGGTTAAGTCCAACCCGAGACGGAACAACACAGGTGGATATATGGAAAGGTTAACCAAAGGATCGGAGGTTCAGGCCCTCCTTCTAGCGCAAAAATGTTAACGATATTTTTCGTCAACACCGGAGATAGGTCAATGAGAATGGACCTAAGGGATAAATAGGTTGTTTAGCCTTCGCAGGTCTGGATTAGATCCCCGTCCCTAGGTATCAAGGGCTAGAATCCGAAAGAGTAGTTACTCTTCGCTCGATGGGGCGAATATCACGCTTAAGCAATTCGGGAACCAACAGTTACCTTGGAGAGAAGGATCACCAAACACAACCCTTGATAAAGGACCTAAAGGATGGTAGAAAGGAATTCTGCACCAAACTCGCTGAAAGATCTAAGCTCATTGGGAGGGTATAAGCTTGCAAGAAGGGTTTAAGCATATAGGAAAGGGGTGTTTCATCCGATCTGCGGAAAGGTTTGAGCAAGGATTCATGCGTATGTAAGAAACAAACAGTAAATTGTAGCAACGATAACTAAGAAATAGCACGATAAAGTCATAAGAAAACACTATAAATATAGATTCACTCTTTATTAATCTTTGATTTAGAACACATGAACAAAATAGAATAAATCCTCAAACTGATATAAGTATTAGGGTTTACTCTAGGGAGAAAGAGTACAAGAATCAAAATGAGAACCTCTCCCCTCAAAATGTGACCCCTAGGGTCTTATTTATAGAGAAATCAGGGACCCTTTTGATGGTGGGCTGTTGGGTCTGTAGATACTTCTATTGGTCGCTTTTCTCCTTGGTTTCAGTTGCTTTAGCTCCCCGTCGTTTTGGCAGTGCGGATTGTAGCTTCTGGAGGGAAGGTCCCGGTCAGTCAAGGCTTCTTTGAGAATGATATGAGATTGTTGATGTGGTAGATTTCCGGAAGGTATTTGAGCCTTCGGTTGTATGCTCTTGGTTATAAGCTTCCGGATGTAGGCTTCCGATTTCCTTATGAATGCTTAGAAGAGCTTGTCCTCAGGATGCATGTAGATATATGCCGGTTCGGAACCACTATCGGTGTCTATAATAAGTAAACTAGTACAAATAGCCTGTATCCTTTCTGGGGTTCTGATTTGAGTTCCGGTGGGGTCTCCGGGCATAGCCTAGTCTTCCATAAGATTGTTCCAGGTAATCTGCCTGTTGTTTCTCAAGACGACCTTTCGGAGTTTATGCGGTAGGTGTTTCGGAAGCTGGTTCCGAATAATCTTTATGTACATTTGGCTTTATGCTTTTGGTTTCCTTACCACCTGGTGTGCTGGTATTAAATAAGCTAATACCGACAACCCTTTCATCCTTCCGGGTTTCTGTTAGTAGAGCTCTTGCCTCTTTCATTCTTAGCTTTTGACTCAGGTGACCTTTCGCTATAGAATTCCCTGTCGGGTAGACTGTATCAGCATTTTGTAGACTTTGAGCTCCTTTCCCCAAAGAAGGTGTCGGTTTGTGTGGCTCTCGGATCATTCCTTCGTGCTTATGTTCACCTGGATACCCCTTCACTGTTAGCTGGTTTCGAGGTTAATTGTGGTATCAACTACAATCCACATGCTATCATTCCTTTTTTTATCTTGGTAAACCATCATTGAAATCCAGTGCTATGCTTCCCTATTTCCACCTTGGGATTTTAAGGGATTGCGGCAGATCACTAGGCTTTGGATACTCGTCTTTAACTTCTTGACATATTATACAACCAACATGCCAATAGCTCTCTCCATTCCCCTCCACCAATAACTCCTATTCAAGTCATGGCACATTTTAGTACTTCCTGGGTGTATGGTATATTCGGATCTGTGATGTGTATCCAAAACCTCTTTTTAAAATGCCTCAATGTTTGCTACACTTAGTTTGCGTTTGTACCTTAAATATCTCTTGTTATCTAGTTCAAAATTTATAGGCTTTGAATCATTTTATAAATGTTCCTTCTTTTCTTTTAAGAATGTATCTTCATCTTAAAACCTGCCTATTTTATCTACCAAATCAGATTGAATGGTGATGAGACTTAACTTTCAATGTTTCTCCTAGTCTCCACTGACATCCATTGCTTGTAGTTTTGATACTTCAACCTTCATATTAGTTAACACAAATAACATTTTAATCTCCTCTATCATTAGTACCACTAGTTTAGCATGTTGCCTACTTAGTGCATTGGCCACTCTGTTAACTTTCCATGAGTGTACTTGATATCTAAATCATATGCAGCAAGAAATTCCACCCACCTATGTTGTCTCATATTTAAATCTTTTTGGGAAAACTATTATTTTAATGATTTATCATCGGTATAAAGTTCAAAGTCTGCACCAAGTAAGTAGTGTCTCCACATCTTCAATGATAGACCACAATAGTTAATTCTAGGTCATGTGTTGCATACTTGGTTTCAGCTGCCTTGAATCATATGCTACCACTCTATTATCTTGCATTAGAACAGCCTTATACCTGAACCACATGCATCTATATAAGCTACATAACCTTCATTAACCTTTGTAATTTTCAACACTGGAGCTCTTACAAGTGCTTCTTTCAACTAATTGAAGGAATTTTCACACTTTTATGTCCACAAAAAGGGCTGGTCCTTCGTTGTCAACTTGGTTAGAGGAATTGCTATCTTTGCAAAGTCTTTTATAAATCTCCTATAATATCCTGCCACGCCTGTAAATGATCTTATTTATGTGACATTCTTTGGCCTTTTCCATGTTTGGACAACCATGACATTGCTGGGATCAACAGAAATGCCTTCTTGAGAAATGATGTGGCCTAAGAACTTTATCTTGCTTTTCCAGAAAGAACATTTTGCTAACTTTGTCTTAATGTCTTGTTCCTTCAACCTACCCAATACTACATGCAAATGTTTCTCATGAACACTTGCTATCTTAGAGTATATCAGTATACCATTAATAAAAATGAACATAAATTTTTCTAGAAAATCTCAATAGATCCCATTCATAAAGTTCACAAAGTATGAAGGTGCATCTATAAGTCCAAATGACATTACTAGAAATTCATGTAGGCCATACCTTGTGTTGAATGTTGCATACTTGAAGGTTTCCACTTCTACTTTCACCTGATGGAACCAGATGCTAAATCAAGCCAAGAGAACACTTTAGTACCATTCAATTGGTCAAATAAATCATTTATTCTAGGTAGTGCATATTTATTTTTAATGGTAACTAAATTGAGCTCCCTATTATCTATGCACATTCTTAAACATTCATCACGTTCCCTAACAGATACTACTGGAGATCCCTAACTTAAGTTGTTAGGCCTTAAAAATCCTTTTTGCTCCAACTGTTATAGTTGATTTTTTAACTCAACTAGTTATTTAAGACCGATTCTAGTTGATTTCTTGATGATTGGGGTTACATCTGGTTGTAGTTTAATTTGAATTTCTACTGTCTATTGTGGGGAATGCCACCAACTTCTCCAAGCACATCAATGTTCTAGTTAATTATGGGTATTTCTTCTATTCCTAGTTCAACTTTACCAATGTCCAAGTTGAACATTTTTCCGATACCCCTTTCTTTATCCACCTCACACAAAATTACTACCCTTATGCCATCAGGAAGTTGGAAAGATATGGAGGATTTTTTTAAGTTAATAATAGAACAAAAATATTCCAACCAATCTACACTTAATATAATATCTATCTAAGAATAATTCATCAATTATAAATTAGAAACAAAGACATGTCCGCCTATGCATAGTTTTACTTGCATGCAATTCACATTCAACACACAAGAACTACTTATAGGGCTTTTAATATGCAATGGTTTTCCAACTAGAATACATGCTAACTCTAGTTTTTGAACAATGTCATGTGAGATGAGAGAATGAGTTGCCCCAGTATCATAGATAACAGATATAGGTATATTTTTAATAAATGATATACCTTCCACTTGATTAGGATTCTCTGCTATCTTACCCTCCCCTTCTAGTACAACTACCCTTGCTTCCTCGGGACATTGCCTTTTCATATGTCTTTCTTTTCCATAGTCATAACATCTAGGTTTTTTGGACTGAGTTGCTGAATACTTGGTCTTTATGCGTCGTTTCCCACAGTTAAAGCAAATAATTTCTTCTTCTTACCATCTGCATTAGCAGCCTCATCACCCTTCTTTGATCCGGCTTCCACATTCTTTTTATCATATGGATGCATCCTTTCCTTGCCTTTCTTGTTGTTATTACTCTTGAAGTTCCTGAATTTCTTTTTGGCATTTTCATGATGCTCAAATTATAGAGATAAGTCTAGAACTTGACCAAAAGTCCTTTCTTTATAGGGTAGCATTGCTCTACATAGCCCAGCATTCAACCTTGAATAAACCTTCCATTCTTGAAGACATCATCATCAATTAACATTGTACCATACTTTGATAAGATTTCAAACTTTTGTGTGTATTCTGTCATAGTCATTGGTCTCTGCCTTAGCTTAATAAACTCTTCCAGCAGTTGTGCTTTGGCTGACGCTAGCACAAATCTTGCCTCGGGCATCTGTTTAGACCTGTTCCATGTGATTTCTTACTCTAGTGTACCAGCTATGATTAATTCCCACCAATCCAGTGCAGTGCCTTTCAACTGCTTGTACTATTTTTGCCTCCTCCTTTGATCTTAATCTTCATATCAGCAAAGATTCTGTCTAGAGTTCTCAACCGAACTTGGATTCCCATTGCACTCTCTGTGCCATTAAAGCTGTTGACATCTATATGTGTATATGTTTTGAAGCGACCCGAACTTCCCCAGTAAGGAAAGCCCAGATAGAGTCGAGAACAAGCCACAACAGAACGCAGACGGAAGAACATTTCATTGTTAATTACAACAATTCATCAAAATACAAGAATATACAGAGTATAAATATTACACAGAAATTATCAGAGATTACAATAAATTACATAGCAGCGGAAAATAATACAATACACAACTAGAAGTAATACACGGATACAGAGCTTTCCGAGTATTGTTCCAGCTGTAAATCAGGATCCTGTGAATATAAATCTGCAAAACCAAAACTACTAGCTTCCTGTGTCAAAATAAGGGCACCCAGAGTTTAAGTTAAAACAATAAACTCCAGGTCAGTCATGTGACTGGTGTGAGAACTAAAACAGTTATTGATCTTTATTTTAAAGTCAGGTGAATCAAGGGACCACGCCGTATAACACGGAACGGGTTTCCTCCCAAGAATACCAGTGCTTAAAACAACAACGCAATGCTAAATAAAGAAAAATGAAGCTATTATAAGACCCAGGTCCCATCACACAATGCAACGCAAGCCGGAGGATAGGGTTTTTACCTTATAATAGCCAAAGAATGATTGATACGTTTAAAACACATCATCTATTATTACTATAAGTGTATAGTGTATAAAACAACTTCAAATCATAAGTATCAATCATAGACGGCATAAGCGCCCCATCCCACTATGTCGCCATACTAGGCTCTACAATCAAAACCGCAAAGTAACGTATTTGGAAATTGGATTTCTGTCTGTGAACCGAGGCAAAAGATAGTCCTCTACCGATTCGAGACGCTCTAGCCCGTGTCTCAGGACCCAGACACAGGTGGGCCCTTGGATCGTCAGGGCCGGTCCACCGATGTGGATTAAAATGCCTGAACACTGCGTTTCCCCACCCTATGGGGTGTCAATGAGCCAACGAATGACTCCATCGGACCCGGATCGTCCGATCAAACCGAGGCGCCTCGCAAACCAACAACCACATAAGTCAAACTCATCAGGGCGTGTAAAACGACTGACGCCACTTCTAGCTAGAAGGAAACGCATGCCCTCCCTGATGTCCTCTCCCGTTTCTGGTTCACAACCGGGGTGTGAGGCTCGCGAATCAATGCTACACAAAGCTATGCCACACAGGCCGTGCTTTGATCATCACCACAAGACTTTGCTTTTCATCAAAAGCCTTGATCAACTGCCACTTAGGCGTGCCACACAGGCAATTCACTCCATGCGTTTGATATCCATCGATACATAACCCCTGAGCTCGTACGTCTCAGAGAAGGGCGTTAAGAAAGAGAATAAATTCTCCGCCGCCAAACAGATATATATTTAATAGAAATCAATAATACAGACTAAAATCCAATGTCAGACACACAGTCCATTTACAAGTTCGTTCTGGGTCTGAACGAAACCGGAGGCACCTAGTACCCCGCATATCCATCGATCTCCAAGTACGTCTGGACGATCACCAACTGTTTCCATCTTCTTGGGTGTACAACCCAATCAAGATCATCAGTAATTATCCAGATGACGTGAAGACCTCCGGTCTTCAACCACCGTCTTCATCTTCGACACCACGTCGAATCAGTTATTCAGAATGGGATAATCCCGGTCTTTTTGAACAACTCGCGTATATAATAAACACGTGTGACACAAACACAACATACGCCTCAATCCAATTCAGAATATTCTTTTATTCAAATATTCTTATACTTTGGGAAGGGTTCCCATTAATTTTATCAAAGATAAATTATTTAAATTTATTCTTTAATCTTCTTTGAATATCAATTCAAACTAGTCGGGATTAGCGAACCACACCGGAGTAATCAGTTATTTTATTTCCAAATCCCACCTATTCATCCCCTGAAGTAAAACTGGTAGTACTTCATATCTAACACCACGGTGTTATCGGTAAATTCAATTACCATTTCACGTTCAAATCTAATTAAAGATTTAACTATCGCCTGGAGTAAAACTGGTGATACTCCATTCTCAATCTTTTCAATCTAATTAAAGATTCATTAAAACTCCACTTAGTTTTAATCTTTAACTGGGTTAAAGAATCAGTGTCTTTTAAAACACGGTTCAAGATAAACCCAAAATCACATTCCATTAATTATCGGGTTAAAGAACAAGTGTTATTTAAAACATTGTTCACAATAAACCCAAAAATAAATACCAATTCAATTCCAATTAAATATTATTTAATTGGTATACTTCATTAAATCTAAATAGAAAGATTTAACCTTTTTCTCAACTGGGTTTAAGAACAGTGTTAATGAAGACACCATTCACGACAAACCCAAATCGCATTTGATATTAAATACAAGGCTCTGAATAGAAAATATATCGGCTTATATTCAATATCAAATTCTACGACCAACAAATATCGTATTGGAAATAACGATATATATATATATCTTTCAAATTTCCATAACAATATCTGTAAAATCACGAAATCCAACATAGAAATATTCCGAAGACAATTTCGATTCAAATCCATTCCAATGCAATTATTGGAAATTCTGGTTATTTTCAAAACCATTTCAAATTCACTTTATTTATTTTAAAAATAAATAAATTATTATTCTAGTTCAAAACTAGTTCATTTCGATAAAAATCTATTTTTATCTTTTCAAATATGGAGTTTTTCATCCCAATTCTTCACAAATCATTTCTTATGATTTTACAAAAATTATTATTATTTTTAATAATTTTATCAAGGCCCGTACAATCGATTTCCATCAACGGCCATCGAACTGCACTTACAACGACCTTTCTCAAATTTGATTTGGACATAATTCCAAAACCAACCGTTAGATTTCAAATTTCTAATATTCGTTAGAAAGCTCTTTTTGATACGAACCCGACGGTTCCGGTTTTAGGAGAATCCGACGGTCGGATCTCCCGCAATGTCCATTCGAAGTCAATGGTCGAAATTCACGAACTGCCGCGACGCGGCGCATTCTATTCAGGCCATTATATAATATATATAATATACACTTCGTCGATTTCCTTTTAAAACGTATTTTATAAATCGTTTTAAATTCGTTTTTGAAACGATTTCAATTCAATTTCAATTTAATTCGAATTCATTTCTATTCAATTTCAATTCGAATTCATTTCTATTCAATTTCAATTCGAATTCAATTCTATTCAAATTCAATTCGAATTCATTTCTATTCAATTTCAATTCGAATTCATTTCTATTCAATTTATCAGATTTTGAAATCACTTTCGATATTCATTGAAAACTGAATAAAATCGATTGGTATCGTTCGCGTCAAAATGGCGTCAATCTAATCAACACGTCTTCATATATTTCTATTTTCAAATATTTCTTTTCAAATATTTCTTTTTCAAAACTGGAATGAGGCCCAATCAATTACCATATAATGTTGATTATATGGGTTTTCTACAACACATGTATATATCCACAATGACCAATAATCAACCATCATCCAATGTGCATTCTACACTGTATAAGCATCAAATATAAATATTTAACGCTTATAACAGTTTGTCAATCGATCGATCGACATATAACTAATTATTGGGATTAGTGTATGTCATATATCATCCCAATACCCGTGTGGGGTTTCAAACAATCAAACACAGATTTTATTTGTGTAGTTGGGCGATGTGTAAAATTTTTCGTCCCAATCAATATCAGTCAAATGTGTGTATATAAACAAATTGTCCGATCTGTTTATATTAGTTTACTTCATATACACTTTAAAAATTCTATTTTTAACTATAAAATATTTTCCACTATAAAATATTTTATTTCATTTCACATCACATCACACAATCAACTACACATCAAAATCAAACAAACAAGCATACAAGCCGTCCATGGTCTGTGGACGACGGGTGTCGGGTGGTATTAAACACCGTCTGCATCCTAGTATATATATTTCTAACTAGGAAAAAAATTTAAAGTGAGGAATTCTCACCCAAGCTAAACCAAACACCGCGACTCTTCTACTGTAGAAAATCTTCATCGTGCCTTCCCTTCGTCACTTTCGTCCCCCGTATTCACTACATATATAAAAATCACATTTTTACTTCACTATTCAATATATAAAAATTGAATTTTTACTTCGCTATTCCATATATAAAAATCGAATTTTTACTTCGCTATTCAATATATAAAAATCATATTTTTTCTTCGCTATTCAATATATAAAAATCGAATTTTTACTTCACTATTCAAATAAAAATTATATTTTTGTATCGTTTCTCCATATAAGATAATCATATTTTTAATACTCTACTATAATAAAAATCATATTTTTATTCTCTACATTATATAAAAATCATATTTTCATTATGCCACTAGTATAAAAATTATATTTTTAACTTCTCTATTATATAAAAATTATATCTTTAACCTTTCTATGATATAAAAATTATATTTTTATAACTAAAGATGAAATCTTTTATTTTATACTTCTTTTACATGAAGAAAATCATACTTTTTTATGTAAAAAATAATCATGTTTTTTTTATTTATTAAAGATTTCATATTTTCATTACTTAAGAAATCGTGTTTTTTCATTAACATGAAAATATAAATTTTCATTAATGTAGAAATCAAATTCTTGAATAAATAAAACTAATTTTATAAATTAGAAACTGATTTCATAAATAAAAAATTACCTAAGGGGCGCTTGGAGGGGGATGACCGGAGGTTGGCTCGGCGTCGGGGGGGAGGCATCGGGCGTTGCAGGGTGGGGGACGGCGGTGGTGGGGTTGCGGTGGCGATTTGGGGCAAGGGGGTTTGGTTTTCGGGTGTTCTGGAACGAAGAGGGGGAAGATGCGGTGGTGGTGGAGGCTGTTGGAGGCGGAGGGGGCCGCGCGAGGTGGGTGGCGGCGCCAGGGTGGGTGGCGCCGACGAGGGTGGGGGTGCGACGAGCGATTCTAGGTTTTTTTTTGAAACTGTCGTGGAAGAAAGGAGAAGGGGGGGGTATATGAGAAAGTGTTATATTTTATATATATATATATATATATATATATTTATTTATTTTTGAAAAAGGTTGACTTTTTAATTCGACCACGAAACGAGACCCACAGCCTGTCGTTCATAGCTAATTACCCCCATCCCGAACATAATGGGATATGTTTCGTAAGCCAGTTCGGCCGTTTCGATCGGTTTTCGTCAAAATCAAAATATAACTCTATATATTGAATTTGAACGCACATTTCAATTTACCGGGGTCACATACTAACTAGAAAAATTCCCGAAAAATATTTTCTAGCTTCGTATTGACGATACGGTCCTAACAAAACTAATTTCGTCAAATTCCGAGACCGTTTGAAAAATGGCCATTTTCCAGTCGATCAAAATCAACTAAAACTGGTCAAACGCATTTTCCTTTGCCACGCTCACATATTGATTCGAAAAGTTATGAAATTTGAAACCTAGCAATAATTTGACATCGCCGATCCAACAAAAGTGGTTTCGTCGAAAACCGAGGTCGTTTGCAAAATTTCCATTTTTAAGGGCCAGAATTCCATAGCGACTATTCTGCATTTTCAACTGGGCATAACTTTTTATCCCCGCTATGAAATTTTGATTTTTCAGATTCGTTGGAAAGATATTTTCAAATAGATTCAAATATTTTTGGTTTCACTAAAATTCGGTTTATTTTGCACCCGGTACATTCATTTGAATTTTGAAATCGAATTATCGAACTACCGCGCCATTTTCAATTCCTTTTATAATTATAAATAAATATTTATATTCTAACGACGACGTATGTAAATATATACGTTCTAATTCTATTCAAAATAAATTTCTCGTCGTTATTATTTAAAATAATTCATTTTAAATAATCAAAATTCAATAAAATTGCCAAAATAAAAAATTTAAATTGGCTCAGATTTTCGGGTTATTACAATCTCCTCCACTTAAAACTTTTCGTCCCCGAAAAGGAACGAAGCCGAAAGTTGTTTAACAAATCAACTCAACTTTCACTATTTTCATTACGGCTTAAGTTCTTCAATTTTTCAGTTTCTAAGAACTTTTCAAATTTTTCAAAAATTTGGCTAACACCCTAAATTTTCGAAAAATTTCGCCATAACCTCCCCTGCACCGGGGACTTCGGGATATTTCATATACCCTCCCATGGCCTTCTTCAATCCAAAAGAAAAAGAAAAGGCCAAGCGGCTAACCAATCGGCTCATAAAATCATCATCACCCAAACAAAACGGTAAATTATGGTAAACATGTACCTATTTGTCGGGCAAACAAATTTTATTCTTCTGCTCTAGCCTCCTTGCTATGACCTGTTCAATGTATACACATGTACATGCAAGCAAACACGGAAAATTTTCAATACAACTCACTATTTGATACAATTTGCTAAATGGTTCAACTTTTAACTAATCAACCAAAAATCAAACAACACAACCATCAATCAATTAGTTGATTAGCTTTTCAAATTCATAACTTTGATATATAGTCAAAAATCACATTTTTGGTGCCAAATCACAACAATAGACCCTATCTAATTTTGGTTCTCACACCAGTCAAATAGAAATATATAAAAATCCCACTTCCGAAACTCGAATACCAATTTTGATGATGTTCGAACTATAGCGATCATCAGAACCATCTCCGAGCAACTAGAGTGTGATTCTATATCTATCCAGTATATTAAAACTTCGAATACACGCGGATCAGACGTATGCACAAAATCTTTATATACCGGATTGTCCAAATCAATATAAATAAATAATCAAATACGAATAATTGAATTAAATTTTCAAAACAAAATTTGTTTTCATTTTAAAAATATACTCTTCACACTCGTTCTAGGATGCTACTGATCCCATCTCTAACGAGTCATTCCTATTGGATATTACTAATCCAATATCTGACGAATTCTTTCGTTCGGTTCTTACGTGTCTTGTTCTCTGAGCTTTGTAAACCAAAGCTCTGATACCAGCTGAAACGACCCGAACTTCCCCGGTAAGGAAAGCCCGGATAGAGTCGAGAACAAGCCACAACAGAACGCAGATGGAAGAACATTTCATTGTTAATTACAATAATTCATCAGAATACAAGAATATACAGAGTATAAATAATACACAGAAATTATCAGAGATTACAGTAAATTACATAGCAACGGAAAATAATACAATACACAACTAGAAGTAATACACGGATACAGAGCTTTCCGAGTATTGTTCCAGCTGTAAATCAGGATCCTGTGAATATAAGTCTGCAAAACCAAAACTACTAGCTGCCCGTGTCAAAATAAGGGCACCCAGAGTTTAGGTTAAAACAATAAACTCTAGGTCAGTCATGTGACTGGTGTGAGAACTAAAACAGTTATTAATCTTTATTTTAAAGTCAGGTGAATCAATGGACCACGCCGTATAACACGGAACGGGTTTCCTCCCAAGAATACCAGTGCTTAAAACAACAATGCAATGCTAAATAAAGAAAAATGAAGCTATTATAAGACCCAGGTCCCATCACACAATGCAACGCAAGCCGGAGGATAGGGTTTTTACCTTATAATAGCCAAAGAATGATTGATACGTTTAAAACACATCATCTATTATTACTATAAGTGTATAGTGTATAAAACAACTTCAAATCATAAGTATCAATCATAGACGGCATAAGCGCCCCATCCCACTATGTCGCCATACTAGGCTCTACAATCAAAACCGCAAAGTCACGTATTTGGAAATTGGATTTCCGTCTGTGAACCGAGGCAAAAGATAGTCCTCTACCGATTCGAGACGCTCTAGCCCGTGTCTCAGGACCTAGACACAGGTGGGCCCTTGGATCGTCAGGGCCGGTCCACCGATGTGGATTAAAATGCCTGAACACTGCGTTTCCCCACCCTATGGGGGTGTCAATGAACCAACGAATGACTCCATCGGACCCGGATCGTCCGATCAAACCGAGGTGCCTCGCAAACCAACAACCACATAAGTCAAACTCGTCAGGGCGTGTAAAACCACTGACGCCACTTCTAGCTAGAAGGAAACGTATGCCCTCCCTGATGTCCTCTCCCGTTTCTGGTTCACAACCGGGGTGTGAGGCTCGCGAATCAACGCTACACAAAGCTATGCCACACAGGCCGTGCTTTGATCATCACCACAAGACTTTGCTTTTCAACAGAAGCCTTGATCAATTGCCACTTAGGCGTGCCACACAGGCAATTCACTCCATGCGTTTGATATCCATCGATATATAACCCCTGAGCTCGTACGTCTCATAGAAGGGCGTTAAGCAAGAGAATAAATTCTCCGCCGCTAAACAGATATATATTTAATAGAAATCAATCACACAGACTAAAATCCAATGTTAGACACACAGTCCATTCACAAGTTCGTTCTGGGTCTGAACGAAACCGGAGGCACCTAGTACCCCGTATATCCATCGATCTCCAAGTACATCTGGACGATCACCAACTGTTTCTATCTTCTTGGGTGTACAGCCCAATCAAGATCATCAGTAATTATCAAGACGACGTGAAGACCTCCGGTCTTCAACCACCGTCTTCATCTTCGACACCACGTCGAATCAGTTATTCAGAATGGGATAAAACCGGTCTTTCTAAACAACTCGCGTATATAATAAACACGTGTGACACAAACACAACATACGCCTCAATCTAATTCAGAATATTCTTTTATTCAAATATTCTTATACTTTGGGAAAGGTTCCCATTAATTTTATCAAAGATAAATTCTTTAAATTTATTCTTTAATCTTCTTTGAATATCAATTCAAACTAGTCGGGATTAGCGAACCACACCGGAGTAATCATTTATTTTATTTCCCAATCCCCACCTATTCATCCCTTGAAGTAAAACTGGTAATACTTCATATCTAACACCACGGTGTTATCGGTAAATTCAATTACCATTTCACGTTCAAATCTAATTAAAGATTTAACTATCGCCTGGAGTAAAACTGGTGATACTCCATTCTCGATCTTTTCAATCTAATTAAAGATTCATTAAAACTCCACTTAGTTTTAATCTTTAACCGGGTTAAAGAATCAGTGTCTTTTAAAACACGGTTCACGATAAACCCAAAATCACATTCCATTAATTATCGGGTTAAAGAACAAGTGTTATTTAAAATACTGTTCATGATAAATCCAAAAATAAATACCAATTCAATTCCAATTAAATATTATTTAATTGGTACACTTCATTAAATCTAAATTGAAAGATTTAACCTTTTTCTCAACTGGGTTTAAGAACAGTGTTAATGAAGACACCATTCACGACAAACCCAAATCACATTTGATATTAAATACAAGGCTCTGAATAGAAAATATATCGGCTTATATTCAATATCAAATTCTACGACCAACAAATATCGTATTGGAAATAACGATATATATATATATATATATATATATATATCTTTCAAATTTCCATAACAATATCTGTATAATCACGAAATCCAACATCGAAATATTCCGAAGACAATTTCGATTCAAATCCATTCCAATGCAATTATTGGAAATTCTGGTTATTTTCAAAACCATTTCAAATTCACTTTATATATTTTAAAAATAAATAAATTATTATTCTAGTTCAAAACTAGTTCATTTCGATAAAAATCTATTTTTATCTTTTCAAATATGGAGTTTTTCATACCAATTCTTCACAAATCATTTCCTATGATTTTACACAAATTATTATTATTTTTAATAATTTTATCAAGGCCCGTACAGTCGATTTCCATCAACGGCCATCGAACTGCACTTACAGCGACCTTTCTCAAATTTGATTTGGACATAATTCCAAATCCAACCGTTAGATTTCAAATTTCTAATATTCGTTAGAATGCTCTTTTCAATACGAACCCAATGGTTATGGTTTTAGGAGAATCCGACGGTCGGATCTCCCGCAATGTCCATTCGAAGTCAATGGTCGAAATTCTCGAACTGCCGCGGCGCGGCGCGTTCTATTCAGGCCATTATATTGTATATAATATATACTTCGTCGATTTCCTTTTAAAACGTATTTTATAAATCGTTTTAAATTCGTTTTTGAAACAATTTCAATTCAATTTCAATTCAATTCGAATTCATTTCTATTCAATTTCAATTTGAATTCATTTTTATTCAATTTCAATTCGAATTCAATTCTATTCAAATTCAATTCGAATTCATTTCTATTCAATTTCAATTCGAGTTCATTTCTATTCAATTTATCAGATATTGAAATCACTTTCGATATTCATTGAAAACTGAATAAAATCGATTGGTATCGTTCATGTCAAAATGGCGTCAATCTAATCAACACGTCTTCATATATTTCTATTTTCAAATATTTCTTTTCAAATAATTCTTTTCAAATAATTCTTTTTCAAAACTGGAATGAGGCCCAATCAATTACCATATAATGTTGATTATATGGGTTTTCTACAACACATGTATATATCCACAATGACCAATAATCAACCATCATCCAATGTGCATTCTACACTGTATAAGCATCAAATATAAATATTTAACGCTTAAAACAGTTTGTCAATCGATCGATCGACATATAACTAATTATTGGGATTAGTGTATGTCATATATCATCCCAATACCCGTGTGGGGTTTCAAACAATCAAACACAGATTTTATTTGTGTAGTTGGGCGATGTGTAAAATTTATCGTCCCAATCAATATCAGTCAAATGTGTGTATATAAACAAATCGTCCGATCTGTTTATATTAGTTTACTTCATATACACTTTAAAATTTCTATTTTTAACTATAAAATATTTTCCACTATAAAATATTTTATTTCATTTCACATCACATCACACAATCAACTACACATCAAAATCAAACAAATAAGCATACAAGCCGTCCATGGTCTGTGGACGACGGGTGTCGGTTGCTACTAAACACCGTCTGCATCCTAGTATATATATTTCTAACTAGGAAAAAAAATATAAAGTGAGGAATTCTCACCCAAGCTAAACCAAACACCGCGACTCTTCTACTGTAGAAAATCTTCATCGTGCCTGCCCTTCGTCACTTTCGTCCCCCGTATTCACTACATATATAAAAATCACATTTTTAATTCACTATTCAATATATAAAAATTGAATTTTTACTTCGCTATTCCATATATAAAAATCGAATTTTTACTTCGCTGTTCAATATATAAAAATCATATTTTTTCTTCGCTATTCAATATATAAAAATCGAATTTTTACTTCACTATTCAAATAAAAATTATATTTTTGTATCGTTTCTCCATATAAGATAATCATATTTTTAATACTCTACTATAATAAAAATCATATTTTTATTCTCTACATTATATAAAAATCATATTTTCATTATGCCACTAGTATAAAAAATTATATTTTTAACTTCTCTATTATATAAAAATTATATCTTTAACCTTTCTATGATATAAAAATTATATTTTTATAACTAAAGATGAAATCTTTTATTTTATACTTCTTTTACATGAAGAAAATCATACTTTTTTTTATAAAAAAATCATGTTTTATTTATTTATTAAAGATTTCATATTTTCATTACTTAAGAAATCGTGTTTTTTCATTAACATGAAAATATAAATTTTCATTAACGTAGAAATCAAACTCTTGAATAAATAAAACTAATTTTATAAATTAGAAACTGATTTCATAAATAAAAAATCACCTGAGGGGCGCTTGGAGGGGGATGACCGGAGGTTGGCTCGGCGTCGGGGGGGAGGCATCGGGCGTTGCAGGGTGGGGGACAACGGTGGTGGGGTTGCGGTGGCGATTTGGGGCAAGGGGGGTTTGGATTTCGGGTGTTCTGGAACGAAGAGGGGGAAGATGCGGTGGTGGTGGAGGCTGTTGGAGGCGGAGGGGGCCGCGCGAGGTGGGTGGCGGCGCCAGGGTGGGCTGCGCCGACGAGGGTGGGGGTGCGACGAGCGATTCTAGGGTTTTTTTTTGAAACTGTCGTGGAAGAAAGGAGAAGGGGGGTATATGAGAAAGTGTTATATTTTATATATATATTTTTATTTTATTTTCGAAAAAGGTTGACTTTTTAATTCGACCACGAAACGAGACCCACCGCCTGTCGTTCGTAGCTAATTACCCCCATCCCGAACACAATGGGATATGTATCGTAAGCCAGTTCGGCCGTTTCGATTGGTTTTCATCAAAATCAAAATATAACTCTATATATTGAATTTGAACGCACATTTCAATTTACCGGGGTCACATACTAACTAGAAAAATTCCCGAAAAATATTTTTTAGCTTCGTATTGATGATACGGTCCTAACAAAACTAATTTCGTCAAATTTCGAGACCGTTTGAAAAATGGCCATTTTTCAGTCGATCAAAATCAACTAAAACTGGACAAACGCGTTTTCCTTTGCCACGCTCACATATTGATTCGAAAAGTTATGAAATTTGAAACCTAGCAATAATTTGACATCGCGGATCCAACAAAAGTGGTTTCGTCGAAAACCGAGGTCGTTTGCAAAATTTCCATTTTTAAGGGCCAGAATTCCATAGCGACTATTCTGCATTTTCAACTGGACATAACTTTTTATCCCCGCTATGAAATTTTGATTTTTCAGATTCGTTGGAAAGATATTTTCAAATAGATTCAAATATTTTTGGTTTCACTAAAATCCGGTTTATTTTGTACCCGGTACATTCATTTGAATTTTGAAATCGAATTATCGAACTACAGCGCCATTTCCAATTCCTTTTATAATTATAAATAAATATTTATATTCTAACGACAACGTATGTAAATATATACGTTCTAATTCTATTCAAAATAAATTTCTCGTCGTTATTATTTAAAATAATTCATTTTAAATAATCAAAATTCATTAAAATTGCCAAAATAAAAATTTTAAATTGGCTTAGATTTTCGGGTTATTACATGTTTTAAGTAATTTGGACAACTCTTCATGGGGATTTTCTTGCCTTAGTGTTGTCACTTCATCCCTTAATGCTCTCACAAAATCCCGCATATTCATCATTGGCTGCTCAGCTGGTCCCTCAACTACTCGTCTAGAACAACCTGAACCCTATCCTGGTTCTCTAGCAACACCTTGGTTATTGGGCCTTTTTGTCCTTAGCCTCTATTTAACATTTCTAGTTAGGTGAGCTTAATCAAGATTCACTTATTAAGAAAACATAAAACTCTACTGTGGAAAACAAGTAATGCAAATAAAAAAGATAGTTTCATATACATAAACAAATAGTTGTATATATGTTAACACAACTCTGATACCAGCTAAAAGGACCCTCCATGTTCAACTAAGAAAACATGTTAGAATTATTTTTTTCCTCTTGAAGTAATTAGTTTATTTCCTAAAGTCACTTTATAACTTTTTACTGAAATATCTAAATTGCTTATAAATATTTCTGGCTCATGGTAATCCCAATTTGTACAATTTTTTACTTGTATAGAGACAAGTCATGGCTTGTATATAAGAAGAAACACAAGCCCCATTGCTTTAATCAGAGTTTAAATGGAAAAGGCAAAGGGTATTACTACTGAATTGAATCGTTCTGTGAGTGTCAAGTATGAACACTACACTAAAGTATTTCAAGTATGAATACATGCCACCTTCTGATTTTAAAGCTCATTTATTGTTGTATGAATATTTTTAGCATTCTATAGTGAAATATGATAAAACTGTGCACCTATTCAAGTCATTTTAAACCTATAATTATTGAATAATTAGAAAATACTTGACTAAATCTTTTGCTTCAGGAAAAAGGTTAAATGCTATTTGCAATATAAAGGATTTCAGGAAGCCTCTCCTTGTAATTTATATATTTAGATATCAACTTGTATTCGAGTACTATAAACATAACCAGGATAATCCTACATTTTGCATAATAAACATGAAGATATTTTTGTTTTAGGCCATACTAATATTCTTTCTCTTATTCAAAAGTACAACTACCAGCTTACTATCAGATTCACTTTCAAACTCGAGTATAACTACTGGTTACTGCATAGTTTCTAGCAAATTTAGTTTCGACATCATAGGCATTACATTCTAGTTTAGGATAGCAAAATGATTAAGTTTATTACACACTACATATTCAAAGCAGTACGCTAAAATTCATTTAATATTTTAACAACCTTTAATTACTAAAATGACAAAGCATTCATGGTATCGTTTCCAAGAAAATTTCTATATTTTTTTTACTTAGCTTCTCCTTTTCTAGCACAAGCATCAAAGGCTGCCTCATCACATAAACGAGACTGATAGCCTGGTGTGAGAAATTCACTTACACATGGTAAAAAGATCATTAAACTAGCATCTATCAATACTTCAAGGCTTATTATAATTAAGTAGATTTGAACTGGCCATTTTAATCTTTAGATTAATATCCAGTTTCCATTGAATCAGGTGAAACTTCATAGGAGATACCTATGTTATACATTAATATCTACATAATGATCACTTGATAGTAATTTATCCCAAAAGCAAGATCCATCAAATAAATACACTCACTAATGTGCACAACAACATATACATATGAATATGATAGCAATCATGATATCACCAGAATTCATCAAGCATAATTCCACTATACCCTAGCCTATCAATATTATAAACTCTAGCATTTCTCACTTTTGGATCAATGCTACATTTTGATTACACTGGTGCACATTGCTCAGGACCTTCCTACTTTTCCCAACCCACTCTTGGGTCCATTGGGTATAAACATGCCTTGTACAAACTTACACCACCCTTTCGATGCAAGTTAATCGGTAGCAATACCACCTGGCTTCATAATCTACCTAAATGAGGTGATACAGTTCCTTAGTGTATTACTAAATGTTACATTTCCCACCCCATATGCCTAATTGTGTACTATACATGCATTCTCAAGTCACTTTTAAGAAATACAAATGCATACCTTATATGCCACAGATTCTCATATTTAACCATAAAGCATACAACAAGCAAATATGATATAAATATACATCCAGAAACCATCTATTTGTCATAAGCATCATTTTTGTTACCTTTTGTTACTGCAAGGCAAGACCAGGATATGCTTATTTCAAAGAATAGAATATCGCATATTTTTAGAGATTAAGTTCCCACCAACAAGTCATGTGTGTCTGCTGGATACTCAACTTGATTTCCATAAAACACATTGATGAACAAAGGATCAACACATGAGAATCCCACTACAGCCTTGCCATCTTATTTCAAGTGCAAGACATAAGCAGTAAGCCCTCTTCCTTACTGCTTACACCCTACTATAACATTAACCTGTATTTGCAATTGCAAATATACACAAAATTTCTTAGAAATGTCATAATATAATGAGGATCAAGGCTATTCAATGTATGAAGCTTCCAACAGGGTTTCCATATAGAAAGATATAGCATAAATAAAAGACATATTCATGCTTAATTATTCACCCAACATTGTAGATAATAAAATGTGAATAAACTCTAAGGATTGTGGCTGCCTCTCAAATTTCTTAGTGTCGTATTTAAGCGAGGTAACTCACCAAAATCCTCCCCCCTAAAGTAGGGATTTGATCCTTTATTGTTGCCATATTTCTTATTTTCTTTATGTAGTAACTTCTGTGTGATAAATCCTATAGCCAGTGATGAACATATAGATAGACTTCCTAGGGTTTAAAGGTCACATATGCAATTTGTTCTGCACCAGAAAATCATAATTTCTGGCTGTAGCAGATGCATTTCCACTTTACTGCAGTAGTTGTTTCCTCCTTCTCTTGTTCATACATTTTGTACCTCATTTTACCATGGGTATCATACTATTTTGGTGATATCTATTTTGACTTGTGAACACTTTATTTCTTTGTTGCCTATATTAATTGGGGTAATGTCACCTTTGTAATGTATAAGTTGTATCTTGCTTTTCTAAGCATTTCAAGCATCTCATGCACACATAATTCGTATGCAGCCTATACCCAATTTAACATACTTCTACGTGCATAATCAATTCAAAATGCACAAGGATCAGATTTAAGTTTATGTTTTAAACTTTTGATTTTTATAGAAATCATTTCCCATGCCGACAATTTCTGATAAAAATGTCCATGCTTACTTAAATATTCTAGAAAATTTTATTTTCTATGCAAAGCATATATTTTAATTTATTTCCTTTGCTTGCTAAAATTTTGGGCTGTCACAAAATCAAACCTTCAACCGTGAATTTTCTTCCTTTGCCTGGTCCACCACTGGCTTGAGTTGCCTCCAAGCCTGTACCTAAGCCACTGATGCACTATCGCCTATCCTATCCTCAAAGGGGAATCACTACTAAGATTTTTGAGTCGCCCATAATTGTAGCACTTTCCTTCCACCTTAGTCTTCTTGCAATCCTTGACATGATGAGCAATCTTCCATAACCATGACACTTGATATCCTTCTTGATTTCCCCTTTTTGAGGTCCTTAAGTTGTTACGCCCCACCCCGACACCCACCCTAATAAAGAGCATTACAGAGTAAGAATGTCTAGTAGAGTGGAGAATAGGGATGGTTAGGAGCTACAATTAGTAAATTTGTATTTGAACAAGTTTTAAGTACATCGATAAAGTGCTCTCATTCATTCATTCATTCATTCATTCATTTTTCTTCTTCGAGGATCGACATACTTAATACATTTTCAATACAACGCTTCAATGGCTACATGATCAATTCAGAATAAGGTATATATTATATGATATTTCACCAATCACAAAGCAATAACATAGTTTCGGTTACATTTTATATACAACATCAGGTACAACACAAATTAATATACATAATTACATCCTTATTATAGAATATCACCTCATAATTACATCCTCCAACACAAAATAATCCATTTTTCTTGATCGATGAGCAAATTGGTTAAAACAAATCAATATTTGAGTACAACCATGCATTTCACATTCTCACTCAATCAAGAGGCCCATGGATATCACTACAAATATGTTGTAGGGTTAAATTCCATCTGTATCATTCATAATTTTCATTCAATTAAGGATGTATCCAATAATCACCGTTATCGTCTACTCTGTCACAAGTAACTTTAGATGATATCAAATACAAATATCCACAAATAAAATTATAATGATTTCAGGTCTGAGGACCATTATATCACTGTCACTATGAGAATAACTTATGATACCGTTAATTATATTCCATGTAGTTTTCTCACGGTGAGTCAGCCCAATACGCTATTCTTTAATAAGTATTTATGTCTTGACATTAATATCAATTAGATTAATGATCAATGAGATGTGATCATCAGCCAATCAACATACTAGTCTCAATGTGTTATTGTTGTCCTATATAAACAATAAAACTTGACTAGGGACATTTAAGAATTGTAATACTTAACATATAATATAATCTCAAGTTCAAATCTTACTCGAACTATATAAGGACTTCTATTATATTAATATTTATATTACGTAGTAAATACAACATAAGAGAATATATATTTTTATTCCAAGTAAAACGATAACATCAACAATGTTATAAATCACATCAAATGGATTGCCTCTAGGATATAAACTCTAACAATCTTCCACTTTCACTAGAGTCAATCATTCATATATCATATACTCATGAAACTAGTGCGACTTTCAAACTTCTGCTGCGACAAAATTTAATTTAGTAGGTCTGCAACATTACAACTTTTGCAACCTTGCAGATATGCTTGTTTCCTTTGTGAAAAACTTCACATAAGAATTATATTTCTTAAATATATTTTTGGATCAATGTGAGTTTAAGGTTTTAGGCTTGAGCAATAGCCACATTGTTATCGCAATATAAATCATTGGATCAACAATGAATTAAGTTCAATTATGAACTTCTTAATCATAACATTTTCTTTCTCAGAATCAGTCTCTATTTCTTGTTTTAGCAACTAACATTAGAGTTATTGTGTCACTCCCATTCAATTTCTTGTCAATACAATATTCATTGGTATTTGGTGGTTTCCGAGACATTTCAAATTCTATTTCATTCCCATCGGTATCTTAGAGACTGGATCTCCTTTAAAAGGATACCAATTCGAGCAATAAACATTTTATTCTTAGAGGATTTATAGAAATAATATCCATTTGTTTCTTTTGAATATTCCACAAAATAGTTTTCTGATTTTGGTCTGATTTTATCAGAAGAAGGACGTTTAACAAACGCCTTGCATCCCAAATTGTAACGACCCGTATTTTTGGTCGATTAATTTTAAATATTTTATATCGTTTTAAATATTGATTTGATAATATAAATGAATTTTTATATTAAGTTATCGATTTAAAAATCAATTTCGATTTGATATCGAATATATCGAATTATCGTAATACGAAAACGGTAATAATTGAATTCAAATTTAAAACTGAATCGAAACAGTTCAAATAATCAATATAAATCATATTTGAGTATAGAAGATAATAATAATAATAATTTATTTTCAAGGAATAAATTGGTTTGAATTTAAATTATATTTATTTAATATGGTTATTTTAGATATACATTCAAATTAAATTTTATAGTCTATTCTATTGAGTCCAGAATAGTGTAATTAAGTTGAAACGTCGGTCGGTAGGTTAAGATAGCGGTTCGTGATGTCGAGTTATGAACCCCGATATTTATTTTAGTGGATGAGCACGAGATCAAATCAAAATCTGTTTAAAATAAAGTGAAAATCTCTTTAAATCAAATCAAATTAAATTAAACTATATTTAATGTCAAAAAAATTCAAATCAAAATCTTTTCAACCCTCTAGCCGACCTATATTCCTCACATCGCAGACCTATCGTTGAAACCGCACAGCTATATTTTCCTCGAGCTGAAAATTTAGCTTCCTTCCTTCACTCCAAAGGAATCAGAGAAATTTAATGTCGCGTACGTTTGGCCCTCTACGTTTCTATATAATCGAACTGATGCCCTCATATTTTCCATCCTTTGAAAACCGAAACCAAACTCAAGCCATTCTTCTTATTCATTTCTTTTTCCAGTCTAAAGAGAATCGAAAATCAACTCCTCTTCATTTTATCCCTTGCGTTCTTTTCTTTCTGCCAAAATCGAATTCACCGAAATAAAAAAGGGGGAAAACAAAATTGAAATCGTGAGGCTGAGTAACAACGTGAGGCGCGAATTGAAGAACATGGGGATCGTTATCGAAGACCATCGATTCCTTGAATCTCGACATCAAGACTAGTACATTCACGATTAGGGTTGGGTTCTGGAGTTGAGTGCCATGGTGCGATTTCAGTTTCGGTGTCGTGATTTCAAAGGCGGTTGAGCTGATTTTTGGTCGTGTTTTGAAGGGTTCTGATAAGACCGAGTTGTCATTGGTTGACCTGGGAAGGTCACCGAACTTCTGGACTGATGTGGTGTGTGAATGATAGACAAGATGGACTGGGGAGATCTGAGTGGATAACTGAGTTCGGTGAGTTAGGGTAGTGCGAGGTCTTTGGCAGAGATGATGGAGCGAAGTCTGGAAATGGGTGCGATGTTGTTGGTGTTCGCTATCAAATGAGATGCAGGGATTTGTGATGTTGGATTTAAGGTAGTTTATTTTAGTTTAATTAGTAAATAATATAATTAGGATTTTTATTTTAGAAATTAGTTAATAAGATTTTTCATTTATTTTATATAGAAATTAGTTTATATGAAAGAAACTAGTTGGTAAATATATAAATGGTAGAATAGTTTGTTTGAGTATGGAAATTTGCATTTACCGCTATGTTTGAAATATAGAAGCTGTAAGGAAATTATTGAGTAAATCATTTTATGAATCATATATTATATTGGTCAAGATAGAAGAAATTTAGTAACCATTAAAGGAAGGGAAAATAGAGGAAAGTTATTTAAATAATTGATTTAAATAAATAAATGGTTAATCGGTAAATTTAAATAATATTATCACAGGTTCGAATTTTATTCGAGAAGATTAGTAGTCGGTAATTTGGAGATAAACAGGATATTCGACAACTGCAACTCCGGTGAGTAAATCTCACTCACCTTTTATTTAGAATTATTTTTATTCGTTAAAAATAATTGTTTGATGCTTGTTTGAAATGCTTTCTGGTTGATTTAAAAATATTAGTTATATAGGCTTTCTACTATATATATTGGTTTGGTGATTGGTTGGATTCCCGCAGTATCATTAGCGGATGCCGCAGTATCATTAGCGAATGACCCTACGCCCACGTATATAAGTGGATCCCCTTTTATACCGCGATATCCTGCCTCGAATCAGGATGGGTATTTTTTTTATGTTGACTAACATCTGTGGATGCAGGAAAATAGGTTGGAGGAATCCAACTGGATTCCTCAAAAATATATTATCTGTTTGTTTAATTGTTTGCATATATACTGTCATATATGTTGTGTTAGAAAAATAAATAATTGGTTGTTTGATGTTTAAATATCACTGGGCCCAAATATTGATATTTAAAAATATCATGAAAAGGAATTTCGCAGATTTAAAAGGAAATTCTATTTTTTCTAAAATAGAATTTGAAATTTCAAATGAAAAATTCAAATAGAATTTGAATATGAGAAATTCAAATAGAATTTTGAATATAAGAGATTCAATGGAATTTGATTATATAAAATGCAAGGAGAATTTCCAAAATAAGATTTTTGTTTTAAATGGATTTTGAAATAGGCTTGTTTAAATAAAACAGGGAAATTTATAAAATAGTGTTTATAAATATAATGAATAAATTATCAAGAGATAAATTGAATATTTGAATTCAAAGGAATTCAAATATGGGATTTGAATTCAAAGGCATTGAAATAGAATTTGAATTTAAAGGGATTCAAATAGAATTTGAATTCAAATGGATTTGATAGTTCAAATGAAATTTAAAATATAGAATTTGAAAACAGAAGAGAAATGCAGTTAAATATACAAATTTAAGTAGAATTTGAATAAAGGAAATTCTAATAGAAAGTGAATATAGAATTTGAATGGAGTTTGAATATAGAAATTCAAACGGGATTTGAATAGGGAATTCAAATTTTAGAATTTGAATATAGAAATTTAAATAGAATTTGAATATAGAAAAATAAAGGAAATTCAAATATAGAATTTGAATAGAATTTGAATATAGAAGATTCAAATAGAATTGGAAATAGAAATTGAAATAGAATTTAAAAATAGAATTGAAATAGATTTGAATATAGAAATTTAAATGAAGTTGGAAAATAGATTTGAATAGAAATTCAAGTGGAGACTGAAAAGGAATTGGGATATAGAATTCAAATAGAAGTGAAATGGAACTCGAATATAGAATTTCAAATGGAAGTAAAATAGATCAGCAATGTTATGTTGAAATGGATTTGATATATATTAAAATTATATCAGAATGGAGTTGAATTTATATAAACGAAGTTTTAAAACGTTTATATATATAAATATAATTAAAAACGAACTCGCCGCAGCGCTGCAGTTCGTAAATTGGCGATTCGAACTTCAATTGAGTATACAGAACTCAATTGAAATAAGAATTCTTTGAAACAAGAAACGTCAGGACCAATTTGATAATAGTTTTCTAATGGAGGAGAAAAATCTGGATTTCGTCGAATAGATTTTGAGTTATATCAAAATCAAATTTTCAGAAAAGCAGCGCCAAAATCGTTTTTAAACCATTACGGTTTATTTAATGTTATAAAAGGATTTTAAGCGAATAAAATCCGAATTTCTATTTAGAAAATTTCAGAGTTGAGTTGTAAAATATATGCGAATTCAAGTTGTGTAAATGAATATGATTTTTGAAACAGAAATCAGATTTTTGATTAACGAATAGAATTAACTAATTTGAATAGTAATTAGTTAACGAGATTTTGAATTAATATTGAGCTTTAAATAGGTGAAATCGATTTGAAAATTTATATTTGAAATTGAAAAGGAATCTAGAATTGAAATTCAAATTCAAATTGGTTATGAGCAAGATAAATATTTTGTTTGAATATGTTATGTTCAAACAAAGGAATGAAATAGGCAAAATGGCTAATTAAAGAATCATTGAGCGAAACTGAATTCAAACGAATGGATAGTGTTGAATTAAATTGAAAACATGTGACCACGTGTTAGACAGACATGGGATGAAGTATATGAAGATTTTAATTTATGTGCCCGACAAAAAGGTACATGTTTAAATTAATATATGAGGTTTTATGCACCGTATCGTCTAGCCGCTTGGCTTTTTCTTTTTCTTTTGGATTGATGAGGGCCATGGGAGGCTATTTGAAATATCCCGAAGCTCCTGGTACAAGGGAGGTTATGGCGAAATTTTCCAAGAATTTAAGGAGTTAGAATATTTTTAAGAAATTTTGATAGTTAGAAATCAATATATCGATATATATTGAATTCGATAAGGAAGCGAATTTTAAAATAGAATATTATAAACAAAAAGGGAAATCTATAAAATAGAAATAGAAAGCGAACTTTATACATGTTTTAAAAATGAATAATTGGGTTTTATAGTGTGTTTATTCGAGGTAAGTGGTTTTGCCGTTTTGAAGTTGGGGATGTTTTCAGTCAAGGTCTGAGAGGTAATAATACCCCAACTTGATTGATTTCATTTTTAATTGATAAATAGCAGGATCCAGTCTCGAAGAGAAGTGTTTGAAAAAGAATTAGTTGAATAAAATATTTTGGGTTGTTGTAACGATGTTGTACACAACATTCGTTTTAACCCAAGTAATGGAATTTTGGAAATATAAAAGTAATATTTCCTGAGTATAATTAAAATAGTCGGGAAAGAGATAAGTGATTGAAACTGTTTTCAATTTCAAATAGAATATATTTTCTAAGTGTAGATAAATGTTTTTCCAAAGAATGTAAGAGACCGTGATGATAATTGAAAATGTTGAACAAATATTGATAAGGAAATGGAAAGGGTGATTTAATTAATGAATGGTAATCAAAGGGCCCAGTGATTTGTTTGATGTTTGAATGGATGTTTGTTTGTTTTTCTTCGATAGTTAAATAACCGACTATCGAAGTGTTTGCCAATATCGTTGTCAATATGGAGAGACCGGTTGGGTTATTATCCGTGAACCACTCTGTATTGGCAGTAGCGTTGCGAATCAGATTATATGAAGATAATCGAAGACGATATAAAATGCAAGGGGTTTTTATATTTATAGAAATTGTGCCTTCGGTTTCGTTCAGTCCCAGAACGAACGTATATGGACGAATGTCTGACAAAGTATTTACAATGATCAAATGGGTTGGTCTGTATAAATATATATGGTTGCAACGGATTTATTCCCTTAGCCTAACATCCAGAATATTTGTGCAAATCAATTAGTGATCAACGGATCTGACAATGTGGCATTCAAAGTGATTGTGCTATCAATGGATAGAACGTAATCGTAGCCTCAGGCCTCAACAACTGGGAAATGACAAAAATCGGGCAGGCAGCATGGCTATGTGGGTCGCTCCCATTAGGATGTATAATCACCTATCTAGAGATTCATTTAATTCCTTATTCTATTCGATGTTGTCCCATTCGGGAGACGGTTGCTGATCCCAACCGTTGGTGATATACATTCGATACACTCAAGCGAAATGAGTGGTCGGTCATGTGTGGGCCGGGTTGCAAGATGTTCTTGTTGAACCCCAGTGTATCGCCTCTAAAGTACACTGATCGGACGGTGGTTCCATACCTTGTCATGTTGGAAATCCAATCTCCAATAAGCGCCATACGGTTTTTGATTTTATATTATATATGGAGCGTGAGATGCAAGCGTTCCGCTAGATTCTATTTATTTGTTGTAGACATTATTATAATAGCACTGGATTTGATATCAAAGTGTTTTGGGTTATAGTAAGGTAAAAACCGTCCATGTTTATGTGTGGGCTAGTCTTACTATTATCTTTTCTTTCGAAAAGATTTTGAAAGTTAAACAGATGGATGGAGTTTACTCACACCAGTCCCATGACTGACCCAGAGTTTATTTTGTTTGTTTTCCCTAAACTCTTGGGTGCCCAAATTTGTACGGGTAGTCAAGTAGTCGGGATTTTACAGATTCACTGGGAGGAGCTTGGAGCAGGAGGCTTCAGTGTTAGATATATAGTATTTTTATTTTTCGCTATACTGTAAGTGATGTACTCTGATAACTGTATGTTATACAGTGAAAATTTTGTATTTCAAAAGGTTATGTTATATAATATATTTTATTCGTTCCGCAGTGAGTTTGTGATCTTCGTTTTCTTCTATTCTAATATTTCTTTCTTTCTATTTCTCATCCTCTAACTTCTTTCTAATAATGATTCATATTTCTGTGCAATTTGGGTTGGACGTGTGGTGTTATTAGTCAACTCAGATGGTACGGATTTGCGGGCCATTGCACAAATGTTCACATCAGACACAGTAGGACATTTCCTAGTCCAAATCTTATATGGCGTCTTCAAAATCGTTTTAGTAGGATTAAATGCAGTTGTTCTAAATTTAATTTATTTGAAGATCTATATGACTTATCATTGATTGTACCATATCTTATAAGGTGCAATTTCTCCTTTCAGACACACCATTTCAATATGTTGTTTAGGTGGAGTGAGTTGTGAAACAATTCCACAATCATTTGGACAGTCATTAAATTATTGACTTAAATATTCTCTTGATCTGTTCGAGGAGTCTTTATGTTCCTTTTAAAATAGGTTTTGAACTTCATTTTGGATTCCTTGAACTTTTCAAATTGTGTTTCATAAGATATACACATCTATACCTACTGACAATATCAGTAAATATAATGAAGTAATGCAACCTACTTCTAGCTTATGTATTCATTGCATTCTATGATTGGAATTAACTGTGATTTGTGAATTTGGGGGTTGTTTTCCAAAAACCCACTTTTTGGCTTCAACACTTTGGCGCTTTCACTGCGAAAACCAGCTTCTCGCTTAAAGGAAATCGTTCAATTCGGGATTTGAACATGGTAAAAAGGAAGAAAGATGGAACTTTCTCTCGCACTGAGGATGTCATAGATGAAGGCATGAGGAACAAGGGAAGTCAGGAGGCTTCCTCTCATGGCGGTCCTTCCATTTACCTCACTTGGGGGGAGACAGATGGAATAATGATAGAGCTAAAGGATCGTATGGAACGATAAGAAGTGCTCCTTTGCAAACACGAAGAGATGATGATGAACAGCTTTTTCTCAAGGATGGAAGGCCAGGAGGTCAAAGCCTCCTGGGGTAGGAGTCGGCATTGTTGCGAGGATGAATGTAGCAATGACAGCACAACCAAGGGGATTACCCCAGCTTGGGTCGGTAGAAGTCCTGGTTCGAATAGGAGTGAACATCGAACCGGGCACAGTAGGGGGCAGTCGCCCCGAGAACGGGGATTAGTATCACGAATCTTTAACTCGTCATCTTCAAAGTAGGATGCTGGAAATAATGGTCAGGCTCCGCGTAACATTGACCAAAACGGAAGAGGTGCAGCATCACTAGGCATTCGAGACCCGAACTTCTGAGTCCCCAGAGACCTAAACTTTTTGGCCGACAATATCTACTTGTCCTGGTTAGATTATATCGAGCCGGGGACCGAGGCATGCTCGAGCCGAGCCTAGGAGCCGGGAACAAGCATCAGACAAGTACGAGACTTCATGCCGGGGGCACTGGTATTGGATGAGACAATTAGAAGTAGTTGCTTGGAGATGGAAATCGAATCATTAATGTGATTCATCATTTTACCAGAGGTGGGGCACCTCAAGATGATGTGGATAGCGTCAATCGAAGCCCTTTTACGTGAGATATCAGGAATTCCTGAAATCCATCGGACTTCATGCTACCAGTCATAGAGGCATATGATGGTAGGAAGGATCCTATTGTGCATTTGGTGCGATACATGCATCATATGGAAGTACTATCGGCGTCGGAAAGCGTCATGGCAAAGTACTTTCCATTATACTTGGTTGATGTTGCTGGTATGTGGTTCACGCAGCTGGAGTCTAAATCGATCAACAACTAGAATGTGTTGGTTGCGTGATTTATCAAATAATTTAAGGTCCATATTTCTTGATCTAGAAACGTAATAACTCTAACAACGATTAAGTACAAATCCGGAGAGACTCTGCGATGCGGTGATGTCGTCGGTTGATCGACTAGAACCATATATGGTTTTGATGGCAGCAAGATCGGGTGTCCTAGATATGATGGATTTCAAGTTCTCCTTGCAGTTGGACCCGCCAAAGGATCTAAACGAATTCTATTTTGAGGGAATAGATTTTTGCATGAGTAAGATGCTAGGATCGAAAAGGAAGATCTAGAGGTTAACGGGGTAACGATGAAGGATCATCCGAACCTGGAAAGGACAAAGGCAAAGGAAAAGGTCCACCAAAGGATGGTTAAAAGTTTCGGTTTTAGAGAGAGACTAAATTTGACAAGTAAATTAAGATCAATTCCACGTTGGAGGACATCTACATGGATACACATGGAATTATGCCTTTCTCAAAGCCTCCCAGGAGGAAGCCAACATAAAAGGAATGGGATTCTGGAAATCTCTGTCTGTTCCATGAAATGCTTGGTCATGCAATGATTATCGGCATTTGCGCGACATAGTCGAGGGACGTTTCAAACAAGGAGAGCTATCGAAATATGTCAAGCAACTAATAGTGTCGAACAAGCACTACCACTCATTGCCCCTCGAAAAGGGAATGGACCAGGATCGAGCTCACATGCAATGATAATTAACTGATTTGGATTTTAGTGGATGTTTATTTCTGTTTTCTTTTTTCTTTAGAATAAGTTAGCTAACTCACGTACGAGAACCAGACAGATCTGAAGACATGCTCTGTGACCAACAATGAACTAGGATGGCTTGTCCTAGCTCTGTGATAATTTTTGGTTTTAATAAAGATGGATTTCCAAGCATGGATTGTGTCTAAGGGGTTTAATTTTTTTGTTGGGATTTGGAAAAATGATTGGGTCATGGTTCGGATTTGGATTATACTCGCTTCTGGTTATTTGGCTACGGATGGCAAGGTCTGTCTACCCATGCATCCTTAGGCATGCTCTTTATAGAAGTTGAACCATCCCATTCACAAATTTTAAAAGCAAAATAAATTTGAAATTAAAAACGATCAAGTCGGCACACTCATGTACGAGATTAGGACTTAACTCCTAGGCAAGTTCTGTACCCGACCATCACCTGTTAAATTTTCCTTTGGCTCTTGCTAAAAACGCCCGACTCTCCCAACTTTAATAAAATTACTTCATTCATAAGGTCTTTGCTTGCGAAATATGGAATCTAGAATTACAATTTCAAACTCTAAGGACTTGTTGAAGTCAGGATTTTGCTCATGACTAAGTATAAAAATCATATCCTTAAGTAAGGACTTGCTTGGGAAGGGTCGAATTATTCTGTCAGGACTTGGCAGGATGATTAGATCATATATTTCCGAGTATGGACTATACCCGAAGGGTCATACTGTTCTGTCAGGACTTGGAAGGATGGTTCGATTTTGGATTTTTTGGTATGGATTATACTTGAGGGGTCAGAATATTCTGTCAGGACTTGGTTGTAACGTCCCAGATTTTTATTGCAATTTAATAATTAATTTATTTGATTATTTTAATATAATGGTTTGAATTTAAATAATATTGATTATTTAATTATTTTAAATAATGGGATATTAATATAATTATTTCTAAAATAGTCAGAAATGGTTGAATTTGCAATATTGTGTAATTTGAATAATATATGATATCAAATTAAGTTTATATTTGAGTTATAATAACGAATATTGAATGTATTCGTTATAATATAAATTATAATCGAGCTTGTAATGTCGCACACAGTTCGTAATTTAACATTTTGAACTTCAACTGAGTATACAGGATTCATTATAAGTCGGATTTCTTCGAAACAAGAGACGTTCGAATCAAATTAACTATATTTTTCTAATGGAAGTGAAAAATCGAGTTTTCGGTTTATATATGGTAAGTTATGTCCAAATCAAATTTTCAGAAAGTCGCTATGGAATGGTTTATAAGCCATAATGATTTATTTAATTATAATTAAATATAGGTTTCGAATTTGAAGAATATTTTTTAGACGTATACTTAATTTAATTTATAAAACTTTCCAGTAATTTTTATTTTGGGAAAATAAACAACTTTTTATTTGGAGTATTTTGCACCCCGTATTAGAATTTTGGGGTTTCACAATATAAGCTAACTGGTCTATTTTATTATATTTTTGATATCGTGGAACATCGCTCGACACGATCGTACTTCTGTTTTTGTTCGTAACGATTCTTACATGAATAGAATTTTAGATCATATATCACCGTAACTTGATACCATAAAAATCGAAAATAAAGCCACAGATAATATTTTTCAACATACATTCATGATTCTTCAGCTATTACACAAAGTATGAATAGAATAGATGCTCAAAGAAATAGATAATAATCATACAATGCATTATAAAGGCAAAAACATTAGAATGATATAGTTCAAAATCCTGTAGACATGAGACTGACATATTACACTAAATTTGCCTATTTTGTTCCTCTACCATTATGTGCTTAAGATTCAAGGAGATTGACATTTACACTACCTATATGTAAGTGGGCATGCATTAGCAAGTAGCCTTCAACTAGAGAATTGTGTACTTATTAAACCGTGGAAGCTTGAAAAGGATAATACCACATTAGTAGACATTCTTCCATTTCTTGAATATGTAGCTATTCATAGACCACAAGATATAAGACAAGTACTTGAATCATATAAAGGATGCGATATAGCCATTGAATTCATTGAAAAATCAAAGGAATACCAGAAGAGAATACAAAGAAAACATACATATGGTCAAAATATATTTACATTAATGGTTGCTTCTCTGCCAAGAATTGCGCTGTTGTTTTTTTTTTTGTGTCTGCCCAAGCTTCATATCAAGGGAATGACTAAACAGAACAATGTATTTTCAATTCCTACCATCCCTTCAAAACGTTGTCAACTACCGCGAGACATGTATTAGCAAATCAAATAATACTACAGACCTACCGTTGTGAACAGCTGTTCTGCAGCACTATTCCTTGATGCTCAAGGATCCTTACTCTATAAATACCCAACGAACGAAGACTTTGTTTGGTTAAATTGTTATTAAATTGATTGAATTTATAAATATAGTTGTATATATATACACACATTTTTGATTGAATATTAATTCTTTTTACCATTATATTTCATATTTATATGAAATTGGTGTTATTCATATTGATTAACATCACTGAATGCAGGGAAATAGGTTGGAGGGATCCAACTGGATTCCTCAAACAATTATATTGTTGTTTTTTCATATGTATTGCATTATATGATGTGACAAATAATCGGAGATGGATTATTGTATGTTTTGGGATGTTTGAATAACATTGACCTGAAATAAATGGTATTTAAATACCGTAAAATATATTCGAATATATTAGGAAATAATTTGGGGTATGAAAAATGGAAAATCTATTTTTAATTAGAAATTGAATTTCGATTTGGATTGGAAAGTATTTTTATAAAACAAGTAGTTTGATTTATTAACGATATTTTTAAATAGATTAAAATAATTATTGTTAAATAATTATTATTAAATAATTCGTGAGTGTTAATTTAAAAAGGTAATGGAAAGGGAAATCGTGGTATTTATTTCAAGGTTTGAAATGTGCATATGAATTGAATAAAACTATAAGGTTTTGTAATTATAATTCGACGACATCGAATGTTATTAAAATAATTCATTTTTTAAATTATATATTATATAATTTGGAGATTGACAAGAAAATAAATATTGGCTTATAACCGATAATTTATAATCGAATATGTAGTATAGATTAGATTACAAAATTGATATATAATTAACAAGTGATTTACTTGCAAACGGAGTTATGAAGAGGAATATGAATATAAATTTATAAAAAAACTAGATATGTGAAATTTTAAACTGTAATGGTAAATATTATTTAAATCAAGATTTGATTTGATAAAATCAGTCGTAATTTCTATAAAGGTAATATTCTCTTTTTAAAATGAATGATTTAAGAGCAAACGTTTGTAGATTAAATGGGTTATAAAAGGAAATTGGTAAATATTTAAGTGAAAAATTCAAAAATGAATTTAGAAATCAAGTTAAACTGAAACAGTGAGTTTATTCCGATGTTCGGAGCATTAATTGAATAGAGAGTATTCATAAGTGAGTTATATATTGGAATTCAATTCTATCGAATTCAGGAAACTAACATTTACTTTCTGATTATAATCAAGATTTATTTATTTATCAAAATAATAAATTAATTGTTTATTTATTTAAATAAAAGTTATATTTTTAAATTAAATATTTCAAAAGCAGAGATTATAATGTTATCGTTATAATCAAAGATTTCCATACAGAAGTGGATTTATAAACTGAATATGAGAGTTGTGTAAACAATTTTGTAAATAAAAAATTAAGAAATGGAGCTAAGGAATTGGAAACTGACTAGAGATTAATTAAGGTGAATGGTTTCTTGAGTATCGATCTGATGTTGGTTTCGGCCTTTGGGATTGATACTTAGGAAATTGTTCACTTACTAGTTTACAATCAGGGACTAACGAATGGGAAAGAATGGTGATCCATGAATAAGAAATGGAAATGTTTTCCAATATTAAAAATGTGTATTTTCTAAATACAGAAAATAAAAAGTCGGGGATATAAGGAAGCATTTTCCGAGGATCGTAAAAAGGGATAAACGAGTTTTAAAGAAATATCTGGGAGAAATATGGGAAACGGGAAATTGGGAAACAAATAAACGATCGATAAATTAAAGAGGCTCAGTATTGATTGATGGTTAATTGATAAAATTTCTATTTGGAAATAAGATCGTTGTTTGTATGGATGTTTTTCGTTGATATTTAAATAACTGACTATCAAAGTGTTTGACCCTTTTTCTGTTGTCAATATAGAGAGACCGGGATCATATTTATTATCTGTAAACCACTCTGAATGGGCATTAGTGTTGTGAATCAAATATGATGAAGATAATTGAAGATGGAGTTTATGCAAGGGATATTCTGGCGATCCTTGGTAAAAAAATTCCTAAGATGGATTTATAGAATAGTTCCTTTGGTTTTTCCAGACCTAGGACAACTTGAATGGATGAATGTCTGACAGAGTATATCTAATAGATCGCGTAAGTTGATCTCTTCAAACGTATTTACGTTTGGTGGCGAAGGAATTCGTTTCTCTTAGCTTTATACCCGTGATATTTTTGGAGAAATCAATTTGTAATTTGGTGGATATGACGATGTGGCATTCGAAGTAAATGAATGTGTGATCTGTCAAAAGATACGTTATGACCTCAAGCCTCATCAACCAGGAAATGAAAAAAATTGGGCAGGTAGCATGGCTAAGTGGGTCGCTCCCATTAGGGTGTATTGTCACCATCTAGAGAATTTTCATATTTGTTACTTCTTTTTATTTCTGTATTTCCAGGAACGTTTATGTTGGTATAACAACCGTATGGTGATAATATATTCGGAACATTCAAGCGAAATGAATGGCCAATCATGTGTGGCTGAGTTGCAAGATGTTTTTGTTAAACTCCAGTGTATCCCCTCTAGAGTACACTGATCGGAAGGTGGTTCCATACCTTGTCATAGTTTGAAATCCATTAACCAATAAGATCCCACGGTTATTGATTGTATATTATACATGTGGAGCGTGATATGCAAGCGTTCCGCTAGATTTCTATTTACTTATATTAGACACTATTATAATATCAGAATAATATTGATTTAAATGATGTTTTGGGCTATCGTAAGGTAAAAACCATCCATGTTTATGTGTGGATCAGTCTTACGGTTATCATTTCTTTTAAAGGGATTTTTAAAAGTTAAACCAAATGATTGGAGTTTACTCACACTAGTCCCATGACTGACCCAGAGTTTATTTTGTTTTGTTTTACCCTAAACTCTTGGGTGCCCAAATTTGTACGGGCAGTCAAGTAGTCGGGATTTTACAGATACCATTGGAGGAGCTTGGAGCCGGATGCTTCAGTATTATATATATAAAGAGTTTACTTCCGTTGTGATATTTATATGATGTACTCGGATGATATATGTAAGTACAAATATGATTTTGTATTTCCAAGTTATGTTAAATAATATATTTTATTCGTTTCGCTGTGTCTCCTGTTTACTTTGATTCTGTTCTGTTGTGATCTTCTTCTTCTATTCTAAATTTCATTCTATTTCTCACTCCCTAACTTCTTTCTATTAATGATCTGGTATTTCCGATTCTTGAATATTCGACCTTGCGTTGGTGTAGATTTTCGGGGTCGAAAATACCTGTTCATTACATTGGCAGGGTAGTTTGGTCATGGATTTCCAGGTATGGGCTATGCCTGAAGGGTTGGACTATTCTGTCAGGTCTTGGCTGGGTCGTTTGGTCTTTGACTTACAGGTATGAACTATGCTTGAAGGGTCGGACTCTTTTGCTGGGGCTTAGCATGATAGTTCAGTCACGGTTTGAGTAAGGACTTTACTCAAATAGTTACGAGTTTTTCTGTCAGGTCTTGGCAGGGTAACTCAATCTGTTATTCAGTTGGATTAGAGTTGCTTCGCCAGGTCTTGGCAAAGTAATCCATATGTTTATTAGCAGGTATGGATTATAATTGGATTGGATAGGACTGGTGAGGCCATGGATTTCAAATTTCTTGGATTTGGATTTTTCTCATAATTCAATCCGATGAGGTCATAGAATTTCTTGCTTTTCCTTAATACGATACAGGGCGATCATGACATTCTGATTTTCTATTAATACGATCAGGCATGACTGTGGATTTATGGACTTCCGGTTGACTGGTTATTAGATTTCTACAGATTTCTAGATTGGATTATCAAAACACATCGTCCTTTATAAAAAAATGTTTTGGGACAAGGGGTTGACTCGCCTTCTGACAAGGCAGTCACATCATGGATTTTCGGTTATGGAAGTGTTCGAGATTTGGACATATGCTCAAGAGAGCTCGGAGTCACTTGGACAGAGTAACGCAACATTCACAAAAGCATGGAGCACTCGAGTCCTGGGTATGAGAACTCCCGGGTAGGGGAATTCCCGGGTTGGAGAACTCCCGGGTAGGAGAAGTCCCGGGTAGGAGAGGTTCTAGGTACAACAACTCTCGGATATAACAAGTCCTGGTTAGAACAACTCCCGGGTCACCAGGGACCCGAACTTTGTCTAATCGAGATCTATCAACCCACACTTGGTCGACCCGAGACCTGGACCAATTATGATTGCTTCCATTATCTCTACAACTTCGTATCAACTCCACATGTCCATCCTACACGGATTTAGCCATTTCCCATGACCTGAAGACTTGCTCCACTACTTCTACAATCCCGGGTAGGAAGCCACATGTCTTAGTAGACCTGAGACCTGTAGCTCCTATAAATACCCCATTCGTGAATTATAGAAGGGGTTCTTTTGAATTGGCTTCTTCTTGGCTGTTAGGAGAGAGCAAGGAGGTTGCCTCCAACCAAACATAACTTCCTTCTCTTCATTCTTTCATATAAATCAATTTTACTTTGTAATAATAGAGTATAAATAAAAGGATATTTATAGTGGACGTGGGCCGAATTGCTGAACCATTATAAAAATCTTGCGTGGTCCCTTTATTTCATTGCATTCTATGATTGGAATTATCTGTGATTTGTTAACTTGGGGGTTGATTTCTAAAAGACCACTTTTTGGTGTAAATAATGATAAGAGGGGACAAAAATCAATAGGTCTTGGTAGGAAGAGGTGATTAGTTTCAATGGATAGCCAACTGATCCTTCTAGCGGAGAAAAAAAATGAATTAATGTTGATTCCTCAACATTATGTCTCGGGCTTCCTGCTTACACCATGGGTTAAGATACACAAGTCTTGGACCCTACCTCAAATTATCAGCATTTCGATCCAGTAGAATACAAGGGCTTCCAAATGTTATTATTCTATAGACAATAGTTCATAATTTATCTTCATAAGAGTTCACTTAACTAAATTCACAAGTTTCTTTTAAAATTCCACTTTAAATTCTTGGGTTACAAAAGGTATCGAAACCACTTCAAATATTCAACAACAATTTATTGCTGATAGATTGATTCACAACATTGCGACATTTTCAAGTTAACGAAACTTTACTCATCTAATATATCAAAACATTAATAAAAGAATCTGACCCAAAATTATACTGCCGACTCTCTAAATTTCGAAATCCCATACTTAAATTTGAAACCCAAATTCAAAATTCATTTTCAATCCAATTCCATTATGGTGTATTAAATTTCAAACTTCACCATTATAAATTATAAGTCAAATAGCTGAATGGTTATCAAATCCTTCATTGTTGTTATTTAATACTCAAATTCCACCAAATAGATTTCTATTCTAGTTCATGAATTAACAAACTAGGATGATTTATAAAATCAATTCTTTATATCCATCGTTTGTTTCTCATGTCAATAACGTCTCATACATTATTTTGAAACCCCTACCGACCCAAGGCATCCTCTGTCTCGACCAGAGTTCTTAAACCATGTCTAGGCACACCAACACAATCGAACCATGGCTTTCATTCTATTTATAATCATTCTTGCTAATTCCACTTTAGTTAATCATAATAAAATGATATTACCTTACCACATTACTAATTATAGTAATTTTGTTTTAAATAATTCCCTTAATGGATTGTTAATCTCTGTGCTCAACCAAAACACCCAATTTGCTTCCACTGCGCATTCATATTAATTTACACACATTCACATTTATCCTTAACAAATGTTTCAACTTATCTTCTTGATTTTTATTTTAATTAAACTAAATTATCAAAGATAACATAACGGATAGAATTTGGATAAAAATTTAGGATGCCAACATAGCAGTTTTGTAACGTTGCGGATTTTTAGCCATTTAATGTTGAATAATTAAATATTATTTTAAATGTTGAATTGGAAATATAAATAATATTAATATGGAATTTATCGATTTAATAATCGATATACTATTTAATTTAGAATATATCGAATTATCGTAATACGAAAACGATAGGTAATTAAATTCAGATTTAAAACTGAATCAAAACAATTTAGTCGATCAGTATAAAATCTATATTGAATTAGAACGATAATAATTATTTATTTCGATGAATTTAATTGTTTGAGATCAAATTATATTTTAAATCGATTAAATTTTAATCATCTGTTTAAATTAATATCTTTTCCATATGACTGTATTAGGCTTCAGTACCTGTTCCAGTGTGTCCAGGATAGCAATATAACCCTATAGATGTCAGTGACTTCGTTTAAAACAGAGTTCGGTAACACAAGATATTTTAATTAAACCAATCCGCATCATTTCTAAAACAAAATAAAATAAGTAATAAATAAAATTATTTTTGATTAAACCAAATCAGCCACCCGAAGTCTAATGAAGCCGACTTATTGTTCGTACAATGCTCTGCATTTTTCTTCTTCGAGCAGTACAAAATGCCCCGTTCCTTCGTAATAAAGAAAGACATAAATTAATGGCGCTACCTTAACCTTTTAATATCGCAGACCTACTGCTTTCATTGAACCAAATTAGTTGTTCCCCTTTTCTCTATAAAACCACACCCCTCCGTTTGTTTTCCTTTCATTCTCCAAAATTTGTTTCCTTCAACACGAGAGAAATCAAAACCGCCTCTTCTTCGAATATTTATTCCTCTCATGTAAATCAATTAAGGATTCGCACTTGTTTAAGCTACTCGACTTTCATAGTTGAGATTAGGGATTCCTGGCGCTTCATCTTGGCGATGTCGGAGGGCCAGTGGAGGTGATGGAAAATTTAGGAAGGCGTGGTATGTTAAGTGATGCGGGTTCTACATTCTCCATCGATCATTACACCAGAAATGCCAATTAGGCAGTGCTCATGTCCGTATCTAAATTGATTTGGCAGTGCTCTGGGCTGTTTCAAAAAATGACGTCTTTGTTACTTAGATACGGGATTAAGCCGTATCAATTTATGAAATTGATACGACTTAAAGCCGTATCAAATTAGGAATATGATACGGCTTAAAGCCGTATCAATTTCGTAAATTGATACGGCTTAAGACCGTATCAATATAGCAATTTGATACGGCTTAAAATCGTATCAAATTCGTAAATTGATACGGCTTAAGCCCATATCATTTCTATATCGATACGGCTTAAAACCGTATTAAACTAATTTACTGATACGACTTACGACCGTATCTAATTTTAAAAAATAAAATAAAATACATTGTCCTACTAGAATATCGGTAATCAATACAAGAATTTATTAAATATCACAAATGGAAAATTAAGAGATTGCATAACATAAATAATCAATTCATTGGCTACAAAAATAGAATGCATATTATCCAAAAATGTCGCAACATTCAAAATACATAACATCATACAAACTTTCCAGTTTACATATCTACATTTATTCTGAAGCTAGCACAAACTAACTTACAAACGAATTATCTAAAAGCAACACTAAATAGAAAGATTGAAAGGTAAGTCATACTGCAAGTTCTCTCTATCAACGTGGCATAATTGAAATTGTTGATGTTTTGAGATGATAGCCTATATCAAATTCACATGCATCTCCTATCTAAGAGTGGATATGCTTGTAGCAATAAGTAGAAGAGATAAGGGTTTGCATAGCCTGATCTTTGTTGGTTTACTATGCCTTCAATTGCCATTTAATCATTGAAAAATGTTCATTTTGTGTGTAGATGTGCAAAGCATGTCGCTGCAATATAATAAAATGGGTTCTACATGAGCTTTGCTTTTTTATTTAGAAGCAAGATATAATAAATCAGTAACCTCATAAGAAAAGATCTCTACATGTGGCAAAAGCAAAAATATAAATTTGCTTTGGCATATATGATATTAACTGCAGGGGGTTCCATAAAAAAGAACAGAATGACTTAACTGTAGGGGGTTACATCTATACCGATGCAACAACATCATATATTATTTGAAATGTTGTGTTACATGTAATACTGTACTCAACTGGAGGAGAAAATATTTATTATAAACAAACGACGATATTCATCTCGGAATATCTCGGCAAATAATAGTTGTAACTATTGAAATGTTAGTGTCAAGTAGTTTAGAGAATCCTATTAAATCAATACCAAATAGTAAAATAAAACATTCAGCTGTGATTAATATATTGAAAAAGAGGAAAAATACCAATTTATAAACCATATGCGCTAATTGAATACATGCCCTATTTAAGTGGTTAAATCCAATAAATTGAATACTTGTTTTTGATCAATGTATAGGTTTAATTCTTCAACAGACACAACTAAATAACATGGGTCACTATCTATGTATCTATTCAAATACTATTCATATTTACTATGAATGAGAATTCATGCTGCATGCATGATAACATTTTAGTGGAATCATGTCAGAATTTATGTCAAATACTCTTGTCATGTGGTTCCATTGACAAAAGGCCCCCCTGACACTATTCATTCTTCGATTGTCATTTGATAGTATTCCTTAACAATATATCTGTTGTTATATGAACTCTTTATTTCCCAATTAAACGATATATAACACCTTAAAAATGATAAAATAACTCAACTTAGAATAATTTCACTGTAGGACCCAGCAGAAATAAAATTGATTAATTAAACGTACCAGAGAAGCTTAGCACAAACTGAACTTTGATGGCTATCAGTTGAACCTAGGGATTTGGATTTCAAAACTTAACAAGGTGGCCTAATTCGATTCATTGCGCACTCTACAAATCATGTATCGACTTCTAGTGGGATAAAAATACAAAAACAACTAAATGAATTGTGAACGAAATGTTGAAATCCGAACGTGGCGACTCTAGGGTAGCTTTGAGCTTCGATTTAATTGTGGATGAGAAATAACATCTCGCTTTTTGCATTTTTGTACATAATCGTGGATCGAAGAATTGAAATTTTAGGGATTCGCCATTTTTTTCCATTTGGGATTTGTTTGTGTATCAGCCGAAATGGAAAAGTGGAGAGTGAGAAACCATGCAAAGTAGCGGAGAAATTTTATATGGGTCTAAGCATAATAAAAAACAACTGATCCAAACACTTCAAGATCTACGGTGAGATTTAAGTTTTGAAGGTGGTGCAGATTGTAAAAGAAAATTTGATACGACTTACCAAATTTGGTATGGCTATGATCCCTATCAAATTTGATATGGATTAAGCCCATATCAGATATTTGCATCCTGGTGTGCCAAATTGGCTGTTTTGGTGTAGTGGATTAATGGTGAATCGCATCAGTAGATAAGGAGAGAATGCCGCACATGTGTTCGTGAGCAACCGGAGAAGTCGCGATTTATATCTGCAACATCAGGAAGTCGCGAAAATTATTCCTGGAAATCGAGCAGTTCATGATAATGCTTGGGTAGAAGTGATTGAGGCTGTGATGCTTGGTTGAAGTGGTGATGGTTTCACGGTCATTCGAGGAAAGATGGTGGTAAGTTTGAGTAAACTGGTGAAGTATGGAAAGAGGGAGGGTAGAGAGTAGGATGTGGCTGTTACGGGTGTAGAAGCAAGTTCTTGCTATTCGAAAAGAGGATGTTGGTCTATGAATTTTGTGATGCGGCAGTGAAGTAATTTAGGAAAATTCAATCTCTATTTTTATTGGGTCAAAAGAAGTGCAGGCGTGACAGTAGAAGGGAACTGTATATTGGAGAAGATTATCTGGCCATTAGAGATAAATTGTAATGGTGATGTTGAAATTCATTTACATGGCAAGATGATGGAGAAGAGGGTGGCTTGAGTTCGGAAATGGCAAGGACTATTCGAGTTCAAACCTGGAAGAATGCGATGTCCCTATTATCTGAAGGAGATAGGACTAAGGGTTTGGGTTATGCTAATATGTGATTAAATGAAAAGGTAAGTAGTTTAAATTTTTGAATTAGCGTTTAGGTATTTTTAAAAATAGGCCGATAACTTATGAAAAAAATTACATATTCATACAAAATCAGATTCGAATGTCGTCGATTCTGTTGAGCTTGTATGGACGCGAGCTTCGTAATGGAGTTCGTTTTGAAGTTTTGGAGCCAACCAGAATTAATTATAGAATTTTAGTTTAAATCAAATATTATTCGATTTAAGTTAAAATTGTATCAGATCTGCAAAATAAAAATCAAGGTGAGTAAATCTCACTTAAAAATTTATTTTTATCATTAAAATGAATTGTTGGCTGCTTGGTTGCATTTATAAATTGTTGACCGGTCTTGGTTATTATATATATTAGTTATCTAGGCTTGGTGGTTGTGGTTATTATATATATATTGGATTTCCCGCAGTACCATTAGCGGATGCTCGTAGTATCATTAGCGAATCACCTTATCACCCCCACGATATATGAGTGGATGACCTTTGTACCGCGATATCCTGCCTAGAAGCAGGATTGGTATTTTTTATGTTGTCTGACAACTACGGATGCAAGAAAAACAAATTGGAGGAATCTAGCTGGATTCCTCAAAAATTTATTTTTATTGTTTACCTGTTTATATATGTGTGATGTGTTGGATTGGATTAATTGTTTGTGTTTTGTGGTTGAATATCACTGGCCCTAGATATTTATATTTAAAAAATATATTAAAAAGGGGTTTTTAAATATAAAAGGAAAATTTACTTTTTGAAATATAAATGGATATTCGAATGAACTGAGAAATAATAACTTGTTTTAATAATAGAAACAAGTAGCTGAATTTATAAACGATTCTGGTAAATGGAAAGAAATATTATCATTTGATAATATTAAATTTTTAATTCAAGTATGAATTTAAAAAGGAAAATTTATTTTCTGAAATGGAAATTGGATTTTCAAATGGGATTTGAAAATGAAACTTGTTTAAAACATGAAGTGGAAATTATAATCAATGTTTATAAATATAGTAAATTAACTATCATTGTATAATTTGAAATTTTATTTCAAGTAGGAATTTAATAAGTGAATTTGGAATCGTTCGAGAAGAAAATGACGAAATTTATTCCGCATTTGGAATAAATTGGATTGAAAGAAATCTATACAAATTTATGCTTTAAATTCAAAGGAGTCGAATTTATAGTAATAAGATATTATTTCCAAAAAGATATTGGAACTTATTAAATAGAAATCCAAAATTTAAATATGAAAATAGGTTCTATACTTATATATATATATATATATATAAGTTATAATAATAAAATATTTCAAATAAGGAATCGAGTTTAAATGAGAATTTAAATGGAAGCATGTTAAATATGTAAAATAAGGAAATTGATTTATAAACAATGTTTTATAAATATATTGAAGTAATTTTCATTGGATAAACTGGAAATAGATTTTTCCAAATCTAAGAGATGACATTTAAAAATCATATTTTTAAATGAGATAGAAAAGGGGACTTTTATGATAAGTGATGTCAGTTTTGTATTACAAACTCTTATCTGTCTCAAGATAAGAACGTTGTCGATCAAGGTCTGAGAGGTAAATAAAATACCCTAACTTGAACGACTTCACCATTATCAAGAGCGGATATTACTTTGTAAGGGTAAGGGATGTTGAATTAAGTAATTATTTCCATAAAGGAAATTTAAAATTTGATTATTTCGAATTTTTATAAATAATTTATTCATATAGAAAATAGGAATTTAATATTGTAATTGAGGTTTAAATATAAGTTACAACTGATTTGTGTATTTAATAATCGACGATTCTGAATAATCGAGATTCTTAAGTCAGATTTGGAAACTGGTTAAATTATATTTAAATATTGAGAATGAAGTTGGAATTTATTATAAACGAAGTTTTAAATGTTTATAATTTATTAAAATGAACTTGCCGCGGCGCGGTAGTTCGAAAATTGACGATTCGAACTTCAATTGAGTATACAGAACCCAATATGAGTCGGAATTCGATAAAACAAGAAACGTTATGATCGATTAAATAATAGTTTTCTAATGGACGAGAAAATATGGATTTCGTTTTATAGATTTTGAGTTATGTCAAAATCAAATTTCAGAAAAGTCGCTGTAAAATCGTTTAAAAACCATAACGATTTAATTAATTAATTAATTAATTAAAGGGATTTTTAGTGAATAAAAACCCGAATTTTCATTAGAAAAATCCAGATTTGAGTTATAACTCAAGTGGAGTAGGTGAATTGGTTTTCCAAATAAAAATTAGATTTTTAATTACCAAGTGAAGTTATCTAATTTCAAAAGAAATTAGTTAATAGTGTTTGAATCAAACTTAACTTGGTTTGGGGAAATGTAAATTGTTAATTGAAATTGGAAAATCGAATATGAAACTCGAGTTAGAAATGGAATTAGATTTGTGTATTAGCGAATTAAAATATATTCGAATATGATATGTTAAAATCGAAAGTGCATTAGGCAAAAGAGAGAATTAAAGAAGCGATTTGCAGATTTTGTGAAAAATGGAATGGATTTATTAAAATGAGTTCGGAATTGACAAATATATGTAAAAAGGTATGGGATTAAGAGTAGGAAGAGAGTATGAAGATTATAATTTGAGTGCCTGACAAAATGGTACATGTTTCAATTTTCACATGAGGTTTTATGAGCCTATTGGGCAAGCCGCTTGGCTTTTTGATTTTCTTTTTGAATGGAAAGGGCCTACAGAGGCGAACTGGGGTTTGAACTATTGACGGTACAAAGGAGGTGCTGGCGAAATTTTCCGAAAATTTAAGGAGATAGAATATTTTTTAGAAATTTGATAATAGAAATCAGTATATCGATATATATATACAATTCGATAAGGAAATTGGAAAGGGTCCGTTTGTCACAGGTTCCTATTAAGTTTCAAAATTAGGCTCACATCCGGTCCAACTTTTCATGTAAATTAGGTCCCTATTTTTCAAAAACATATAAAAAAAATTAAAAAAAATCACGTAAATTCATTATTAAATAAAACACGTTCACACCAAAAAATTCAGGTGAAAAAACAATCAAAAACCACGTCAAAACCCAAAATAACACAAAACGGCGAAACAACATGTTTTTGCATCAAAAGATGCATATATTCGTACATAGTTGCAAACATTCATGCTTATATTTCAGTGTTGCGCCAAACTGCAGTATAAATGCATACATATATGCAGCAAAACACCAATATATGCATCGTTTTATGCATATATTCAAATTTGGCTTGTTTTTCAACCATTCACCGTTTTCAGACATTGTTACACACATTTATGCTCTTATACAGAATACATGCATACATTCATGCGCAAATTCAAAAGCCATCGCCCCTTCTAACTTTGTTGCACACATGCATGCATATATACAGAATAGTTGCATTCATGTATGCAAATATTCGCAACACTTGCGCAACACTTGAATCTCAGTTCAACTTTGTATGCATACATGTATGCAGTTTATTGGTAATAGTTGCATACATATATGCGTACATTGGTCCATATTTTCAATATAAATACACTATATGAATATATGCATGAATGTATGCTACTATTGACAATAGTTGCACAGAAGTATGCAATTTTTTTTTTTTTTTTTTTGGCGAATGCTTCTGAGAATATTTCCTTTTTTTTTTATTTTTTTTTTAGTGGCTGGCGCATTTTTTTCTGGTCAGAAATGAGAAAAGACGAAGGGGAGCAGCAGGAGGCGGGTTGGACCAAAAAAAGAAAAGCGGCACCTCAATTCTAGGGACCAGAAATGGATAAATCTTTACACTGGACGTGGCTTATATTTTGAAATGTTTTAGGGATGTGAGCCTAATTTTCACAATTGGAAAATAGCTAACGAATGAATAATAATTTAAAAGGGGCCAGTGATTGTTTGATTGTTAGATGGATGTTTTTTTCCTTTGATAGTTAAATCACCGGTTATCAAAGATCTTTGACCATCGTTGTCAATATGGAGAGACTGGTTGGATTTAATATCCGAATACCACTCCGTATAGGCATAGGTGTTGTGAATTAGATTATACTGAAGATAATCGAAGACGGAGTAAAAATACAAGGGCTGTTTTGTTTGTTCAGACCCAGGACAACTTGTATGGACGAATGTCTGACAGAGTATTCCTAACGGATCACATAAGACGTTCTTTTCAAGGTATTACGTCTGATGGTGGAGGAATTCGTTCCTTTTAGCTTTTATACCCATAATATTTTGAGAAGATCAACTAGTAATTTGAAGGGCTTGACGATGTGGCATTCAAAGTGAATGGTGGCCAGATGTTCTGAAAGATCTACGTAGCCTCAACCCTCACAACCAGGAAATGACCAAAATTGCGCATGCAGCATGGCTAGTTGGGTCATACCCAAGCAGGGTATATTTGTCACCGATCTAGAGAAAATTCATTATTTGTTCTTCTTTCGCTTCTGTATCTTACGGATTATAGTTGGATAGCTAACAACCGTGGGTGACAATATATTTGCTGCACTTAAGCTAAATGAGTGGCCAGTCATGTGTGGCCGGGTTGCAAGACTTTCTTGCTGAACCCCTGTGTATCCCCTCTAGAGTACACTGATCGGGAGGTGGTCCCATACCTTGTCATAGTTGGAATCCAATCTCCAATAAGCGCCCTGCGGTTTTTGATTTTATACTATATATGTAGAGCGTGAGATGCAAGCATTCTACTATTTAATTATTTACTTCATTAGACATTATTATAATATCGCTGGATTTACTTGTAACGACCTAGATTTTTGACCGTTCAAATCAATAATAAACCACACATGTCGACCCAAACGAATCACAAATACAGGTGGTTATTGGGAAAAGGAAAGAAAGAAGGAAAACAATTACAGAATCTCACAGCAGAAGGACAACATATAATAAACAAATAGCAATTTAAAAGTAGTTGAAATATGTACATTTGGCTATAACGTACAAGTGATTATCAGAGTGACACATATGCAGATATACATAACAAGACAGCGGAAACAAAGTGCAGCGAAAAAACATTCCATTTGAATATAATTCGATTTTGAAATATTATATGATTATACTATACTGATGTGGAAATATATTCTAGTTTGGAATATATTCGGTTTGGAATGATGGCGATATGTTGATATGAAACTATATTCTATTTGAATATAAACTGGGTTCAGAACAAACATGATATTTTGGATATGGAAGCGAACCTTTGTGAAAAGTAAAAGAACAGACCAATGTGAAAAATGTAAGCGTTGGTTGTTAAAGAGACCGGAGTCGGTAAGTAACATACTCTCTATCAGTGCCGATACCACTTTAACAACTGTGCATCGCAATTATTTTGACTTGTTTATATTCAAAATATATTATAGTTTCATGCTGGGACATTACAATCATTTCAAAGTCGATTTTATATCCAAATAGAACATTCTTTCAAATCGCAATACCATGGTCTTCCCAAAATCGGTTTACATTCAAAGAAGAAAATATTTTTATTCCAAATCTCAACTTGAATAAATGGTTTAAATCAAGAACAATTTCAATTTAGGAAGAAGTTACAAATATTTAGAAAACTTGAAAAATAGAAATTTTAAATAAAACTCTTCCATGAATATATATAATAAAATAATTAGAATAAAATATTTTAAATCACTATATACATATACATATATTAACCTTTCTAAAATAATCTTTGAATAACTAATAATCTTTAAATAATAAGTGATATAATATAATTTATTTCAAACTAGTTGTGTGTGTATATATATATAGTTAATTTTTTCAAAACTATAATCGTTTGAAAATTAAATCGATATTAATGAACTGCCGCTATGCAACACGTTCAGTTCAAGCTAAATAACGATTAAATATAAATCATTTGAATTATCGAAATGGAATCTAAACCAAATTTAGATTTGGAAATATGGAAAACTTACTATATGAGAACAATGAATAAAAGAATTATGGTTGAGACTTAAGATTTGAAAATGAATATTAAATTTCAAGGAAGGGTTAAGGTGATAACAAGATTTGATGAAATTTGAATGAATCCAACTTTATTTGCAAATAACTTGACAATGATTTGGAAGGAGAAATCAATTAAAAATAAATTAAGAACACAGGTTGATATGATAAATATTTGTGACCCTTAGTTGGATTGAAATGATATACATCCATCCCTGAAATATCAGAAAATTAAAATCACTTGGCCATAGGATAGATAATTATATACAGATATCGGTTGGTTAAATGATTTAAATATTTGAAATTCTATTCGATGGAAACTTTATTTAAAGGAAATGTGTCGATTTTTGATAAATTTTATTTTCCTTTAAACATGAACCTTGAATGTCAATGAGTTTGCCAAGGGAATTATCCAAACAAATTGAGAATTGTAAATGGTATTTTTAAATATATCTTGGAGTTCCTAATGTACGGTAAAATGTGAAATTGATAATTTCCCATGAATTAAGTTTGGAAATGTAAGGTATTTGAGGATACTCGGAATTACTTCGACTTTGATATGAATATGGATTTGAATCTTCTTAATCGAAGGGTTGGTCTGAATGATGTTTGAAACGAGATATGGGAATTAAATGATGTCCATCGAGACTGGAATATAGATTTCAAGTTATGGAAATTTGGAAGGAAGAAATAATTATAGTTTAAAATTTATTTTATATAACTATATATATACCATTATTTTACAAATAAATTTTATTCTATTTTTTTAAAAGGTTATCTTAGTAAATTTTGTAATCAATATATATTATTTTTTTATAAATAAATTTTATTATATTCTATCATTTAAAATTTTATTGTTGTAATTATTTTATTATAGGTATATACCTAGTGTTTTAAATTATTTTATATTATTTTATTATTTATATAAAATATATATATATAAAGGTTTTATTTTATAATTATCTATTTTTCCTAGTTAAATTGAATGATTGTAATTTCTTCCTAAATAAAACTGTTTGATTTAAACCATGATTCAAATGGAGTTTTGATATGAAGTTATATCTATTGAATATCAATCGATTGTAAAACGATTATAATATTTCAATGTAAAATATATTCTACTTGAATATAGATGGGCTCTCCAAAATGATTATATGATTATAATATACTGATATGGAAATATATTCTAGTTTGGAATATAATCGGTTAAGAATGACTGCGATATTTTGATATGAAATTTTATTCTATTTCGAATATAAATGGGGTTCGGAACAAACATGATATTTTGGATATGAAAGCGAACCTTTGTGAAAAGTAAAAGATTCGATCGATGTGAAAAATGTAAGCGTTGGTTGTTAAAGAGACCAGAGTTGGTAAGTGGCATACTCTCTGTCAGTGCCGATACCACTTTAATAACTATGCACGTGATGAAGTATCCGGTACGAAGCATGACGACTTGGAGGGGATGACTGGACTGAGAAAGGCGAATGATGACGAAATGGCCTTGACCTTTGGGTCATAATTGAAATGACTAAAACAGGAGTTATACCATGACGAATAGAGGTAGCACCTCTTATCAGACGCACTTCTTCAATACTATTTCTATGACTATGATGATGGTTTGGGCCCTTTTGATTTGGGAGTGTGTTCTTGAGGTGGGCGGTAGTGGCTGCTATGCGCTACCCCCGGTCCGGGAGTGCAATTAGTAGAATCCTACCCTGGGTATTGCCTCGAGCGCCTTGTCATATTTATCCTAAATCAAAGCCGTATGAGGCACGATAAGGAATTGCATTACGGTATTTTCTCTCGCAGGGACGTAAGCCGTAGTGATACTTGATTTCCCTCTTCAAATTTCCATGCTATGACATGTTCATTTTATATATATACATGTACATATATGCAATTCAAATAAATTTATTCGTTCTAACTTTGATTTAAATAAATTTTAAGTTGTTATTATTTAAAATAAATCATTTTAAATTCTCAAAATCCATAATAATTTCTAAAATAAAAAATTTAAATTGGTTCTGAAATTCCCTGTTGTTACAATCTCCCCCACTTAAAATATTTTCGTCCTAAAAAAGGAACGGAGCTGAAAGTTGTTTAACATATTTTTGTTTCAAACAATGAATATTTCATATCATTCTAATATTAAAATGATAATATTTTCAAAATATCAGATTTTGAAATCACTTTTCGATATTCATCATAAAATGAACAAAATTGACAAAAATCCTGTTCATTTTAAAATGGCGTTTAACTACTTAACATGGGTTCACATTTCAATATTTACTGAATATTATATCAAAAATCTTTTGGTTATAGTAAGGTAAAAACCATCCATGTTTATGTGTGGGTTGGTCTTACTATTACCCTTTCTTTTATAAGGTTTTTCAAAGTTAAACAATATGGTTAGAGTTTACTCACACCAGTCCCACGACTGACCCAGAGTTTATTTTGTTTGTTTTTCCTAAACTCTTGGGTGCCCAAATTTGTACGGGCAGTCAAGTGTTTCAGGCTTTTACATATACACTTGGAGGAGCTTGAAGCGGGAGGCTTCACCGTTAGTTATTTAAGTTATTTCCGCTATTATGTTGTATTATACTCTGATGATGGTATGTATAACTAATACAATTTTTTTTGTATTTCAAATGTTATGTTATATATTATATTTTATTCGTTCCGCTGTGAGATTCTGTGTTATTATTTTTATTCTATCTTCTATATGTTTCTAATTCTTTAACCCTAATGACTCGTATTTCTGTATTATGTGGGTTGGACGTTTGTTGTTTAGTCAACTCAGATAGTACGGATTTGCGGGCCATCACAGTTAGTATCAGAGCTTAGGTTGAGCAAACACCTAGGCTATGTTGCGGTTTACTCATTAGAGATAGGGTCAGTAGCACCCTAGAATGAGTATGAGAGAGTATATATGAGAGTGCATATTTGTAAGTTGATATGAAAATTTGTTTTATATTGTGTTGATTGGTTTATCAAGTGGTTTATGAATTCCGGTCGATATAGAATGTACAACTGTATCGATAGGTGTTTCTAAACATTTGAGCAGAGTAATTCGACACAATATGTTTTAAAAAGCTGGGTAAATGAAATAATTTTACCCAAACTATATTTTATATGAAAAGAATAATTTTTCGGAATTATTATAATGTATGAATGTGTTGGTTGTATTATTAGAATCAAATGAGATTACAAAATTGAAATGGTTATATATAACCAAATAGAATGTCTAAGAATACAAATGAGATGAAATAAAATCGAATTCAAACCAGAATTGGAATTTAAATCCTAGAAAGTTGGGAAATGATTTTTCAAGGTGTATTAAAACAATATAGCTTTGTTTTGGAAGGATTTTGAATAAAAAGATCATTTTGAATAGATTTTTGGAAATGATAAAAATACTAAACTCACTTCGGTCACTGGAAAATAATTCCGACGATGATCTGGACATCGTCGGTGTTCATTTTCGAGTTTCTAAGTGATGGATTGCTACATGATAAAATTTCCAAAGGAATTTATTTTAGAAAACAAGTTGTTTGGAAAATCCAAATGTTTGAATTTGAAATGATTATAAATATATGTATATGTTTGTGAGATCTCAAAAGAATTTGAAATAAAAACCGGGTATTTGAATTCTGAATTGTAAAATTTAACTTAAGCAAGTTAAATGGATTGAAATAAGAAAATTGATTTAGAATCAATTTGAATGAAGTCGAATGCATATGAATGAAATACTGAGTTATAACAAAGTGGACTTTTGAAAAATTAGCAGGTTTGTAGCATTTCTCCTACCTTAGTGATTTTGAGGACGAAATTCTTTTAAGGGGGAAGGAATGTAACATCCCGGATTTTTAGACATTCAAAGTTGAAAATTTAAATATTATTTTAAATGTTGAATTGGAAATATAAATAATATTAATATGGAATTTATCGATTTAATAATCGATATAATATTTAATTTAGAATATATCAAATTTGTTAGAGTTTATGCCCTAGAGGCAATTCATTTGATGAGATTGATAACACTGTTGATGTTATTATTTTATTTGGAATAAAATATTATTCTATTATATTGTATTTACTGCGTAATATGAATAGTAATATAATAGAAGTCCTTAGAATAATAATACGGAATTATATAGTTCGAGTAAGACTGAATTTGAGATTATATAATTATTAAGTATTATATTCTTAAATGTCCCTAGTCGAGTTTTATTGCTTATACAGGACAACAATAAAGCGTTGAGACTAATATATTGGTTGACTGATGATCACATCTCATTGATCATTAATATACGTGATATTAAAATCAAGATATAAATACGTATTGGAGAATAGTGTATTGGACTGACCCACCGTGAAATAACTGCATGGAATATAATTAACAGTATCATAAGTTATTCTCACAGTGACAGTGATGTAATGGTCCTCAGACCTGAAATCATTATAATTTTATTCAACGATATTTGTATTTTGATATCATCTAAAGTTATTCGTAACAAAGTAACGATAACGGTGATTATTGGATACATCTCGAATCGAATGAAAATTATGAATGATCTAGATGGAATTTAACCCTATGATATATTCGTAGTGATATCCGTTGGCCTCTTGATTGAGTGAGACTGTGAAATGCATGGCCGTGCTCAAATATTGATTTGTTTTAAACAGTCTACTCATCGATCAAGAAAAACGGATTAAATTATAAAGAGGGTGATACGATCCATGCCTTGAGTTTAATCCTGGATATACAGGTTAAAAGGATTATATTACGTTGATACACTGGTCACAGAAAAGGTTGTATCGAATCGATAATTTTATTATAACTTGGGTAGCAGCGACGCATTGCTAGATGCCAATCACTGTTTATGGTTTTAAATACGATTTAAAACCATGGCCAACGTTGTAGTAACCTATAGGGTCACACACTTAGAACATTGTGAGGGAAAACTGGTTTTGTTTCGGAGTAAAATAAATATTAACAGTTGATATTTTATTTGAATCGGTATAAGGAATAGTTTCTTATTTATAGAACATGTGTACATTTTGAAAGGGTATTTTTACTTCCTATTAAAAATAAAACACGTGTACTATATGAATAAGAAAGGATTATAAAACCGTATCATTAAAAAAAAACCTAATATCAAGATCAGAAAATGGCGGCTAGCACTGCAGATCTCCTGTCCCCTTCGATCAGATCGAAGACTATGTTCGTGTGGATTACTTGTAGAGGCTCGACACATGGAGGGCTGAGTTCGATTCGATGCATCGTTCTTCCTATCGCTTCCAGATTTGCAGCGAAATTCAATCGATTCAAAAAGGGGGAATTCGGGTCTTTCACAACCGAGCAAGGTATGAACCTTTTGATTTATCGATTTGCATAGATCCGTAAATTTAAGCGTTAAATTGATAATTAATTTAGGGTTTCGATTAGTTGTTATTAACCCTAAATTTCCAACAATGGTATCAGAGCATTAGGGTTGCAAAATTCGATATTTCGGATGTTGATTCTGATTCATATCTTGTAATAATCCTGGATTTTGATAATATTACATATACTGATTTTAAGATTTGGACTAAATTCATTTGTAACAGTGAAATTGTTTCACTGCTATAATAGTCGTGTATTTGATGCCTGGTACTGAAATCGTTTCTCTATAAACTATTATATATATTATTCAGTAATAATTCATAGTTGATTATAAATATTAAATTCGTTTAATATTGTTGTTTTAATGGACTATGGAACCCTATAGATTAATCAGAAGCCAGTTTTGATCAATCTAAATTATCAAGTTATTTGATTTGATTTTGTAAGTATATTGTTAATCAGTACAATTGGATGAAAACAGTTAAATTCAACATTGCTGTAATCAATTCCTGGATTAATAATAACCGAATGGTTGATCATTGGCATTAATTCCTGTTAATGATTGATAAATACCATTCTGTCAAATGTTTGACATATGAATTAACTGATAATTCAGTATGACTTTACTATAATGATAGAATCCAGGGATCTAGTTGATATTGATCCTTATAAATTATTAAAGTATATCTATAGATCTAAAATAAGCTGTGTTAGACAGTGTACCTCAATTTTGATTAATGAGTTCATCCCTGTTTAAGATCCCCTCAGTGTATTTATATTTATAGTAGATATAAATTATGAAATAAATCCTGTAAAGATGGAATTGTTTCATTGGATATTTTGTTGGGTATATGATACGAAAATTAAACGGATTTATGATCCCGGTGCTGTTGCTTTGTTATGGTTTAAAATGTTTAACCATCTTGTGGCAATGATTGAAATTTCATACATGTTATAATTTAAGTATAAACCTAGATTTGTTTTACTGTAATTCTGAGATGGATTATAAGTTAATATATGATGTTAATTTTAAACTAGACTCAGATCCTTTTATCACATTGGAAGATATGAGATACAATCATATCAAATTTAAATGTTGACTTTGTATGCTTTATCAAACACATATGGATACAATTTCATCATTATATATATGTAAACTGTACTTATATATTGTTAATCTTGTACCCAGAATCTGTTATGTTAATATTTGTTTTTCTTAGTTGACAAATATGTTTTGTTAGGAAGAATTACTTAAACAGTTTTATATTTTGATGATTTAATCAGATATAAAACTATCGTAATAAAGCAGATGTGTATTTGATAAAGGGGGGGGGGGGCAAACTTGACTGTTCATCACATGTTAGAATATAAGATTCATAGTTGACTCCCTTATCTCTTGCAAGTTTGTGATATTGATCACAAATACATGATAATCATCGGGTCATAGAATATATATATATACATATTATGATATATATATATATATACACATATATATATTAATCCTGATCTTGATCTAAGTACACAAAGCTAAGTCTTATGTGAAGATTAACATCTAAGGTAATTGATCTATTATGTTAAAACAGGCTATGTATCTACTGCATTTTGATGCAATCCCGGATTTATCTTAAGTAATACCATTAAAATGTTTAAAATGTTTAAATTGAAACAAAATGGTAATAAGTATGACTTAACTGGGATAATTGAAATCATCGAATTTGGTTTTGAGAAACCTGACATAGTCTGGATACTTGTTATAGGATAACACACACACACACACACACACACACACACACACACACACACACACACACACATATATATATATATATATATATATATATATATGCATAATGTATGCCATAAGTTGATTTGCCTGTTCATATTAACAGAACTATTAAATATGATTTAATATTGAAATTTGGATAAATAAATATATTTTCTGATGTGTGATACAAAATTGATTTAGATTTGTATATTATGTATATACACAGGCTTAAACATTGCAAAATTGTTTGCAGCTGTATTTCTATAATCTGAGAGTTCATTACCATAATGTTTAGGACATAGCTTTAGATTAAACATCTGGATGTTTAGTTTAACTTTGTCTGTTTTAATATACTAGTCTATCATTCTTTACTCTGTTCATGCATTGACATGTATATGTGATATATCATGTGGAGATGCACATTATAATTAGTAAACTGATCGTATATTTATAATGATAAATGTATCTGTTCACTACAATTGCTTTATATTGAGGGAAATGTGTTTTTCTGTTATGTTTTATTGTATGGTTATAGTACCAGTGCACACATACACCATATTCTCGTGAATGTACTCATGTGTCTATATACCCTATAACTTAAAATGGTTCACTGTGAAGAGTTCACATTGTTGAATAGCACAGCACTATATACTCTTATGAGTATACACATAAAAACATGCCATTTACCCTTATCTTAACAACTGTGTACACAACACATTTCACAGTATGTATTGTTTTGAACTCTTTATGATAGGTTTGACCTTTTAAATTTATATATGAACTAATGTGTTCTATTGTCATTGCTAATTTGCAAATCAATGTATTTGATGCATTGATACAAATAAAATTTGAGGATGAACAATTATGACTTGGCTTAAGTGTTGATTCTCAACTGTGTAAATATTGGATTGTTTAATCATATATTGATATACTATATATGTATGTGAAATGGATTATAGGTTTTATGATGGAAAATTAAGTCAAACAGTTTGATGATTGAACTTGATACTACCAGTTTCATGTTCACGTTGATTTTAGATCACAAAGCCTGTTCTTACAACTTTATATGAGGACAACCATGTTTTAAACCCTTTGTTTTGAACGTACTATAAATACAAGGGATGATTATGCTTTTGAAACCGGACAGTATCTTGATATTGAAAGGAAATAGTGTAAATGCACATGTATGTTATATATATACACATCTGATGTGTATATATGATTTCATAGATGCGAAACATGTATACATTTTGATGTATGCATGTTTACTGCATTTACAAAGAATACATTTGATGTATTTGAAAATCATGTTGACCCAGCGAATAAAATTGTTTTAACAGGTAGATATGATAATAACTGAAATCGTTTCAGTGGAAGGACGGCAACTCCAAAAGCAGAATTCAGCAATTGCTGGAATACAAATCTGTATTTGTATTTATTGACGGATCAATTAGTGTATAAATGTATATATACTGTTAGCAATTGATATATATACATATATGCGTCTGATAACTGTATTAGACAGTGAAAATTGAGGGGCATTAAGTGTAAATATTTTGTTACGTTATTGATTGTATAAATACAGCTTTTAAGATTTGTTGTTTGTATAAATTTTGAGATGTATGCAATTATGGAACATATCCTTTTACATTTGTGATATGCTTATATGTACAAGTACGTTATGTTTATATATAATTGAATATATATGTCCTGTGTTAGTATGAATACATGTGTAGATAAACATATCTCAGCTGCATTATACATGTTAAAATTAGATGTTTATTGTTTTTGAACTAGAAATTTAAGAAATTATGAGCATGTGCCGAATTTATATAAATTTGGCAGTAAAATGGGTTAATTTATATTTCTGTTAGTATTGATTATTATTGCTGATAATAGAATTGAATTAACCATTAATTTTGAAGTGTTCAAAAGGTAATTCATAAGCATGATTCGTATATATCATTGAATTTAAATACAGATATATAGCTCGAATATTTTATTTAAATCTAATCTATATTATGAATATAAAATATGTTTATTTGATATATGTGAATAACTATAATGTGTTTGCCACTACGAACTATAAATTCCCTCTAAAGCAAAATTTTGTTATATTAAGTCATGGTGACGTCTTCCAATAATATACTCATCACTATCCAAAATCACTGGATGTAACTAACGCCAAAGCGTTGTGCACCTTTTATTTTGGTTATATGCGATGGAGTAAAATGTGGTGCTCCAACCTATTATTGGGTCTGACTTAACTAGGCTGCATAATACGATTATGGCCTTAGAGATAAAAGCATGAATTATTCTACATTTTGAGCAAATGAATAATACTGAACAAAATGTTCAACATGCGATCCAAGAGTTATATTAGAATATAATTGACATAAGATGTCTACCTAAAAGGTTGTGTTATGAGTTTAGCCAAAGTTGGGTCAAGGCATGACTAGATATGGATCTTGGAACACCATTATATGTATATAATGATTTACATATATAAACAGAGGGGTGTTAATTTGAGTGGGAGCATATTTTAGTTTCAATTACATATGTATGTTAATATAAATTTTGATTGTAAAAATTTTGTATTAAATAAATATTACAGAATCAGTTATTATTTTATTATCTAATGTAGATATTAAATAATAAATAACTCGATAATTTAAATTAATCCTTAAGAAGGATATAAATTGAATTAAATAAAATTTCTTGACTAACATTGAAATTTGAGGATTGTCCTCAAACAAATCAAACGTAATTGTTATATAAACATAGAGGATCTAAAATGAAAGGTTGAGGTATGACTTTAACCGAATAATATATAAATGTTATAACAATCTACTTATACATTTCTAGTATTAGATACTAGATATAAAATCACATAAATGTATGTTAATTTATAGAAATTGCAAAATAAGTAGAAATCTAATAAAATGACAAGTGGACTTACGAATGGAAATGAAACAAAAGTTGCTGGATTATCCATAGAAAGTTGATTCTTGTTGTGTATACTGGCTTAATAAAATTAATAAAATAATTGTTATTATGAAATTCCATTTAAAATAAATGTTATTATAAATCTTGTTCAGACAAGTTTGAATTTCATTTGTAATAAAAGGATAATTGTTATTCATTTTATTTAAATGAAATATTGTATGGAATGTCACAAATAGTTAATGATATTAGTAAATCCTTAACTATAATGTATTTGACATTAATAATAAGTGGATTAAATTTAGTGATTTAAATCCAATATACCTTTAGTATTACCGGTTAGTCCAGAAAACAAGAAAGTATATCAAACTCCATAATGATGGAATTTTGAGATCATTTGATTTCGAATTATATGAAGAATACAGATCTTGTTTATTAGGCAAAATAACTGAATCACTTCTCACTTGACACAGTGAATGAGTGATAAGTATTGAGTCTCATACATAATGATGTATATGGAGCAATGAATACATAGACTAGAGGTAGGTTTTATTACTTTATTCTATTTACTGATGATATCAGTAGATACAGATATGTGTATCTTATGAAACACATATCAGAATCCTTTGAAAAGTCCAAAGAATTCAAAGTGGAGATAGAAACCAATTTTGATAGAAAATAAATCCTCTCTGAAAGGATCAAAAAGAATATTTAAGCCAATTAATTGATGATTGTCCGAGTTTGAAATTGTTTCATAACTTACTCCATTTAGAAGACCATATTGGAATGATGTGTCTGAAAGGAGACTTCGTACCTTATAAGATAAAATACGATTAATGATAAGTCATATAGATTTTCTAATAAATTAAATTTGGAACAATTGCATTCAATCCTGCTAAAACAAGTATGAAGACACCATATAAGATATGGACTAGGAAATGTCCTAGTGTGTCTAATGCGAAGATTTGGGATGCAAAGACGTTTATTAAACGTCCTTCTGATAAGATTGGATCCAAATCAAATAATCATTTTGTGGAATATCCAAAAGAATCAAGTGGATATTATTTCTATATATCCTCTGAGAATAAAATGTTTATTGCTCAAATTGGTATCCTTTATAAAGGAGAGCCAGTCTCTAAGATACCAATGAGAATGAAATAGAATTCGAAACGTTTCGCAACCACAAAATGCCATTGAATCTTGTATAGACAAGAAATTGAGTGGGAGTGATACAATAATTCAAATGTTATTTGATAACACATTAGTTATTGCAAATAATGTTTAAAAACAAAAAATAAATACTGATTCTAAGAAAGAAAATGTTTGGATTAAGAAGTTCATGATTGAACTTAATTCATTGTTGATCGAATGATATACATTGCGATAACAGTATGGATGTTGCTCAGGCCTAAAACATTAAACTCATCATCAAGCCAAACATATATTTTAAGAAACATAATTCCTATGTGAATTTGTTCACAGAAGAAATAAACATATCTGCAAGGTTACAAAAGCTGTAATGTTGCAGACCTACTGAATTAAACTCTGTTGCAGCAGAAGTTTAATAGTCACATTAGTTTCATAAGTATATGATACGTAAATGATTGACTCTAGTGCAAGTGGGAGATTGTTAGAGTTTATGCCCTAGAGGCAATTCATTTGATGAGATTGATAACACTGTTGATGTTATTATTTTATTTGGAATAAAATATTATTCTATTATATTGTATTTACTGCGTAATATAAATAGTAATATAATAGAAGTCCTTAGAATAATAATAATACGGAATTATATGGTTCGAGTAAGACTGAATTTGAGATTATATAATTATTAAGTATTATATTCTTAAATGTCCCTAGTCGAGTTTTATTGCTTATACAGGACAACAATAAAGCGTTGAGACTAATATATTGGTTGACTGATGATCACATCTCATTGATCATTAATATACGTGATATTAAAATCAAGATATAAATACGTATTGGAAAATAGTGTATTGGACTGACCCACCGTGAAATAACTGCATGGAATATAATTAACAGTATCATAAGTTATTCTCACAGTGACAGTGATGTAATGGTCCTCAGACCTGAAATCATTATAATTTTATTCAAGGATATTTGTATTTTGATATCATCTAAAGTTATTCGTAACAGAGTAACGATAACGGTGATTATTGATACATCTCGAATCGAATGAAAATTATGAATGATCTAGATGGAATTTAACCCTATGATATATTCGTAGTGATATCCGTTGGCCTCTTGGTTGAGTGAGACTGTGAAATGCATGGCCGTGCTCAAATATTGATTTGTTTTAAACAGTCTACTCATCGATCAAGAAAAACGGATTAAATTATAAAGAGGGTGATACGATCCATGCCTTGAGTTTAATCCTGGATATACAGGTTAAAAGGATTATATTACGTTGATACACTGGTCACAGAAAAGGTTGTATCGAATCGATAATTTTATTATAACTTGGGTAGCAGCGACGCATTGCTAGATGCCAATCACTGTTTATGGTTTTAAATACGATTTAAAACCATTGCCAACATTGTAGTAACCTATAAGGTCACACACTTAGAACATTGTGAGGGAAAACTGGTTTTGTTTCGGAGTAAAATAAATATTAACAGTTGATATTTTATTTGAATCGGTATAAGGAATAGTTTCTTATTTATAGAACATGTGTACATTTTGAAAGGGTATTTTTACTTCCTATTAAAAATAAAACACGTGTACTATATGAATAAGAAAGGATTATAAAACCGTATCATGAAAAAAAAAAACCTAATATCAAGATCAGAAAATGGCGGCTAGCACTGCAGATCTCCTCTCCCCTTCGATCAGATCGAAGACTATGTTCGTGTGGATTACTTGTAGAGGCTCGACACATGGAGGGCTGAGTTCGATTCGATGCATTGTTCTTCCTATCGCTTCCAGATTTGCAGCGAAATTCAATCGATTCAAAAAGGGGAAATTCGGGTCTTTCACAACCGAGCAAGGTATGAACCTTTTGATTTATCAATTTGCATAGATCCGTAAATTTAAGCGTTAAATTGATAATTAATTTAGGGTTTCGATTAGTTGTTATTAACCCTAAATTTCCAACAATGGTATCAGAGCATTAGGGTTGCAAAATTCGATATTTCGGATGTTGATTCTGATTCATATCTTGTAATAATCCTGGATTTTGATAATATTACATATACTGATTTTAAGATTTGGACTAAATTCATTCGTAACAGTGAAATTGTTTCACTGCTATAATAGTCGTGTATTTGATGCATTTTTCTTCTTTGAGTAGTACAAGATGCCCCAGTCCTTCCAAACAAAAAAAAAAAAAAAAAAAAAAATTACACTACCTTAACCTTTCAATATCGCAGACCTACTGCTTTCATTGAGCCGAATTAGCTGTTCCCCTTTTCTCTATAAAACCACACCCCTCCATTTTTTTCCTTTCATTCTCCAAAATTCGTTTCCTTCAGCACAAGAGAAATCAAAACCGCCTCATTTTCGAATTTTTATTCCTCTAATGTAAATCGATGAAGGGTTCACACTTGTTTAAGCTACTCGACTTTCACAGTCCAGATTAGGGATTGCTGGCGCTTCATCTTGGTGATGTCGGAGGGCCAATGGAGGTGATGGCAAATTTAGGAAGGCGTGGCATGTCAGGTGATGCGGGTTTGACATTCTTCAGCGATTAATGGTGAATCGCATCCGTAGATAAGGAGAGAATGTCGCACCTGTGTTCGTGAGCAACTGGAGAAGTCGCGATTTGTATCTGCAACATCAGGAAGTCGCGGATTATTCCTGGAAATCGAGCGGTTCATGCTAATGCTTGGGAAGAAGTGGTTGAGGCCATGATGCTTGGGTGAAGTGGTGATGTTTCACGGTCATTCGAGGAAAGATGGTGGTGAGTTTGTGTAAACCGGTGAAGTATGGAAAGAGGGAAGGCAGAGAGTAGGACGTGGATGTTATGGGTGTAGAAGCAAGTTCTTGCTGTTTGAAAATGGGAAGTTGGTCCATGAATTTTGTGATGTGGCAGTGGAGTAATTTAAGGAAATTCAATCTCTATTTTTATTAGGACAAAAGAAGTGCAGGTGTGACAGTAGAAGGGAACTATATATTGGAGAAGATTGTCTGGCCATTAGAGAGAAATTGCAGTGGTGATGTTGAAATTCGTTTACATCGCAAGATAATGGAGAAGAGGGTGGCTTGAGTTCGGCAATGGCAAGGAATGTTCGAGTTCAAACCTGGAAGAATGCGATGTTCTTATTATCTGAAGGAGATAGGATTAAGGGTCTGGGTTATGCTAATATGTGATTAAATGAAAAGGTGAGTAGTTTAAAATTTTGAATTAGCATTTAGGTATTTTCAAAAATAGGCTGATAACTTATAAAATAAATTACATATATTCATACAAAATCAGATTCGAATGTCGTCGGTTCTATTGAGCTTGTATGGACGTGAGCTTCGCAATGGAGTTCGTTTTGAAGTTTTGAAGCTAACCGGAATCAATTATGGAATTTTAGTTTAAATCGAATATTATTCGATTTAAGTTAAAATTGTATCAGATCTGCAAAATAAAAATCAAGGTGAGTAAATCTCAGTTAAAAATTTATTTTTATCATTCAAATGAATTGTTGGCTGCTTGGTTGCATTTATAAATTGTTGACCAGTCTTGATTATTATATATATTGGTTACCTAGGCTTGGTGGTTGTGGTTATCATATATATATATATATATATATATATATATATATATATATATATATATATATATATATATATATTGGATTTCCCGCAGTATCATTAGCGGATGACCCTATCCCTCCACGATATATGAGTGGATGACATTTATACCGCAATATCCTGCCTTGAAGCAGGATTGGTATTATTTATGTTGTCTGACAACTGTGGATGCAGGAAAAACATATTGGAGGAATCCAGCTGGATTGCTCGTAAATTATTTTTATTGTTTACCTGTTTATATATGCGTGATGTGTTGGATTGGATTAATTGTTTGTGTTTTGTGTTGAATATCACTGGCCCTAGATATTTATATTTAAAAAATATTAAAAAGGGGTTTTTAAATATAAAAGGAAATTTTACTTTTCGAAATATAAATGGAATTTCGAATGAACTGAGAAATATTAACTTGTTTTGATAATAAAAACAAGTAGCAGAATTTATAAACGATGTTGGTAAATGTAAAGAAATATTATTATTTGATAATATTAAATTTTTAATTCAAATATGAATTTATAAAGGAAAAATTATTTTCTGAAATGGAAATTGGATTTTCAAATGGGATTTGAAAATGAAACTTGTTTAAAACATGAAGTGGAATTTATAAACAATGTTTATAAATATAGTAAATTAACTATCATTGTATAATTTGAAATTTTAATTCAAGTAGGAATTTAATAAGTGAATTTGGAATCGTTCGAGAAGAAAACGACGAAATTTATTCCGACGTTTGGAATAAATTGGATTGAAATAAATTTATACAAATTTATGCTTTGAATTCAACGGAGTCGAATTTATAGTAATAAAATATTATTTCCAGAAAGATATTAGAACTTATTAAATAGAAATCTAGAATTTAAATATGAAAATAGGTTCTATACGTGTGTGTGTGTGTGTGTATATATATATATATATGTATATATATATATATATATATATATAAGTTATAATAATAAAATATTTCAAGTAAGGAATCGAGTTTAAATGAGAATTTTAATGGAAGCATGTTAAATATGTAAAATAAGGAAATTGATTTATAAACAATCTTTTATAAACATATTGAAGTAATTTTCATTGGATAAACTGGAAATAGATTTTTCCAAATATAAGAGATGACATTTAAAAATCATATTTTTAAATGAGATAGAAAAGGGGATTTTTGTGATAAGTGATGTCAGTTTTGTATTACAAACTCTTATCTGTCTCAAGATAAGAACGTTGTCGATCAAGGTCTAAGAGGTAAATAAAATACCCCAACTTGAACGACTTCACTATTATCAAGAGCTGGTATTTCTTTGTAAGGGTAAGGGATGTTGAATTAAGTAATTATTTCCATAAAGCAAATTTAAAATTTGGAATCTGATTATTTCGAATTTTTATAAATAATTTATTTATATAGAAAATAGGAATTTAATATTGTAATTGAGTTGTAAATATAAGTTACAACTGATTTGTGAATTTAATAATCGACGATTCTGAATAATCGAGATTTTTAAGTTAGATTTGGAAAACTGATTAAATTATATTTAAATATTGGGAATGAAGTTGGAATTTATTATAAATGAAGTTTTAAATGATTATGTTTTATTAAAATGTACTCGCCGCGGCGCGGTAGTTCAAAAATTGACTATTCGACCTTCAATTGAGTATACAGAAATCAATATAAGTTGGAATTCGATAAAACAAGAAACGTTAGGATCGATTAAATAATAATTTTCTAATGGAAGAGAAAAATATGGATTTCGTTTTATAGATTTTCAGTTATGTCAAAATCAAATTTCAGAAAAGTCGCTGTAAAATCGTTTAAAAACCATAACGATTTAATTAATTAATTAATTAAAGGGATTTTTAGTGAATAAAAACCCGAATTTTCATTGGAAAAATTCAGATTTGAGTTATAACTCTAGTGGAGTAGGTGAATTGGTTTTCCATATAAAAATTAGATTTTTAATTACCAAATGAAGTTAACTAATTTCAAAAGAAATTTGATGATGGTGTTTGTATCAAACTTAACTTAGTTTAGGGAAATGTAAATTGTTAATTGAAATTGGAAAATCGAATATGAAACTCGAGTTAAAAATGGAATTCGATTTGTGTAACACCCCGCCTCCGCTAGGGTCACTCGCAAAGGAATGCACTAGCTTTAGAGGGGCATTATTGGTAAACATGCACAGAAATATCACAAGACAGAACATATATAAATAGCGGAAGTAAAATCAAACTTTCATAACATGAATAAATAAGGTCTAAAGCCTTTTACATCAGAGTACATCAAAACCTGTCTTGCAATAGTAAAGAAGCATAAAGACTTTTTAATAAATTATTCCCCAAGTAAAACAGTAAAGTAGCCATAGCCAAGAGAATTCCAAGCCATCCAGGATGACCTTCAAGCAGAAGAAGTCCGAACTAAACAGCATTGTTTCCTCCCTGTAACCTGGGGGGGGGGGGAAACGGAAGAAAAGAGGCGAAATAAAACGGGTCAGTCAAAAAGACTGAGTAAGCCCTATCTACTATTAGTATAAAAACTAGTAAAGCTAACTGTCATGAGAAACTGAGATGAACATAAGCATGACAACAAGATAGATAAGCTAAATCAAAATAACAGGGTGAACTATTGATCTTAGATAAACTAAGGTATCGCGATAAACTACGGCATCATGATAAATCAAAGTATCCCATCGTCAGATTTCTATCAAGTATACTATCCCAAGGTATCTACCCCGTCTAACATCCCAAGGTATCTGTTTCGTATATTCTTCCTGGTTCTAACATGTATTTTTGCTCTGCACCTCTCGTACTAGTATCCCAACCCGCGTCATGTGTTAACCATGAATGTCCCTTGCCCAATGTTATGTAATGGTCCATGTCAACCTAATATATCGCATATATAGGTTACTCAAATCATATGTTTCTTTCCATGTATATAAGTTCAGTCCTTTGCCGTACCTCGTACGGGCTTCCTCATGTCGTATTATCCTTGAAATCGTTTGGACTGTCACCCTTGTTCTAGCTAGGCTCTTCCATATGAATCATCGTTTGAACTACTAGGACTTACGCCACCTAGCACCACTAGGGATTACGCTTACCTATTGCACGCTTTCGTATTTCGGTTTGGGTTAAACCACCTAGGCCACTAGGGATTACACTAACCCTCAACCGCGCCCTTTTTCCCACGCATTCATCGTGAATCGTTTTTCTATAACTGTATGCACATGTATCACATCGTGCCATCCGAGTCATGTCACAGGGCAAAACGAGAAATACAGGACTCGGTCGGGAGCTTTAGATTTATCTGCCGATGCAGATACTAAGGTCTGCTTTTCTTCACGTGGCTATGGTCCCACGAGACCCCTCCCTCAACTAGTGAAAGGCAACACAAGAGAAGATCTTGCATGAGAACTACACTCCGGCCAGCCCACATCCTACGGCCTACCTCACCCATAATTAGATAGCAAATCATGGTCTGTTGGGTGTTCCCTGCCTTTCCGTACGTACACGCTTGACTCAAGATGGTAGATGATCGACGAACTTGCTATCTCGGGCACCTTATGTATTCGCCGACTCACTGCTATCCACCCCAGTCTTTAGGTCGCTCGCATAGCAACCAAGGCATATTCTTGGTTCTTCTACCGCAGACCTCAACCTCTCGTGAGCCTAGTATAATGACCTGGCAGCTCACAGAGGGATCCCAAGAATATCCTCACGTTCCCCGAAGCCGCTGCTTCGTTACCCAGTTCGTTGGAGCCTTTATCTAAATCAGATAGCCTGCTCCTACACGCATAATTAAACGTATCGGGTTACTAATCTATCTAAGAAATGGTCCAAATTTCCTTGACTAAGGATTATTACTTAGTTTCCCTTAACTAAGGTTTACCACTTAGCCTTATTTCCATAATCCTTGTTAACTATGGTTATTTACCTAATCCTCCGAATTAGGGTTTATCTAATGGGTTAAGTGTCACTTAAGTTCATAACTTAGCCCGTCTACAAACCATGTCAAAATTGGCTAAGTATCCAAGTCCAAGACTTAACCCTACAAACCATGTGTCAAGTTGGCTAAGTATATTAAGCAATCCATAACTTAACCTCGTCTAATTATCATTTTAGATTGGTTAATTATATAAATTAACTTGACCTTGTCAAATTACCGAGTCAAATCGGTCAAGCGTATTCAAGTGATTCGTGACTTAGCCTTATCATGTTTTCACGTTAGATTGGTTAAGTATAGGTCACTTAACCATATCAAACTAACGAGTTGGATTAGTTAAGTGTAAATTAACTTAACCCCGTCCAATTACCATGTTTAGATTAGTTAGGTCTGAGTTGCCTTAACCCCATCCATTAACTGTATTAAACGGTTAAGTGTTACTAAGAAAATTCACTTGACCTTATCAAGTTATCGTGTTGGATTGATTAAGTGTTGGTTAACTTAATCCCGTCCCCTCATCGTATAAAAATGGTCAAGTGTCGTTAGGCAAATCAAGTTACTTAACCTACCCAACCCTGTCATGTTTTGTTAAGTATCATTAGCCTAATCAAATTACTTAACCCATTTGTCCATGTCATATTTGGTTAAGCCTCATTAATCAAATTAACTTAACCCTATTATGTGGCATTAATTATTTAATGCACCCCAACCTCTCACATTAGACTTTGTTGTGGTTACTAGTTAAGCCGGGCGGGTCCGGGTAGATTTACACCACAACTTGGTCTAACCTCGGGTTCAAGCACAACATGACCAACTTCTCACATTGGGTCCTATTGTTTGCAACTACTAGTTAGGCCGGTCGGTTCCGGGTAGTTTTACGTTGCAAACTCAACCCAACCTCGAGTTGGCCACCTTCATGTTTAGTCTAGTGTCATGTTCATAGTCAAGTTTTCAAGCAATTGGGTAGACCTAACTTAATAGGTAAATTCCCAATGGGTAGACCTAACTTAATAGGTAAATTCCCAAGCTTATGTTTTTATGCATACTTACATGTCAACTTCCATGTTACATTTCAAGTTATGTTTTCAAGTATAAACACATGTCATATTTAACGTTACATGTTGCCATGTTTCTACCCATTTACCCAAATCATGTTCATGTCATTATGTTTTCCCCATAATGTGACCCCAACGCTTTTAAACTCGCATATACGTTCGCAACAACGTAATGGACTAAAAGAAGAGACTTGACAAAGGCATGACAAAAATGGATATTGAGCCACAAGTTAATCATGGTGGCAAATGAGACACAAATGTGTTCATTAGCTTGCATGTTACATTCTTAAGCCTCAAAAACATGCATAAACCCAAACTTGGCACATAAGCGAATCATGGTGACAAAAGACATGGAATGATAACTAGAAACTCGCATATATCATCATATAAGGATTATGACTTCATATGCAAGTTGACATAATGATTATGAAGGTTTTCATGTTGCATAATGCAACATTTCAACATAAAGGTTGTGGCTTTTAGCTCATAAGATCAAGATAATGACTTCATAAACTTGCATAACATGATAGCATGCATCATTCTCAATGATCAAACCCAAACTTTCAACATGAACTTTTAACTTCATAGTTAATACCTAAGAGTAGGGAAGGGCTTACCTTGCTATGAAGGCCTAAATCGATTAAACCAAAGCTTATGATGAAGCCTATGCATGCCATCACCCAAAACCCCAAAGATGAACCCTCCAAATCAACAAAAACACTCTCTTTATGAACAAAGATCAAAGCTTTTGCCTTGAAACCAACTTGAGAAGCTCTCATACTAACATAGGGACTCTCTAACACTCTCATGATCATGAAACCTTTCATAGGAATGAAGTGGAGGCTAGGATAGTTGAGTGGAGGCCATGAGAGTAGAAATTTGGCCATAGTTTAGTTACATGAGAGAATAATGAGGGATTAGGGGGGTTTAGGGGCTTATTTATAGATTAGGCAAGTGTTTTAGGCCATAGGATTAAACCTAGATTCAATCCAAGCCATCAAAGCATGTCTTGGGGAAGAAGTCAAGTGTAGGAACCATCTAGGGCCTTTAGATTAAAGATGAACCATGAGAACCATCCAAATGCAAAATCTGCATTTGAGCGAATCGGCCCACGGGTTGACAGCCAAACACCCTGGATTAACCCCTAGTCGACCCAGCGGGCTCGGGTCGACCTCAAAAATCGGCCGGTTCGGTTATTCCCCTCTCCTAATTCGCTGTTTTGAACATTTTTGCATATTTATTTATTTAATCTTCAATTATATATATATATATATATCAATATATATATTTCTCTGCGCAACCCATTTCACTTAATTAAGTATACTTTAATTTGGGAATTTTTCGTGAAACTTCGCGAGGCCATATCTTGGTCATACGGACTCCGATTTCCGAAAACTCGGACTCTATTTCGCGTATTTTTCCGAGACGAACGCAATGGTATAGCCCGTTTCACTTGATTCAGAATTTAAAATTAAATTCTGCCTTGATTCTCGTCTTAATCATGTTATCGAAATACGGGTTGTTACATTCTCCCCACCTTTTAGGATTTCGTCCCCGAAATCTCCAAGTTAGGAAGAACATATCCTACCATCCATCATCCATCTACTCAAAACATCATCCACAAGCAACCATTGTCCTTAGATGATTTCTAATGCTGTATGAATATATGCAAAACGTGTGTGTACATGTTCCTTAGCTAATGCTAATGATTAGGCCTGAATAATCTTTCTAATGCAAAATATGTATAGTGCCATGAATCCAACATGTATGCAAATAGTCATAGTCATATAGATACTATATGCGTGCACAAACATTCATCCATATGCAACGTCCACATGGTAACACATTCAATTTCATCCATAAACAAGTATAAATACTCGTGCATATGCAATATGAAATGTGACCGAGTCGAGCTAGTATCTAATGTGTATTCGCGCATCCATGAGCAACCACTTGCAACCATATCAATCATAACATGTTTCAAATACATGTTTACATCCATAGGGTTCTACCTAGGGTTCCCTGAAACAGGGTCGAGAAGATAAACAGGACAAACTCCTTACGGGGTTTGTAACAGAAAATAGGACCGAGGAGATGTCCACAAAAGATAGCCTACAACCAAGCTCTACAGGAAAACAGGGATCAAGGATATACTCCCAAAAAGAGATATCATGCACGTATTTAGTCTTCAGTCTCCTGAGTCGCATTACCTTGAGCTTAGTTCCATCGTGCCTTGACCGCCCCTTTTACTTCACGATTTCGCAGCTTCTTATTTCCTGTTTCCATAACATGAGTTGGAACTCATTTCCTCGTCGCCTCTCGTTCCTCTTGCACTTATCCTTTTCCTAGAATACTTGACGCAAACATGACTGCGTACCCATGATCTCATGCAAGCTTTCCAAAATTCACTAGTGAATCTCGGACCTCGTACCATAAGGTATTCCACATAGAAGAACTTTCTCTTGAAAGTAAACAGATGCCAACCAGGTTAAGCGCACTTACTAGGGTGATTTCTATAACCCATGCATAAGTGAAATAAACCATCCGTCTTATTGGCGAACACCACTCGATCGGGCTTCAAATTTCCAATAAAGGTATCAAGGGATTCTAGGTAACTAATCATAACCGAACCCAAAAAGGTTCCACGAGACTTCGAGGGTATTACCAAGTCTAGTCAAGAGTCTAACTACCCTCCTATCAAAACCGAGAGTGGCACCCCTTACTGGATAACCACTTCATCCCTAGAATCCATCTATAACCGAGGCATGTCATTCTCAAATCCAAAACAAGTCATGAATAAATGGACCGATTCTCCACAGGACTTGAGACAAAAATGGGATTCTCTAATACGCTAGTACTTAAGGTGCAGAGACTCAACTATCGAAGCAGACTTAAATGATACGATGATCAAACCAAAGTCCTAACGGGATGATAGAGAAGAAAAGCTAAACCTTTAACAAGATCGTTACCCTCCTTCCGAGGTACCCTAGAAATGAGAGCATACTACTGCCCTCCGAATGATCTTGTCCCTGTTCCATGATACTTAACTATCCGTCCCGTTTCACCATGCCAAAGGTACTCTCTCGTCATGGGTTTCATTGTTCATCTTTCTCCCTCCTTTCCGGACTCAGCCATACCTACATGTTGCTTATCCCTGAGCTCGTATCCTTTATCCTTGTTCTTACTATCCTTTCATGCATAACTCTGCAACGGTCTCTCGAGAACCACCTCCATCGTACGGGAAACACTTACGCAGCTAGAGAGACTAGTCGCAGTCAAAACCACTGTGACTACAGATGGAGGAAAGAAAGGAAAAGAGATTCGATCAAGGAAACAAGGATAATGCTAATGGCCTTTGGGGAATAGCCTTTTTCTTTTCAAAAGAAAATTTTCTTGAAAAATGCTTCTTTGTAAACGGTTTTTCAAATAATTTTCAGAAGGTCTTTAAAAACTTTTGCCCACTCTAGTAACCTTCTGCTCTGATACCAAATGTAACACCCCGCCTCCGCTAGGGTCACTCGCAAAGGAATGCACTAGCTTTAGAGGGGCATTATTGGTAAACATGCACAGAAATATCACAAGACAGAACATATATAAATAGCGGAAGTAAAATCAAACTTTCATAACATGAATAAATAAGGTCTAAAGCCTTTTACATCAGAGTACATCAAAACCTGTCTTGCAATAGTAAAGAAGCATAAAGACTTTTTAATAAATTATTCCCCAAGTAAAACAGTAAAGTAGCCATAGCCAAGAGAATTCCAAGCCATCCAGGATGACCTTCAAGCAGAAGAAGTCCGAACTAAACAGCATTGTTTCCTCCCTGTAACCTGGGGGGGAAACGGAAGAAAAGAGGCGAAACAAAACGGGTCAGTCAAAAAGACTGAGTAAGCCCTATCTACTATTAGTATAAAAACTAGTAAAGCTAACTGTCATGAGAAACTGAGATGAACATAAGCATGACAACAAGATAGATAAGCTAAATCAAAATAACAGGGTGAACTATTGATCTTAGATAAACTAAGGTATCGCGATAAACTACGGCATCATGATAAATCAAAGTATCCCATCGTCAGATTTCTATCAAGTATACTATCCCAAGGTATCTACCCCGTCTAACATCCCAAGGTATCTGTTTCGTATATTCTTCCTGGTTCTAACATGTATTTTTGCTCTGCACCTCTCGTACTAGTATCCCAACCCGCGTCATGTGTTAACCATGAATGTCCCTTGCCCAATGTTATGTAATGGTCCATGTCAACCTAATATATCGCATATATAGGTTACTCAAATCATATGTTTCTTTCCATGTATATAAGTTCAGTCCTTTGCCGTACCTCGTACGGGCTTCCTCATGTCGTATTATCCTTGAAATCGTTTGGACTGTCACCCTTGTTCTAGCTAGGCTCTTCCATATGAATCATCGTTTGAACTACTAGGACTTACGCCACCTAGCACCACTAGGGATTACGCTTACCTATTGCACGCTTTCGTATTTCGGTTTGGGTTAAACCACCTAGGCCACTAGGGATTACACTAACCCTCAACCGCGCCCTTTTTCCCACGCATTCATCGTGAATCGTTTTTCTATAACTGTATGCACATGTATCACATCGTGCCATCCGAGTCATGTCACAGGGCAAAACGAGAAATACAGGACTCGGTCGGGAGCTTTAGATTTATCTGCCGATGCAGATACTAAGGTCTGCTTTTCTTCACGTGGCTATGGTCCCACGAGACCCCTCCCTCAACTAGTGAAAGGCAACACAAGAGAAGATCTTGCATGAGAACTACACTCCGGCCAGCCCACATCCTACGGCCTACCTCACCCATAATTAGATAGCAAATCATGGTCTGTTGGGTGTTCCCTGCCTTTCCGTACGTACACGCTTGACTCAAGATGGTAGATGATCGACGAACTTGCTATCTCGGGCACCTTATGTATTCGCCGACTCACTGCTATCCACCCCAGTCTTTAGGTCGCTCGCATAGCAACCAAGGCATATTCTTGGTTCTTCTACCGCAGACCTCAACCTCTCGTGAGCCTAGTATAATGACCTGGCAGCTCACAGAGGGATCCCAAGAATATCCTCACGTTCCCCGAAGCCGCTGCTTCGTTACCCAGTTCGTTGGAGCCTTTATCTAAATCAGATAGCCTGCTCCTACACGCATAATTAAACGTATCGGGTTACTAATCTATCTAAGAAATGGTCCAAATTTCCTTGACTAAGGATTATTACTTAGTTTCCCTTAACTAAGGTTTACCACTTAGCCTTATTTCCATAATCCTTGTTAACTATGGTTATTTACCTAATCCTCCGAATTAGGGTTTATCTAATGGGTTAAGTGTCACTTAAGTTCATAACTTAGCCCGTCTACAAACCATGTCAAAATTGGCTAAGTATCCAAGTCCAAGACTTAACCCTACAAACCATGTGTCAAGTTGGCTAAGTATATTAAGCAATCCATAACTTAACCTCGTCTAATTATCATTTTAGATTGGTTAATTATATAAATTAACTTGACCTTGTCAAATTACCGAGTCAAATCGGTCAAGCGTATTCAAGTGATTCGTGACTTAGCCTTATCATGTTTTCACGTTAGATTGGTTAAGTATAGGTCACTTAACCATATCAAACTAACGAGTTGGATTAGTTAAGTGTAAATTAACTTAACCCCGTCCAATTACCATGTTTAGATTAGTTAGGTCTGAGTTGCCTTAACCCCATCCATTAACTGTGTTAAACGGTTAAGTGTTACTAAGAAAATTCACTTGACCTTATCAAGTTATCGTGTTGGATTGATTAAGTGTTGGTTAACTTAATCCCGTCCCCTCATCGTATAAAAATGGTCAAGTGTCGTTAGGCAAATCAAGTTACTTAACCTACCCAACCCTGTCATGTTTTGTTAAGTATCATTAGCCTAATCAAATTACTTAACCATTTGTCCATGTCATATTTGGTTAAGCCTCATTAATCAAATTAACTTAACCCTATTATGTGGCATTAATTATTTAATGCACCCCAACCTCTCACATTAGACTTTGTTGTGGTTACTAGTTAAGCCGGGCGGGTCCGGGTAGATTTACACCACAACTTGGTCTAACCTCGGGTTCAAGCACAACATGACCAACTTCTCACATTGGGTCCTATTGTTTGCAACTACTAGTTAGGCCGGTCGGTTCCGGGTAGTTTTACGTTGCAAACTCAACCCAACCTCGAGTTGGCCACCTTCATGTTTAGTCTAGTGTCATGTTCATAGTCAAGTTTTCAAGCAATTGGGTAGACCTAACTTAATAGGTAAATTCCCAATGGGTAGACCTAACTTAATAGGTAAATTCCCAAGCTTATGTTTTTATGCATACTTACATGTCAACTTCCATGTTACATTTCAAGTTATGTTTTCAAGTATAAACACATGTCATATTTAACGTTACATGTTGCCATGTTTCTACCCATTTACCCAAATCATGTTCATGTCATTATGTTTTCCCCATAATGTGACCCCAACGCTTTTAAACTCGCATATACGTTCGCAACAACGTAATGGACTAAAAGAAGAGACTTGACAAAGGCATGACAAAAATGGATATTGAGCCACAAGTTAATCATGGTGGCAAATGAGACACAAATGTGTTCATTAGCTTGCATGTTACATTCTTAAGCCTCAAAAACATGCATAAACCCAAACTTGGCACATAAGCGAATCATGGTGACAAAAGACATGGAATGATAACTAGAAACTCGCATATATCATCATATAAGGATTATGACTTCATATGCAAGTTGACATAATGATTATGAAGGTTTTCATGTTGCATAATGCAACATTTCAACATAAAGGTTGTGGCTTTTAGCTCATAAGATCAAGATAATGACTTCATAAACTTGCATAACATGATAGCATGCATCATTCTCAATGATCAAACCCAAACTTTCAACATGAACTTTTAACTTCATAGTTAATACCTAAGAGTAGGGAAGGGCTTACCTTGCTATGAAGGCCTAAATCGATTAAACCAAAGCTTATGATGAAGCCTATGCATGCCATCACCCAAAACCCCAAAGATGAACCCTCCAAATCAACAAAAACACTCTCTTTATAAACAAAGATCAAAGCTTTTGCCTTGAAACCAACTTGAGAAGCTCTCATACTAACATAGGGACTCTCTAACACTCTCATGATCATGAAACCTTTCATAGGAATGAAGTGGAGGCTAGGATAGTTGAGTGGAGGCCATGAGAGTAGAAATTTGGCCATAGTTTAGTTACATGAGAGAATAATGAGGGATTAGGGGGGTTTAGGGGCTTATTTATAGATTAGGCAAGTGTTTTAGGCCATAGGATTAAACCTAGATTCAATCCAAGCCATCAAAGCATGTCTTGGGGAAGAAGTCAAGTGTAGGAACCATCTAGGGCCTTTAGATTAAAGATGAACCATGAGAACCATCCAAATGCAAAATCTGCATTTGAGCGAATCGGCCCACGGGTTGACAGCCAAACACCCTGGATTAACCCCTAGTCGACCCAGCGGGCTCGGGTCGACCTCAAAAATCGGCCGGTTCGGTTATTCCCCTCTCCTAATTCGCTGTTTTGAACATTTTTGCATATTTATTTATTTAATCTTCAATTATATATATATATATATATATATCAATATATATATTTCTCTGCGCAACCCATTTCACTTAATTAAGTATACTTTAATTTGGGAATTTTTCGTGAAACTTCGCGAGGCCATATCTTGGTCATACGGACTCCGATTTCCGAAAACTCGGACTCTATTTCGCGTATTTTTCCGAGACGAACGCAATGGTATAGCCCGTTTCACTTGATTCAGAATTTAAAATTAAATTCTGCCTTGATTCTCGTCTTAATCATGTTATCGAAATACGGGTTGTTACAATTTGTGTATTAGCGAATTAAAATATACTCGAATATGATATGTTCAAATCGAAAGTGCATTAGGCAAAAGAGAGAATTAAAGAAGCGATTTGCAGATTTTGTGAAAAATGGAATGGATTTACGAAAATGAGTTGGGAATGGACAAATATATGTAAACAAGTGTGGGATGAAGTAGGAAGAGAGTATGAAGATTATAATTTGAGTGCCCGACAAAAGGTACACGTTTCAATTTTCATATGAGATTTTATGAGCCTATTGGGCAAGCCGCTTGACTTTTTGATTTTCTTTTTGAATGGAAAGGTCTTGGAGAGGCGAGTTGGGGTCTGAACTATTGACCGGTACAAAGGAGTCGCTGACGAAATTTTCCGAAAATTTAAGAAGATAGAATATTTTTTTAGAATTTTGATAATAGAAATCAATATATCGATATACATAGAATTCGATAAGGAAATTGGAAAATAGCTAACGAATGAATATTAATTTAAAATGGGCCAGTGATTGTTTGATTGTTTGATGGATGTTTTGTTTTCCCTTTGATAGTTAAATCACCGGCTATCAAAGATCTTTGACCATCGTTGTCAATATGGAGAGACCGGTTGGATATAATATCCGAATACCACTCCGTATAGGCATAGGTGTTGTGAATTAGATTATACTGAAGATAATCGAAGACGGAGTAAATATGCAAGGGTTGTTTTGTTTGTTCAGACCCAGGACAACTTTTATGGACGAATGTCTGACAGATTATTCATAACGGATCACATAAGACGTTCTTTTCAAGGTATTACGTCTGGTGGCGGAGGAATTCGTTCCTTTTAGCTTTTTATACCTGTAATATTTTGAGAAGATCAACTAGTGATTTGAAGGGTTTGACGATGTGACATTCAAAGTGAATGGTGGCCAGATGTTCTAAAAGATTTACGTAGCCTCAAGCCTCACAACCAGGAAATGACAAAAATCGGGCAGGCAGCATGGCTAGTTAGGCCATACCCAAGAAGGTATATTTGTCACCGATCTAGAGAAAATTCATTATTTGTTCTTCTTTCGATTCTGTATCTAACGGATTACGGTTGGATGGCCAACAACCGTGGGTGACAATATATTCGCTACACTCAAGCTAAATGAGTGGGCGGTCATGTATGGCCGGGTTTGCAAGACGTTCTTGCTGAACTCTAGTGTATCCCCCCTAAAGTACACTGATCGGGAGTTGGTCTCATACCTTATCATAGTTGGAATCCAATCTCCAATAAGAGTGCTGCGGTTTTTGATTTTATACTATATATGTAGAGCGTGAGATGCAAGAGTTCTACTATTTGATTATTTACTTGAATAGACATTATTATAATATCACCGGATTTTGATATCAAAAATGTTTTGGTTATAGTAAGGTAAAAATCATCCATGTTTATGTGTGGGTTGGTCTTACTATTACCCTTTCTTTTAAAAGGTTTTTCAAAGTTAAACAATATGGTTGGAGTTTACTCACACCAGTCCCATGACTGACCCAGAGTTTATTTTGTTTGTTTTTCCTAAACTCTTGGGTGCCCAAATTTGTACGGGCAGTCAAGTATTTCAGGCTTTTACAGATATACTTGGAGGAGCTTGAAGAAGGAGGCTTCACCGTAAGTTATTTAAGTTATTTCTGCTGTTATGTTGTATTATACTCTGATGATGGTATATATAACTAATACAGATTTTTTGTATTTGAAATGTTATGTTATATATTATATTTTATTCGTTCCGCTGTGAGATTCTGTGTTATTTCCATTCTATCTTCTATTTGTTTCTATTTCTTTAACCCTAATGACTTGTATTTCTATATTATGTGGGTTGGACGTGTGTTGTTTAGTTAACTCAGATAGTACGGATTTGGGGGCCATCACAAGTTTCCTTATCAAAGATATATTTCACGCTAATAGATCACTAATGAAACTAACACAAGAGTAAATTATGATTATCCTACGAGTTACACGGTGAAAGTTTCCCTAAACAATATATATTTATATCAAAGATATCCTTTGGAATGCTTTTAAAACATGAACCAATCCAAAGATTTACCAAACCCAATCATGGCGAGGATAAGGGTTCAAAGTCTCAGTAGGGTTGACACTCAAGACGCACCAGAAGAAAGAAAGAGTACCAACGACTCTCTACGAATGAATGTGACATGTCTGCTTTGAGTAAAGTTCGAGTTAATAATCATGAAATTAAAATAAGCTCACAAGGATAAAAGAGTCAAGCCTGAGAGGAACCACCAAACACGGTAGCTATACATAGATTGCCAGCAAAAATTTCTTTTTCTTCCTAGAGCAAGCAAAAGGTCATATGCCCTTCTTTCTTACAATAGCGACAATTATGGGGTTTAGTACAATCTCTGGCAAAATGATCACGAGTTCAACAGGTGTGGCACTCCAAGGGCTTCGACTGCTGAGGTACAATATAAGGTTGTGAAGTCCAATGTTACAACCTAAATTCCAATGGGTCTTAGTTTTCAGAAATTTTAAATTGAAACCACTAAAACTCGAGTTAGCTTGTCTGGTATTCTACATAAAAGACAGAGATAATAAATATATCAGTGCTCGATAAAACATTTCACAATGGAATGGATAAAATATAATGATCAAATATAGCCTTACCGAAATAATGACACTGCCTAACAAGTGTCCGAAGTCTACCAAATCTCTGCCATAAATCTAACCTACGAGTATGTTATGAGGAGGGGGTCAGAACACAAGTTCTGGTGAGAGAAAAAATTATACAATCAGAAATAACAGTACACATATCGTTTAGTTACATTTTCTTTATTGTTATATTATTCGGGTCAATAGCACTCTAGGCTCTACACATACTTCGCACTCATATACTCCATAATAGATTTGACCTAATATAATATATATGTAGCTATGCTGTAATGACCCGCAAATCCGTAACATCAGAGTTGACTATATACATCATACGTCCAACCCAAATATCACGAAAATACGGAACATTTTTTTTAGAAGAAAGAGATAGAAGAAGAAATAGAAATAACAACACAGAATCTCACATCGCATGGGAACAAAACATAATATATCATAACTTTTGAAATACAAAATTTCACTGTATAATATACACTTATCAGAGTACAACACTTACAACACAACGGAACAACACTATAACTAGATAACGCTGAAGCCTCCTGCTCCAAGCTCCTTTAGATATATCTGAAAAATCCTGAACTACTTGACTGCCTGTACAAATTTAGGCACCTAAGAGTTTAGGTAGAGCAAAACAAATAAACTCCGGGTCAGTCATGGGACTGGTGTGAGTAAACAGTTTAAAACAGTTCAGAAAACTAAATGATATCTCATAAGACCACGCCGTATAACACGGAACTGGTTTTTCCCTTATGAGAATTCAAACACTTGATTTAACTTTCAAAAATCCCTTTTGAAAGGAACGATAGCTTTATATCAAAACTCCTTTGATATTATAATAATGTCTAAATCAAGTAGATAACAATCTAGTGGAACGTTTGCATCTCACGTTCCACATATATATACAATCAAAATCGCAAGCACGTATTGGGTAATGGATTTCCAACTATGACAAGGTATGGAGCCACCTTCCGCTGGTATATCTCTAGAGGAGAATACACCGAGTTCAACAAGAACATCTTGCAACTCAGCCACACATGACCGACCACTCATTTCGCTTGAGTGAATCGAATGTATATCACCAACGATTGGGATCAGCAACCGTTTCCAGAATGGGACAGCATCGACAATAGATTTTTAGAAATAAATGAAACTCTAGATCAGGTGATTATACACCCTAATAGGTGCGACCTACATAGCCATGCTGCTTGCCCGATTTCTGTCATTTACCGGTTGATGAGGCCAGAGGCTACGCTTTATCATCACACCAGATTCACTTCGAATGCCACATCGTCAAATCCCTCAAATCACCGATTGACGTCCTCAACAGTACATTACGTGTTAGCTAAAAGAAGTTTCCTTCTCCGCTTCCACTCTTGGTACGGTTGGAGAAATCAATATACGTGATCGTCTGAAAATACTCTGTCAGACATTCATCCATATCAGTCACCCAGGAACAGGATGAATCGAAAGTACTATTTCTATTAATAGAAAAAGTCCTTGCACTCTACTCCGTCTTCGATTATCTTTATATAATCTGATTCGCACGCTACTGCCAATACGGAGTGGTTCTTCGGATAATAATCCAACCGGTCTCTCCATATTGACAACGATGGTCAAAACTTCAATAGTCTGTGATTTAGCTATCGAATAAAACAAGTGTTCCGATAGTCGATGATTTAACTATCGAATAAAACAAGTGTTCATCCAAACATCCAACAATCAGTGAGCCTTTAATTAATATTCCATTAATTAAATCTCTTCTCTATTTCTTTATCAATATTTGTTAACCAAATATTTTCATATATCGCCTCCTTTATTTTCTAACTTTAGAAATATTTATCATTCTATTTCCAAGCTTACATTTATTTGGGTTAAACCGGATGTTGTGTAAAACATCGGTACGACACCCCAAATACTATATTCAACTAACTCTCATTCAACATTGATCTTCGAGCCTGAAATCTTACTATTTATTTGTTAATAATGAAATCATTCAAGTTGGGGTATAACTACCTCTCAGACCTTGACTGAATAACATTTATAACGTCAAAACAGATATGACTACTTACTCGAATGACCAATACCATACAACTACTTCTTCACTTTTAAACACATATATACTTTCTCTTTCTATTCTTACTAGATTTTATCCCTAGTCTTCCTTTTTTTGATTATACTATTCTATTTCTAAGTTTGTTTCCTTATCGACTTCTGTATATTTCGATATGTTAATTTCTAACTATCAAATTATCTTAAAAATATTCTATCTCCTTAAATTCCCGGAAAAATTCGCCATAACCTCCTTTGTACCGGGAGCGTCGGGAAATTTCAAATAGCTTTCCCGGTCCTTCTCATCTCAAAAAGAAAAAGAAAAAGCCAAGCGTCTTGCCGATACGGCGCATAAAATCTCATGTATGAATTAAATACGTACCTTTTTGTCGGGCATTCTATTTATTTCACTTCTATACTTTATTCCAAACCTGTCTCCTGTATGTCTATACCTGTCCAATCTATTTTAACTATACCAATCGTTTTAACTCAATTTGTTAATTAAATCTGTTACTTAACTTTTCAGTCTATTTCACCTTCATATTTGAACATGACATGTTCAAATATATTTTAACTGCATATTAACAAATTCTAATTATACTCATACTCTCGTTTCCTTATCGACTTCTTATTCAGTTGGATTCAAACAAACAAACAGATAATATATATTTTTGAGGAATCCAGTTGGATTCCTCCAACCTGTTTTTCCTGCATCCACAGATGTTAGTCAACACAGTAATACCCATCCTGCTTCGAGGCAGGATATCGCGGTATGAAGGTCATCCACTAATCATAGCGTGGGGCGTATAGGGTAATCATCCGCTATGAAACTGCGGGCATCCGCTAATGGTACTGCGGGAATCCAACCAATCATCAACCCAATATATATATATATATAATAGTCAACCAATCCTAAATAACTAATATATATTTTAACAGCCACATAAATATTTTAACGCAGCCAAACAATCACAGACAATTATTTTTAACTGATAAAAATAAATTCTAAATAAGGTGAGTGAGATTTACTCACCAGGGTTTTCAGTTTGCCTTTCGTTTTGATTCCAAATTGATACTCCTTTTGCATTGGTTCCAATTGTTTTCTTGATAAAATTCCAGATTGAAAATTTCAACGCTTTACCCAATTTTGTCTTGTTCGTGAATTTCGGACCTCATATAAATTCATTTTCGGCTTATATAAGTTATCCATTTTAAATGTTAAACTAAATTTAAACTAAGTAATAGATTAAACATAGCCTCACCTTCACTACTCCCTTAACAGCTTACACATCCACTGCAGCATTCCATTGAGCACCCGCTGATCCTCACTGTTGTTCGCTACCTCGCTGTTGGGCTACTGGTTCACCTTCCATGATCGAACTGCCATATTTGTAACCCCTTTTCCGAATGGATCCCCCCTTTTTTTTATACTCTTAACACATTGTAATAATCAATTCCTTCTTTCATTCAAAACAGCAAACTCGCATCAGTCTCCTCTCTCCTTTGCAAGAGCCTCTCCATTCCTGCTCTTCATACAACCGTGGCCAAACCTTTGAAACCACCAAACTCCTACTGCTGAACCAATAGTGACCTCCCCAAGATTAACAGCAAACTCCTGAGCTCCAATCTCATCATCATCTGGCAACGTGTATTCCCCTCCACCAAATCCCCTATTGGAACCGCATCCTCCACCTGACAGTAACCCAAAACTCCACAGTCGACAGCCCTTTCATCCCCTCCAGTAATGATCGAAACCCCAAAATACAAAACATCGAACTCCCCATTCAGTTGAACCCAACTTCGACCTTCGATCCACTTTAGCTGCCCTGAACACCACCTCGTCGAACTCGCGAGTGCTAAAAAAATCCAAATCCCGACCTTCTCTGTACCTCGCGATGGACTCCAGATGTTGTCGATCTTTAGTGACGTCGTGGATTTGACTCTCGACGCTCCATTTCGACTCGCGATGCTCCTTTTCTGATGCTTCAGAGGATTTCGCGATTTTTGATTTTAAGGCAGTGGCCATTTTTGACTTTGTCTGAAGCTTTGATTTCATTTGTAAACAACAGAGGGGCGTGGTTTTTATAAGATGAGGAGTGGAAGAGAAAAGGGAACGGTGTTGATTTTATTTCCTCACAAAATTTCTGATTCTAAGGAGGCCAAGGCTATATTGTCTGTTGGCACAAAGAAATCCACTAATATATATTTATTTATTTTAGTTTTTAATTTACGATACGATTAAAATTAATTAAATAAATCCCGCGAGTTCTGAACTCCTTTCTAAACCCGACAACTGAATTCCTAGGGTAATACCCCTATTCTGAACCCACTGGGATAAGTGTCGAAGTCCAATTCGATCATCTGTAGTTGATATAAATTTAAATTGAGATAATTTAAATTTCAAACTATTTATTCTCCTCGAAAATAAATAAATATTATTACCGTTAAAATTTCATATTAATTATTTGAACTGTTTTCAATTCAAATAAAAATTTGAATTCAACTAAATCCATTTTCTTATTTTGATAATTTAATATTTTCAATATTAAATTGAAATTGATTTTTAAATCCATAACTCCCTATAAAAATTGATTTATTTACTTAACTCAATATTTAAATCCATATCAAATATTTTAAAATTTACCCCTAAGAGTCCGGGTCATTACAATCTTCCCCACTTAAAATAATTTCGTCCTCGAAATTGCTAAGGTAGAAAAAGTGCTACAAACCCATTAACTTTTCAAAACTTATTTATGTTGATACTCAACATTTCAAACTTCCTTACGTAACTCACTTTCGAATAAATCCCTATTCGATAAATCCTCCCTTCGAATAATTATATTCGATAATCTCTCTTTCGAATAACTAGATTCGAAAACCTTTCTTCGAATAAACTATATTCGATTTACTCTATTCAATTTTACTCTTATTAATTAACTCTATTGGATTTTACTCTTATCGATTAACTCCATTGAATAACTAAATTCGATAACTCCTTCGAATAACCAATATTCTATAACTCACTTCGATTAAACTAATCGATAACTCTTTTCAATTAAACTATAATCGATAACTTATTTCGATTAAACTATAATCGATAACTCATTTCGATTAACAAATAATCGATAACTCCTTTGATTAACTAATAATTGATAACTCCTTTCGAATAACCAAATTCGATAATTCCTTTCGAATAGACTATATTTGATAACTCCTTTAGTTCTATTGGGATAAACTAATATTTAATTTAACTTCATTCGCTTGACTCTAGATCGCAGCGATCACAATGGTTACGCCTGATTCCCCTAGGAAACATCCGACCGCCCTAGGCTATTGGCAGCCCTGCGAATTACGCTAGCAGTCGTACGAAATGGCAACTTATCCTGAGTAACTGTGTTTGACTAACTCTTTCTCAATAACTATATTCGATCAACTTTAATTGAATAACTAACATTCAATTAAATCCTGGTTCGATTAACTACGTTCAATTAACTCTATCTGGTTAACTCTTATTTTGAATAACAAATATTCGATAAATTCTAATTGAATAACGAATATTCAATTAACTCTACGGATTAACCCTAACTGATTAACTCTAACTGGTTAATTCTTACTCTAATCGATTTATTTCTAACTCTAATCGACTTCCCCTATTCGAATAACCCCTATTGGATTATGTTTATTCATTTATAAAGGTTTACTTTTAGTAACGGCTCTTCACTTTATAAATGTTCTCTTTGATAACGTTACTTCACTTATACAAGTGTTGTGTACCCCTTCTATTTAAAACTATCGGTGTTAAAAACCAATATCTCTTCTCTATATAAGTTCAGACTTATATATTCCATTTATCGAATGATAAATATTTAATTTATACTGTTATTTATAAATTAATCTTTTCTATTATCTGTTAAAAACAGATTTCCATTTTCTATTCATCTTCTAAATATTCCTTTGATTAATTCTATTTATTTAACAAATAAATATCTTATTTATAACATTCTATTTATTTTCTATAAATAAATATTTCCATTTAATCTATTTGTATGTTTTACAAATATTTCCTTCTAAGTTCTATTCGTAAATGTTTTTACAAATATTTCTCCTTCTATTTGTTTGCACATAACTTCCTTTGTATTTGCGTTACAAATATATTTCCTTTATATTTGATTTACAAATATATTTTCTTTTTAACTCTTTTGGGTTTTCCTTTATTCATTCCCAATTCATATTTCATTCTCATTGATTTTACTCAGTTTATTCATTTAGATCCATTTAACTTAATTCAGTTAAATTAAATTTCAATCATTCAAATTCCCATTAACTAGTTGCTAATTAACCATTTTGCCTATTTCACCTTCATATTTGAATATAACTTGTTCAAATATATGTCAACTTAATTATAATTAATCTAATTATATTTTCAACTCGAGTTATAATTCGATTTTGAATATAAATTCTCAATCTCTTTCACTTATCCAAAAACCCAATTTCGATTCAAATTTCCTTTAACTAATTATTCTCCAATTTAGTTAATTCTATTTAACCATTTAAAATATGATTTTTATCTTAAAAATCATTTCACTTACTTCACTGGAGTTCATATTTATTTTATATCTCCAGTCTGGATTTTTCTAATGCCAATTCGGATTTTATTTCCTAAAAATTCCTTTATTTATTCAATTAAACCGTTATGGTTTTATAATGGTTCTGGCGCTGTTTTTCTAAAAATTTGATTTTGACATAACTCAAAATCTATACGACGAAATCTAGATTTTTCTCTTTCATTAGAAAACTATTGTTCAACCGGTCCCAATGGTTCTTGTTTCAAAGAATTCCGATTTCAATTGAGTTCTGTATACTAAATTAAAGTTCGAATCGCCAATTTACGAACTGCCGTGCTATGGCGAGCTCGTTTTAATTATATTTATAAATATAAACGTTTTAACTTTGTTTATAAATTCAACTCCATTCTGATATATTTTTAATATATATCAAATCCATTTTCACATTTCAACATAATATTCCCGATCTATTTCACTTCTAATATTCAAATCCTATATATAAATTTAAAATATTCAAATTCCATTTGAATCTCTTTATTCAAACTCTATATTATTTCCTTCTATTCAATTTCTATTCGAATTTCCTTCTATTCAAATTCTATTTCAATTCCTTATCTTCAAATTCTATTTGAAATCCTTTATTCAACTTCTATTTTACCTCCTTTGAATTCAAATTCTATTTAATTTCACTTTGAATTCAAATTCTATTTAAACTCCTTTTATTTAAAATTATATTTCAAACTTTATATTTTCTTTGAATTCTAATATTCAACCTCCACTTTATATTCTCTTTGAAATACTATTTAACCAAATTCCATTTGAATTTTATTATTCAAATCTCTATTTGACTTTTCTTTATTCAAATCCATTTGAATTCCATTGAATTCAAATTCCATTTCAATTTTTCGTATACAATTTCTATTTGAATTTTCTTTATTCAAACTCATTTGAATTCCTTTGAATTCAAATTCTATTTCACTTCTATTTGAATTATATATATATATATTCAAATTCCTTTATTTTACTTCTATTTGAAATCTATATTCCAATTCCCATTTCAAAATTTCTTTGAAGTAATATAAATATATACATATATTTATATCTATCTCAAATTCAAAACATTTGAATTTTCAAACAACTTGTTTCTTTCAAACAAATTTCCATCAAAACTTTTCTAAGGCAGCAATTCGTCACTTAGAAACTCGAAAATGAACACTGGTGATGTTGCGACCATCATCAGAATTATTTTCCAGCCACTGAAGTGAGTCCAGTGCTATATCACTTGACATTCATTTTGAAAAAATTATTTTCCCAACCTCCCAGGATTTTAAATTCTAAATTCTGGTTTGAATTCAATTTCAATTTCATCTCCTTTGTATATTTCATTTCATATACAAATTCCATTGGTTATATATAACTATTTCTGTTTTATAAACTAATTCAATTATAATCCTAACAATCAACTTATCTATTTAAAAACAATATTGTGTCCAATCTTCTATTCAAGTGTTTATAAACTCCTATCGACATCGTGGCGTCCCACGATTCGACCAAAATTTATAATCCACTCAACAGACTAGTCAACACAATATAAAACAGTTTTTATATCGAATAACAAATACGCTCTCTCGTATATATATACACTCAACTCATTCTAGGATACTACTGATCCTATCTCTAATGAGCACATTCCAACAAGCCTAGGTGTTCGCTCAACCTAAGCTCTGATACCAAGTGTAATGACCCGCAAATCCGTAACATTAGAGTTGACTATATACATCATACGTCCAACCCAAATATCACGAAAATACGGAACATTTTTTTTAGAAGAAAGAGATAGAAGAAGAAACAGAAATAACAACACAAAATCTCACATCGCATGGGAACAAAACATAATATATCATAACTTTTGAAATACAAAATTTCACTGTATAATGTACACTTATCAGAGTACAACACTTACAACACAACGGAACAACACTATAACTAGATAACGCTGAAGCCTCCTGCTCCAAGCTCCTTTAGATATATCTGAAAAATCCTGAACTACTTGACTGCCCGTTCAAATTTAGGCACCCAAGAGTTTAGGTAGAACAAAACAAATAAACTCCGGGTCAGTCATGGGACTGGTGTGAGTAAACAGTTTAAAACAGTTCAGAAAACTAAATGATATCTCATAAGACCACGCCGTATAACACGGAACAGGTTTTTCCCTTATGAGAATCCAAACACTTGATTTAACTTTCAAAAATCCCTTTTGAAAGGAACGATAGCTTTATATCAAAACTCCTTTGATATTATAATAATGCCTAAATCAAGTAGATAACAATCTAGTGGAACGTTTGCATCTCACGTTCCACATATATATACAATCAAAATCGCAAGCACGTATTGGGTAATGGATTTCCAACTATGACAAGGTATGGAGCCACCTTCCGCTGGTATATCTCTAGAGGAGAATACACCGAGTTCAACAAGAACATCTTGCAACTCAGTCACACATGACCGACCACTCATTTCGCTTGAGTGAATCGAATGTATATTACCAACGATTGGGATCAGCAACCGTTTCCTGAATGGGACAACATCGACAATAGATTTTTAGAAATAAATGAAACTCTAGATCAGGTGATTATACACCCTAATAGGTGCGACCTACATAGCCATGCTGCTTGCCCGATTTCTGTCATTTACCGGTTGATGAGGCCAGAGGCTACACTTTATCATCACACCAGATTCACTTCGAATGCCAAATCGTCAAATCCATCAAATCACCGATTGACGTCCTCAATAGTACATTACGTGTTAGCTAAAAGAAGTTTCCTTCTCCGCTTCCACTCTTGGTACGGTTGGAGAAATCAATATACGTGATCGTCTGAAAATACTCTGTCAGACATTCATCCATATCAGTCACCCAGGAACAGGATGAATCGAAAGTACTATTTATATTAATAGAAAAAGTTCTTGCACTCTACTCCATCTTCGATTATCTTTATATAATCTGATTCGCACGCTACTGCCAATACGGAGCGGTTCTTCGGATAATAATCCAACCGGTCTCTCCATATTGACAACGATGGTCAAAACTTCGATAGTCTGTGATTTAACTATCGAATAAAACAAGTGTTCCGATAGTCGATGATTTAACTATCGAATAAAACAAGTGTTCATCCAAACATCCAACAATTAGTGAGCCTTTAATTAATATTCCATTAATTAAATCTCTTCTCTATTTCTTTATCAATATTTGTTAACCAAATATTTTCATATATCACCTCCTTTATTTTCTAACTTTAGAAATATTTATCATTCTATTTCCAAGCTTACATTTATTTGGGTTAAACCGGATGTTGTGTAAAACATCGGTACGACACCCCAAATACATATTCAACTAACTCTCATTCAACATTGATCTTCGAGCCTGGAATCTTACTATTTATTTGTTAATAATGAAATCATTCAAGTTGGGGTATAACTACCTCTCAGACCTTGACTGAATAACATTTATAACGTCAAAACAGATATGACTACTTACTCGAATAACCAATACCATACAACTACTTCTTCACTTTTAAACACATATATACTTTCTCTTTCTATTCTTACTAGATTTTATCCCTAGTCTTCCTTTTTTTGATTATACTATTCTATTTCTAAGTTCGTTTCCTTATCGACTTCTATATATTTTGATATGTTAATTTCTAACTATCAAATTATCTTAAAAATATTCTATCTCCTTAAATTCTCGGAAAAATTCGCCATAACCTCCTTTGTACCGGGAGCATCGGGAAATTTTAAATAGCTTTCCCGGTCCTTCTCATCTCAAAAAGAAAAAGAAAAAGTCAAGCGGCTTGCCGATACGGCGCATAAAATCTCATGTATGAATTAAATACGTACCTTTTTGTCGGGCATTCTATTTATTTCACTTCTATACTTTATTCCAAACCTGTTTCCTGTATGTCTATACCTGTCCAATCTATTTTAACTATACCAATCGTTTTAACTCAATTTGTTAATTAAATCTGTTACTTAACTTTTCAGTCTATTTCACCTTCATATTTGAACATGACATGTTCAAATATATTTTAACTGCATATTAACAAATTCTAATTATACTCATACTCTCGTTTCCTTATCGACTTCTTATTCAAATTCCAATTCAATTCTATTTGAATTCTCTTTATTTAAACTTCATTTGAATTCTATTTTCGAAATCTATAGTTTAAAGTCCATTTGAATTTCTATATTCAAATCTATTCAAATTCTATTTAAATTCTCTGCATTTTTTTATAAACAACGTTTATAACTTCAATTCAAATCCCACCTTTCCATTTATAAACAACGTTTATAAATTCAATTCAAATCCCATATTTTCATTTATAAATAAAGTTTATAAATTCGATTCAAATCCCATATTTTCCTTTATAAACAAAGTTTATAAATTCGATTCAAATCCCATATTTTCCTTTATAAACAAAGTTTATAAATTCGATTCAAATCCCATATTTTCCTTTTATAAACAAAGTTTATAAATTCAATACTCGTCCATATATTTTCAAAACAAGTTAATGTTTCTAATACTTCATTTAAAATTCAAATTCTACTTATAAAAATAGAATTCCCCTTTTAAATTTCAAATACCCTTTTCGATATTTTTATAAATCAATATTCAAGCCCCATTGATATTTTAAACACTCGAATCAACCAATTTTCAATCATTTGATTTTTTAACACATCATATATGAATATATATGAAATCAAACAAACAAACAGATAATATATATTTTTGAGGAATCCATTTGGATTCCTCCAACCTGTTTTTCCTGCATCCACAGATGTTAGTAAACATAGTAATACCCATCCTGCTTCGAGGCAGGATATCGCGGTATGTAGGTAATCCACTAATCATAGCGTGGGGCGTATAGGGTAATCATCCGCTATGAAACTGCGGGCATCCGCTAATGGTACTGCGGGAATCCAACCAATCATCAACCCAATATATATATAATAGTCAACCAATCCTAAATAACTAATATATACTTTAACAGCCACAGAAATATTTTAACGTAGCCAAACAATCACAGACAATTATTTTTAACTGATAAAAATAAATTTTAAATAAGGTGAGTGAGATTTACTCACCAGGGTTTTCAGTTTGCCTTTCGTTTTGATTCCAAATTGATTCTCCTTTTTCATTGGTTCCAATTGTTTTCTTGATAAAATTCCAGATTGAAAATTTCAACGCTTTACCCAATTTTGTCTTGTTCGTGAATTTTGGACCTCATATAAATTCATTTTCGGCTTATATAAGTTATCCATTTTAAATGTTAAACTAAATTTAAACTAAGTAATAGATTAGACATAGACTCACCTTCACTACTCCCTTAACAGCTTACACATCCACTGCAGCATTCCATTGAGCACCCGCTGATCCTCACTGTTGTTCGCTACCTCGCTGTTGGGCTACTGGTTCACCTTCCATGATCGAACTGCCATATTTGTAACCCCTTTTCCGAATGGATCCCCCTATTTTTATACTCTTAACACATTGTAATAACCAATTCCTTCTTTCATTCAAAACAACAAACTCGCATCAGTCTCTTCTCTCCTTTGCAAGAGCCTCTCCATTCCTGCTCTTCATACAACCGTGGCCAAACCTTTGAAACCACCAAACTCCTACTGCTGAACCAATAGTGACCTCCCCAAGATTAACAGCAAACTCCTGAGCTCTAATCTCATCATCATCTGGCAACGTGTATTCCCCTCCACCAAATCCCTTATTGGAACAGCATCCTCCACCTGACAGTAACCCAAAACTCCACAGTCGACAGCCCTTTCATCCCCTCCAGTAATGATCGAAACCCCAAAATCCAAAACATCGAACTCCCCATTCAGTTGAACCCAACTTCGACCTTCGATCCACTTTAGCTGCCCTGAACACCACCTCGTCGAACTCACGAGTGCTTAAAAATTCCAAATTCCGACCTTCTTTGTACCTCGCGATGGACTCCAGATGTTGTCGAGCTTTAGTGACGTCGTGGATTTGACTCTCGACGCTCCAATTCGACTCGCGATGCTCCTTTTCTGATGCTTCAGAGGATTTCGCGATTTTTGATTTTAAGGCAGTGGCCATTTTCGACTTTGTCTGAAGCTTTGATTTCATTTGTAAACAACAGAGGGGCGTGGTTTTTATAAGATGAGGAGTGGAAGAGAAAAGGGAACAGTGTTGATTTTATTTCCTCACAAAATTTCTGATTCTAAGGAGGCCAAGGCTATTGTCTGTTGGCACAAAGAAATCCACTAATATATATTTATTTATTTTAGTTTTTAATTTACGATACGATTAAAATTAATTAAATAAATCCCACGAGTTCTGAACTCCTTTCTAAACCCGACAACTGAATTCCTAGGGTAATACCCCTATTCTGAACCCACTGGGATAAGTGTCGAAGTCCAATTCGATCATCTGTAGTTGATATAAATTTAAATTGAGATAATTTAAATTTCAAACTATTTATTCTCCTCGAAAATAAATAAATATTATTACCGTTAAAATTTCATATTAATTATTTGAACTGTTTTCAATTCAAATAAAAATTTGAATTCAACTAAATCCATTTTCTTATTCTGATAATTTAATATTTTCAATATTAAATTGAAATTGATTTTTAAATCCGTAACTCCCTATAAAAATTGATTTATTTACTTAACTCAATATTTAAATCCATATCAAATATTTTAAAATTTACCCCTAAGAGTCCGGGTCATTACATATGCCCAACATCTTAAGGTACTCCCCATAGTATCCTCCTTGTACGGTCTTCGCTATCACACCACGGAAGCATGTAACACTTCCATCCTACGCCGAATCACATGCGGAAATCTCTATCGTTACGCTACTTAATCGCACAGAACCACCGTCCCTATACTATGTAAGCGTACAGATCATCGTGTCCGAACTCCTCGGTCAAACCATGTCTCGACACGAAGTAATTCCCCAACGTTTACAATACACCACCCAGTGCGTGTATCTAGACCCTCACACGAATGTACTTCCTAATAACCCGAGCTCTGTAATAGGGCTGCATCCAATGCACGGAACATGATCAGGAGCTTTCGATATCCGTAAATGATGGCTTCATTAGGCCTACATTACAGATATCCACATATGGTCTGTCACTTTTCATGTGGCTATGGCCCCACCTTGGCCCCTCCCTCAACTAATCAAAGAATGCATTAATAGCTAATGGCGTGTCCCTATCAACCAATCTAACATCCAATTTGGCATGTCCTTCAACCAACGTCCTGATAGTGAAAGATCGTTGGCCTGTTAGTTTACCTCTAATCTTTCCGCATCCTACTGACTGCCGATGATAGGAATCCAATGATTACCATCCTTAATTTGGTCTTGATCACCTCCTCCCAGAGCAAGGCAAACCATCGAATCACCCAATGCCATCTACTATAGCCTTTTGACTGCCATACCATAGTTGGAGTCAAGGTACACTCTAGATGGTGCAATAGATCTGCCTCTGAGCGATGGCTTCATCCGATTGTTTCTCGGAGGGCCATCTTAGATTACCCTACCATATCCCATAAAAGTCTCGTGCTTCCCTCTAGTCCCGTAGAATAATCAGTTAGATGTACTCCTCTTGTGTCTTCAGACACTGCGGTGATCTACCCCTTTGGGTTCTTCATCTCCACACGTATGGAATGGTCCAAGCGCATTACGCCATCGCGTTATTAGATTCTATGTCTAATCTTTTAATCACGCACTTGCTTCAAATTATCACATTGCTAATTAACTTGATTATTTACATATTCATTTTCTATTCAAGTTACTAGTTTATTAGCTTATAGTTGCTCGCTTACTCTCCCTAATCAGCCTCACGCTGTCGGAACAGACCATATCCATGAGCCACTTATTTTCTCTAATCAGCTCCACGCCACCGGGACAGACCCCTACTATATGTTTATTAATTTATTAGACCGCTTATTTTTCCCTCTTCATAAGTTTACTAATAATAAGCCTATTTTTTTACATGTAATTATAACCTTATGTTATACCAATACCACAACCGTTGCAACGAATTTACTTATTAACTTTGTTCCCTTAGTTAAGGTTTATTAATAAGTTCTCATCCTATCCTTTATTATATCCCATGTTATAATTTTAATTGTCCCTAGGACAAGTCTATCTAATATATTTCATCCCCATTAATTATTTTAGGTTATATTCCCAGTTGATCACATTTTCTTCTATTTCCTTATTATTTAAGCAAACTCTTACTGTTATTACTTTCTTTTATTTACCGTCTTTGGAATTTCTGTTGTTACAAGAAATATTTCACCCATTTTGCCAAATTGGTAGGTGGAAATATACAAAAATCTATTTCCATAATCCACCTGAATTAAGATCCATAGTTACAAGCTATTTCTCTTTATTACATCATGTATAATTAGTGTGCAGTACGGCAAAAACCCCTACTTTGCACTAATCCATACTACCTTTCTTTTTCTTGCAACTATGTTCTTCCTAATTTACCGTTATGGTAGTTATGGAAATGTATCCTTTTTCCATCCCCAACTAACTCAGTCCACTACTAATTCCCTTTTCTATTAATAATATATTATTCCCTATTTTCTTACCCAATTCTAATTTAATTACGGTAAACTTCTGTACGAAATTAGGCTTACTATTTACTATTCCATTTTTCCCTATTTTACAGAAATTTTTCCCAACCCAATCTTTTGATTACATTCTAAACAATATACTTTGGGAATATACACATAATCATTGTCATATTTACAATCTTACTATTGTTAGGGAATTTAGAATGAATCGTTAAGGCAAAACTAACACTATAGGGGGTGAATGGTGTTTTTAAGAATTTAAGAAAATCTAAAACTTATATGATCTACTATATGAATCACACACCATAGAGATGATCACAGACATAGAATCAAACAAAAAGAAAGAAATAAACATAAGTAAAATGCAGAAAAGGAAAGAACACACCAGATTTAATACTGGTTCAGATTACTCCTACGTCCAGTCCCACGTAATGCTGGATGGCACAAAGTTTTATTACTATATCAATATCCAAGTACAGCACCCTTGATTTCACATCCACAAGGTTACCACCGATTCCAAACACCCTTGATATCTCGGCTACGAGGTTAACACCGTTTCCTTCCTTGATTTCACGGCTACAAGGAACACATCGTTTCCAGTCGTATGTCTCAAACAGCCACTATCTAGTATCCATTTGTCCCTTTTGATTTCCACCGTTTGTTTGCCAGAATTTGAATTTTCAATAGCCATGTAACACACCATTTCAGAATTTGAATTTTCATCAGCCACCATTTTGGAATTTGAATTTCCAACAGCCACCTCACCCATCTCTTAACTTTTGAATTTTCAAAAGCCTTATAACACATCTTTTCCTGTATTGAACAACATTTAAGTAGATCACTTGAATTTTCAACATGAATATATGCAGATTCTTTCAACATTGATACAATGCATGAATTAACATTAGTGTTAACAATTATTTCAAAATTTTCCATTTAAAATTTTCAAAAATCAGATTATGAACTTTTTGAAAGACCGGGCTCTAATACCAATTGTCAGGGAATGCAGAATGGATCGTTAAGGCAAAACTAACAATATAGGGGGTGAATAGTGTTTTTAAGGAATTTAAGAAAATCTGAAGCTTATATGATCTACTATATGAATCACACACCACAGAGATGATCACAGATGTGACGATCCCAAAATCCGTGTGACGGTATTTAGGATAATCATTGGAATATAACACATCAAACATCATAGCAGAGTACAGATAATAGCAAAAACAATAAATAGAATAATTTTACATGGATATGACAGCGGAATCACAACATGTAACAACATCAGAATAGCACAACGTAGGATATAACTTAGTAAATAAAAGGGAAATGACCAGTCACCATCGCTAGAGGCGGAATATATACATGCAGTGAGACATAATAAGGGTATCAGTCTACATCGCCGAAGGCGGTACATATACATACGATAATAAGTACTGGAAGTAAAACAGTCTGCATCGCCCGTGGCGGAATCATAATATAAATACAATAATGGCGGAAAGTGTCAAAGTCATCTCGGTGAAGTCAGCCTCGCCATGAGCCAAAAGTGTACTCCAAACTACAGTGCTGAGCCAAAAACAACCTGTCACCTGTGAACTAGGCTGCCCGTGTGAAAATAAGGGCACCCGCGTTTGCAAAGTGAAACAAACAACGAGTCAGTCATGGGGACTGGTATGAGAAATCTACTTAACAGTTTAAACAACAGTAATAAGCAAATCATAGGACCACGCCACTTTCGCGGAACGGGTTTACTCCAGTGATTGCTGGTGCATTTAAAACAAAGTAAATTCTTTAAAACAACGCAATGCTTTTAAAAAGAATGAAGCCATTTGTAACACCCCGTATTTTTTTAATATAATTAAAAATGAAATAAAATATATAAAAATATGCTTATGATGGGTAAATAATGGTGATGCATAAGAAGAATTAATTAATACATGGAAGAGAAGAAAAATTAGTTCGATAACGACGTATGTAACGGAAAAGATAGTAAAATAAGGATAACTAATTCAAGAATCGGGAATTAGGTAAAATGGACATCACCGTTGTGTTCCTCTCGGAAAAATAACCGAAATAGAGCCCGAGTTTTCGAAAATCGTAGTCCGTATGACCAAGATATGGCCAAAACAAGATTTCAGCAAACTTTCTGGCAGACTGGCCCAGGTCGACCATAGTGTCGACACTATAGTCGACCTGCCCCCCCCCTCCCCCCCCCCCCCAGGTCAACTGTAGTGTCGACCCCCCCTCTGTACAGGTCGACCTGGTCGGCCTGGGGTGGTCCAGAACCCATTTTTGAGGCCCGGGACGAGTTTTGATGGTTCGGATGGGTTTTAGGGTTAATCCGATGGCTGAAATGAAGTGCTACACCTATAAAAGAACACCTAGACCTAGCCTAACTCACACAAATTCATATGACACCTAAATGCTACCGGAATCTCTCTTGAGCCATGGCCGCCGTCTCCAAATTAAAGCTTAAGCGTTCAAACCCAAATCAAATCAAAGATCAATGCTTCTACAACAAATTCAAGGGGATAGATCAATGACACTGCAACTTTCTAAGACAAATTCACTTCTTAATTCATTAGCCGTTCTCTGTAAGTTCTAGTTATTTTCAGATTTAAATATTTAATTATAATATGGCGATGAAATAAAGTGAAATTGATGTAAGTTTAGCTATATTTGCGGAATGTGAATTAAGATTAAAATCATGTTTTGCGGTCAAATGAAAATAGTACGATGCTTATTATGTTTGGTTATGTTGTATAATATTATGCCAGTGATTTGATTCTATTATCATGTTGGATTGGGAATTATTGAGTACAATGTTTGTCATGTTGTATAATATGCCAGTGATTTGATTCTATTATCATGTTTAATTAGGAATTATTGATAAGTTTATTATGCAAGTTTTTGTTGTAGATTCATGCGACAAATGGTCAAATCTACATGTTTATGTATAAGAAAAACATATGCCACACTTATCATATATTTTTGATTGGCTTGTGAGTATGTTAATTTAATCTATGTTTCCAAGTAACGCATGTGTATGTTGATTTGCCTATGTTGCAAATTAACATATGTATATTGATTAGTTCATATTGCTAATTCTCATGTATGTATGTTAATATGGCCTATGTTAAAAATACACATATATGTTGAATTAGCTTATAATTGCGAGTTCACACTTACGACACTATAATGTTCATAATGGTTATTTTGCAAGTTCACCCCTGAAATGTTCATGATGTCATTTTGCAAATTCACCCCTGTAATGTTCATGATGTCATTTTGCAAGTTCACCCCTGTAATGTTCATGATGTCATTTTGCAAGTTCACCCCATTATGTTCACATTAATTATGCCATCAGTGTCAAAATTATACCTTTATCATGTTTATGGTTGTGTATTTGTGTACATTAAATTAGGCTAAGTTTTTAGCCTAAACTTTATACTCAAAAATCATACGAACGTAAATTAGGCTAAGATAATTAGCCTAATATTAGACGGGGTAACGGTGGGTTAAAATGATTAATTATAGGAAAACTTGCCATGAATTGGTCATTTATCACATAAGTGATTTATGGCATAAAATGGTATTAATTATATACCTAATTTAATGAGATTGATTGAAAACAAATTGGGCAGTAATATGAATTTGAATAATTTACATAATTAATGTAAATTGGAAAATACGAATATGTTTAGCATGAGGTTGGATTGAGTTGTGATGTAAACCTGCCCGGACCCGCCCGGCTGTCCAGTAATCACAGCAATACCTATCCAATGTGGGAGGCTAAGCATTAGGCCCAATAAAGACCCGAGGTTAGACTGCCCGGACCCGACCGGCACACCGGCAGCCACAACAATATCTGTCTAATGTGAGAGGTTGGTGCCCTAATAAGACAACTAGAGCTGAGCTAGGGTTGGTAGGGTTAAGTTAACTAGAACACTTAACCAATTTCAACATGTTAACTAAATTGGCGGGTAGGGTTAGGATAATCTGGACACTTAACCAATTTAATATGTTGACTACGGGAGTAGGTAAGGTTAAGCAAATGTTTAACTATTATAACATGATTAAACTGGACTAGAGAGTGAGGTTAAGTTAATGAGAACACTTAACTAATACAATGGGTTAACTAGACAAGTGGTTGCGGTTAAGTAGTAACACTCAACCAACATAGCAGGACAAGCGGGTGGGTTAAGTTAACTTGAATAAGTTGATAACACTTAACCATTATAATATGACTAGTGGATGGGGTTAAGTTAACATGCACTTAACCAATCTGATGTAATGCGTAGTAGGGTTAAGTAACACATGGGGTTAAGTTAACAAGAAAATTCTTAACCAATGTAACCAGATAGACGAACGGGGTTAAGTTAATAAACCACACTTAACCAATCAAACATAATAAGCGAGAAAGGTTAAGTTAACTAAGGTAAACACTTAACCATGGTAACATAACGAGTAGAAGGGTTAAGTACATATCGGGTTGGTGGGTAATATTAGTAAATATAGGCCCACATACACTTAACCATTAAATACACATGCTTGAATCAGTAGCGGGGTTAAGTACACATCAGGGTTGGTGGGTAATATCAGAGAGTATAGGCCCAAAGACTTAACCATTAGAAAAACCTAGTAACGGAGACCCATTTCAGCAGTAACCCACATTAGGTATCAACGGAACCCTGAGCTAGGCAGGGTGGGGCACGATTACTGGGCTGATTATAAGAGGTCAAATTAGCGGCGGTTGGTGCAGCAGTGCAGGTTCTAACGGAGTGCGGGCGTGCACACACTTCGGCGCAGAAAATTTAGCCACTGGGCATCAGTAGGTATAAAGCTGTGCATCTTGATTGTGTCAGGGTTGCCACCATGGGATTTGATACACCCCATGGTGGGACCAGCACAGGTATCTACAAGTAGGGGGCCGCGTGACACAAACGAGAACTAGGTCAAGTAGGGAGCCGATCGATAAGGTAGTAAGGGTGCATCGAATATATACATGGCCATTGGGGTGATCGAGGTGGAATCCTCAAAATCGATGTACACCTGAAGGCTACCATAATTGCGGGGATTGGGATCACGTTGTAATTATTATATAACACGGGCTACCAGTTAGGACATTAGTAGGGGGTACAGATCCTTGTTACACAGGATACTAGTTGGGATACCAGTAGGAGTACAGATCATTCCATGTAAGACACTTATGAGGATGCTAGTTAGGTGGTGCAGAGCAAATAGATATCGTTTTAATGGTAAAGCTTAGAAACCTTACGATGTTACTCTTGATAGAAACCATGCGGTGGGATACTTGATAGGAATTATGGGATGTTATACTTGTTTCATCGTGCCCGAAGTTTATCTTGTTACCTTAGTTTATCTTGTTATCATAGTTTATCTTGTTATCTTAGTTTATCTTGCCTACCTTGTCATCATGCTTATGTTCACTTTCAGTTTATTCATGCCATGTTATCTTTACTCATTTTTATGTTGAAAGTCACTAGGACTTACTCAGTCTTTATGACTGACCCGTTTTGTTTCGCCTCTTTTTCTTTCGTTCCCCCCCCCCAGGTTCACAGGGTGGAAATACAGCTTAGTTCGGATCTTACCAAGCTCTTTCATGTATGGCTTGGATTTCTCTTGGCTATGGCTTGCTTTGCTTTATTAGGGAATACTGCAGTTTGTTTTTATGCTTCATTGTTTTTGAGCAAGACAGATATTTTAACTATGAAATTGGGTATTGGAAGTTGATGGGCTTTTCTTGTAAACATAGGCTTTTCTTGTAAACATTTATATTTAATAAATGATTTGAAGTACTTCCATTTTATTTTCTGCTGTTTTATATATGTCTGTCTTGTAATATTTCTGTTCCAGTACCCATAATACTCCATTGAAGTTAAGGCATTCCCTTTGTGAGTGACCTTAACAGATGTGGGGTGTTACATTTGGTATCAGAGCAGAAGGTTACCAAACTGGGCAAAAGTTTTCAAAAACCTTCTGAAATTATCTTCAAAACATTTACAAAGAAGCAAATTTTCAAGAAAATTTTGTTTTGATTAGAAGGCATATTCCCCAAAGCCATATGCACTATCTTTTGATTCTCTCTTGAAATCTCTTCTCTCTCTTTTCACCATAGTTTCGTAGGCATCCGACACAGGTCGGAGGGCAAAGGAGTGCCCAACCTCCATCTGTAGCCGCAGTAGTTCCATCTGCGTCTAATCTTATTTCAAATTGGGTAGAGTTGCCGTGTGTTGGAGGTAGCTTCGAGAGACTTGTCAACAAACTATACAAGGACAGTAAGAACAAGGAACTAGTTGTTATAGCTTAATCCACGAAGGAGGAAAAAGGTGAAAGGAAAGAGGCCTAAGTGAAAGAATAGAAAAACCCATGACAAGAGAGAGTATCTTTAGTGAGAAGGGACATGCGGTTAAGTATTATAGGACAAGGGAAAGGGACAAGATCGTCGAGAGGGCAATTGAATGCTCTCACTACTAGCGTACCTAAGAGAGTGGTAACGTTTCTGTTAAAAGTTTAGCTTTTCCTTTCTATCATCCCATTAGATCTTTGTTTTTGTACATCGCATCCTTTTAATTCTGCTTCGAAAGTTGAGTCTCTGCACCTTAGTACTAGCATAATAGAGGATCCCATTTTTGTCTCAAGTCCTGTTGGGGAAATCGGCTCATTTATTCATGACTTGTTTGGATTTGAGAATGTCTATGCTAAGTGTTGAGTCTAGAAGTAATGTTTATGTTTTGGGCTATGGGTTGATTCTAGCGATGGAGTGGTTATCCAGTAAGGGTGACCTTCTCGGTTTTGAAAAATGGGGTAGTTAGACTCTTGACTTGTCTCGGTAATACCCTCGAAGTCGCATGTAACCTTTAGGGTTCTATCATGATTTGTTACCTAGAATCTCTTGACACATTTATTGGTAATTTGTAATCCGCTCGAGTAGTGTTCGCCACTAAGGCGGATGGGTCATTTCGCTTATGCATGAGTTGTAGAGAATCACCTTAGTAAGTACATTTGGCAGCATGGTTGGCATTTCTTTTCAAGAGATAGTTCTACTGCGTGGAATACCTGATAGTAAGTGGATGAGATCCAAGATTCACTAGTGAATTTTTGAGAGCTTGCATGAAACCATGAGTACGCCGTTATGTTTGAGCCGAGTATACTAGAAGTAAAGTAAGTGAAAGTGGAACGAGAGGCAACAGTGAAATAAGTTCCAACTCATATTTTGGAAACAAGAATTAAGAAGCTACGAAATTGTGAAGTTAAAGACGGACAAAGCACAATGGAGTTAAGCTCAAGGAAATGCGACTTAGAAGATTGAAGACTAGATTCGTGCATCATATCTCTTCTTAAGAGTATATCCTTGATCCCTCTCTTCCTGTAGAGCTTACTTGCATGATATCTTTTGTGCATATCCTCTCGGTTCCATTATCAATCCAATTTCTGTTGTAAACCCCATAGGGAGTATGACTCATCTGTTAGTAACACATGTTGGGGCTTGAGGGTGTTCGTTGGTTTGACTAAACTTTTTGGGTTTTATAGGATACGGGTTGGTCTTAGGAAGGGATTCCCTTGTGACCTAAAAGGAGTCCATCATGCTTAGTTTCCTAGAATCATATATAGTGGTTGGGTTGAGTAATTCTTTAGGTGTCAGTCTGATGTTGATTTCGGTCTTCGGGGCTGATGCTTAGAGAGTTCTTCTCCTAATCAATATATATGTGGCATAAATTTCCAATTTTGACATTGCCTAATGGGCACAAAGTTTTTACTTGCTTCTATCATTCGACTATACCTTTAGATAGGAACAATTGGGTGTAAACATGTGTTTGAGACATGTTATGATTGATGGTTGCAAGTGGTTGCAAGTGGTTGCTCGTGGATGCATTTACACACATTAGGCACTAGATCGGCTCAATCACCTTTCATATTTCATATGCATGAGTGTTTACACTTGTTTGTGGGTGAAATTGAATGTGTTATCATGTGAATGTTGCATATGGATGGATGTTTGTGCACACATATAGTGTTTATGTGACTAGGACTATTTGCATACATGTTGGACTCATGGCACTAAACATATTTTGCATTTAGAAGATCAATCAGGCCTGATCATTTGCATTAGACAAGGAACATATACACACACTTCTTGCATATGTTCATACAGCATTAGAAATTTCTTAAGGACAATGAATGTCTGTGATTGATGATTGAGTAGATGGGTGATGGATGGTAGGACACATTCTTCTTAACTTGAAGATTTCGGGGACGAAATCCTTTAAGGAGGGGAGAATGTAACACCCCATATTTTTTTAATATAATAAAAAATGAAATAAAATATATAAAAATATGCTTATGATGGGTAAATAATGGTGATGCATAAGAAGAATTAATTAATACATGGAAGAGAAGAAAAATTAGTTCGATAACGACGTATGTAACGGAAAAGATAGTAAAATAAGGATAACTAATTCAAGAATCAGGAATTAGGTAAAATGGACATCACCATTGTGTTCCTCTCGGAAAAATAACCGAAATAGAGTCCGAGTTTTCGAAAATTGGAGTCCGTATGACCAAGATATGGCCAAAACAAGATTTCAGCAGACTGACCCAGGTCGACCATAGTGTCGACACTATAGTCGACCTGCCCCCCCCCCCCCCTCCAGGTCGACTGTAGTGTCGACCCCCCCTGTACAGGTCGACCTGGTCGGCCTGGGGTGGTCCATAACCCATTTTTGAGGCCCGGGACGAGTTTTGATGGTCCGGATGGGTTTTAGGGTTAATTCGATGGCTGAAATGAAGTGCTACACCTATAAAAGAACACCCAGGCCTAGCCTAACTCACACAAATTCATATGACACCTAAATGCTGCCGAAATCTCTCTTGAGCGATGGTCGGCGTCTCCAAATTAAAGCTTAAGCGTTCAAACCCAAATCAAATCAAAGATAAATGCTTCTACAACAAATTCAAGGGGATAAATCAATGACACTGCAACTTTCTAAGACAAATTCACTTCTTAATTCATTAGCCGTTCTCTGTAAGTTCTAGTTATTTTCAGATTTAAATATTTAATTATAATATGGCGATGAAATAAAGTGAAATTGATGTAAGTTTAGCTATATTTGCGGAATGTGAATTAAGATTAAAATCATGTTTTGCGGTCAAATGAAAATAGTACGATGCTTATTATGTTTGGTTATGTTGTATAATATTATGCCAGTGATTTGATTCTATTATCATGTTTGATTGGGAATTATTGAGTACAATGTTTGTCATGTTGTATAATATGCCAGTGATTTGATTCTATTATCATGTTTAATTGGGAATTATTGATAAGTTTATTATGCAAGTTTATGTTGTAGATTCATCCGACAAATGGTCAAATCTACATGTTTATGTATAAGAAAAACCTATGCCACACTTATCATATATTTGTGATTGGCTTGTGAGTATGTTAATTTAATCTTTGTTTCCAAGTAACGCATGTGTATGTTGATTTGCCTATGTTGCAAATTAACATATGTATATTGATTAGTTCATATTGCTAATTCTCATGTATGTATGTTAATATGGCCCATGTTAAAAATACACATATATGTTGAATTAGCTTATAATTGCGAGTTCACACTTACGACACTATAATGTTCATAATGGTTATTTTGCAAGTTCACCCCTGAAATGTTCTTGATGTCATTTTGCAAGTTCACCCCTGTAATGTTCATGATGTCATTTTGCATGTTCACCCCTGTAATGTTCATGATGTCATTTTGCAAGTTCACCCCATTATGTTCACATTAATTATGCCATCAGTGTCAAAATTATACCTTTGTCATGTTTATGGTTGTGAATTTGTGTACATTAAATTAGGCTAAGTTTTTAGCCTAAACTTTATACTCAAAAATCATACGAACATAAATTAGGCTAAGATAATTAACCTAATATTAGACGGGGTAACGGTGGGTTAAAATGATTAATTATAGGAAAACTTGCCATAAATTGGTCATTTATCACATAAGTGATTTATGGCATAAAATGGTATTAATTATATACCTAATTTAATGAGATTGATTGGAAACAAATTGGGCAGTAATATGAATTTGAATAATTTACATAATTAGTGTAAATTGGAAAATACGAATATTCTTAGCACGAGGTTGGATTGAGTTGTGATGTAAACCTGCCCGGACCCGCCCGGCTGTCCAGTAATCACAGCAATACCTATCCAATGTGGGAGGCTAAGCATTAGGCCCAATAAAGACCCGAGGTTAGACTGAGTTGTGGCGTAAGACTGCCCGGACCCGACCGGCACACCGACAACCACAACAATATCTGTCTAATGTGAGAGGTTGGTGCCCTAATAAGACAACTAGAGATGAGCTAGGGTTGGTAGGGTTAAGTTAACTAGAACACTTAACCAATTTCAACATGTTAACTAAATTGGCGGGTAGGGTTAGGATAATCTGGACACTTAACCAATTTTATATGTTGAATACGGGAGTAGGTAAGGTTAAGCAAATGTTTAACTATTATAACATGATTAAACTGGACTAGAGAGTGAGGTTAAGTTAATGAGAACACTTAACTAATACAATGGGTTAACTAGACAAGTGGTTGCGGTTAAGTAGTAACACTCAACCAACATAACAGGACAAGCGGGTGGGTTAAGTTAACTTGAATAAGTTGATAACACTTAACCATTATAATATGACTAGTGGATGGGGTTAAGTTAACATGCACTTAACCAATCTGATGTGATGCGTAGTAGGGTTAAGTAACACATGGGGTTAAGTTAACAAGAAAATTCTTAACCAATGTAACCAGATAGACGAACGGGGTTAAATTAATAAACCACACTTAACCAATCAAACATAATAAGCGAGAAAGGTTAAGTTATCTAAGGTAAACACTTAACCATGGTAACATAACGAGTAGAAGGGTTAAGTACATATCGGGTTGGTGGGTAATATTAGTAAATATAGGCCCACATACACTTAACCATTTAATACACATGCTTGAATCAGTAGCGGGGTTAAGTACACATCAGGGTTGGTGGGTAATATCAGAGAGTATAGGCCCACAGACTTAACCATTAGAAAAACCTAGTAACGGGGACCCATTTCAGCAGTAACCCACATTAGGTATCAACGGAACCCTGAGCTAGGCAGGGTGGGGCACGATTACTGGGCTGATTATATGAGGTCAAATTAGCGGCGGTTGGTGCAGCAGTGCAGGTTCTAACGGAGTGCGGGCGTGCACACACTTCGGTGCAGAAAATTTAGCCCCTGGGCATCAGTAGGTATAAAGCTGTGCATCTTGATTGTGTCAGGGTTGCCACCATGGGACTTGATACACCCCATGGTGGGACCAGCACAGGTATCTACAAGTAGGGGGCCGCGTGACACATACGAGAACTAGGTCAAGTAGGGAGCCGATCGATAAGGTAGTAAGGGTGCATCGAATATATACATGGCCATTGGGGTGATCGAGGTGGAATCCTCAAAATCGATGTACACCTGAAGGCTACCATAATTGCGGGGATTGGGATCACGTTGTAATTATTATATAACACGGGCTACCAGTTGGGACACTAATAGGGGGTACGGATCCTTGTTACACAGGATAATAGTTGGGATACTAGTAGGAGTACAGATCATTCCATGTAAGACACTTATGAGGATGCTAGTTAGGTGGTGCAGAGCAAATAGATATCGTTTTAATGGTAAAGCTTAGAAACCTTGCGATGTTACTCTTGATAGAAACCATGCGGTGGGATACTTGATAGGAATTATGGGATGTTATACTTGTTTCATCGTGCCCGAAGTTTATCTTGTTACCTTAGTTTGTCTTGTTATCATAGTTTATCTTGTTATCTTAGTTTATCTTGCCTACCTTGTCATCATGCTTATGTTTACTTTCAGTTTATTCATGCCATGTTATCTTTACTCATTTTTATGCTGAAAGTCACTAGGACTTACTCAGTCTTTATGACTGACCCATTTTGTTTCGCCGCTTTTTCTTCCGTTTCCCCCCCCCCCCTAGGTTCATAGGGTGGGAATACGGCTTAGTTCGGATCTTACCAAGCTCCAAGGCTCTTTCATGTATGGCTTGGATTTCTCTTGGCTATGGCTTGCTTTGCTTTATTGGGGGAATACTGCAGTTTGTTTTTATGCTTCTTTGTTTTTGAGCAAGACAGATATTTTAACTATGAAATTGGGTATTGGAAGTTGATGGGCTTTTCTTGTAAACATAGGCTTTTCTTGTAAACATTTATATTTAATAAATGATTTGAAGTACTTCCACTTTATTTTCCGCTGTTTTATATATGTCTGTCTTGTAATATTTCTGTTCCAGTACCCATATTACTCCATTGAAGTTAAGGCATTCCCTTTGTTAGTGACCTTAACAGATATGGGGTGTTACACCATTATAAGACTCAAGTCCCATCATACAATGCAACGCAAGCCGGAGGATAGAGTTTTACCTTATAATGGCCAAATATGCTTAATACGTGTAAAGCAAAATCATTTGATATTATTACTAGTGCATATATGTTTCAAAAAAGAATAGCATCATAAATATCAATCATAGGCGACATGAGCGTCCCATGCCACTATGTCACCATACATAAGTTACAATTGAATCCGTTATCTCGTATTGGGAATTGGATTTCTATCATGAGTCGAGGCAAGGGGCAAGCTCCTCTCCGCTTCGAGACATTCTAGCAAATGCCTCAGGACTACACACTCTGGGTAACCCCTGGATGCTTTAGGGCCGGTCCACACTTACGTTATTGGATTAGTATTCCTGAACACACGTTTCCCGGTCCTTACAGACCTAAAATCGAGGCGCTTCGCATTCCAACAACCACATAGGTGAAAAGTAGATATAAATGTCAGGGCTGGTAGGTCACTGACACCGCCATACCTAGAAAGAAACGTCGTGCTCTCCCTGTAGTCCTTATCCCTTTTTTAACTCATACCGAGGTGTGAGGCTCGCGAATCCACGCTATACACAAAGCCAGGCCACGTAGGTCGTGCTTTGATCATCAAACACAAGACTTTGCTTTGCAACAGAAGCCTTGATCACCGCATCTTGGCATGCCACATAGGCAATCCACTCCATACGACTGATTTCTATCGATATATAACCTCTGAGCTCGTACGTCTCAGAGAAGGGCGTTAAGCAAAAGAATAAATTCTCCGCCACCAAACAGATATATATTTAACAGAGATCAATCTGTATAGAACAAAATCCAATGTCAGACACAAAGTCCATTTACAAGTCCGTTCTGGGGCTGAACGAAACCGGAGGCGTCAATTCCTCGTATATCCGTACAATCAACACATACGTTCAGACGGCTACTACTTCTGTTCCTTCACGGTAGCTACTCCAATCAGGAACCTCAGCAGCGCCCATCCAACCGATACGAAGATCATCGGTCTTGAATCATCTTTGTATTTTCTAGTTCGAATCGTTCGATCAATTATTTGAAATGAGGGTTAGCTTGGCCTTTTCAAATAATTCACGTAATTAGAATTCAAATCAATTCTTTCCATGGTTATATTATTCGGCATTCATATTCCAGTTCTTTAGTATAATTTTCGTGTCAAACACATACAACCATCAAATATCAAGTAGATCAAGACAAACTGGTTTATTTCCAATCTATGTTGCTTATAATATTTTATAACGATTTTTTTCCATTTTTATTTATTTAAAAATGGCCAAATTTAATTAAACGACAATTCAGGTCGTGCCGTGGCACTGGCGCTGTTTTTCCCCTAATTTGTTTTACACATATCGGAAAATCTAACTGTTGGATTTCTACAAAGTCTATACCACTGGGAAGATATTCCCAAAGCGAACCCAACGGCTCCAATTTCGTGAAAATCCGACGGTCGGATCTTCCACACTAGTTGTTTGAAGTTACGGTTTCAAAATTCGTACTGCAGCGTTGTTATTCGATTTAATTTAATTATATTTATATTTATATATAAATATAAACGATTCTGGCGCTGTTTTTCTTCAAATTTGAATTAAACATTCCAGACAATCCAACCGTTTGATTTTTACAAAGTTGGTGCCGTTGGAAAGATATTTCCAAGGCGAACCCAGCGGTTGCGGTTTCGGGAAAATCCGATGGTCGGATTTCTCGTACTAATCGATTCAAATTACGATTCCAAAACACGAACTGCACGGCTTCGATTCCTTTCAATTCTATTTATATATATATATATATATATATACATATATATATATATAGTTCATTCTTTTATTTCAAATATAGTTCATTCATTTATTTCAACATCGTTTTCACTTCAAATATTTCACTAACGCCATAATATTTCGAAAAATTTCGCCATAACCTCCTTTGTACGGGAAGGGGTTTGGAAATTTATTGGGCCGTGTAAGGTACCCAGTAAATCCTATAAAGCATCCACATATTTATAGTGATATATTCTGGTGTTTACAGGGGAGCGTGTATAGATAATAACTCCAGAGAATAAATTCTCGTCACCCTGTCAAGCCTGAGGGAGCGTGTATTTTTAATTACTCCAGAGGATAAATCCTCGTCACCTCGTCCCGTGTGGGAATAAATAGTCCATGTGCCGTATCTAATGACTAGAGAGACGTGATTATTGTCAACTCCAGACCCATGTGGGGTTTTTATTAATCTGGCAATTTATCGTTATATTTTATATAGTCCATATCAGTCATCAGTTCAACCTGTAGTATATAATCATCGCCATACCAGCCTCTCGCTCATATGGTAAATCTTCAACCTCGTCACACAAGCTCCAAATGCTTATGTGGAATATGATGAAGTATGCATATCGTCAAGGAGTATGCCATGTAGTGTAGTTCAAAACTAATTGTTACTATCCTATGGCGATGTTTATTATTTCACACAGAATAACCAACACTCCGCATCCAATGGCATTCACAGGAGTTGATATAAAAATAAAATTGCGCAGCCAACTCATCAAGGCTTACCTATTTGTCAGGCATGCAAATAATTTCTTTACTCTACAGCTAGTCCATTTTTCCTGTTCGACACATGTATATATATGCAGAACAAAGCTAATAATAATATTTCTAGCGAACTAATATTTATTTCAACACGTGTGTATTTTTATCAAAGCGTATACATTATAAAAGAAATATTTTTATCATCAAAAATATTTATTCAACACGTGAATGTTTTTAACACCTCATATTCACAATAAAAATGTAGTTTTTAATTGTCTATTCATTTTATTTTAAAATACGATAACATTCAACACATGAATTTCAATTCAACGAATGAATTTCAATTCAACACATGAATATTCTCTATAGTTTGTATATATATATAAATGTGATTTTTATCGCTAAAGTTATTTGTTTAAAATTCGAATAACATTCAACACATGAATTTCAACTCAACGAATGAATTTCAATTCAACACATGAATATTCTCAATAGTTTGTATATATATAAAAATGTGATTTTTATCGTTAAATCTATTTGTTTAAAATTCGAATAACATTCAACACATGAATTTCGATTCAACGAATGAATTTCAATTCAACACATGAATATTCTCTATAGTTTGTATATATATAAAAATGTGATTTTTATCGCTAAAGCTATTTGTTTAAAATTCGAATAACGTTCAACACATGAATTTCGATTCAACGAATGAATTTCAATTCAACACATGAATATTGGTTTCAACATATGTAATTAATTTCAACAAATGGAAATTATTCTAACACATGAATATTTCAGAAAATTTCGGCAGCATAACGGCAGGGTAGTTAAAACCGGGACCGTCCCTAGTACGGCTCCTCGCCCCACCTTCAAACCTCGCGGTTTTTGACAATGGGGATCATGCATCTAGTTCGCACGCAGGCGGCATGTTTTATTTTCATTTCCACAATCCTATTCTAATTTGTTTCAACCACAAGAGGGTATTTTTCAACCACAAAGGTATTTTTTAACCACAAAATCAACCACAAACAATTATTTCCAACCATTCGTCATACCATATAATATCACGCCAATCACAAGCAATAAATATCGTCCATGGTCTGTGGACGAGGGGAGTATATATATATATATTATTTCTATAATTCACTTGCATTTCATCACTATTCAAAGCATATATGTTTCAAACAACGCTTGTATAATTTATACATCACTAATATAACTTATCCAACACATGTACATGATGTACACAATGAGTATATAATTTACACTTCGCTTATATAATTTATACAACACGATTCCATTCACACAATTTAATTTAGATTCCTCACATTGGTTTTTGAAGTGCTAAAAATCGTATGAAGATCAGAAAAATCCGCGGCTTCTGCTAGATGGTAGAGAGCCTCCCTGCGGTCCCGATGTTTCCTGTTTCATCGAATTTCGTTAACACACTAAAAAGATGTGATTTTTCAAAGTTTTGCAACACTTAAAAGTGTTATTTTCAATTCAGAAATTTAAAGCAGATAACTTTTCAAACCTTCAAAACTAGGTCTTTAATTTTCGATCAATCCGTGCTGTTTCGTCTCGATTGGATGCTGCGACGTCGAAGAGCTTCGAACAGGCTTCCCAGCGCCTGTGGTGGCAGCAAACTCGGCGGCTTCAGTGATGATCGGCGGCGCTCCAAAGGTGAAGACTTCCTGGGTGAAATTCGACGCGAATACGGGATGGTTTCAGACGAGGCTAGGGTTGATTGAAAGAGGGGAGGAAGGCGATCGGAAAAGCCAACTAGAGGCGGTGGCGAAATCGCCTGTTGCGGCGGCGATGAGGCTTGGAAGTTTTGAACGGTTGCGTCGTTCGTTTCAGAGAGGTTTGACCGACTTTTCAAATGAGAGAGAAAATGAAGATATTTTCTATTATATTTAATTTTTAAATTCCTATAATATCCTTTCTAGCCAACGTACACCAATTTCAACCCAACGACTGTAGCCCCTAGCTAAATACCCCCATTCCGGACATAATGAGATATGTTTCATTGGCCAATCGACTGTTACAGTCAGTTATTTTTCAAATTAAAGTATAAAACATTTAATATTCAATTTGAACGTACATTTCAATTTGCCAGGGCCACAAACTGAATCGAAAATTTCCAGAAAAATAAATCTAGCTTTGTTTTGACGATACGGTCCCAACAAAACCAGTTTCGTCGAATTTTGAGATCGTATGCAAAATGTCCATTTTCAGGTCGACCCATTTTAACAGAAATTGACCAATCACATTTTCTTTTGCCCCGCTCACATACAAGCTTCAAAAATTATGAAATTTGAAACCTAGCAATAGTTTGACATCCCGGATACAACAAAAGTGGTTTCGTCGAATTCCGAGGTCGTATGCAAAATATCTATTTTCAAGGGCTATATATTCTATATAGCAACCTCTCTGAAAATTCATTTGGCCATAACTTTTGATTCCTGCTATGAAACTTCGATTTTTCAGATTCGTTAGAAAGGTATTCATAAACAGATTTAAATATTTTTGGTTTCGCTAAAATCTGTTATATTTTCCACCCGGTACAGTCAGACAATGTTTGTATTCAAATTTTCAAACTGCCTCACTATCTCCTATCCATTATTTTATTGAAATATGCTATTTCAATTGTTCAAATTCTTTGACACTAACCAATTTTAAAAAATTTAAATTGGTTCACATTTTCCGGGTTATTACAACAGACACAGAATCAAACACAAATATAGAAATAAACAAAAGTAAAATGCATAAAAGGGAAGAACACATCGGATTTTATACTGGTTCGGATTACTCCTACGTCCAGTCCCACACAATGCTAGGTTGCACAGAGTTTTATTATTATATCAATATCCAAGTACAACACCCTTGATTTCACGACCACAAGGTTAGCACCGATTCTAAACACCCATGATCAAGTATATTCCCCCTTGATTTCCCGGCTACCAGGTTAACACTGTTTCCTTCCTTGATTTCATGGCTAGGAACACACTGTTTCCAAAACTATCCCAAATGTTACAACAGCTTTATAACTCTTCAATAGCAATTCGATTCAGAGAGTAATGAGTAGAGAGTGAGAAGAGAAGAAGTTTTATATAAATAGACTTGAAATCGGTAAAGTATAAGTGTAGAAATCATAAAATATGATATATTAATGGTGTAATGAAAGGAGATGAAGATGGAGAAGAAGAATGATGAAAAAAATTCGAAATCAGCCCCTATCTATAAGATTTGAAAGGTTGCAACGCTTCTGGAATGTTACATATAGTGAAAAGACACTTCCTTCCAAAATTAAAAATGTGACAGTTATATGTCAACGTAGCTAACTATGTATGTCGAGATAAGCCTTATACAATTAGAAATTTGAATGATTTTAAAGTGTTTTACTATATATATAATTCTGGAAATTCTTGATTTAAAACATAGTGATATAAATAAGTATTATAAAGTAGGAAATCATATGAATTATAAATATAAATTGTATAATCATATTTATAAAATTATAAAGTTTAAAACTATATAAATATAAAAGTATATAACTATATATAAATATATATATAAACTTATAATTGTTAAAATCTCAAGTTTAAAATCAAAGGTTAGATAGAAAAACTTAATTAGAATAAAATTTGAAAATAGAATTTTAATTTTGAAAATTTGAATTTGAATTTGAACCTGCAGTGCTATTAAGACTCTTGCATAAACTAGATTCTATTACTGTATTTATTTTGAACTCTTGAAATCATGATTACTCATGAGTCTTGAATCTTCTCTGAATTCTGAATCTCTAAAACTCTAAAACTGTACAGTCTTCAGTATTAATTCCTGTATGTAAATCCTACATATATGTGTATATGTACATATATGTGTATATGTATGTGTGTATATATATATATATTCTAGATAAAGATGTTAGTATATATTTTGTAATCAATTAATATTGAAATAAGGTTGTTGTCATCAAAACTTCATTCTCTAACAATCTCCACCTTTTTGATGATGACAACTTTAGTTTATAAAATAGTATACCTGTACATACCTATTGATGTTGATGCTTCAAATACTCCACCTATCTATATGAATCCTACATATTGTACTTAAACTAAGTCTATATTTTATGATTTCTCCCCCTTTGGCATTATCAAAAAGAAATTCTAAAAATACTTCCCTAAATTCTATATCTATCTAAACTATATTATACTAAGATATATAAGTGTATAACTTGTATATGACTCCCCCTAAATTCTTGCTTATATAAAAAAGTAATAGAATACTTATGGTAGACAAAACAAACATTATATTAAACATCGTTTTTACAAGCGATAAATTACATGAATTACTACAAACGTAAAACATCGAATACACGCAAAAGAAACGAAAAATAAAACATAAATTCTAATTATTTTTTACGATAAGAGACTTATGTTTTGGACAATTTGTGTAATGGAGAAAAAAATCCCCTTTTCGTTCAATCACATTTCCATTTTGATTGAACAAGACTTCACCCATGCAAACGAATTGATCATCTTCATCCGTGACTTTTTGTTGTATTTCCTCATGTTCATATTCTTCCATCATTTCTTCCTCCTCTTCTTCTCGTTCCTCTTATTCTTCCTCCATTTCTTGATTATCATCCTCGATGATTGTAACGACCTGTATTTTACAGTATTATAATTAATCTAATTAATTATATAAATAGTAATTCGGAGAATTAAATTATCGTTAAATTAAAATATATGGATTATTTAATTGATATAAATAATAGAATAATGTATTTAATTCAGAAATAATCAAAAATAGTGGAATTCACAATATAGTGTGAATTGGATTATTTAAAATATATAATTCAGTTAGAGTTGAATTATATTGACGAATATATTATATAAACGACAATTGAACGTATAATTATATTATAATAAAAATCGAGCTCAAAATGGCGCGGTAGTTCGCTATTTGGCGATTCGAACATCAACTGAATATACAGGGTCCGTTTTAAATCGGATTTCTGTGAAACAAGAAACGTACGGAGCTGGCGAAGTATATTTTTCTAGTGGAAGAGAAAAATCGGGATTTCATTGTGTAGATTTTGTTTTATATCCAAATCAAATTTTAGAAAAGTCGTTATGGAATTCCTTTATAATTTATAATGATATATATAAGGAATTTCAATATAAATTTGAATATCGATTCAACCGGGATTTGAATATCGAGTTTTAAATCCCAGTAGAGCTGTATGATATTCTATTGTGAATATGTACGATAATATTTATTAACAAATATTAAATTTAATTATTTTTAAATATATTTATATATTTAAAAGGGTTTATTTAGAGCTTTAAAAATAGCCAGTTTTACAAATGACCTCAGAATTCGACGAAGCTAATTTTGTTGGATCCGCAATATTAAATTATTGCTTGATTTCAATTTCCGTGATTTTTGAAGCCATGCGGCCGTACGGGATTTTAATGTGAAAAATAGTCGATAATTTTACCTTTAAAAATAAGCTGTGGGAGCAAACGGAGTCAGAATTTAACGAAACCAGTTTCGTTGGGTCCGTAGTGTCGAACTGTAGCTGCCTGTCCATTTTCGTGATTTTTGGGTATTGTATGTGATAACAAGAATTTTTAAACACAAATGAAAACGGCGATAGCTCAAATATAAATTAAATAATCGAATAAAAAAAGTTATATGCATCATATAAATAGTCAACACTCACATCTAACCCTAATATACTTTCTCTTCGGTCATAATGCGCAACCACCACCGAAACTAATTCATACAGTGAAAATGCCAATTCAAAAATCAAAACAAATTCTATAAATCCAATTGTTTGTATATTCGAACTCCTCTCAACCTGTACTTCGATATGATATGGATCTTATTTGGTTCGACATCAGTTTTTGGGTGTGCGAAAATATGGCGTGAGGCACTTGGAGAAGAGGGGTTTGGCATAGTTTTGGGATTTCCTATACCAACAAGTGTCGCTCGTGTCACGGTGAGGAACAGAAGCAGCTCAGCATCAGGTTTCAGGGTTCGGTGCGAGCTTGAAGTAAATGATATGGGGTGGAAGGGTTGGAAAAGAGATGCTTGTTGGTGGGGTTGTGATGTGATTCGGTGGTATCTAGAAGGATAAAGGGGAGATCGAAAGTTGGAAATGGCGTTGAAGTGTTTCCTGGAGCATTTTGGGAAGAAGGTTGGTAGTGGATCGGGTATTGGCAAGGTAGGGACGATCCAATGTGGGAATGTGCTGTGTTTGGTAAAGGTGAAGCCCAATAATAAAAAATTTCAAGTATTAGTTTAAAATTTACAATGTAAATATTTGTAAATTCAATAACTGGCTCATAGGTGATCAGAATTGGTCAAAACAAGGTCCGAAGGGATCGTATGGACGAGCACTACACGCTGGAATTGACTAGGAGTGAATCGAAGCTCGTTACAATTTATAGCAAAATAAATTGTCGGTCTGAATCAACCGATGGTTATCGTTATTAATGATGATCGTCCAATGTGAGTAAAACTCACCAATTCTGAACAGTTATATTTTTATAACGCATTCTTAGAACTGATAATTTTCTGTTGATTGCTGTGTGTTAACTGTTTGGTTGAATTGCTTATGTGTTGGTTGAAATTATAGATAACGTTATATATATACATATATAAATCGTTAATCTAATATCGATTCTGTTTAGCAGAATATTTCATAGTGAAATATTATCGATGTTAATTATATTTTTTAACATTTGTGATGCAAGGAAATAGGTCGGAGGAATCCAACTGGATTCCTCAACATTTATTTTACTGTTTTTCATATATTGTAATATATGATAAGATATACAATCTGTTGATGATTATGTGTGTTTGGATGATTTCGATCACCATTGTTTGGTATTTTAAATACCGTAAAAAATACGGGGATGTAAAAAGGGGATTTTCAAAGTACATTTTGAAAATAAATTAGTTATATAAAATCAATGGATTTTATATATAAAAAGGAAAAGGATTTTATAAAAGGAAATAATTATAAAATCAAAGAGTTAAAAAGGATATTAAAGGAAAATATTTGTAAACCAAATATAAAGGAAATTATTTGTAAAACAAATATAAAAGGAAAATATTTGTAAATAAAATAGAAAGAGATATAATTGTAAAACATTTACAAATAGAATAGAAAAAGGAATATTTGTAAAAAAATTACAAATAGAAATAAAAAGGAAAACATTTGTAAAACATTTACAAATGGAATTGGAAAGAAAATATTTGTAAAACATTTACAAATAGAATTTAAAGGGAAATATTTGTAAAACATTTACTAATAGAGAAAATGGAATTATTTATTTATAGAATAAATAAATTTTTAATAGGAATATTTATATGAGAAAATAAATAGAATTAAATCAAAGGAATATTTATTTGAGAAAATAAATAGAATTAAATCAAAGGAATATTTATTTGGGAAAATAAATAGAATTAAATCAAAGGAATATTTAGAAAATGAATAGAAAATGGAAATATGTTTTTAACAGATAAATGGAAAAGATTTATTTAAAGTGGAATTAAATAGAAATTTGTTTTAACAGATGAACGGGGAAGATTAATTTATAAACAATATTTTATAAATTAAGTAAAATATTTATCATTGGATAAATGGAATATATAAGTCAGGACTTATATAGAGAAGTAAGAATCGATTTCAACATCGATATTTGAAACTGATTATGGACGTAAAGTTAACCAAAGGAGTTAATCAAAATGTGTTAATCAAAATGAGTTAGAGGAGTTAATCAAAATGTGTTAATCAAAATGAGTTAGAGGAGTTAACCGATTAGAGTTAGAATTAATCGATTAGAGTTAGAATTACTCGATTAGAGTTAGAGTTAATTGACTAGAGTTAATTAAATAAAATTAATCACTTAGAGTTAACCAGTTAGAGTTAATCACTTAGAGTTAACCAGTTAGAGTTAATTAAATAGAGTTAACCAGTTAGAGTTAACCAATCAGAGTTAACCAGTTAGTGTTAACCAGTTAGAGTTAATCAGTTAGAATTAATCAGTTAGAGTTAACCAGTTAGGGTTAATCAATCAAAGATAATCAAATTAAGTTAATCGATTAGAGTTAAGAAAAAGGAGATAATCGAATCGAGTTAAGAAAATTGAGTTAAGATAATCGAATTAAGATTATCGGGTTAAGATTATCGAGCTAAGTAATCGAGTTAAGATTATCGAGTTAAGATAATTGAGTTATAGTTTATTCGAAGTAGAGTTATCGAATATCACTTATTCGAAGTAGAGTTATCGAATATCACTTATTCGAAGTAGAGTTATTTAATATAGCTTATTCGAGAAGAGTTATCGAATATAAATTATTCGAAAGGAGTTAAATCGAATATAGCTTATTTGAGAAGAGTAATCGAATATAGTTTATTCGAAAGGAGTTAAATTGAATATAGCTTATTTGAGAAGAGTAATCGAATATAAATTATTCGAAAGGAGTTTATCGAATATAGTTATTCGAAGAAAGGAGTTATCGAGTATAGTTATTCGAAGTGCGATAATCGAATATAAGTTATTCGAAGGGAGTTAATCGAATATTAGTTATTGGAAGGAGTTAATCGAATAAAGATTACTCGAAATAGAATTATACGTCGAATTCGATCATATCAGATTCGGGAAAAGTATTATTTACTTTTCGGGGTTTAAATGAAGATTTATTTATTTATAAATAAATTAGAGTATGTTAATTATTCAAAGTAAGAAATAAAAAGTTAGATGTTAAGTTAGATATTTCAGAAGTAGGGTTTATAACGTTAGCGTTATAATCAATGTTTTCAATAAAGAAGTGGAGTCGTAAATAGAAATCCGAGAGTTACATAAGGAAGTTTGTTAAAGATTTAAAAAGATAAACTTTGACTATTCCGAAGTTAAAACGTTATTCAGTTAAGGTCTGAGAGGTAATTATACCCCCAACTTGATTGATTTCCTTCTTAACTAAGGAATGGTAAGGTTTGATAGTGAAGGATGGTTACGAGAATTTAGTTAATGAGGGAAATGGGTTGAGCTGGCATGGCGATGTTTGATTTAAACATCGGTTTAAACCAAGTGAAGGAGTTTTGGAAATGTTTTCCAAATAAGAATCAGAAATGTTTCTAATTATAGAAAATAAGAATTTAGAATATATGGAAATGGAAAATAAATAAATTAAAGAACTAAAGATAATAAATGTTAAATGTTAAATGATGGTTGATCGATATAATTTCCATCTGAAAATAATATCGTTGTTTGCACACCTGTGTTTCTTTGATAGTTAACTCACCGACTATCGAACTTTTTGACTATTTTAACATTGTTAATATGGAGAGACCGGTTGGATTATTATCCGAAGAGCTACTCTATATTGGCATAAGCGTTGCGAATCATATATGCAAAAGATAATTGAAGACGGAGTAAAGTGCAAGGGTTGTTGTATAAATCTTAGGTAAAGATTGCCTAAGTTGGATGTGCTGAATAGTGCCTTCGATTTGTCCAGTCCCAGGACAACTTGTATGGAAGAAGGTCTGACAAAGTATATCTAATAGATCGCGTAAGTTTATCTATTCAAACGTATTCACATTTGGTGGCAGAGGAATTCATTTCTCTTAGCTGTATACCCGTGTTATTTTTGAATAAATCAATTTGTGATTTTAAAGGGTATGACGATGCGACATTCTAAGTGAATGAAGATGTGGCATGTAAAAGATAAGCGTAGCCTCTAGCCTCACAACTGGGAAATGACAAAAATCGGGCAGGCAGCATGGCTATGTAGGTCGCACCTATTAGGGTGTATAATCACCTGATCTAGAGTTTCATTTACTTCTAAAAATATATTTTCGATGCTGTCCCATTCGGGAAACAATTGCTGATCCCAACCATTGGTGATATACATTCGATACACTCAAGTGAAATAAGTGGTCGGTCATGTGTGGCCGGGTTGCAAGATGTTCTTGTTGAACCCAACGTATTCCTCTCTAGAGGTACACTAGCGAAAGGTGGTTCGATACCTTGTCATAGTTGGAAATCCATTACCCAATACGTGCTTGCGGTTTTGATTGTATACTATATATGTAGAATGTGAGATGAAAGCGTTTCTGCTAGATGATTATTATATTGTGGTTGATAGACACTATTATAATATCAATGAGTTTTGATATAAAGTTTGTTTTGGATTCTCATAAGTTATACGGCGTGGTCTTATGAGATATCATTTAATGGCTCAAACTATTTTAAACTTTTTTACTCATACCAGTCCCATGACTGACATGGAGTTTATTTTGTTTTGTTTTCCCTAAACTCTTGGGTGCCCAATTTTATACGGGCAATCAAGTAGTCGGGATTTACAGATACTTGAAGAGCTGGAGCAGGAGGCTTCAAGATCATATAACTATTGTTTATTTCCGTTGTGTTGTAAGTGCTGTACTTTGGAAATGAGATGTATATTCAAGTACAAATTTATATTTCAAAGTTATGATATAAGTTATATGTTATTCGTTACGTTGTGAGGTTCGTGTTACTCTGATGTTGTGTTCTTCTTCTTCTTCTTCTATTCTAAGTTTCTATCTTATCTATTCTCACCCTCTATTTTCTTTCTATTAGTTTTCTGGTTTCTAGTACAATTGGGGTTGGACTTGTGTTATTTGGTCAGCTCAAATTGGATCGGAATTTTGGGACACTACAGTGGTATCAGAGCAAAGGTTAAGCATTACCTTGGCTTTGTGGCGTAACTCAGTAGAGATGGGGTTAGCAATACCCTAGATTGAGTTAAGTGTATATATACGAGTGAACATATTTGTTATTCAATATAAAATGGTTTTATACTGTGGAGATTTATTGGTTGAGTTGTTTATGGGTTCTGGTCGATCAGTTTGATCCACTGTATTGGTAGGGGTTTATAAACACTCGAATACGATGGGTCGACACGATATGTTTGAAAAGAGGGTAAATGAGATAATTTTTCCCAAATTATATTTTGATATAAAGGAATTATATTGAAATGATTATAATATATTGGATATATTTGTTGTTATTATAATCGAGTAAGATTATAATTGAACGGTTATGTAAATAACCAATCAGAATTCACATAAGTGTAATATATGAAATAAGATGAAGTAAATCTGAATTTAGAATCAGAATTGGAATGAAAAGTTGGAAAAGTGTTTGTAAATGGAATTGAATTGAATATACGAGAAATTTAAAATTCTGGGAGATTTTAAATTGGTTACAAGCATTGAAAAGGATATTTTGAAATGAATTTCAAAATGGAAGTGTTTAAATATGGTTTTGAAATTGTTATAGTATTGAACTCACTTTGATAGCTGGGAAATAAGTCTGATGATGCTGGCCACATCCTCAGTGTTCATTTTCGAATTCTAAAGTGACGGATTACTACCAGAGATATTGTTTTTGAATTGATTTGAGAAAAGCAAGTTGTTTTGAAACCTAAAAAGGAAAGTTCGATTTTTGATATGGTAAAACTGTTTAAAATTCCCAGGGAAAGATTGTTGAATTAAAACCAAATTGAATTGAAAGTTGGAAAAGCAATTGGAATTGAATTGAAAAAAAATTAAGTGGAAATTGAATTGGGTTAGAATGATATCGAGAAAATTGGATTTGTGGCATAGGAATCCGAAATGGTATTGGATTGATGAGCTAAGAATTTAAAAATCGAGAATGGAACTTTGATTTGAGATTGAATTCGACTTAGGTATAAGCGAATGGTTGGATTTTTGGATAAAAACAGATTGGAGTCTGACTGGGATAACATTGGTATATACTGAGTTGATAGCATATAGAAGGGATATATTGATATACCCGACAAAAAGGTATCGGTTTATATTTCATACGGTTATGAGATTTATGAGCCAAATTGGCAAGCCGTTTGGCTGTTTGATTTTCTTTTGGGTTGGAGATGGCCCAGAGAGGCGAGTTGTACCGATTACCCAGTACAAAGGAGGTGCTGGCAAAAAAATTCAGAAATTTCGGGTTTAGAAAATTTTTAGAGTTTATGGAAATTTTCGTTAGTAAGAAAAAATTAATATTTTAATTAATTAAATTAGTTCAGTTGAAACTGAAATTTAGAAGTGAAAAAAAAAGTTCTAACCAGTTAATAGGGTTTGTTTTCTACCTTAGCAATTTCGAGGACGAAATTATTTTAAGGGGGGAAGAATGTAACGACCTATATTTTATGGTATTATAATTAATCTATTTAATTATATAAATAGTAATTCAGAGAATTAAATGATCGTTAAATTAAAATATAAGGATTATTTAAATAATATAAATAATAGAATAATATATTTAATTCAGAATAATCAAAAATAGTGGAATTCACAATATAATGTGAATTGGATTATTTAAAATATATAATTCAGTTTAGAGTTGAATTATATTGACGAATATATTATATGTGTGATAGTTGAACGTATAATTATATTATAATTAAAATCGAGCTCGAAATGGCGTGGTAGGTCGCTATTTGGCGATTCGAACTTCAGCTGAATATACAGGGTCCGTTTTAAATCGGATTTCTGTGGAACAAGAAACGTACGGAGCTGGTGAAGTATATTTTTCTAGTAGAAGAGAAAAATCGGGATTTCATTGTGTAGATTTTGATTTATGTCCAAACCAAATTTTAGAAAAGTCGCTATGAAATTCCTTTATAATTTATAACGATATATATAAGGAATTTCAATATAAATTTGAATATCGATTCAACCGGGATTTGAATATCGAGTTGTAAATTCCAGTGGAGCTGGATTATATTCTATTATGAATATATACGGTAATATTTATTTATAAATATTAAATTTAATTATTTTTAAATATATTTATATACTTAAAAGGGTTTATTTAGAGCTTTAAAAATAGCCAGTTTTGCAAACGACCTCAGAATTCGACGAAACTAATTTTGTTGGATCCGCAATATTAAATTATTGCTAGATTTCAATTTCCGTGATTTTTCAAGTCAGTATGCGGCCGTACGGGATTTTAATGTGAAAAATAGTCGATAATTTGATCTTAAAAATAAGCTGTGGGAGCAAACGGAGTCGGAATTTGACGAAACCAGTTTTATTGGGCCCGTAGTGTCAAATTGTAGCTGCCTGTCCATTTTCATGATTTTTTGGGTATTGTATGTGATCACAGGGATTCTTAAACACAAATGAAAACAGAGATAGATCAAATATAAATTAAATAATCGAATAAAAAATATATTATATGCATCCTATAAATAGTCTACACTCACATCTAACCCTAACATATTTTCTCTCCGGTCAAAATGCTCAACCACTACCGAAACTAATTCATACGGTGAAAATCCCAATTCAAAAATCAAAATAAAATCAAAACAAATTCTATAAATCCAAATGTTTGTATATTCGAACTCCTCTCAATCCATACTTCGATCTGATATGGCTCTTTTTTGGTTCGACGTCAGTTTTTAGGTTTGCGAAAATATGGCGTGAGGCTAGTGTTCGATATAGGTTGGATTTGGGAAATCGATTTAAGAAATGGAGTTCATATTTGGATTCGGCGCTTGGAGTAGAAGGGTTTGGAAAAGTTTTGGGATTTCCTGTACCAATAAGTGTCGCTTGTGTCACGGTGAGGAACAGGAGCAGCTCAGCTTCGGGTTTCAGGGTTCGGTGCGAGCCTGAAGTAAATGATATAGGGTGGAAGGGTTGGAAAAGAGAAGCTTGTTGGTGGGGTTATGATGTGATTCGGTGGTATCTAGAAGGAGAAAGGGGAGATCAAAAGTTGGAAAAGGCGTTGAAGTGTTTCCTGGAGCATTTCGGGAAGAAGGTTGGTAGTGGATTGGGTATTGGCAAGGTAGGGACGGGTCAATGTGGGAATGGGCCGTGTTTGGTAAAGGTGTAGCCCAATAATAAATATTTTCAAGTATTAGTTTAAATTTACAATGTAAATATTTGCAAATTCAATAACTGGCTCATACGTAATCAGAATTGGTGAAAACAAGATCTGATGGGATCGTATGGACGAGCACTACATGCTGGAACTGACTAGGAGTGTATCGATGCTCGTTACAATTTATAGCAAAATAAATTGTCGGTCTGAATCAATCAATGGTTATCGCTATTAACGATGATCGTCCAATGTGAGTAAAACTCACCATCTATGAACAGTTATATTTTTATAACGCATTCTTAGAATTGATAATTTTTTGTTGATTGTTGTGTGTTAACTATTTGGTTGAACTGCTTATATGTTGGCTGAAATTATAGATAACGATATATATATATATACATATATATATATATATATAAATCGTTAATCTAATATCGATTCTGTTTAGCAGAATATTTCATAGTGAAATATTATCGATGTTAATTATATTGTTTAACATCTGTGATGCAGGGAAACAGGTCGGAGGAATCCAGCTGGATTCCTCAACATTTATTTTACTATTTTTCATATATTGTAATATATGATGTGATATATAATCTGTTGATGATTATGCGTGTTTGGATGATATCGATCACCGTTGTTTGGTATTTTAAATACCGTAAGAAATACGAGGATGTGAAAAGGGGATTTTCAAAGTATATTTTGAAAATAAATTAGTTATATAAAATCAATGGATTTTATATATAAAAAGGAAATGGATTTTATAAAAGGAAATGATTATAAAATCAAAGAGTTAAAAAGGATATTATAGGAAAAAATTTGTAAAACAAATATAAAGGAAATTATTTGTAAAACAAATATAAAAGGAAAAGGTTTGTAAATAAAATAGAAAGAGAAATAATTATAAAACATTTACAAATATAATAGAAAAAGAAATGTTTGTAAAACAATTACAAATAGAAATAAAAAGGAAAACATTTGTAAAACATTTACAAAAGGAATTGGAAAGAAAATATTTGTAAAACATTTACAAATAGAGAAAATGGAATTATTTATTTATAGAATAAAAAAAGTTTTAATGGGAATATTTATTTGAGAAAATAAACTGAATTAAATCAAAGGAATATTTATTTGAGAAAATAAATAGAATTAAATCAAAGGAATATTTATTTGAGAAAATAAATAGAATTAAATCAAAGGAATATTTATTTGGGAAAATAAATAGAATTAAATCAAAGAAATATTTAGAAAATTAATAGAAAATGGAAATCTGTTTTTAACAGATAAATGGAGAAGATTTATTTAAAGCGGAATTAAATAGAAATATGTTTTAACAGATGAATGGGTAAGATTAATTTATAAACAATATTTTATAAATTAAGTAAAATATTTATCATTGGATAAATGGAATATATAATTCAGAATTTATATAGAGAAGTAAGAATCGATTTCAACATCGATATTTGAAACTGAATATGGATGTAAAGGTAACCAGAGGAGTTAATCAAAATGTATTAATCAAAATGAGTTAGAGGAGTTAATCAAAATTTGTTAATCAAAATGAGTTAGAGGAGTTAATCGATTAGAGTTAGAATTACTCAATTAGAGTTAGAATTAATTGATTAGAGTTAATTAAATAGAGTTAATCACTTAGAGTTAACTAGTTAGAGTTAATCACTTAGAGTTAACAAGTTAGAGTTAATTAAGTAGAGTTAACCAGTTAGAGTTTATCAGTTAGAGTTAAATAGTTAGAGTTAACCAGTGAGGGTTAATCAATCAGAGTTAATAAAATTAAGTTAATCGATTAGAGTTAAGAAAAAGGAGTTAATCGAATCGAGTTAAGAAAATTGAGTTAAGATAATCGAGTTAAGATTATCGAGTTAAGTAATCGAGTTAAGATTATCGAGTTAAGATAATCGAGTTATAGTTTATTCGAAGTAGAGTTATCGAATATCACTTATTCGAAGTAGAATTATCGAGTATCACTTATTCGAAGTAGAATCATCGAATATAGCTTATTCGAGAAGAGTTATCGAATATAAATTATTCGAAAGGAGTGCGATAATCGAATATAAGTTATTCGAAGGGAGTTAATCGAATATTAGTTATTGGAAGGAGTTAATCGAATAAAGATTACTCGAAAGAGAATTATACATCGAATTCGATTATATCGGATTTGGGAAAAGTATTATTTACTTTTCGGGGTTTAAATCAAGATTTATTTATTTATAAATAAATTAGAGTAGGTTAATTATTCAAAGTAAGAAATAAAAAGTTAGATGTTAAGTTAGATATTTCAGAAGTAGGGTTTATAACGTTAGCGTTATAATCAATGTTTTCAATAAAGAAGTGGATTCATAAATAGAAATCCGAGATTACGTAAGGAAGTTTGTTAAATATTTAAAAATATAAACTTTGACTATTCCGAAATTAAAACGTTGTTTAGTTAAGGTCTGAGAGGTAATTATACCCCCAACTTGATTGACTTCCTTCTTAATTAAGGAATGGTAAGGTTTGATAGTGAAGGATGGTTAAGAGAATTTAGTTAATGAGTGAAATGGTTTGAGTTGGCATGGCGATGATTGATTTAAACATCGGTTTAAACCGAGTGAAGGAGTTTTGGAAATGTTTTCCAAATAAGAATCAGAAATGTTTCTGATAATAGAAAATAAGAATTTAGAATATATGGAAATGAAAAATAAATAAATTAATGAACTAAAGAGAATAAATGTTAAATGTTAAATGATGGTTGATTGATATAATTTCCATCTGGAAATAATATCGTTGTTTGCACACCTGTTTTTCTTTGATAGTTAACTCACCGACTATCGAAGGTTTTTGACCATTTTAACGTTGTCAATATGGAGAGACCGGTTGGATTATTATCCGAAGAACCACTCTGTATTGGCATAAGCATTGCAAATCATATATGCAAAAGATAATTTAAGACGGAGTAAAGTGCAAGGGCTATTGTATAAATCTTAGGTAAAGATTGCCTAGGATGGATGTACTGAATAGTGCCTTTGGTTTGTCCAGTCCCAGGACAACTTGTATGGAAGAAGGTCTGACAGAGTATATCTAATAGATCGCGTAAGTTGATCTATTCAAAAGTATTCACGTTTGGTGGCGGAGGAATTCGTTTCTCTTAGCTGTATACCCGTGTTATTTTTGGATAAATCAATTTGTGATTTTAAAGGGTATGACGATGTGACATTCTAAGTGAATGAAGATGTGGCATGTAAAAGATAAGCGTAGCCTCTAGCCTCACAACTGGGAAATGACAAAAATCGGGCAGGCAGCGTGGCTATGTAGGTCGCACCTATTAGGGTGTATAATCACCTGATCTAGAGTTTCATTTACTTCTAAAAATCGATTGTCGATGCTGTCCCATTCGGGAAACGGTTGTTGATCCCAATCGTTGGTGATATATGTTCGATACACTCAAGCGAAATGAGTGGTCAGTCATGTGTGGCCGGGTTGCAAGATGTTCTTGTTGAACCCAGTGTATTCCTCTCTAGAGGTACACTAGCGAAAGGTGGTTCCATACCTTATCATAGTTGGAAATCCATTACCCAATACGTGCTTGTGGTTTTGATTGTATACTATATATGTTGAACGAGAGATGAAAGCGTTTCTGCTAGATGATTATTATATTGTGGTTGATAGACACTATTATAATATCAGTGAGTTTTGATATAAAGTTTATTTTGGATTCTCATAAGGGAAAAACCCATTCCGTTATACAGCGTGGTCTTATGAGATATCGTTTAATGGCTCAAACTGTTTTAAACTGTTTTACTCATATCAGTCCCATGACTGACCCGGAGTTTATTTTGTTTTGTTTTCCCTAAACTCTTGGGTGCCTGTAACGACCCGAATTCTATGCATCATAGGATCGTAGAATATTCATTTCATCATCATAGAGGGACGTATGGTCATGTAACTTTGGGAGACGACTATCGGGGTCATTTCCCATGTTCATGATTTTTTTCCCCAAATTTAAATGACCGTTTTGCCCCTAGCTGATCTTGTTTTGACCATAACTTTTGATTGGAATAGAGTTTTGACCTGAAACCACTTCCATTGGATCCGGACGATGGTTTAACTTTCCGTAGAGTGGTCATATTAGCCAAACGGACTCACCGTTTGGGAGATATGGCTGAAACAAGATTCAAATGTTGAAAAACAGCTTAGTTGGGCTTAACCGGTTGATTAACAGCTAGGCCCAAAGGGAAATTTCGGGATTAGGTGTTTAAAAGGGCTGTTAGGGTTTAGAGAATACCTTTTTCTCATTTTTCGTCTGTCATTATTCATTCCTCTCAACCTAGCCATGGCCTCCAACATCTAAAACACCTTCTAATCACCGTTTAATCAAGTACTGGCCTAATCTACATCAAATTGTGGCGGATTAGCATAGAGATCGAGATAGAGCTGCTGTGTTGCCTTGGGAATAGCGCCAAAACAGAAGACATTTCAGATTTAGTATTTTATTTGTGGCCAAGGTGAGTGATTAGCATTGTTTTGACACTAATTACAGTTAATTAGGGTGATTAGTGATAATTAGCGAATTTATACATGATAAAATTCTGGAAAAATATTCATAATTTCTTAAATATTGTTTTAGACCTCTGTTTAAATTTTGGGTTAATTCGGTTAAGTTTTTCTAATCATATCATTAGATTCGCCTAAACATGTTTAAGGGTTTTGGCTATGTTTGATCCGTTTTAACCTATCAAATTATTGTTTTGGTGTTTGTGGTCAGTCCTACATGTTGCTATGACTGTATGGTATGCTTCGTGATTTATTAGAAAAGTTAGAATGGTTGAAAACGCCGTCGAATGGCGTAAAATAGTCGCTGGAAAAGTTGCAGGCATTTGACCCAGACCGGATCGGATCGTAGGAGGGAGCCACGGACCGACCCACTCGTGAAGGGTTACCACGACCCGACCCGATGGGAGGAGAACGAATCGAGCACACTCGAACTAACCCATTTGAGTTGAGCTCCACGAGTCGACCGCCTAAGCAATCCATGAGCCGCCCTTGTTCCCATGACCAGGAGATCAGAAATGGTGGCCACGAATCGATCCAACCTTGGCATGGTGGCACGACCTGACCCGGTGGAAGGAGCACGACCCGATCCGACCCAAAGGAGCTTGTCACGAACTGAGATATTGAGCACAAACTGAGGATGCACCGAACCGAACTGAACTGAAGATAGAAGGAAGAACTGAACCAATCCAGAGAAGACCAAAACCCGAGATGCAAAGGTAGTCCAAATGAGAAGTAGAACTCAGGATCCAGATAGGAAACCAACAAGTCGACTTCATGAGTTGGGCTTTGCTGCGGGACGTGTGCTAAGGGGTTTTCGATGTCTATGATTTTGGATCACTATGTATGGGAGGTACGTGGACGGATTCAGGGACACAGTGGCCTAGGTACGACTAGTGGGCTATAGACCAATGAAGTGGGGTCATTTGAAAAGGTTTGGTCATGATCCCATGGGATAAGCTTGGTGGTAGCAGTAGTTGTACAAGTCAAACTCCGTCATTACCACGATCGGTCTAGTGATCAAAGTGGTGGATATCTTATGCTTTACGCACTGAGTGAGGGACGTGAGGATGGTTTCCATGCTTGATTTGTTTGCTATCACTATGGCATGCACACCCCCTTCCCCGTTATTTTTACACCCCCTGTTTAGTGGTCACCTTAGAGTATTGTACGGTATGTATTGCTAACTCTTTGGTTGCAGGTTCAGGTATGGTTTAGTATACCTGTTATTGTTCTGTTTTGCTGCTTATCGCTCATACTAGACTTTTTTTGTTTGACCCAGAGTTTTATGTCTCTTCTTATTACTCTGGGTGCTTTCACGAGCAGACTAGAGACAGGTTAGGTGGTATGCACGAGTTGTTGTACCGGAGACGAGCAGGAGGCTTCCATGTATGATATATATATAGATATTCTCCCTGTGTCGTTGCTGGTCACTACTTTGGGCATTAGTAGTGTACCTCTTTCTTTTTTGCTTTAGAGACAGTATTTTACAAAGTTGTAATAATGGTATTGGAACATAAGATGTATTTGGATTTCTGCTCCTATGATGTGTAGTTCTAGTTTTCAGCTTATGCACTGTCTCGCCTGTTTTATGTTAAGTATGTTGTTATTATATTTTATCCCATGCGCTGTGAGACATTCTACAAGTTCTTTGTTAGTTCGCCAGTTAGTTCATTCTCTTCTTTCCTTTCTTTGGCGACCGTTCCGTGCTAGTCGGGCATGTGTACATCGCATTTTCAAAAGAATTGTCGGCTGGTGCGGGGCGAGCCGTCACAGTGCCCAATTTTATACGGGCAGTCAAGTACTCGGGATTTACAGATACTTGAAGAGCTGGAGCAGGAGGCTTCAGGATCATATAGCTATTGTTTAATTCCGCTGTGTTGTAAGTGTTGTACTTTGGAAATGAGATGTAGATTCAAGTATAGATTTATATTTCAAAGTGATGATATATATTATATGTTAATTGTTTGCTGTGAGGTTCGTGTTACTTGGATGTTGTGTTCTTCTTCTTCTTCTTCTATTATTCTAAGTTTCTATCTTATCTATTCTTACCCTCTATTTTGTTTCTATTAGTTTTCTGGTTTCCAGTACAATTGGGGTTGGACTTGTGTTATTTGGTCAGCTCAAATTGGACCGGAATTTCGGGACACTACAATGATGATTAGGTTGGCTTGGTTATCCATTACGAATTTATTAAGGCTCCTTAACATCTTTCCTTATTGATTTTTCTCTTGACTCATACGAATTTGGAGCACTAGTATTTTAGAAAGCATCTGAAGAATATATTCCATTTTCTCTTCTAGTTTGATGGCACATGACAGAGTAGAACGTTGGAAAGGACCTTCGGAAGGTCCAGCGGATGATTCAGAATTAATTTGGGTGTTAAAATTGGTGGAGGCCATTATTTATTTGGTTTAGAGTTTTTACAGAAGTGAAATAAGAGAATGAAGAAGAAAATTTGAAGTGGAGAGTTTAAATGGTTATGTAACTAACTTTGGTGGGAACTAATTTTTGAAGTCTGGCAGTTATATGTCAACATAGGCAAGTATGTATGTCGACATACTTATGATTTTTATTTTGTTTTTCTATTTTTTTAATGTTATTGTTATATATATTAATATATTTAATTATTATAATTCACTTAATGGACAAATACATAATTCTCTTCTGAATTTAGTAAATGTTGCTTCGTTTAATGGTTTTGTTAATATATCTGCTATTTGTTTTATTTATTTCTATAAATTTGAGTGTAATTTTCTCTTTACTTACATTATCTATTAGAAAATGATGTCGTATATCGATACGTTTAGTTCTTGACTGATGAGTTGGATTTTTAGATATATTTATAGCACTCGTATTATTGCAGTATATTGGTGATTTATTTATATTTAATCCAAAATCATTTAGAGTTTGTTGCATATATATTACTCGTGAACAAGCCAAAGCATCAGAGATATATTCTGCTTCAGTTATTGACAAATATACAGTATTTTGTTTTTTTACTTAACCACGAGACTAGTGAATGCCCTAAGAAATGACATGTTCCACTAGTACTTTTACGATCGGATTTACATCCTGCATAATCAGCGTCACAATAAGAAACTAAGCCGAATGAATCATCCTTAGGATAAAATAATCCAAAGTCTTATGTATGTTTTACATACCTTAGAATACGTTTTACGGCTTCTAAATGTGTTTCTTATGTTACGATTGATATCGTGCACAGAGACATACACTATGAATTATATTTGTCTACTAATGGTTATATATAATAGCGATCCTATCATTCCTCTATATAATTTATGATCAACGTTTTCTAACGTATCATCTTTACTTAATTATATATCAGCCACCATTGGTGTTGATCTCTCATTTTTTATTGTTAAATTGTATTTATTAATTAAATCCCTTGCATGTTTTTTTTTATTAATAAATATTTCATTCTTTAATTGACGAATTTGTAAGCCTAAGAAGAATGTTTGTTCTCCCATATGACTCATTTCAAATTCTTTGGCCATAATATCTGAAAATTCTTTGTTCATCTTAATATTCGTCGATTCAAAAAAATATATCATCAACATATATTTGTACTAGTTGTATATCTTTATTATTTCTCTTAATAAACAAAGTGTTATATGGTTTCTTGTTTCAAAGTTAGATTGTAATAAGTAATTTCTTAATCGATCATACCAAGCCCTAGGAGCCTGTTTTAATACATATAATGCTTTCTTTAACTTATATACATGATTTGGTAACTTTTCTTCTTCAAAAAGAGGTGGTTGCTCTACATATACGTCTTCTTTAACAAATTCATTTAAAAAAGCACTTTTAACATCCATTTGATATAATTTGAAATTATCATGGTTTGCAAAGGCTAGTAACATCCTAATTGCTTCTAATCTAGCTATGGAGGCAAAAGTTTCATCGTAATATATTCCTTCTTCGAGTATAACCTTGTGCTACTAGTCGTGCCTTATTTCTTACAACCTCACCGTTATCATTCATTTTATTTTATTTTTATAAACCCGTTTAGTTCCTATTATAGTCTTATCCTCTGGTCTAGGAACAAGTTCCCAGACACCATTCCTAGTAAACTGATTCGGTTCTTCTTGCATGGCAAGGATGCATGAATCATCGGAAGGTACTTCCTTTGGATTCTTAGGTTCAATAGTTGAAATAAATGCTGAATTACTCATATAATTTAATTGATTATAAATCCTAACAACATATTCAATATGTCCTAAGATATTTTCTACAAGATGGTCTCTTAGTAATCTAATTCGTTTGTCTAGTTGATTATCTTCATGATTTGTTTCATTACATTTTCACATTCATTTTCATTATGTTGTGTATACTTTTATAATTTTCATCAAAGGATACGTTTAAGGTTTCTTCTATAGTATTGATTCTTCAATTAAAAACTCTATATGCCTTAATTCTCTCTGAATATCCAATAAATATTCCTTGCCAGATTTTGAGTCAAATTAATCTAAATTTTCTTTAGTATTAAGAATAAAACATTTACTTCCAAATATTTTAAAATATGATACTTTTGGTTTCTTATTATTACAAATGTTCATATGGTGTTTTATGAGTTAAGGGTCTAATTGAAATTCTATTTAAAATATAATAAGCTGTTGCGACGGCCTCAACCGAAATTTTCTTGGTAAATTACTATCAGAAACACAGTTCTCGCACACTTTTGTATCGTCCTATTTTTACGTTCAACTACTCCATTTTGTTGAGGGGTTTTAGGGATAAAAAAATTATGGGCTATTCCGTTTTTATTACAAAAAAAATTCAAAATTTTCGTTTTTGAATTCTTCGCCATGGTCACTATGTATTGTTTTGATTTTTAGTGATAATAAGTTTTGAATTCTTTTAGAAAAAGTTTTATATTGATCAAAAGCATCACTTTTATTTTTAATAAACAAAGTCCAAGTAAATCTAGAAAAATCGTCGATTATTACATAAACATATCTATTATGATTTATCGATTGGGATTGAGATGGACCAAATAAATCCATACGAATTACCTCTAATGGTTTCTAGGTTGTAATTTCTTCTTTTGATCTAAATGAACTTCTTTTTAATTTTCCGAACTAACAAGAGTCGCATAAATTATTAACTTTAAACTTCATTTTGGGTAATCCCCTAATTGAATCTAAATTAGAAATTCTAGAGATTTGTTTGAAATTTATATGACCAAATCTTTTATGCCAGATCCAAAGGGTCACTTGTGTTGGCCAAAAGACATAGATTATCGTTGGAGATTTTCATACTCAATATATAAATATTTTTCTTTCTATCTCCTTTGAATATTACTTTTGAATTCCTATCTTCTATAAACCATTTACCCTTTGCAAAGTTTATTTTATAACCCTTAACGCAAAGTTGACTTATACTTAATAGATTGTGTTTTAAATTCCTAACTAATAAAACATTAGAAATGGTAGAAGTTTCAGAATTACCGACATTGTCGATCCCAATAATGTATCCTTTAGAATTATCTCTGAAGTTCACCATTCCACCATCTTCATAGACTAGATTATTTAGTATTTTTGGATTTCCAGTCATATATCTCAAACATCCACTATCCAGTATCCATTTGTCCCTTTTGATTTCCACCATTTATTTGGCAGAATTTGAATTCTCAACAGCCATGTAACACACCATTTCAGAATTTGAATTTTCATAAGCCACCATTTCGGAATTTGAATTTCCAACAGCCACTTCACCCAATTCTTCAACTTTTGAATTTTCAAAAGCCATATAACACATCTTTTCCTGTATTGAACAACATTTCAGTAGATCACTTGAATTTTCAACAAGATTATATGCAGATTCTTTCCACATTGATACAATGCATGAATTGACACTAGTGTTAACCATTTTTTCAAAATTTTCCATTTAGAATTTTCAAAAACTAGATTATAAATTTTTTGAAAGACCAGGCTCTAATACTAATTGTCAGGGAATGCAGAATGGATCGTTAAGGAAAAACTAACACTATAGGGAGTGAATAATGTTTTTAAGGAATTTAAGCAAATCTAAAACTTATATGATCTACTATATGAATCACACACCACAGAGATGATCACAGACATAAAATCAAACACAAATACAAAAATAAACAAAAGTAAAATGCGTAAAAGGAAAGAACTCACCGGATTTTATACTGGTTCAGATTACTCCTACGTCCAGTACCACGCAACGCTAGATTGCGCAGAGTTTTATTACTATATCAATATACAAGTACAACACCCTTGATTTCATGGCCACAAGGTTACCACCGATTCGAAACACCCTTGATCAAGTGTATTGCCCCTTGATTTCCCAACTACAAGGTTAACACAATTTCCTTCCTTGATTTCACGGCTACAAGGAACACATTGTTTCCAAAACTATCCCAAATGATTACAACAACCATATAATTCTTCCATTGCAATTCGATTCAGAGAGTAATGAGTAGAAAGTGAGAAGAGAAGAAGTTTTATGTAAATCGACCTGAAATCGTCAGAGTATAAGTGTAGAAATCATAAAAATATGATATAATAATGGTGTAATGAATGGAGATGAAGATGAAGAATGATGAAAAAATTCGAAATCACACCCTATTTATAAGATTTGAAACGTTGCAATGCTTCTGAAACATTACAAATAGTGAAAAGACACTTCCTTTCAAAATTAAAAATGTGATAGTTTTATGTTGACATAGCTAACTATGTACATCGACATATGTCTTTTACAATTTGAAATTTCAATGATTTTATAGTATTTTACCATATATATAATTCTGGAAGTTCTTGATTTAAAAATAGTGATATAAATAAGTATTATAAAGTAGGAAATCATATGAAATAATAAATATAAATTATATAATCATATTTACAAAATTATAAAGTTTGAAACTATATAAATATATTAGTATATAACTATATATAAATATATATAAACTTATAATCCTTAAATCTCAAGTTTAAATTCAAAGGTAAGATAGGAAAACTTAATTAGAATAGAAATTGAAAACATAATTTAAATTTTGAAATCAGAATTTGAATTTGAACCTAGAGTGTTATTCAGAGTCTTACACAAACTAGATTCTACAAATATATTTTTCTTGAAATCTTGATTACTCATGAGTCCTGAATCTTCTATGAATTCCGAATCTCTAAAACTTTAAAACTGTACTGTAACGACCCAGGGATTCCCGGCCCCGAAAATCGACATAAATACCTTTACTGTAACCCATGTCGACCTTCCAAGCACCGAAACACTGGATAGTTATTAGAAAGAAATTAGAGGGTGAGATAAGAAAGAAAGAAATATTAGAATAGAAGAAGAAGAAGAAACACCACAACACAGAGTCTCAAATCGCAGCGGAACATAATATAATACAGAAATAAATCTTTACTGAGAGATTTAAAAATACTTACAATATCAGAGTGCACCACACATCTGGACAGTTACAATAATTTGTCCTCAGATACAACACACAGCGGAATAGTAGCTATAAAATATCATACGTCTGGACATCTCCAGCTCGTCTCTGGACTTCACAGCATCCTATAACGTGAACCTGTCAACCCGGGCTAACCCGAGCATTTACAAAACACCGGGTCAGTCTGGTGAACCAGAGTGAGATAAACTCGCACAGTAGTAAGGGTAAATCATCCAACCATGATTTTAAAGTTCAAAATCTTTTCAAAAAGAAAAGGATAATCGTAAGACCAAATCCACAATAACACGGACGGTTTTTACCTTACGATAACCCAAAACAGTTTTGAAATCAATATCTTGTCTGATATTATAATAATGTCTAAATACAAGTAAATAGAAATCTAGTGGAACGCTTGCATCTCACGCTCCACATATATAGTATAAATCAAAAACCGCGGGCGCTTATTGGAGATTGGATTCCGACTATGACAAGGTATGGGACCACCTGCCGATAGTGTATCTCTAGAGACGAATACACTGGGTTCAACAAGAACATCTTGCAACCCGGCCCTCGCATGACTGACCACTCATTTCGCTTGAGTGTATCGAATGTATATCACCGACGGTTGGGATCAGCAACTGTCTCCCAAAAAGGGACAACATCGAAACATAGATTTAAGAAGCAAATAAGATTTTCTCTAGATAGGTGATTATACACCCTAATGGGAGCGACCCACATAGCCATGCTGCCTGCCCGATTTTTGTCATCTTCCGGTTGATGAGGCTTGAGGCCAGAATTTATCTTTGAACATCTGGTCACCATTCACTTTGAATGCCACATCGTCAGATCCGTCAGATATCACTAATTGACGTCCACAAAAATATTCTAGCTGGAAGCTGAGAGAACGGCAATTCTCTGCCAACAACTATAGCACGTTTGAAGAAATCAACGTACGTGACCCTTTAGAAATACTCTATCAGACATCCGTCCATACAAGTCATCCAGGAACAGGATGAACCGAAGGCACTCTCCTACCGCATACAATATAGGAATCACCCCATGGATCAGTAGCGAGAAGTCCTTGCAACCCATAGATTCCAATCACGACAGAATCACCGCTTATCTCCGCTTGCTAGGCAGAGAATATTAGTGGTTCTTCCATTTATAAAAATCCACGGTCTTCAATGCTCCATCTCGATCATCTCTTGATATCTTCACATATTTGTTGGTCGGAATGGTTTTCGAATATAAATTTGATCTCTGTCTTTCCATACCAACAATCGTATTGGTCAGATTTGATAGTCGGTGTTTTAACTATCAAAATAAACAGTGTTTCAACCATGACACTCCATTGAGTTCACTGGTTCAGTATTCAACATCACTTGGCCTTTAACAAACTGATTTACTTTTGTTAAATTAAAACTTCTAACTCTTTTAATATTCAAAAATATGATATTTGAATACCTCTAATTCGATTTAACTCTAATCGATTAACTCTAATTAATTAGCACTAACTGGTTAACTCTAACTGATTTATTCCAACTGACTAACTTGACTTATTTAACTCCTATCGATTAACTAACATTAGACTTAACTCCATTCGCTTGACTGTAGATCGCAGCGATCACAATGGTTACGCCTGATTCTCTCAGGAAACATCCGACCGCCGTAGGCTATCTGCAGCCCTGCAAATTACGCTAGCAGTCGTACGAAATGGCACTCATCCTGAATAACTATGTTTGACTAATTCTATCTCGAATAACTATATTCTTATATACTAATGTCCTCAGAACTATTACGTTTTAATACTTAGTAAAATAACTTATAACCATATATAATTCCCACTCAACTCTCCTTTCAAAAACATTTGTTATATTATTACGAACCTCTTTACGATTACCAACTAATATCATCTTCAGATAATCCCGATGTTGTTCAAGTTGGGGTATTTTAATTACCTCTCAGACCTTGATCAACAACGTTCTAATCCTCAGACAAATATAAGTTGTAACCACAAAAAATCAATATTTCCATTTCAGTCTCAAAGCAAATTCCCTTTTAACTCGGATTTGGTTATACAATCCTATAACCCACTTCTTTAACCAAATTCACTTATTTTTCCAATCTCCTTTCAAATTTATTTTGCCAATTCACGCTTTTGAAATCTTATTCCTATTCCCGCAATTTACTTAATCTCATTTCCAAATAACAATAATTTAAGATTAACGCTTTTAACCTTTAGATCCCATTCATACCCCTGGTTTATTATAAACCTTTCCGGTCTAAATTTCCTTTCACTTAATCCGAATAATTAAGTAACCTTTATTTCAAGCTACTGTATTCGCCTGAAATTCCCCTTTTAACTCTGTTATAAAGATTTTGAGTTTTGAATACAAAAGCTCGTTCATAAAATCCTTCCACCGTTCACTTTGATTATATTCACCAACGATCACTTTTAATTTCATTCCCATTTAAAAAGTAATTTCCCAAATCATCAAAAATAACTTGTTTCAATCATTAACTATTTCAATAGTTAATTCCTTTATTAACGAAATTAAATTAAATAGTAAATCCCTTTTTAACTTTATATACCTTATAAAATAAATTAATAACAAATCAAAGTCTTAAATAAAATATTTATTTATTTCTCTTTAATAACCTTTATTCAAAATAATATATTTCAAATCTATCTCCAGTTATAAAATAAATTTTATAACTTCATCTTTATTAACTCACCTGACGGTAAATCAATATCTATAAACGATTGATTTTATAGGCCATACACTGCCAAATACTAAACCAATACCGCCCATTGGTTTAAACAAACAGATGTTGAACATTCAATAATCAACAATCAAATCAATCAATCCAAACAAGACAGTTCATATATGATAATATGAAAATAATTAATGTATTTGAGGAATCCGGTTGGATCCCTCCAACCTGTTCTTCTCTGTATTCAAATGGTTATCTCAAATTAGACCATTCAGTTTTGTTTAACTAATAACACTAAATAACAACCATTCAACATCAACCACAAACAATTCAAACAGTTCAACAATTTAAAACACGTTTATAAATAAACGTGACCAGCCAAGGTAAGTTACCTTTATTGGCACCAATCGTTAAAAATAACGATTTGGTATTTCACTGAAATTAAACGCAGTTTAATTTCATCAGTTAAATCAACAAACAAACATATAACTAGCAAACATGCAATCATCAACAAATAGAGCACACAAATTAAAAACCCAATTTATATAAAGTATAAATGGGAAAACTGAGTGAGTTTAACTCATCTTGAGTTGCGTTGTTACAATAACAACTGATTTGATTAAATTAAACTCGCGTTTAATTTAACTGGGGTTTCCAGCTGCATTCCACTACGTCCGTTTCTGTTTTAGAATGTAGATCTCATTCATATAGTCCTGGCATCGCTTGTTGTGTTCCATTCTGATCATATATGATGGAGTTATTAATATTCGAAGTATATATAAATTAACTATGCAAATTTCTTATTTAAACATTTTCATTAACCTTAATGATAAAATTAATATAAATATTTAATCCGTTACATTATATACTCTTAAAGCCGACTTCCTCATCCTTGTACCCGGGTTCAGAACGCAACTTGTATTCTTGTCTTCGTTCTCCATCTTTTTGTCGCCGTTGCACTCCTACTGCCAGTAACAAATGCCCAATTCATTGACCTGTGTGCATTCGTTTTTAGCAGTATCGATTTTCTGCATCAAATTCTCGCATTCAAAGTTAAGGTTATTTTAATAAATAATTTAGACCCTAATTATATATATTAATATCTAATAAAAAATTTAATTACTCTCAGTACACAGTTCAACAAGCCCATAATCTTCTCGGTTTCGTTCCTCTTTAGTGCTTTGTTTCCATCCTGGCAAACATGAGAATGTTATTATGTTTCAATATAATACCATATTAATTTACTACTTATTTATCAATTTCGTTTTAAGCGACCAGGATTTAACTCAGATCAATAACGTCCAATTACAGATTAAGCTAACTATACGTTGATTAGGAAGGTTAATTGCTTATTACCGAAGCCAACAGTTCACTGTACCCTTCTTCCATCTTCACGCGATGACCCTCTCCTTCCCAGACTTTCGTTCAAACACCAGTTCATTAAAACCTCTACTGTTCGCCAAAACTATCTCTGCTCCCAGTCCTTTAAGGCCTCATCGCCCAGGCCCTTCCATCAACCGGATTTGTGATCAAAAGCCATCAAAGAACTCACGTGACTCTCCTTTGCCATCACCAGAAAACTCGGGTTTTCCGCCTCTCCATTCGTCCGCTAAACCCATTGAAAACCGATGCCCTTCGATCCTTGATTCTGACCACCAAACAAGGTTGTAGTCCATCGTCTCCGTCCGATCTTGAAAACTCGTTGAGCTCGGCCTCTTTGTTGTTGAAGGGTTTGGAGTCGATTAATTGATTTAGGGAAAATTAGAGCGATTCAAGGGAGTTTTATTTGCTGTTAATTTGGTTGTGGAGGCGCTAATTAAATGCTGTTGTGACAACCCGCCTTTTCTGAATAATCCAAGTTGACAATATAACCACACATGTCCAACTCGAACGATTCAAAACTGACAGATAATCAATTTAGGGTGTATAATAGAATCAGATCATAGAATCACATATACAAAATAACACAGAATCTCGCAGCGGAAATGAAATAATATACATAAGCAGTTCATGAAGCTACTTAAACAGTTACAATTTAATTTTTACAATATAGCGACTCATAAAGTTCGCAAATACAAGCCAAACGGAAATAGGAACTAATACTGGATAGGATGGAGTCTTCGACTAGGTCTTCGGCTCCATATAAAGTGCTCCTCGAGAACACTGCAATACTCAGTCTGACCCGAGCGAAATGAGAAAAACACAAAAAACTCGAGTCAGGTCTAAACATTCTAATGTGATTAGATCTAAACTCAGATGCAAATAACTCAAGAGATGTTACAGTATTTTCCATTTCTTAAGGATCCGTTAAACTATCTATATATAGTATGATACGCTATTATATGTAATGTCTAACAGTAATATAAAATATTTAAAATAGCGTTAAGGCTTTACATTGATCCCCCTTAACACGTTTTTAAACAATGTGGTCTATGCAAGTCCTGTAACACAACCAGTAGAACGTCGGTAGCCAGTGAGTCCCCTATAGGCACATGTTAAATAGAAACTCGTAGTGGTCGCGCATAAGGATAAAACGTATGACAAGGCACGTGAGGAAATGCCCAAGGTAGGATACTACCAATTTGCCTGATCCGGACTGGTGGTAACCCCTAACGGCCCACCGCAACACAACATTTCCAAAATCAAGGATGATCACCAAATAACAAAAAAATAGAATACACGAAGAAGTGTGTCTAGCTACCCTCATTGGTCCGGCACGGCTCCTGTTTTAGTCATTTCAAATTTGACACAAGTGTCGGTCATCCATTATCGTTCAATTTCTTCAATCCAGCAAACGTACACCAAAAACAACCACTTCATTCTGGATCATCACTTCACGAACATAGTTATCAAAGTGGTTCCAGTATCGACAGAGAATGTGTCCATAACTGGCTCCGGTCTCTTTGACAACTAACGTCATTTTTTTTTTCATTGATTAATTTTGAATTGATCAAACCATAATTGTATTTCAACTTCCTTATTCAAACTTGAACTATCAAATATTCCACTTTGAAATATTAACAATATTTTGTCGTTTACAATTTACACTTAACTTTGTGTCTAATTCCAAAGTTCCAAATCAATAAACTAAAGTTGTATTTTTCTTTTGTAAAATTTACAATTTCCAAATATTGAATATTTCACTTAAGATCACTTTCAAATTTCATAAATTTACTTCATTTAACTAAATTGTTTTTCTCAACTAAATTTGTATCCAAAATTTACAATTTTGAAATTTATTTCCTTAAATATTTAGGCTAACGTTTTTATTCAATAAAGGTTCAACAATGGTTATTTCAATAAGTTTAAAATAAAATTTAAATCACTTAATATTTCATTTATCAATTTAAATCAAATTTTCATGTATATAATCTAAACCAAAGTTTAATCTTCAAAATTTGAAACAATTCTTTCTTTCTTTTTCATAACGGGAATTTGATATTTGAAATACGTATCGTGAAATGTAGTAGCTGTAAAAATTTCATCGAAAAATTTGAATGTCGTCGGTCGCGCAATTTTCAGTGCAAAGTTGCGCATAACAGTTCAAATTTTAGCGATTTAAAAATCTCTTCAAAACAAGTTCGGATAAACATGAAAAATATTCTATTCGTTAACAGTAATCCAACGGTGAAATTCGTTTCGCGAAAATCGGACGTTTTGACCTCCGTTTCCCATCCGCATTTTTACGTCAAAGGGGTCCGTAACGCGTTTTTGAACGGAGCATGCAGACACTGCAAATTATATACCGTTGTGTCCGTCTCATCGCGCTGATTACCGAAATATATTCATTTGTCAGTTTCGGTGTCCGGTTTGCACTGAAACTGTGAAAAAGCTTGCACAGTTCATTTTTGAAACAGTGCAATTTGAGTTCAATGTGTCCCTTTTACGCTCTTACATATCTTTCTAAATATTTTGGGTCTGCAAAAGATGTCTTTTTATTTTACTAAGGTATCTAAATATTTTTTTTTTTTTTTTTTTGGGATGAACCATGCATTGCTTTTGGTTTATATACATACACGTTGGTTTGGTTTTGTTTCATATCTTCAAAAGCTTTTCCTTTTCAAAGACCATACATACCTATACACTTTTAAACACACACAAAAGCAAATATTTTAGCACATGTATACACATGCATATTTGGTAACACACGCACTGCATATACACACAGTACACTCCACAACGTATACAAAACACATGTACACATTCATAAGACGCACGCCATAAATGATTTGATGGAAAGAAAATCAATGTGTGTTTTTTTTCAAGAAGAGAAGAGAAGAGAAAAGTGAGGTGGGAGAAAAAGAGATGGAGAGGAGAGTTTGCTGTGAAGATAAATGAGAAGTGAATAATGAAGTCCAGGAAAAACGTGAGCAGAATACTCTCCCCTCTTCCATGCGCGTCCTCCCCCTTCATGCGTGTCCTCTCCCACTTATTTTCATGCGTTTTTTTTAACTCATTTTCATGCGCTGAAACATCCATGCGCATGCATGGCAGCATTTGCTACCGCAAGAGGGTGAAAATGCCTCTATTTGCATTCATGCGTGCACATAAATAATGTACTCCTATTTTTATGCTGAGAAGAAAAAGAGAAAAGAAAAGGGAATGTTTTGTCCCTCCTTTTTGCCATTCGAAGAGAAGAAATAAAGTTTTGTTGCCAAGAAAACATGAATCCCTCCATTTGTGTTCATGCATAAATGTTGACAAGAGGAAAAATAAAAGTGAGTAAAATTTTTTTCTTGTTGTTGCTCCCTTCCATTCTTGTTTCTTTTATGCGTGAGTTCATAGAGAAGAAAAGGAAAATGGAGAGAGCTTGCTGTGGTTCCATTTGAATATACAGCAAAGCGCATGTCCATTAATACATACATCACACATTAAAACACATGCATGGTTCCATCTACATATGCATGCGTCTGTCATTGTTTTTGTTCTTTTTTTTTTTTTTTTTGGTAGCGTGAGCAACATCAACAATGAATGAAAAAAAAACGAGGTTCTTGCGTTTTTCATTAGGAGGAAGGTGGCACAAAGTTTTCATGAGAAGTCATGCGTAAAAAAAAAATAGAATGGAACATAAAAAAAAGAATGTCCTCCTGTTGCTTGAATGCTGTGAATAAATGTTTGAGAAGTGAAATTATGTCATCATTAAGTCCATCCCCCATTTTGTTTTCATTGAGAAAAGTTGGCAAAGTATTCTTGCCTGTGCATAAACTCATTCTTTTGTGGCCAAAAAAATGAATCCCTCTTCTGTATTTGCAGTAAGAAGGAAAAGAAAACAATGAAAAGAGAGGAATGCAAGTGAATGGAGAAAGTGTAGAAACATTACAGAGAAGGAAGCAAAAATGAAAATAAAAAGAAATGAATCCTCCCCTGTCCATGCACACACGCCACACACATCAATAAATATGCACTTACACGTACAAGTGGCATGCACACACTAATGTTCATATGTGTGTAAATATACAACAAACACATTAAAGAAGTTTAGACATGAGTAACGACTCATGTTTGGGTTCCGAGAGCTAGCAACGAGAGAACGGAGCTGTCGGAGGTTGGTGTGGGTTGTCGGATGTCGGGTTCCGAGAGAGGGCGTAGCAAGAGAGTGTGGGTTGAGGACGCAAGCAAGAGGGTGTGAGCAAGAAAGGATTGGAGCGGCTTCACTTCATGCATGCATCTGTGATTTCTCTTTTTTTTATATACGGAACAAAGTTGCTGAAAGGAAAAATTAAATTGGGAAGTGTCTAAGAAAAAGGAGAGAGAGAGCGGATGACTTGGGATGGCAGATATATAATGGTGGTAGCTTCCAATTGTGGTTTACATTGGCAGAGAAACGATGTCTTGCATCATGTCTCATTAAATGCTCCGAAGAAAAAAAGATGTGGCCTCCATCACTCTTCATTTAATGCTTCATACACTCTTAGATCCTTGTCGGATTTGCAGAGATATTTAATTCTTTTGGTTTGTCTGTAAGCATCCGTAAGTCACATACACTTATTTCAGTCCAATTGTTTGTGTTACACTACATTACAGGTTCACCTTTGTGAAAATAACTGTCTACCCATTTGTCTTTACGGACACCAAAATATCAGTATAAATATACCATTGGAATCAGGACGTCGAGACGAACACAATGACACACAGTTATCAGTGATTTGAACGTTTTATAAAATTTCTATATTTTCTTTTTATCGCACTGATTTTAATTATCGGTCATTTAAATTTATTCAGTTTAAATTATCAGAATTTAACGGAACGAACCTATAATGTTTTGATTACAAATTTTGTTTTCAAACTATTTACATACAAATATTTATTTTTATGTTAAATTCAATAAACATTAAATATATTCATTCTAATAACTAAATTTAATCGTTTTATTTTATTTGCTTGTTTGTTTCTTGGAATTTATCGTTAAATAATTATTATTTTTCCGATTTGAAAACTCAGGTCGTTACATTCTCCCCTACTCAAGTCTTTTCGTCCTCGAAAAGAACGGAACAAGGAAAAATAAAGAAATAAGCAGAAATGTAAGAATGATTAAAGACGAATTTGGGTACCTTATGCAAACAATTCAGGATTTGAGGCACAGATACTCTCCTCAGTTTCCCAAGTGCAATCTCAGTCATCTCTACTCCACTGAAATTTGACGAGATTAACTATCTTCCTTCTAAGTTGCTTTGTATCTTTATCGACTATACGAAGTGGTCTTCTTTCGATAGTAACATTTGGCTCAACATCCATATCTTCAAATAAAGCTGGCTGGACTATATCTAACGGGTCATGTACATATCTGCGAATATGTGAAACATGGAATACATTATGCACACCCGATAGTTTCTCCGGCAAATCAACCCTATAAGCCAAACCGCTAATCTTTTCTAAGATAGGAAAAGGACCAACAAATCTCGGAGCAAGCTTCCCTTTCTTTCCAAAACGAATCACGTTCTTCAAAGGTGAAATTTTCAGAAATACAAGATCACCAACAACAAATTCCAAATGTCTCCTCTTTCCATCAGCATACTTCTTCTGCCTATCCTGGGCAATCTTCATCCTCCGTCTGATTTCTCCAACTTTTTCAGAAGCTTCCAAAATCATTTCGGGGCCTAGAACAAGTCGATTCCCATATTCAATCCAACAAGATGGAGATTTACATGGTCGTCCATATAGAGCGTCGAACGGTGCCATTTTAATACTCGCCTGAATTTCAAAGATTAATTCAAGATTTACATTTATTTAAACATGAATTTTAATTTGAATTAAATTACCTGATAGCTATTATTATAGGTGAATTCAACGAGATAGAGATGATCTTCCCAAGATCCCGCAAAATCTAAAGCACAAGCACGAAGCAAATCCTCCAGAATCTGATTTACTCTTTCCGTCTGACCATCTGTTTGAGTATGATAGGCGGTGCTCGGGTTCAATTGAGTTCCCAAAGTTATCTGCAAAGCTTTCCAGAATTTGCTAGTAAAAATGGGATCTCTATCACATACTATGCTAGACGGAACACCATGAAGTCAGACTATATCCTTCATATAGAGCTCGGCTAAACTTGAAGCAGTTCGAGTTTTCTTTACAGGAATAAAGTGGGCTGATTTGGTTAGTCTATCAACAATAACCCAAATACTTTCATTTCCCCTCCTAGTCCTTGGTAATCCATCTATGAAATCCATAGAGATTTGATCCCATTTCCAGTTAGGAATCTCTAAAGGCTGTAACAAACCTGCAGTCTTCTGATGGTCGGCTTTTACTTGTTGGCAAGTGGCGCATCTACTGATATGAATAGAAATGTCTCTCTTCATTCCACTCCACCAATAAAGCTTCTTCATATTCTGATACATCTTGGTGACCCCATGATGAATAGAAAGTTTGGACTGATGATTCTCCCTAAGCACCTCCTGTCTTAGACCATCCACATTCGGAACGCAAATACGATTGTTGATCCTCAAAATTCCATTGGTACCAATTTCAGCACCACATCCCTTCTGCACATTTACAACTTCTCTATTGAGAACGCTTTCCTTTATTCGCCTAAGCATTTCATCTTCTTCTTGCTTAGAAATAATGCGATCCATAAGAGCTGGAGAAGCAGTAATTTGGAACAACATTGCTTTGTTTCTACTCAAAGCGTCGGCTACCACATTGGCCTTTCCGGGGGTATAGTTGATGTCGAGGTCATAGGATGCTAAGAACTCGAGCCATCTGACTTGCCTCTGATTCAGATCCTTCTGAGAAAAGATATACTTCATTGATTTGTGGTCAGTGAAGAGTTCAAATTTAATTCCCAAAAGATGGTGCCTCCACAACTTAAGAGCAAAAACTACAGCAAGTAGTTCTAAGTCATGCGCTGCATAATAAACCTCATGGACTCTGAGTTGTCTACCAGCATAAGCAATAACTTTACCATGCTGCATAAGAACAACTCCCAAACCTTCTCCGCAAGCATCGGTATAAACAGTCAAACCTTCACTTCCATCCAAAACAGTAAGAATGGGAGCAGAAGTTAACTTGCGTTTAAGTTCATTAAATGCTTTTATACACTTATCACTCCAGTCGAACTTAACATTCTTTCCAGTCAAAGCAGTGAGTGGTGAAGAAATTCGAGCAAAATTCTCGATGAATCTCCTATAATAACCAGCTAAGCCGAGGAAACTACGAATATCGGTTGGAGTTTCAGGAGTCTTCCAATCCTAAAAGTTAAAGAATTATGAATACCTATATAAGAGAGATAAGATAAATCGAATAAGAATGAATGGATGTTTTAAATAAAGGGCTTACTTTGATTACGGCGATCTTAGCTGGATCGACCGAAATTCCATTCTCCGAAACAATATGTCCAAGAAATCTAACTTCATCTCTCCAGAAATGACACTTAGAAAACTTGGCCTTCAGTTGATGATCTCTCAAAGTTTTAAGAACAAACTTGAGATGCTCCTCATGTTCTTCTTTAGTCTTAGAAAAGACTAGAATATCATCAATAAAGACAAGGACAAACCTATTCAGAACATCCCGGAATACTCTGTTCATGAGGTCAACAAAGTAAGCTGGGGCATTAGTTAAACCAAATGGCATAACTAACCATTCATAGAAACCGTCTTCTGTTCGAAAAGCTGTTTTGGGAATACTATCTTCAGAAATTCGAAGTTGGTGAAAATCTGTGGCAAGGTCGAGTTGAGAAAATATCTTGGCTCCGTGCAGTTGATGAAATAGGTCATTAATGTGAGGCATTGGATATCGGTTCTTGTGAGTAAGCTTATTCAGTTCTCGATAGTCTACGCACATTCTCAGAGAACCATCTGACTTAGTAACAAATACAACTGCAGCTCCCCATTCTGAATGACTTCGGCGAATTAGATCTTTAGAGAATAGGTCTTCGATTTGCACCTTTAATTCAATCTTCTCCTTAGGTGCCATTCTTCTTGGAGCAAGTACAATGGGTCTAGCTCCTTGAATGAGATCAATACGGAATTCGATTTCACGATGAGGTAAGAACGATACTTGAGAAATTTAAACTGAAGAGAATCCTAATTAAAGAAAATAGGCTAAAGTTTAAAAAGAGATTTTGAAAATAGGTTTTATTATAAACATTTTATACTTTCAAAATACGCTCACTCAGATATGACTCTACTCACTCTAGGGTATTTCTAACCCTATCTATAATGAGTTTTACCCCCAGGCTAAGGTGTTTCTAAAGCTTAGCTCTGATACCAACTGTGACAACCCGCCTTTTCTGAATAATCCAAGTTGACAATATAACCACACATGTCCAACTCGAACGATTCAAAACTGACAGATAATCAATTTAGGGTGTATAATAGAATCAGATCATAGAATCACATATACAAAATAACACAGAATCTCGCAGCGGAAATGAAATAATATACATAAGCAGTTCATGAAGCTACTTAAACAGTTACAATTTAATTTTTACAATATAGCGACTCATAAAGTTCGCAAATACAAGCCAAACGGAAATAGGAACTAATACTGGATAGGATGGAGTCTTCGACTAGGTCTTCGGCTCCATATAAAGTGCTCCTCGAGAACACTACAATACTCAGTCTGACCCGAGCGAAATGAGAAAAACACAAAAAACTCGAGTCAGGTCTAAACATTCTAATGTGATTAGATCTAAACTCAGATGCAAATAACTCAAGAGATGTTACAGTATTTTCCATTTCTTAAGGATCCGTTAAACTATCTATATATAGTATGATACGCTATTATATGTAATGTCTAATAGTAATATAAAATATTTAAAATAGCGTTAAGGCTTTACATTGATCCCCCTTAACACGTTTTTAAACAATGTGGTCTATGCAAGTCCTGTAACACAACCAGTAGAACGTCGGTAGCCAGTGAGTCCCCTATAGGCACATGTTAAATAGAAACTCGTAGTGGTCGCGCATAAGGATAAAACGTATGACAAGGCACGTGAGGAAATGCCCAAGGTAGGATACTACCAATTTGCCTGATCCGGACTGGTGGTAACCCCTAACGGCCCACCGCAACACAACACTTCCAAAATCAAGGGTGATCACCAAATAACAAAAAAATAGAATACACGAAGAAGTGTGTCTGCTAGAGGTAGCTAGCCTCAATGGTCCGGCACGGCTCCTATTTTAGTCATTTCAAATTTGACACAAGTGTCGGTCATCCATTATCGTTCACTTTCTTCAATCCAGCAAACGTACACCAAAAACAACCACTTCATTCTGGATCATCACTTCACGAACATAGTTATCAAAGTGGTTCCAGTATCGACAGAGAATGTGTCCATAACTGGCTCCGGTCTCTTTGACAACTAACGTCATTTTTTTATTATTTTTCATTGATTAATTTTGAATTGATCAAACCATAATTGTATTTCAACTTCCTTATTCAAACTTGAACTATCAAATATTCCACTTTGAAATATTAACAATATTTTGTCGTTTACAATTTACACTTAACTTTGTGTCTAATTTCAAAGTTCCAAATCAATAAACTAAAGTTGTATTTTTCTTTTGTAAAATTTACAATTTCCAAATATTGAATATTTCACTTAAGATCACTTTCAAATTTCATAATTTTACTTCATTTAACTAAATTGTTTTTCTCAACTAAATTTGTATCCAAAATTTACAATTTTGAAATTTATTTCCTTAAATATTTAGGCTAACGTTTTTTTTCAATAAAGGTTCAACAATGGTTATTTCAATAAGTTTAAAATAAAATTTAAATCACTTAATATTTCATTTATCAATTTAAATCAAATTTTGATGTATATAATCTAAACCAAAGTTTTATCTTCAAAATTTGAAACAATTCTTTCTTTCTTTTTCATAACGGGAATTTGATATTTGAAATACGTATCGTGAAATGTAGTAGCTGTAAAAATTTCATCGAAAAATTTGAATGTCGTCGGTCGCGCAATTTTCAGTGCAAAGCTGCGCATAACAGTTCAAATTTTAGCGATTTAAAAATCTCTTCAAAACAAGTTCGGACAAACATGAAAAATATTCTATTCGTTAACAGTAATCCGACGGTGAAATTCGTTTCGCGAAAATTGGACGTTTTGACCTCCGTTTCCCATCCGCATTTTTACGTCAAAGGGGTCCGTAACGCGTTTTTGAACGGAGCATGCAGACACTGCAAATTATATACCGTTGTGTCCGCCTCATCGCGCTGATTACCGAAATATATTCATTTGTCAGTTTCAGTGTTCGGTTTGCACTGAAACTGTGAAAAAGCTTGCACAGTTCATTTTTGAAACAGTGCAATTTGAGTTCAATGTGTCCCTTTTACGCTCTTACATATCTTTCTAAATATTTTGGGTCTGCAAAAGATGTCTTTTTATTTTGCTAAGGTATCTAAATAATTTTTTTTTTTGGGATGAACCATGCATTGCTTTTGGTTTATATACATACACGTTGGTTTGGTTTTGTTTCATATCTTCAAAAGCTTTTCCTTTTCAAAGACCATACATACCTATACACTTTTAAACACACACAAAAGCAAATATTTTAGCACATGTATACACATGCATATATGGTAACACACGCACTGCATATACACACAGTACACTCCACAAAGTATACAAAACACATGTACACATTCATAAGACGCACGCCATAAATGATTTGATGGAAAGAAAATCAATGTATGTTTTTTTTTTCAAGAAGAGAAGAGAAGAGAAAAGTGAGGTGGGAGAAAAAGAGATGGAGAGGAGAGTTTGCTGTGAAGATAAACGAGAAGTGAATAATGAAGTCCAGGAAAAACGTGAGCAGAAGACTCTCCCCTCTTCCATGCGCGTCCTCCCCCTTCCATGCGTGTCCTCTCCCACTTATTTTCATGCTTTTTTTTAACTCATTTTATTGCGCTGAAACATCCATGCGCATGCATGGCAGCATTTGCTACCGCAAGAGGGTGAAAATGTCTCTATTTGCATTCATGCGTGCACATAAATAATGTACTTCTATTTTTATGCTGAGAAGAAAAAGGGAAAAGAAAAGGGAATGTTTTGTCCCTCCTTTTTGCCATTCGAAGAGAAGAAATAAAGTTTTGTTGCCAAGAAAACATGAATCCCTCCATTTGTGTTCATGCATAAATGTTGACAAGAGGAAAAATAAAAGTGAATAAATTTTTTTTCTTGTTGTTGCTCCCTTCCATTCTTGTTTCTTTTATGCGTGAGTTCATAGAGAAGAAAAGGAAAATGGAGAGAGCTTGCTGTGGTTCCATTTGAATACATAGCAAAGCGCATGTCCATTAATACATATATCACACAGTAAACCACATGCATGGTTCCATCTACATATGCATGCGTCTATCATTGTTTTTGTTCTTTTTTTTGGTAGCGTGAGCAACATCAACAATGAATGAAAAAAAAAAACGAGGTTCTTGCGTTTTTCATTAGGAGGAAGGTGGCACAAAGTTTTCATGAGAAGTCATGCGTAAAAAAAAATAGAATGGGACATAAAAAAAAGAATGGCCTCCTATTGCTTGAATGCTGTGAATAAATGTTTGAGAAGTGAAATTATGTCATCATTAAGTCCATCCCCCATTTTGTTTTCATTGAGAAAAGTTGGCAAAGTATTCTTGCCTGTGCATAAACTCATTCTTTTGTGGCCAAAAAAATGAATCCCTCTTCTGTATTTGCAGTAAGAAGGAAAAGAAAACAATGAAAAGAGAGGAATGCAAGTGAATGGAGGAAGTGTAGAAACATTACAGAGAAGGAAGCAAAAATGAAAATAAAAAGAAATGAATCCTCCCCTGTCCATGCACACACGCCACACACATCAATAAATATGCACTTACACGTACAAGTGGCATGCACACACTAATGTTCATATGTGTGTAAATATACAACAAACACATTAAAGAAGTTTAGACATGAGTAACGACTCATGTTTGGGTTCCGAGAGCTAGCAACGAGAGAACGGAGCTGTCGGAGGTTGGTGTGGGTTGTCGGATGTCGGGTTCCGAGAGAGGGCGTAGCAAGAGAGTGTGGGTTCAGGACGCAAGCAAGAGGGTGTGAGCAAGAAAGGATTGGAGCGGCTTCACTTCATGCATGCATATGTCATTTCTCTTTTTTTTTTTTATATACGGAACAAAGTTGCTGAAAGGAAAAATTAAATTGGGAAGTGTCTAAGAGAGAGCGGATGACTTGGGATGGCAGATATATAATGGTGGTAGCTTCCAATTGTGGTTTACATTGGCAGAGAAACGATGTCTTGCATCATGTCTCATTAAATGCTCCGAAGAAAAAAAGATGTGGCCTCCATCACTCTTCATTTAATGCTTCATACACTCTTAGATCCTTGTTGGATTTGCAGAGATATTTAATTCTTTTGGTTTGTCTGTAAGCATCCGTAAGTCACATACACTTATTTCAGTCCAATTGTTTGTGTTACACTACTTTACGGGTTCACCTTTATGAAAATAACTATCTACCCATTTGTCTTTACGGACACCAAAATATCAGTATAAATATACCATTGGAATCAGGACGTCGAGACGAACACAATGACACACAGTTATCAGTGATTTGAACGTTTTATAAAATTTCTATATTTTCTTTTTATCGCACTGATTTTAATTAACGGTCATTTAAATTTATTCAGTTTAAATTATCAGAATTTAACGGAACGAACCTATAACGTTTTGATTACAAATTTTGTTTTCAAACTATTTGCATACAAATATTTAGTTTTATGTTAAATTCAATAAACATTAAATATATTCATTCTAATAACTAAATTTAATCGTTTTATTTTATTTGCTTGTTTGTTTCTTGGAATTTATCGTTAAATAATTATTATTTTTCCGATTTGAAAACTCAGGTCGTTACATTCTCCCCTACTCAAATCTTTTCGTCCTCGAAAAGAACGGAACAAGGAAAAATAAAGAAATAAGCAGAAATGTAAGAATGATTAAAGACGAATTTGGGTACTTTATGCAAACAATTCAGGATTTGAGGCACAGATACTCTCCTCAGTTTCCCAAGTGCAATCTCAGTCATCTCTACTCCACTGAACTTTGACGAGATTAACTATCTTCCTTCTAAGTTGCTTTGTATCTTTATCGACTATACGAAGTGGTCTTCTTTCGATAGTAAGATTTGGCTCAACATCCATATCTTAAAATAAAGCTGGCTGGACTATATCTAACGGGTCATGTACATATCTGCGAATATGTGAAACATGGAATACATTATGCACACCCGATAGTTTCTCCGGCAAATCAACCCTATAAGCCAAACCGCCAATCTTTTCTAAGATAGGAAAAGGACCAACAAATCTCGGAGCAAGCTTCCCTTTCTTTCCAAAACGAATCACGTTCTTCAAAGGTGAAATTTTCAGAAATACAAGATCACCAACAACAAATTCCAAATGTCTCCTCTTTCCATCAGCATACTTCTTTTGCCTATCCTGGGCAATCTTCATCCTCCGTCTGATTTCTCCAACTTTTTCAGAAGCTTCCAAAATCATTTCGGGGCCTAGAACAAGTCGATTCCCAGATTCAATCCAACAAGATGGAGATTTACATGGTCGTCCATATAGAGCGTCGAACGGTGCCATTTTAATACTCGCCTGAATTTCAATGATTAATTCAAGATTTACATTTATTTAAACATGAATTTTAATTTGAATTAAATTACCTGATAGCTATTATTATAGGTGAATTCAACGAGATAGAGATGATCTTCCCAAGATCCCGCAAAATCTAAAGCACAAGCACGAAGCAAATCCTCCAGAATCTGATTTACTCTTTCTGTCTGACCATCTGTTTGAGGATGATAGGCGGTGCTCAGGTTCAATTGAGTTCCCAAAGTTATCTGGAAAGCTTTCCAGAATTTTCTAGTAAAAATGGGATCTCTATCACATACTATGCTAGATGGAACACCATGAAGTCAGACTATATCCTTCATATAGAGCTCGGCTAAACTTGAAGCAGTTCGAGTTGTCTTTACAGGAACAAAGTGGGATGATTTGGTTAGTCTATCAACAATAACCCAAATTCTTTCATTTCTCCTCCTGGCCATTGGTAATCCATCTATGAAATCCATAGAAATTTGATCCTATTTCCAGTTAGGAATCTCTAAAGGCTGTAACAAACCTGCAGTCTTCTGATGGTCGGCTTTTACTTGTTGGCAAGTGGCGCATCTACTGATATGAATAGAAATGTCTCTCTTCATTCCACTCCACCAATAAAGCTTCTTCATATTCTGATACATCTTGGTGACCCCAGGATGAATAGAAAGTTTGGACTGATGATTCTCCCTAAGCACCTCCTGTCTTAGACCATCCACATTCGGAACGCAAATACGATTGTTGATCCTCAAAATTCCATTGGTACCAATTTCAGCACCCCATCCCTTCTGCACATTTACAACTTCTCTATTGAGAACGCTTTCCTTTATTCGCCTAAGCATTTCATCTTCTTCTTGCTTAGAAATAATGCGATCCATAAGAGCTGGAGAAGCAGTAATTTTGAACAACATTGCTTTGTTTCTACTCAAAGCGTCGGCTACCACATTGGCCTTTCCGGGGGTATAGTTGATGTCGAGGTCATAGGATGCTAAGAACTCGAGCCATCTGACTTGCCTCTGATTCAGATCCTTCTGAGAAAAGATATACTTCATTGATTTGTGGTCAGTGAAGAGTTCAAATTTAATTCCCAAAAGATGGTGCCTCCACAACTTAAGAGCAAAAACTACAGCAAGTAGTTCTAAGTCATGCGCTGCATAATAAACCTCATGGACTCTGAGATGTCTACCAGCATAAGCAATAACTTTACCATGCTGCATAAGAACAACTCCCAAACCTTCTCCGCAAGCATCGGTATAAACAGTCAAACCTTCACTTCCATCCAAAACAGTAAGAACAGGAGCAGAAGTTAACTTTCGTTTAAGTTCATTAAATGCTTTTATACACTTATCACTCCAGTCGAACTTAACATTCTTTCCAGTCAAAGCAGTGAGTGGTGAAGAAATTCGAGCAAAATCCAGTTTGACTTCACATTTAGGTTTAGCGTTCTGATGTGTTGGTATATATATAACGAAGAATTTATAATAAAATAATATAACGAAACTTCATCCTAAAGTAGTTGATTAAAACCCCTACAAATGATTTCTGTCTACTGATAAAAAAGTTAATCTTAGTGTAAAAAGGTATTCCGGACCCAATGGGACAAGTTTCGTCGAATTCCGACATCGTATGAAAAAATTTCCTTTATAAAACCAGAAATAAACACATGTTTAATTTTTCCACGATCACCAGATAAATCAAATCAACTTGAAACTTTCAAATCTTACAATAATTTGTTGATACGAACCCAACGGCACTAGTTTCGTCGCATTCTGAGATTGTTTCCCCGGTAGGCTATTTTTACTGTGCACCGCAATACCCTTTTTAACGCCAAATTATCCGGCCTCCAAAAATAACAAACTATATGCATATCCTGACTCTAATCGACGATACGAACTCAACGGGACTGGTTTCGTGGCCTAATTTGATTGTCTGCTCGAGTTATGGCCAAATACCCCTTTATTTATTTAAATACGCGCTATAGAAATTGAACGGGCGTTTATGGCTACCGTGGTCACATATGACATCGGTTTTCCTCACAGTTTGATTTTCTGAAAATAATTTGACGATACGGTTCCAATGAAACTAATTTCATCGAAAACAGAGTTCGTTTGCAAAATGGCCATTTTAAAGGCCGAAAACGATTTCCATAGCATTTTTTCCAAAGTTTGATTTAGCCATAACTCGCAATCTATAACACGGAATCTGGATTTTTCTCTTTCATATGAAAATTATCGTCAATATGGTCCCAACGTGTCTTGTTTCACAGAAATCTGACTTATATCGAATCCTGTATTCTCAGTTGAAGTTCAAAATTTGAATTTACGAACTGCATGCCATTTTCAAGCTCGATTTATAATTATATAAATATATAATGTTCGATCTTCGTTTTAATAACGAATTAAATATTAAATTCCATCGATATTCCAAATAAAATATTTAAAACTAATTTAAATATTCATATTCAAATGGTCGAAAAACATGGGTCATTACATTCTTCCCCCTTAAAATAATTTCGTCCTCGAAATTGCTAAATGGTAAGAAAGAACGTTATAAACCCATTTACGTTCAAATCCACTTTATTTTAAATCAAAATCCATTTCTTTATCGTAAATAAATATTTTCAAAAATATCGAAAATTTTCTAACACCTTAAATTCTCGAAAAATTTCGCCAGCACCTCCTCTGTACGGCTCAATCGGTACAACTACAACTCGCTTTTCTAGGCCTTCTCCAATCCAAAAGAAAATAAACAGCCAAGCGGCTTGCCAAATAGGCTCATAAATCACCATACCCATATAAAAATAAACATGTACCTTTTTGTCGGGCATATCATTATATCCTTTCCATCTGCTGCCCTGTCAGCATACACAAATGCATTCCCAAACGAAATTCTAATTTTATCCTCAGAACCAAATCCTTCACGCGTCCAAGCCAAATCCCATTCGTAACTCAATTTCCATCCATCATCAATTTCAACTCCTAACTTACCAGTCTGATACCATTTCAGATTTCTGTCTCCCAATTCAAAATCCGATTCTATTTGATATATTATATCCCGATTTAATTTCCAGTTAATTGGTTTCAATTCAATTCATATTTACTTTCCCAATTTCTATTTAATTTTATTTTTGTTCAAACAATCTTCCTGCGAGTTTTTAAACAGTTCAGCTTTTTCCAAAAATTTCAAATATTCCTTTTCCACAATTTAAAACAGCTTATTTTTCTCAAAGCAATTCAAAACAACTTCTTTGGTAGTAATCATTCATTTAGACCTCGGAAATGAACATTGATGATGTGTCCAACATCCTCAGGGTTATTCCCCAGCTATCGAAGTGAGTTCAATACTATATCACTTATCAAAACCGTATTCAAACATTCTTATTTCGAAATCTATTTCAAAATACCAAACACAATGCTCGTATAACAATTTAAAATCTCCCAGGATTTTAAAATTCTCATATATACAATCCAAGTTCATTTGTAAACACCTTTCCCACTTTTAGGAATTTTAATTCCAATTCCGATTTTAATTTCAGATTTAATAAATCTGCTTTTATATTATACGAATTCCAATTGGTTATTTATTTAACCATTTTAATTATAATCAACCAACACATCCAATATACTATAATATTTCTAATACATATATTTCCTTTATATCAAAATATAATTTGGGTAAATTATTTCATTTACCCTTTTTCAAAACATATTGTGTCGGTTTATCGTACTTGAGTGTTTAGAAACTCCTATCGATACAGTGGATCAAACTGATCGACCAGAACTCATAACCAACTCAGCCAATAAATCTTCACAATATAAAACATTTTTTATAAAAACTACAAATACGTCCACTCATATATATACACTCAACTCAATCTAGGGTATTACTAACCCCATCTCTACTGAGTCACGCCACAGAGCCAAGGTAATCACTTAACCTTTAGCTCTGATACCACTGTAACGACCCAGGGATTCCCGGCCCCGAAAATCGACATAAATACCTTTACTATAACCCATGTCGACCTTCCTAGCACCGAAACACTGGATAGTTATTAGAAAGAAATTAGAGGGTGAGATAAGAAAGAAAGAAATATTAGAATAGAAGAAGAAGAAACACCACAACACAGAGTCTCACATCGCAGCGGAACATAATATAATACAGAAATAAATCTTTACCGAGAGATTTAAAAATACTTACAATATCAGAGTGCACCGCACATCTGGACAGTTATAATAATTTGTCCTCAGATACAACACACAGCGGAATAGTAGCTATAAAATATCATACGTCTGGACATCTCCAGCTCGTCTCTGGACTTCACAGCATCCAATAACGTGAACCTGTCAACCCGGGCTAACCCGAGCATTTACAAAACACCGGGTCAGTCTGGTGAACCAGAGTGAGATAAACTCGCACAGTAGTAAGGGTAAATCATCCAACCATGATTTTAAAGTTCAAAATCTTTTCAAAAAGAAAAGGATAATCGTAAGACCAAATCCACACATAACACGGACGGTTTTTACCTTACGATAACCCAAAACAGTTTTGAAATCAATATCTTGTCTGATATTATAATAATGTCTAAATACAAGTAAATAGCAATCTAGTGGAACGCTTGCATCTCACGCTCCACATATATAGTATAAATCAAAAACCGCGGGGGCTTATTGGAGATTGGATTCCGACTATGACAAGGTATGGGACCACCTGCCGATAGTGTATCTCTAGAGACGAATACACTGGGTTCAACAAGAACATCTTGCAACCCGGCCCTCGCATGACCGACCACTCATTTCGCTTGAGTGTATCGAATGTATATCACCGACGGTTGTGATCAGTAACCGTCTCCCGAAAAGGGACAGCATCGAAACATAGATTTAAGAAGCAAATAAGATTTTCTCTAGATAGGTGATTATACACCCTAATGGGAGCGACCCACATAGCCATGCTGCCTGCCCGATTTTTGTCATCTTCCAGTTGATGAGGCTTGAGGTCAGAATTTATCTTTGAACATCTGGTCACCATTCACTTTGAATGCCACATCGTCAGATCCGTCAGATATCACTAATTGACGTCCACAAAAATACTCTAGCTGGAAGCTAAGAGAACGGCAATTCTCCGCCAACAACTATAGCACGTTTGAAGAAATCAACGTACGTGACCCTTTAGAAATACTCTGTCAGACATCCGTCCATACAAGTCATCCAGGAATAGGATGAACCGAAGGCACTCGCCTATCGCATCCAATATAGGAATCACCCCATGGATCAGTAGCGAGAAGTCCTTGCAACCCGTAGATTCCAATCACGACAGAATCACCGCTTATCTCCGCTTGCCAGGCAGAGAATATTAGTGGTTCTTCCGTTTATGAAATTCCACGGTCTTCAATGCTCCATCTCGATCATCTCCTGATATCTTCACGTATTTGTTGGTCAGAATGGTTTTCGAATATAAATTCGATCTCTGTCTTTCCATACCAACAATCGTATTGGTCATATTTGATAGTCGGTGTTTTAACTATCAAAATAAACAGTGTTTCAACCATGACACTCCAATGAGTTCACTGGTTCAGTATTCAGCATCACTTGGCCTTTAACAAACTGATTTACTTTTGTTAAATTAAAACTTCTAACTCTTTTAATATTCAAAAATATGATATTTGAATACCTCTAATTCGATTTAACTCTAATTAATTAGCACTAACTGGTTAACTCTAACTGATTTATTCCAACTGACTAACTTGACTTCTTTAACTCCTATCGATTAACTAACATTAGACTTAACTCCATTCGCTTGAATCTAGATCGCAGCGATCACAATGGTTACGCCTGATTCCCTCAGGAAACATCCGACCGCCGTAGGCTATCTGCAGCCCTGCGAATTACGCTAGCAGTCGTACGAAATGGCACTCATCCTGAATAACTATGTTTGACTAATTCTATCTCGAATAACTATATTTTTATATACTAATGTCCTCGGAACTATTACGTTATAATACTTAGTAAAATAACTTATAACCATATATAATTCCTACTCAACTCTCCTTTTAAAAACATTTGTTATATTATTACGAACCTTTTTACGATTACCAACTAATATCATCTTCAGATAATCCCGATGTTGTTCAAGTTGGGGTATTTTAATTACTTCTCAGACCTTGATCAACAACGTTCTAATCCTCAGATAAATATAAGTTGTAACCACAAAAAATCAATATTTCCATTTCAGTCTCAAAGCAAATTCCCTTTTAACTCGAATTTGGTTATACAATCCTATAACCCACTTCTTTAACCAAATTCACTTATTTTTCCAATCTCCTTTCAAATCTATTTTGCCAATTCACGCTTTTGAAATCTTATTCCGATTCCCGCATTTTACTTAATCTCATTTCCAAATAACGTTAATTTAAGATTAACGCTTTTAACCTTTAGATCTCATTCATACCCCTGGTTTATTATAAACCTTTCCGATCTAAATTTCCTTTCACTTAATCCGAATAATTAAGTAACCTTTATTTCAAGCTACTGTATTCGCTTGAAATTCCCCTTTTAACTCTGTTATAAAGATTTTGAGTTTTGAATACAAAAACTCGTTCATAAATTCCTTCCACCGTTCACTTTGATTTTATTCACCAACGATCACTTTTAATTTCATTCCCATTTAAAAAGTAATTTCCCAAATCATCAAAAATAACTTGTTTCAATCATTAACTATTTCAATAGTTAATTCCTTTATTAACTAAATTAAATTAAATAGTAAATCCCTTTTTAACTTTATAAACCTTATAAAATAAATTAATAACAAATCAAAGTCTTAAATAAAATATTTATTTATTTCTCTTTAATAACCTTTATTCAAAATAATATATTTCAAATCTATCTCCAGTTATAAAATAAATTTTATATCTTCATCTTTATTAACTCACCTGACGGTAAATCAATATCTATAAACGATTGATTTAATAGGCCATACGCTGCCAAATACTAAACCAATACCGCCCATTGGTTTAAACAAACAGATGTTGAACATTCAATAATCAACAATCAAATCAATCAATCCAAACAGGACAGTTCATATATGATAATATGAAAATAATTAATGTATTTGAGGAATCCGGTTGGATCCCTCCAACCTGTTCTTCTCTGTATTCAAATGGTTATCTCAAATTAGACCATTCAGTTTTGTTTAACTAATAACACTAAATAACAACCATTCAACATCAACCACAAACAATTCAAACAGTTCAACAATTTAAAACACGTTTATAAATAAACGTGACCAACCAAGGTAAGTTACCTTTATTGGCACCAATCGTTAAAAATAACGATTTGGTATTTCACTAAAATTAAACACAGTTTAATTTCATCAGTTAAATCAACAAACAAACGTATAACTAGCAAACATGCAATCATCGACAAATAGAGCACGCAAAATTAAAAACTCAATTTATATAAAGTATAAATGGGAAAAACTGAGTGAGTTTAACTCACCTTGAGTTGCGTTGTTACAATAACAACTGATTTGATTAAATTAAACTCGCGTTTAATTTAACTGGGATTTCCAGCTGCATTCCACTACGTCCGTTTCTGTTTCAGAACGTAGATCTCATTCATATAGTCCCGGCATCGCTTGTTGTGTTCCATTCTGATCATATATGATGGAGTCATTAATATTCGAAGTTTATATAACTTAACTATGCAAATTTCTTATTTAAACATTTTCATTAACCCTAATGATAAAATTAATATAAATATTTAATCCATTAAATTATATACTCTTAAAGCCGACTTCCTCATCCTTGTACCCGGGTTCAGAACGCAACTTGTATTCTTGTCTTCGTTCTCCTTCTTTTTGCCGCCGTTGCACTCCTGCTGCCAGTAACAAATGCCCAATTCATTGACCTGTGTGCATTCGTTTCTAGCAGTATCGATTTTCTGCATCAAATTCTCGCATTCAAAGTTAAGGTTATTTTAATAAATAATTTAGCCCCTAATTATATATATTAATAACTAATAAAAAATTTAATTACTCTTAGTACACAGTTCAACAAGCCCATAATCTTCTCGGTTTCGTTCCTCTTTAGTGCTTTGTTTCCATCCTGGCAAACATGAGAATGTTATTATGTTTCTATATAATACCATATTAATTTACTACTTATTTATCAATTTCGTTTTAAGCGACCAGGATTTAACTCAGATCAATAACGTCCAATTACAGATTAAGCTAACTATACGTTGATTAGGAAGGTTAATTGCTTATTACCCAAGCCGACAGTTCACTGTACCCTTCTTCCATCTTCACGCGGTGACCCTCTCCTTCCCAGACTTTCGTTCAAACACCAGTTCATTAAAACCGCTACTGTTCGCCAAAACTATCTCTTCTCCCAGTCCTTCAAGGCCTCATCGCCCAGGCCCTTCCATCAACCGGATTTGTGATCAAAAGCCATCAAAGAACTCACGTGACTCTCCTTTGCCATCACCAGAAAACTCAGGTTTTCTGCCTCTCCATTCGTCCGCTAAACCCATTGAAAACCGATGCCCTTCGATCCTTGATTCCGACCACCAAACAAGGTTGTAGTCCATCGTCTCCGTCCGATCTTGAAAACTCGTATAGCTCGGCCTCTTTGCTGTTGAAGGGTTTGGAGTCGATTAATTGATTTAGGGAAAATTAGAGCGATTCAAGGGAGTTTTATTTGCAGTTAAATTGGTTGTGGAGGCGCTGGTTAAATGTTGTTGACCCCAAAAATCCAGTTTGACTTCACATTTAGGTTTAGCGGTCTGATGTGTTGGTATATATATATAACGAAGAATTTATAATAAAATATTATAACAAAACTTCGTCCTAAAGTAGTTGATTAAAACCCCTACAACTGATTTCTGTCTACTGATAAAAAAGTTAATCGTAGTGTAAAAAGGTATTCCGGACCCAATGGGACAAGTTTCGTCGAATTCCGACATCATATGAAAAAAATTCCTTTATAAAACCAGAAATAAACACACGTTTAATTTTTCCACGATCACCAGATAAATCAAATCAACTTGAAACTTTCAAATCTTACAATAATTTGTTGATACGAACCCAACGACACTAGTTTCGTCGCATTCTGAGATTGTTTCCCCAGTAGGCTATTTTTACCGTGCACCGCAATACCCTTTTTAACGCCAAATTATCCGGTCTCCAAAAATAACAAACTATATGCATATCCTGACTCTAATCGATGATACGAACTCAACGGGACTGGTTTCGTGGCCTAATTTGATCGTCTGCTCGAGTTACGGCCAAATACCCCTTTATTTATTTAAATACGCGCTATAGAAATTGAACGGGCGTTTATGGCTACCGTGATCACATACGACATCGGTTTTCCTCACAGTTTGATTTTCTGAAAATAATTTGACGATACGGTTCCAATGAAACTAATTTCATCGAAAACAGAGTTCGTTTGCAAAATGGCCATTTTAAAGGCCGAAAACGATTTCCATAGCGTTTTTTCCAAAGTTTAATTTCGCCATAACTCGCAATCTATAACACGGAATCTGGATTTTTCTCTTTCATATGAAAATTATCGTCAATATGGTCCCAACGTGTCTTGTTTCACAGAAATCTGACTTATATCGAATCCTGTATTCTCAGTTGAAGTTCAAAATTCGAATTTACGAACTGCACGCCATTTTCAAGCTCGATTTATAATTATATAAATATATAACGTTCGATCTTCGTTTTAATAATGAATTAAATATTAAATTCCATCGATATTCCAAATAAAATATTTAAAACTGATTTAAATATTCAGATTCAAATGGTCGAAAAACACGGGTCATTACATGTACAGTCTTCAGTATTAATTCCTTTATACAAGTATTGCATATATGTGTGTGTGTGTGTATATTCTAGATAGAGATGTTAGTATATATTTTATAATCAATTAATATTGAAATAAGGTTATTGTCATCAAAACTTCATTCTCCAACAATAATTACAGTAATTTCTTAATCCCAAACAGAAAGATATAGGAATGAATTTATACAACAGTAATATTCTGAATGCTTTTAGGAAATGAATTACATCACAATTACCACATTCAATTATTCATTACATTAGGAAATATGGGGAATTAAACGATAAAAATACTGTTACAAAAAAACATAATTTAAATCAACTCATCTGTAAGCTTTCCAATTCTAGAATCTAATTCAGAATTATCACTCGTCGTTTTCTTAGATTTTATTAAATCGTTGTAATAACCATGGATTTACAATTCCAACCACAAAAGAAAATGAAAGAATGGAATTGGAATCAGATCCACGGAACTTACCTCGTATGGGAAGGAATCCTAAGTGCCAACAATCATAAGCTAATCCATTTTAATTTCAGAAGAGTTTGGAGAAGAAATGAAACAACAAGGCTTTTGGTTTTGCCCAAAAAATAACGAGTTTGACGGCTAGCCATGGGCATTTATTTATAGCTGCCCAAAAGAACCTGGTCCATTAGATTTGTGGAAAGCAAACCAGAACCGTCGATTGAAAGAAAATCACATAATAACCTTAAAATAAATCACACCACCCGGGCCTCATAGGTCGACCCATATACTATTTGGATCGACACTGGGTCAACCTAGACCCTACTTCGGTCGACATAGGGTCGACCTACGAACAATTACGCATCGAACTGTACACGTTTTGAGAAAACATGTATAGGCCTTTAAACATATTGATTAATTCTTGCCTATTCTCTTACCCAATGTTATAATTTTAATGTTCTAATTTAATTCCTTCCCCATTCTTTATCTTTATCCATTTCAATTTTCAAACGCGAAATTAACATGCACATATAATTTTCCATTTTAACTTTCTATGTGTTTAATCCCTTTATAATTCAGTGCATGTTATTTTTAGTGTGCATTAACATTCCATTTAAAATGCGCATCAATAATATATTAAGATGCGCATATCTGTTCTAAATTGAAATGCCACTTAATTAACGTTATTTCAAACTTCCTTTTATTGCATAGTTTTATACTATTTATGACATGCGTTTATTTTGTGTGTTTCTTCTGCAATTTATATCTAAATATATTTATATGAGATATATTTATACGCATGTTCACACATGTGTCAACCTTCCCATAAATAAATTATTTACTTTTTTTGAATTTGACATTAATTATACTATTTCTTTCTTAATGTCAAATATGACATACGTTGTCAATTCATAGGAATGTTTCAATTTTAATGTCAATTACTTTCCTCTTTCTAACAGTCCATTTATTTCAATTTCAAACGACCATTTTTTTAGGAATTTTTATACATACATAATTTAAAAATATAAATTATATTTGCATACATTTACATACAAATAACTTTTTTTGAAAGGAAAAGTATATTATTTACACAAATAAGCTTACAGATTCTTGGTACAAAAGTACTCAGTAGAAAACAAAATTTGCTTGAACACGCAAGCAGCCAAAAATTACATCATAAAATAGCATTACATGAATGTAAAGATAATATCACTTGATGGTAGAATGCAGCATCCTTTTGTGAATTCGCAAGCAAAGTTGATCAGCAGATAGCAATTCACCACAAAAAATACGAGTATTTCTATCCATCCAAACACCGTAAATACACTTCTTTAGAAGCTTCAACAGCACACATATTCTCTTGTTCTTCCACCTCGTTGCCTTGAAGTCATTGAACCACTCAATCTGACTAGAGGCTGATGGCCGATGATATCCAGCAATAGCCGAAAATCTTGTCCAAATATGATTCACAAATGAACACTCAAAGAAAAGATGAGTATTTGTTTCAACTGCATTATTGCAAAGCACATAAAGGTTGTCTTGGATGATGCCGCATGAATAAAACCTGTGTTTGGTATTTACTGCAATGGTCACGACCTTCCAAAGTAGCAAATTTTCTTTTGCAGAGCTTCCACTATTCCAAATTCTAGAATACCAGGGAAAGACTTGTCTATGAGGATGCAGAAGATTGTACACCATCTTTATAGAGTGCTCTTTTCCCATCCAAAGCAAAGAATTCTCATTAGGAAAGCAGTAGTTATCCGAAATATCACTCCATAAAGCTCTCAATGATGAAGAGCTAGAATGAGGCAAGTGAAACATACCCTCGTAATAATAGTCATTAATCATAGCAGCTTGAGAAATGCCAGAGTTATACATGACATTAGCTTCCACTACTTCACTCAAAATTAAGCCTTGTTTTGCCCATGGACTATGCCAAAAAGATAGATTTCTGGTTCTGCTGAAGTTGCATTGAATGAATTGCTTAAGAGTGTCATGAAGCTTCAAAATATTCCTCTAGCTGCAACTACAGCTTTGAGGGATAGGCATATTCCAAAAATTCCTTCTACCAATAAGATTAGCATGTACCCATTGAGACCAAAGCCCTTGCTGAGCAGCAAAAAGCTTATCAAAATAAACTGAGATGGCAGCCAAATTCCATTGATACAAATTAGTTATGCCAAGGCCACCAAATTTCTTGTCATTGTATAATTTGTGAAAAGCAAAAGGTATCATTTTCTTCGAATAAGGATCGTCGTGCCACAGAAATTTGTTCAAAGCAGAAGTTATCATATCAATAAGCTTTGTGGGCAGAATATAGTGCCTCGACCAGTAATTTGTCATTGCAATTGTGATAGAATGAATAATTGTCAACCTGCTCGCTTGAGAAAGCTTACAATTAGGCCGTTGATGTAGTTTCTTAATAATTTTCTCATACAGAGGTACACACTGTATCTTAGATAATCTGGAACAGATCAGTGGCATACCTAAGTAGAAGGCATTATGTGGCGGTTCAGAAAGACCAGAACATTGAATAATTTCTAGCTTATTATCCAAAGGCAATCCAGCAATCATAATTTGTGACTTACTAAGATTAATCTGAAGACCAGTGATGCTGTAGAAATAATCAAGATTCTGAAGGATGCAACGAATATTCTGAATTGTAGGCTTAGTAAAGATTATTAAATCATCAGCAAAAAGCAAGTGTGACACAATGGGATTCTTACATTTAGGATATTGATCTAAATTGCCAATTTGCACCTGGTCAAGAATCAATGAGTTAAGCAGTTCCATGGTGATTATAAACAAATGTGCAAATATAGGGTCTCCTTGGCATACTCCTCTCGTACCTTTAAAAAATCCATGTAACCTTCCATTTCTAGAAACTGAGTAATACGGTGAAGATATACATGTATGGATCCAAGCTAAGAACGGTTCAGGGAAATTCAAGCGTGACATGATTGCAATAATAAATTGCCAGGATATAGTATCAAAAGCTTTCCGAATGTCCAACTTGAGTATACATCTCGGAGAAATGTTATTTCTATTATACCCGAATAACAATTCTTGAGTTAGCAAAATGTTATCACTTATAGATCTTCCCCTGATATATGCAGATTGGTTTTCAGAAATGATGTCTGGTAGAACAATTCGCAATTTGTTGGAAATAATCTTAGATATGATTTTATACAAGATATTGGAACATGATATTGGTCTGAAGTCCGAAACAGAGTAAGGGTTTTCAGACTTAGGTATTAGTGTTATAGCGGTAGATGAAAGACATGTAGGCAATTTGTTGTGAAAAAAGAAAAATTGAATCGCACTAATAACATCCTCACCAATTCTATGCCAACACTGCTGAAAGAAGAAGGCATTGAAGCCATCCGGTCCTCCACAACTATTAGTATCCATGCTAAATACAGCCTCCTTAATCTCATCCGCAGAAATAGTTTTAATTATGCACTAGGATTGATCTTCAGAAAGAACAGGTAAACTGACGTAAAAAAGTGGTTGCACATTAATCACAGGAGGTTCAGGAGGTTGCACATACAAATATTTCCTGATGCTAAACTTCATACATTTGTAAATTTGTCGTACAAACTCCATTCGGAACATATTATATATGTAAATTTATTAAAAAATGCGAATACAGTGGTACATGTTCCGGAGCCCAATTATCACAAATCCAAAAATATTTGTTTTCCATTCATTGTTTTCTGTAATAATTTAATTGAATTAATATTATAAAAATTATGGTGTGTTACATTCCCCCACCCTTTATGAAATTTTGTCTCCGGTATTAAATAAAGGGTTAGCTTACGTAATTTCTCGCATAATTTACAACCATCATGTGTATATTCGGTTTTACAACCATCTGTGCGCTAGTGCAAAGTGCAATACGTTATAAAATTTCATGTATGCAATGAATTTCTAAGCGGTACCTCCTATATGAATGCTGTCTTTATCAAAAATATTTTTGAAAACGTGATGCACACAATCTAAACATAGTTGCAATTTCTATGTAAATGCGGTATTTTTAAAATCATATCCTTTCATCCAATTTTCCCCATACTCTTACTAAATAAGAGCGTAGTTCATCCAATTTTTGCATCCAAACCCTACCGACCAACTTTAAATTTGCGAATTTAAAAAAAATTTGGTTTTTTCTATTAGAAAAAGGTAGTAAATGGTAAAGTCCGTATTTTCCACTTCACTTTTACTTGTCATTTTCCGTGTACTTGGAACCCTTTGAAATCATTCTATAAAAATTCCTACCTTCGTTTCCAAGCAATGTTTACACGAGAAGCATTTCTTTTTCAATTTTCGCAAACTTACTTTGAGAAAATTTATTTTTTCTTATTATTCTCGTTTATTGCAGTTATCACCTTTATTACTTTTCCTTTAATTTGTTTTTCTTTTAGGCATTCATTCCTTGCTTACATTGTTAATTTATTTGTGACACCCTATATCTTTATCCTTTTCTAATAATCATCCCACATACATAGAAAAAGAATACCATACTAAACCATTCTATTTTCAACAATAAAATATAATACTACATAAGAGCGCAATTCCATACTGGAAAAAATCATGCTCTACTACAATCACTACAAGGCAAAACGTACGATGGTTAAATGCGGATATTGTTCGACGCTACGGCAATTTCTATTTAATTAGAAATCTGTTGCGTGAGTGTTATAAACCGCAAGCGCATGACATATACTTATAGTATGTGGCGAATACGGGTCGATCCTATGAGAAAGAAATAACTTTAAAATTTTACTCAATCAAATTAAACCAACTTGAATTTTTTTTAAAAACTAGAAACAACAAGTAAGCTAAAATTGATATTAAATTATGAAATTAAAAACCAATTTAGAGGTGACTTCATTTTCCTCTTTCTAAACATAGACTAACAAAAAATCATAAAATGTTTTTTCATTAATCTAAGTAGGACTAGTGATGTAATTATCATAAGCATGGCCTATTTGAGTTATTAGTTAACACAAAATAAGCCATCAAACTATTATACACAACTGATCTTACTTTTCACTTTCATGAATCATAAAATGAAACAAAAATCTAGTTTAAGTATGATCAATTTACTATTAATAACAATGTAGATCATCAAATTTCAAATAAAACTTCACTTTCATCGCCATGATCGAATTTAGATGAAGAGGCAATTTGTAGATCATGAGATAAGCAAAGCCTTAATGTTATGAAATGAACAAAATAGGCTATCAAATCATGAAACAAAAATACACAAAACATCCATTCTCATTAAACACAAAATAGAACATTAACATTTAATATTGTTGAATCTACATAAATAAGAGATAAATCTTTATTACCCCTAAATTGTAAGGGTTTACCTCCTCATTTGTGTTATCATATTAACAAAAATAGATTTCAGCATTAAAAACGACCAAAGTAGAGACAAAATAAAGAAGGAAAATATATTAACAACTAAAGTAATTGCATAAAAATGAAGTTATACTACTTGCATGAAAGTAAATATAATCTACTAACAATAAGAAGAAAGCGTGTAAAAGGAAATGAAGATTAAAGAGATCATGAAAAGACATAAAAGAGAAGGCTAGAAAGCCATTTTTATTATTTAATTCACTTTCACTTGCATATAGATAATGAGATAAAAAAGATACATGAAACATAAGGGGTACTTATACATGACCAAAACCCTAATCTCCTTTTTGGGAACTACCCAAAATGCCCCCTTCATGAAGCTTCCATGTTGTCCTTAGCCACTAATGATTTATTAAAAGTGTATGAAGCTTTTTTGTCTCCATTAGAAATGTATTGACCCCTAATTGAAGATTTAAGGAGAACTGGGTTAGGTGGGTAGGTGGGGTCCTCCAATAAGTTGTGTGTGAATTAATTTCGTCTTCATTTTTTTATCTCCTCTTTGTACATGCATGTCTTTCACGTCTTTTTGTGAATTTCACGAAAGCTTCTTCAATTTTTCCTCCTTAATTCCAAACACAAAAATAATTAAAATACATGAGTAAATTTTATCAAAAACTAGCACATGCACAAATGACAGTTTTACCCCCAAAATGAGAGAGGGTTTAAAAAAATGTTGCTTTAATCATGCAAAATACCCTAATATGTTCATTTTTTAAACTAAAACAAGACTAAATATGTGAATAAAAATGTATATATTTACATGCACATCAATTATCTTCTTAGATTAGGAGGCCTGGGACTAAATCCCTATGACACAAAAAGGTCCTCATCGCTGGATCCATCCAACCATATCATTCCTCCTTTCCATCTACCCCTCTCTAAAAACTCATCCCACGTACCTGCTTATTCCATGAGCCATTCCAAATTGTACACCAATGATATACTGATATCCATAGGCTAACCATACCCGTTACCTAAACGAATATAAATCTGACAACCCGTACTTCACCATGAGGTAACATTATATCCCTATACCTAGTTCTTATCGTTTCTTAAAGTAAGACAACATTCCATGCCTTCTAATTTCCTAAGAAGCGCTAAAAATGGAATTTCCATTAATCACACTGTAACACCCCGTAAAAATATTGTATCGACCCAGAAAATCTGAACCAATTTAAAATTTTTAAATTGGTTCAGATTTTCTGGGTCGTTACAATCTCCCCCACTTAAAACTTTTCGTCCCCGAAAAGGAACAAAGTCGAAAGTGGTTTGATAAGTCCATTATCATACAACACAACAACCAATCCAATTGTTTTTAACCTTCAAAAATATACTAATCTATTTTTATACTCCTTTTCAAAATCATTCAGCCTATAGAATTTAAAAGTGCACATCCATGAAAAGAAAATTACAACAGATTAGAGAATTAAATGGTAATGCAAAGTAGGGTAGATGTACCTTGCACCAGAGTCAATCAGAGATATCTACTCGGCATCTGTGATAAGCTTTCTGAATGCTCTCCTCGGTTTCCCAAGTACAATCTCGCGGATCTCCACTCCATTGCACTTTGACTAAGTGAACCTTCTTGTTCCTCAGCTCTTTGGTTTCTTTGTCGATAATCTTTAGCGGCTCTCGCCTCACAGCTAATTCTAGAGTAATTTCAATATCCTGCTGAGCTGCTTCTTCCACGATCAAGTCTGGATCATGAACGTGCTTTCGAAGTTGAGATATATGAAATACATCATGCACACCAGGCAACCAGTCAGGCAGTTTGACCCTATATGCGAGAGTCCCAATCCGTTCCAGAATAGGAAACGGACCAATGAATTTGGGTGCCAACTTTCCAGTTTTACCGAACCGGATAACTCCTCTCATCGGCGATACTTTCAAATATACATAGTCGCCAACTTCAAAGGATATATCTCTTCTTCTTCTATCGGCATAGCTCTTTTGTCGGCTTTGAGCGGCGAGTAATCGCTTCTTAATAAAATCGACTTTGTTGGCAGCTTCTCGAATCATATCGGGACCCAACACAAGTCTATTTCCAGGCTCGACCCAACAAGCAGGAGATCGGCAAGGTCTACCATATAATGCTTCGAATGGCGACATTGTCAGACTCTCCTGGTAGCTGTTGTTATAAGAGAATTCAGCCAAATGCATATGGTCTTCCCATGATCCACCGAAAACTAGAACACAAGCCCGCAATAGATCTTCTAAAATGCGGTTTACCCTCTCAGTCTGACCGTCTGTCTGAGGATGATAAGCGGTGCTCAAGTTCAACTTCGTTCCTAGCTCGACTTTAAATGCTTCCCAGAATTTACTAGTGAATATTGTATCTCTATCACTGACTATACTGAGCGGCACTCCATGTAGTCTAACTATTTCCCTGAAGTAAATCTGTGCCAGACTCTGAGCGGTTCTGTTTGATCTGACAGGTATGAAATGGGCGGTCTTCGTGAAGCGATCTACGATCACCCAAATACTGTCATTTCTCTTTCTGGTTTTGGGCAAACCATCAATGAAATCCATAGAAATATGTTCCGACTTCCAGCCAGGAACTTCTAGTGGTTGTAATAATCCAGCCAATTTCTGTTGGTCACTCTTGACTAGCTGGCAAGTAGGGCATCGGCTAACGTATATTGAAACGTCTCTTTTCATAGCCTTCCACCAGAATGTTCTTTTGAGATCGTTATACATTTTGGCCACGCCAGGATGGATACTCAGCTTGGACTTGTGACACTCGTCTAACACTTCCCTTTTTAACTCTCGGATGTCGGGAACACAAATCCTTCCTTTCAACCTCAAGGTCTCGTCGTTATCTATTTGAAAACACGAGGGTTCACCTTTCTGAATCCTTTTGATCATATCTTTTATAAAGTTATCCTCCTTCTGAAGAATAGATATTTTGTCAATCAAGGAAGTCGTGATAATAAAGCTGGCAATCATTACATTCTTTCGGCTCAGAGCATCGGCCACGACGTTGGCTTTTCCTGGAGTATATATAATTTCAAAGTCGTATGCTGCAAGAAACTCTAGCCAACGTTGCTGCCTCAAATTTAAGTCCTTCCGAGTGAACAGATACTTTAACGACTGGTGATCTGTAAACAGTTCAAATCTCTCGCCCAGAAGATAGTGTCACCAGATTTTCAAAGAGAATATGATAGCCAATAACTCAAGATCATGAGTTACATAGTTTTTCTCGTGCGGTTTCAGTTGACGGCTAGCATAAGCAATCACTTGGCCCCTTTGCATCAACACTGCACCAAGGCCTTCTCTAGAAGCATCAGTCCAGACTTTTAAATCTTGGTTGCCATCGATGATGGTTAACACTGGAGCTGTCGTTAATCTCAACTTCAGCTCTTCGAAAGCCTCCTCACTTTCTGGAGTCCATTTGAACTTAGAATGCTTCTTCGTAAGCTTTGTTAAATGACTAGATATCTTCGAAAAGTTTTTAACGAACTTCCGGTAATAACTAGCCAATCCGAGAAAACTGCGGACTTCAGTGGGAGTGGTGGGCTATTTCCAATTCTGAATGGCCGTGATTTTGCTTGGGTCCACAGCGATTCCTTCTTTCGATACCATTTGGCCCAGAAATTTCACTTCATCTTGCCAGAATATACATTTGGAAAACTTGGCCTTCAATACATTCCGTCTTAGAATTTCTAGAACCTGTTCCAGATGCCTTTCGTGTTCGGCCTTTGATTTAGAGAAGATTAGAATATCATCAATAAAAACCAGAACAAATTTATTCAATACTCCTCTGAATACCCTGTTCATTAGATCGACGAAGTAAGCTGGAGCGTTACATAAGCCGAATGGCATTACTAACCACTCGTAGAATAGGTCGGGGCCTCTGAACGCGGTCATTGGAACACATTCTTCGGCAATTCGAAGTTGATGGAATCCTGTAGCTAGGTCCATTCGTGAGAATACTTGTGCTCCATTTAATCGATCCAACAAATCATCTATTCGCGGCAATGGATATTTGTTCTTTATCGACTGTTTGTTCAGATCATGATAATCCACACATAACCGTAGAGTACCGTCAGATTTTGGGACAAATACCACAGCTGCACCCCAGTCAGAGAAACTAGGCCTGATCAGACCTTTCCATACTAGCTGTCGTGTTTGATTGTCTAATTCCTCCTTCTCTTTCAAGGACATTCTTCGAATAGCGTGAACTACCGGCCTTGCATTGGGAATTAAAGCAATCTTGAAATCTATTTCTCTTTGCGGAGGTAAGCGAACAACTTCTTCGAACACATCCGCATAGTTTTTAACGACAGGAATGTCTTTAATGAGGTCAGGAATATTCTCAGGGATTTCAGGGATATTTTCTATTTGGGCTGGAGAAACATCGAGAGCTGACCAGAAATCTTTTCTATTTGAAGTCGGGCCTTCACATGGTATGGTTATATAATTCCCCGATTGGGCCTTGGCTTTAACCACTCTCTCGGCGCATTTAACTTCAACTTCATATCTAGTTAACCAATCCAATCCCAGAATAAGATCGAATTCATTAAAATTCATGATGATAGAGATAATAGGGAATTTATAGCAAGAAAAAGAGACAGGTACTGCACAAATCCAACTGAGATTGATGGAACCTCCCACTGGATTTTGGACAGTCATTGGCTCTTTGAGCTTCTTCAAATTCAAATCCAGTTTCTTGACTGCACTCTTTGCAATAAAGCTTCGTGACGCGCCTGTGTCAAACAGTACTTTTACTGGAATGTTTTTGACACTGAGCGTGCCTTCTAAAACATCAGATCTTTCCTGAACAGACGAGGATGCAGGTACTTCTACCACTTCATTTACTTGCGCTGCTTTGGACTTCTTAAATTGCTTGCAATCCTTTTCAAGATGGCCAGTCCGACGGCATTGAACGCACTTTCTATTCTCTCGGAACTGGTTATCGGGTTTAGACCCCTTCTTTCATTTCTTCGAGGTTTTACACTTCCTGGTCAGATGCCCCTGTTTATTGCAGTTAGAGCATGTGGCAGTCGTTGCCCGCTCTTTTTCAGATTTAGCCCTTTTTCTCTTGGCACTGGGCTTCTTACTGACATCAGACTTTGTACTGGCCTCTGGACGATCAGTTTCAGACTCTGCTTTGTCACTACAACAGACTTCTTCTTCGTCATGCAACATTCCTTTCTTATGGAGATCTTCATACTGATAAGCCATGTAAATCATTTCAAGAAAGGGAAGCTTCACGTGCCCCAATACTTTATTCTGGTATTTCCTTTGAAGCCCGTGAATAAATCTAAGATTTTTCCTCTTTGTATTCTGAATCAGATGGGGAGCAAAGTGAGCAAGTTCATTGAATTTCTTATGATATTCGGGAATGGTCATATCACCTTGTATTAGATAAGAAAATTCATCACATAATCTCTCGGTTACTTCGGGAGGAGTAAATCTTTCTAGGAAAATCACTTTGAATCTGTCCCAGGTGATATCACCTTCTGGATTATCTTTGATGATTGTTTCCCACCAGATTAAAGCTTCTTCTTTGAGCGCCCAAGATGCTACTAACCGTTTCTGGTCATCTCTCAGCTGGATATGCTCAAAGATTCTCTCGACAGAACTCATCCAAGCTTAAGTTTGAATAATAGATTCATTGCCCGAGAATTGTGCTCCACCCAGATTTCGATATTTCTTTAATAGAGCCTCTAGATCGGGTTCTGTATTCCTTCTGTTTCTGGCACTCATTTTTCTAGTACTTCTGCAATTAGCAGATCAAGTGTCAGGTCACAGAAAAGATATTTTAAAACATAGAAACATATACTTCAAGTGCAAATGTGTCTATCGAGGTGTAATTTCATTCTGCTTTACTCATACTAGGATATTACTAATCCTATCTGTATAGAGTTACCCGTCCTAGAACACTACTGGTTCTATTTCTGACGAGTTCGTTCAAATGTTATATTCCACAACTAAGCTTAACCAAAGCTCTGATACCACGTTGAGACGACCCGAAATCCCGTTCTCACGGAAACAAGGGTTATCTTTGGAATATAACACAGAAACAGATAATAGCAGAACAGAATTAAATAAATACACCAGATATGAACAATAGAATATACTGGATAAAAGTAATCATCAGAGTTACACAGTATACAGGATCTTACTTAGTACAAATACAGTTCAGCTATACATAAATGTCTACAGCGGAAATAAACAAAATATGTACAATAGGAGCTGAACAGCATAAAAAGAAATAAATGATAGAATCCATCTTCAGCTCCAGCTATCCAGAAAAAGAACCAGCTAAACCTGAATACAAGGCTGCCCGTGTAGAAAAAGGGGCACCCGAGTTTGAAAGTGAAACAAACTACGAGTCAGTCATGGGACTGGTATGAGAAATCCACTCAACACATATATAATTGGCCAATCACAGGACCACGCCACTTTCGTGGAACGGGTTTACTCCATTGGATTGCCAGTGCTTTAAAACAAATCTTTCTTTTAAACATCGCTATGCTTTTTATAAAAATGAAGCCGTTATAAGACTCAGTTCCCATCACACAATGCAACGCAAACCGGAGGATAGAGTTTTTATCTTATAACGGCCAAATATGCTTGATACGAATAAAACAAAGGCATTTGATATTATTGCTAGTGTTTATATGTTTTGAAAACAATTTCAAATCATAACTATCAATCATAGGCGGCATTAATGCCCCATACCACTATGTCGCCATATATAGGTATACAATCAAAATCGCATCGTCGCGTATTTGGAAATTGGATTTCCGTCATGAACCAAGGCAAAAGATAGTCCTTACCGAATTCGAGACTGCCTAGCCCGAGTCTCAGGATCAGAACACATCGATCCTTGGAGCGACAGGGCCGGTCCACACGGAGTGGATTAAAAATGCCTGAGCACTACGTTTCACCGCCCTTTGGGGCGTAAGCGAGCAAACAAGTGACTCCATCGGACCCGGATCGTCCGATCTAACCGAAGCGCCTCGCAACAGCAACAACCACATAAGTCAAACTCGTCAGGGCGTGTAAAACCACTGACGCCACTTTTAGCTAGGAGGAAACGTAGGCCCTCCCTGAGGTCCTTTCTCCCGTTTTAGGTTCATACCGGGGTGTGAGGCTCGCGAATTCACGTTATACACAAAGCTACGCCACATAGGCGGTGCTTTGATCATCACCACAAGACTTTGCTTTTCAACAGAAGCCCGGATCACTACATCTTAGCATGCCACACAGAATAAATCCTATGTCAGACACACAGTCCATTTACAAGTCCGTTCTGGGTCTGAACGAAACCGGAGGCACTAAATACCTCGCCAACCCATCGATCACCACGTACGTCTGGACGACCACCACTCATTATCCATATTTCGGGATGCCTCCCAATCAGGACCTCGGTTACCATCCAAACGAGGTGAAGATCTCTGGACTTCGACCGTCGTCTTCATCTTCGAATTTCAATCGTCGGTCGATTATTCGAAATGAGAATTAACTCGGCCTTTTCAAATAATCCACGTATATTTAGAATTTCAAATCAATTTATTTCAATGGTTAAATTATTCAACAACACCAATTGTGTTCTTTAATGTAATTTTCACACCAAATACATTCAACCATCAAAAGCCACATAAATCAAGCAAATTCAGTTTATTTCCATTCCATATCGCTTATGATATTTTATAACTATTTATCGCTATTTTTATTTATTTTAAAATGGCTATTTTATTCAAAACGACGCTTCGGGCCATAAGGCGGCCGTGGCGCTGTTTTTCTTCAAATTTGATTTACACATATCTGAAAATCTAACCGTTGGATCTTTGCAAAATTTACATCATTAGAAAGGTCTTTTCAAAACGAATCCAGCGGTTCCAGTTTCGGGAAATTCCGACGGTCGGATCTCCCGGTACAATCGTTTGAAGTTTCGATTTCAAAATACGAACTGCAGCGTCGTTATTCGATTAAATATATAATTATATTTATATATATAAATATAATCGCTTCTGGCGCTGTTTTTCTTCAGATTTGAATTAAACATTCCAGACAATCCAACCATTGGATTTTTACAAGGTTGGTGCCGTTGGAAAGATTATTCCAAGTCGAACCCGACGGTTGGGGTTTCGGGAAAATCCAATGGTCGGATTTCCCGCATTAGTTGTTTGAAATCACGGTTTCAAAATACGAATTGCACGGCTTCGTTTCGTTTTAATTTTATTTATTTTTAAATTGGCTAAAATAATGGATTTTAAATATTTAAAATAAATATTTTAAATAATGGCGATGAAAACTGAGTTTGAATCGACATTTGAAAACGAATATAATTAATTATAATTATATATAGAATTGAAAATGGCGCGGTAGTTCGATAATTCGATTTCAAACTTCAATTGAATATACCGGGTGCAAAACAATCCGGATTTTAGTGAAACCAAAAACATTAGGATCTAATTGATGATATCTTTCCAACGAATCTAACCAATCGAAATTTGATAGCGGGAATCAAAAGATATGTCCAGTTGAAAATTCTGAATAGTCGCTATGGAATTCAGGCCCTTAAAAATGGACATTTTGCAAATGACCTCGGATTTCGACGAAACCACTTTTGTTGGATCCGCAGGGTCATGTTATTGTTAGGTTTCAAATTTCATAATTTTTCGAATCAATATGTGAGCGTGGCAAAAGAAAACGCGTTTGACCAGTTTCTGTTGATTTTAATCGACTGGAAATTGGCCATTTTTCAAACGGTCTCAGAATTCGACGAAACTAGTTTTGTTAGGACCGTATCGTCAATACGAAGCTAGAAAATATTTTTCTGGAATTTTTTCAGTTAGTATGTGACCACGGTAATTTGAAAAGTACGTTTAAAATTCAATATAGTGATTTAGATGTAAATTCAACGGAAACTGATTATAACGATCGAATCAGCTTGCGATACATATCCCATTGTGTTCGAAATGGGGGTAAAACGCTAGGGACGACAGTCGGTGGGTCCCATTTCGACTTCGAATAAAAAGTCAACTTTTAAATAGAAATTTAATAATAATAAATATTTATATAAACCCTTTTTCTCTCTCTCTCCTCACATTCATTCTCGTTCGAAAAATAAAAAAAAAAAAGAAGAAGAAAGCAATAGCAGCAGCCGCCCGCCTTCACCGTCGACCATACCTCCACCGCGCCCTCCGATCTTCTCCCCCCTCTTCCTTGCTCTTGCTCCCTCCTCCTCCTTCAATCCGACCCCCCCCCCCCCGAAGCCATCGCGACACCCTAAATCCGCGAGCCCCGTTCGAGACGCCACCACCGAAGACCGCCGAGCTTGGCTGTCAAACCCCCCCCCCCCCCTTCTTCGCAGGAAACAGTAAGTGTTTTATTTTATTTTAGGGTTTAAAACTAATTTCGATTTTAGGGTTTAAAACTGTTTTGTAAAAAAAAAAGAGAATTTAATACTGATTTTTAAAAGCATTTTAAACTGATTTTTTTTAAAAGAATTTAATACTGATTTTTTTTTTAAGAATTTTAAACTGATTTTATTTTAAACTTTAAAAGGAAAAAGGTTTGAGCTTTAAAATAGAAAAGATTTGAACTTTAGAATAGAAAAGATTTGAACTTTAGAAAGAAAAGATTTGAACTTGGAAAAAAATAATAAAGATCATATTTTTAAAATAGAAAGGATGGAATTTTTATTAAGTAGAAGAAGTAAGATATGATTTTTATATTTTTAAAGTAATAAAAATATAATTTTTACATCATAGGAATAATAAAAATATAATCTTTATTTTTGAAAAGGCGGAATCAATATTTTTGAAATTCGATTTTTATATATTGAATAACATAGTAAAAATTCGATTTTTACATATGTAGAGAATACGGGCAACGAAGCGACAAAAGGCGAGATTGGCGAAGATTTCTATAAAGGAAGAGTCGTAGTATTGGATAGCTATTGGTGAGATTTCTGATTTAAAAATTATAAATGTGTGAGAATTTCTCACTCTTCAATTTCTTTCCTATAATTATATATATATATATGTTGAAATAAAAGTGAATTGCTATAAATATATATATATATATATATATACGCCCCTCGTCCACAAACCATGGACGATATTTATTGATTGAAATTGTTGTGAAAATTGATTGATAGCGAATGATTGTTTGGGATTGTTTGTGGTTGATATTGATTGATTGTGGTTGAAAAATACCCGTTTGTGGTTGGAAAATATTTGGTTGAAACCACATAGGATTAGTTTGTGGAAATGAAATAAATATATACATGCCGCCTGCGTGCGAACTAGATGCATGATCCCCATTGTCAAAAACCGCGAGGTTTTAAGGTAGAGCGAGGAGCCGTACTAGGGACGGTCCCGGTTTTAACTACCCTGCCGTTATGCTGCCGAAATTTTGAATAATATTCGTGTGTTTGAATTATTTTCATATGCTTAAACTATATTTATTCATTGAATAGAAAACATTCATGTGTTGAATTGATATTCATTCGTTGATTAGAAATTCATGTGTTGAATGGTATTCATATTTTGAAATAAATTGTTTGATAATAAAAATCACATTTTTATCTATATATAGAAACTATAGAAAACATTCATGTGTTGAATTGATATTCATTCGTTGATTAGAAATTCATGTGTTGAATGGTATTCATATTTTGAAATAAATTGTTTGATAATAAAAATCACATTTTTATCTATATATAGAAACTATAGAAAACATTCATGTGTTGAATTGATATTCATTCGTTGATTAGAAATTCATGTGTTGAATGGTATTCATATTTTGAAATAAATTGTTTGATAATAAAAATCACATTTTTATCTATATATAGAAACTATAGAAAACATTCATGTGTTGGATTGATATTTATTCGTTGATTAGAAATTCATGTGTTGAATGGTATTCATATTTTAAAATAAATTGTTTGATAATAAAAATCACCTTTTATCGACTATATGAACTGTGTAAAATAATCTCGTTTTAAAAGAAATTGTTTTATGATAAAAATCCTATTTTTATCACCTATATGAACTATATAGAAAAATAGTGTTTTGAAATGAATTGTTTTACAATAAAAATCACATTTTTATTGTATGCATAAATCATTGAAATGTGAAGTGTTAAAAATAGCCACTTGTTCAAAATAAACATATATGAGTTGAAATATTCATTAATTAGCTAATGAAATGATTTGCACCTATTTATGTAACATTAGAATGAATGGTGTTTTTAAACCAAATAGAAATCAAATATGAAGTCGAATAGAAAATGATAAATGATAAGAACTGTATATATATGTATATGCATATTCATTGAACAGGTTATAGCAAAGGGGCTAGAGAAGAGGAATAAAATTTTGTGCCCGACAAATAGGTACACATTTACTGTTTTGTTTGGGTGATGATTTTATGAGCCTGTTGGCTAGCCGCTTGGCTTTTTCTTTTTCTTTTTGAGATTAGAAGGACCGGGAAAGCTATTTGCGATTTCCCGATGCTCCCGGTGCAGGGGAGGTTATGGCGAAATTTTCCAAAATTTTAAGGTGTTAGAAAAATACTTGAAGTGAAAACGATATGGAAATCATTGAATGAACTATATTTATATAAATATATAAATATAAATAAAATTAAAATGAAACGAAGCCGTGCAGTTCGTATTTTGAAACCGTGATTTCAAACAACTAATGCGGGAAATCCGACCATTGGATTTTCCCGAAACCTCAACCGTCGGGTTCGCCTTGGAATAATCTTTCCAACGGCACCAACCTTGTAAAAATCCAACGGTTGGATTGTCTGGAATGTTTAATTCAAATCTGAAGAAAAACAGCGCCAGAAGCGATTATATATATATATATATATATAATTATATATTTAATCGAATAACCTCAACCGACCGTCGGAATTTCCCGAAGCTGGAACCGTTGGATTCGTTTTGAAAAGACCTTTCTAATGATGTAAATTTTGCGAAGATCCAACGGTTAGATTTTCAGATATGTGTAAATCAAATCTGAAGAAAAACAGCGCCACGGCCGCCTTATGGCCCGAAGCGTCGTTTTGAATAAAATAGCCATTTTAAAATAAATAAAAATAGCGATAAATAGTTATAAAATATCATAAGCGATATGGAATGAAAATAAACTGAATTTGCTTGATTTATGTGGCTTTTGATGGTTGAATGTGTTTTGTGTGAAAATTACATTAAAGAACACAATTGGTGTTGTCGAATAATTTAACCATTGAAATAAATTGATTTGAAATTCTAAATATACGTGGATTATTTGAAAAGGCCGAGTTAATTCTCATTTCGAATAATCGACCGACGATTGAAATTCGAAGATGAAGACGACGGTCGAAGACCGGAGATCTTCACCTCGTTTGGATGGTAACCGAGGTCCTGATTGGGAGGCATCCCGAAATATGGATAATGAGTGGTGGTCGTCCAGACGTACGTGGTGATCGATGGGTTGGCGAGGTATTTAGTGCCTCCGGTTTCGTTCAGACCCAGAACGGACTTGTAAATGGACTGTGTGTCTGACATAGGATTTATTCTGTGTGGCATGCTAAGATGCAGTGATCAGGGCTTCTGTTGAAAAGCAAAGTCTTGTGGTGATGATCAAAGCACCGCCTATGTGGCGTAGCTTTGTGTATAACGTGAATTCGCGAGCCTCACACCCCGGTATGAACCTAAAATGGGAGAAAGGACCTCAGGGAGGGCCTACGTTTCCTCCTAGCTAAAAGTGGCGTTAGTGGTTTTACACGCCCTGATGAGTTTGACTTATGTGGTTGTTGCTGTTGCGAGGCGCCTCGGTTAGATCGGACGATCCGGGTCCGATGGAGTCACTTGTTGGCTCGCTTACGCCCCAAAGGGCGGCGAAACGTAGTGCTCAGGCATTTTTAATCCACTCCGTGTGGACCGGCCCGGTCGCTCCAAGGATCGATGCGTTCTGATCCTGCGACTCGGGCTAGGCAGTCTCGAATTCGGTAAGGACTATCTTTTGCCTTGGTTCATGACGGAAATCCAATTTCCAAATACGCGACGATGCGATTTTGATTGTATACCTATATATGGCGACATAGTGGTATGGGGCATTAATGCCGCCTATGATTGATAGTTATGATTTGAAATTGTTTTCAAATCATATAAACACTAGCAATAATATCAAATGCCTTTGTTTTATTCGTATCAAGCATATTTGGCCGTTATAAGGTAAAAACTCTATCCTCCGGTTTGCGTTGCATTGTGTGATGGGAACTGAGTCTTATAACGGCTTCATTTTTATAAAAAGCATAGCGATGTTTAAAAGAAAGATTTGTTTTAAAGCACTGGCAATCCAATGGAGTAAACCCGTTCCACGAAAGTGGCGTGGTCCTGTGATTGGCCAATTATATATGTGTTGAGTGGATTTCTCATACCAGTCCCATGACTGACTCGTAGTTTGTTTCACTTTCAAACTCGGGTGCCCCTTTTTCTACACGGCAGCCTTGTATTCAGGTTTAGCTGGTTCTTTTTCTGGATAGCTGGAGCTGAAGATGGATTCTATCATTTATTTCTTTTTGTGCTGTTCAGCTCCTATTTTACATATTTTGTTTATTTCCGCTGTAGACATTTATGTATAGCTGAACTGTATTTGTACTAAGTAAGATCCTGTATACTGTGTAACTCTGATGATTACTTTTATCCAGTATATTCTATTGTTCATATCTGGTGTATTTATTTAATTCTGTTCTGCTATTATCTGTTTCTGTGTTATATTCCAAAGATAACCCTTGTTTCCGTGAGAACGGGATTTCGGGTCGTCTCAAATATACCCTAAATAGACATAGATAATTAAATTAAGTATAAACAATTATAAATTAATAAAATATTAATGGGAAGAAAATAAAATTTTCAAAAAATTGAGAGTTGGGCCATGAAAGTATTACTATTGTGTTTGTGAGGAGATTCTGATCCATTTACATATTTTATTTGCTTAGAACGGAGTCTGTAGGAAGAAATTATGATTAAAACAAGTTATATGTGAATAGTTTACACACAATATTTGAAATTAAAATTGTATAAATAAATATATGTAATATAATTATATATTAATTGGTGTGAAAATAATATTCCATGATAATTTGAATTGTGTGTATATATACATGTAGGAGGGGACAAGAATAATCAACTTAAAGAAGGTAATCAATGTAATTTCATATTATAATTAATATAAAAGAAACGTTCAAAGAAACGAATTCTCTGGCTCGACCTCAGAAGGAGGTCGACTGCCCCTATAGAAGGGGTGCCAACCTGGGGGGTCGACTGCCCTTCTATTGAAGGGATCGACCGTCCTTATGGGAAATATGCAGTAAAGGCTTGTTTTTGAGGGTTTTTATATAGTTTGCAAACACGGACCATCTGGATTTAATCAAACCGATCCTATGGCCTTTATTTACATTTGCAACTATAAATACAAACCCCCTAGCCTCTCCTAACCCTACCTTAATCTTGCGCCTCCATTCTGCTATTGGAATTCCAGAGAAAAGTTTAGATTTTCTTCTAGATCCTTAATCTATATTTCTTTTATTCTCTATTCTGATTTAGGATTAGATTTAGATTTTATATTGATATACACGTAGTTGTGTATATTTTATCCTCTTATTTATCTTATTTTATATTTAAAATAATTGATATTGTGTATTTATAGTTGTGTTTTCAGATTATTTATGATGATTGGATTAATGCACGTAATTGTTGAAAAGCTTGAAGAATTGGTGCATGAAGAGTGTTGATTTTGAGAGTAAGATTAAAGCTTGAAGAAATGTTGTTGTTCAACCACCTTCTGCCGCATATGTTAATCCAATGCCTTTTCATAATGATAGCTTGTTGCAGATGTTATGGAGTTCGTATTCATGCTCAAAACAATTGATATTGATGCCATTTGATGCCCACAAGCTATTACAAATTGCAAATATATTCATACGCGTTCACATTAGCTCATTTGCAAGGCCTCTCACTTTACAGCTGCGTTCACACTAGCTTATGTGTTAGTTGGGCTAATTCTTTAGTCCCACATTATGGAATTTGCCTAGTAGCCTTTGTCATATCAGCTATAAATACACTTTATCTCATTCATTGTAAAACACACTTAGTTTTATTCTGTAATCTTTCTCTTGGAATAAAAATCTTCTTCCTCTATTCTATTTAGTTTTAGTTTTATTTATGTTCATGTTATTTAATTTCTATTTTTCTTCTTCTTTAGCTATGTCTAGCTAATCCCCTTTGATTAGGGGGTGATGACGCTAATAGATATGATTCAACATGAATCACATAGCCAATAGATGAGGACTTTATATATGTAGATCCAGATCTGAATCAAGGGTTAGATCTGAACATTCATATTCTGTGTCGTTTAAGAGCTTTGCTCCTTCACAGGGTATATTCGTGTTCGATCTAACAATTATCAGATTTAGATCTAATTTTAGGGTTTTAGAAATTAATTAGTGAATCTGTCCTGATAGTCTATGGTTGTTTAAGAGCTCAGCTTCTGCATAGACTATGCTTGTCGTTATTTACTTATTTGTTTCTAAGAAACTAATTATCGTTGATTCATGTGTGTGACAGAAACTTGAATTAGATCTATATTTATTTGTAGGCTATTGATGAGTGTGTATCTAATCTATGTCATTATCCCCTAATTGCTTTCTCTTATTAGATAAATTTCTCTCCTTTATTTAATTGTTGTTATTTTCTATGTTTTCAATCAATCAAATCTTGGAATAACTTGATTGGATTTATTATTATAATATTTTTGGTCCCAGAGTTCGACACCCTCCACAACAATCCTTGTTGTTTAGGAAAGCCGAACGGATTTTACAGTTGTTTACAATTGTATAATTTGTTCGCAAACATATATTCTGGAATTCAAACATTTGTATGTAATACTATGATCTCTTGATGCTTATATATAAATTAACAATAATTGGAGAACGTTTGTACGAAGGATTGGATCCAAAAGCAAACACCATTCAGATTTCCACTATTTTATCCTTCTTTGCACTGTGAGTGGAAATGACATCGGTATGCTATTTTATTTGTTTTGTAATATAAATTTGGATATATATGCAGAAGGGAATTTGGATCTAAACAAAAATATATTATTAAACATCCTCCAAATTCCCTATATTTTAATTGTTACGGAGAAATGATCGATATCGTTATATTTTTTATTTTGGGTTATTGTAATAATAAAAGAAAAACATGATTCTTGTTGTATGATTTTCTATATTGCTTGGATTCCTTTTTATTCGATTTTCATGTAAATTTATATGTTTTGATTTTTCAGCAAAAGCTTAAGATTTGGATATTGTAAATTCAATAGATTTGAATCTTTAATTTTCAAAATAGAAAATTTAAACGTATTATTTACTATATAATTAATATTAAGGTTTTGCTTTACAAACAAACATAAGAAAAGGAATCTATACAACATAGGAATTTTAAACATATATATTTGAAGTCATGTTTATCTTTTGTTGTTGCAATAATCAAGTCAAAACCTGGGTTGCAAGTTCATATGTTGTTGTGATTGTTTTTCCCAATTTATTGCCATATGTTCATATGTAAAATTTTGTTGTGGTTGAGGAAAATATGGGAAAATGACTTGTACACCTTTAATAATTTAATAGGATTGACATTAAAAAAACGTGGTAAAGACGCTAATCTCGTTCGCTTCATTTACATTTATATATATCTATAATGTAATAAACGTATGTTAATGGGTATTAAGTGCGCAATAAATACGATTAAATTAGGAATAGAATTTGAATGTCCCCATTAGAATTTGTTTGTTTGTATGTGTGTGAATTAATGGCTTAATTTATACTAATGACACATAGGCACGAGGTTAACCATTACTCGTAGTAGAAGTTTATCCAGAACCAATCGGCATATCCAACATTTGCAAGTAAACCTGGTTAATGAGAGGTCAAGTGCCATGGGCCATTATAATTAGTATATTATAATGCGAGGTTAAGCCCAACTTATAGTAGCAAATTCAGCATCTACAAGTGGTAGGCCTGGTATGAGATGTCAAGAGAGTATGTTTATATATATATATATATATATATATATATATATATATATATATATATATATATATATATGAGTATTTATGCATAAAGTAGGCCTGCCTTGAGAAGGCACTAAGTGGATGACCTACCTTGTTTGGGTATTAAGTGGTTAGGACATTAGCCCTCTTCTAATGTTCATTCTTTAGAAAGGCTGAAGTCATTGGACCCGCCTTAATAAAGGTCTTAAATGGTCATTGGATCCGCCTTACTCTAAAGAGGTATTAAATGGTCCTAGCAGAAGATATCATGTGTAGGGTAGTTCTCCAAGTAATGTCCGCTTCTTATCTAAAGGCTAGAAAGCACTGACCTGGGGATGGATTATGTATACATGGACTAAGGAACCACAGTCTAAGGGAAGTATTAAGTGACTAGGAGTTTACCCGTAGGGACAACTGGATAGTAACAGGAGGGTTCGCCAGGGCTATTCTTCTAATAAGAAGCCGTGTTCCTAACCCAAATCCTGATAGTAAGTAGTCGTTGCTATTTCTGGCCTACAAGAGATTTTTCATTTATAATGATTCACGTTAGAACGGGGTCTTAAGTAGCTTGAGGTCAGCCATTGGGTATTAAGTGACTAGAGGGATGTCCGCCCTAAATAAATATGGTATTAAGTGACCATAGAAGGTGCCCGTCCTTAAATCAGCTTCGGGTTATTAAGTGACTTCTAGAATGTCTGCCTCATATGTTTATTTGTGTATATGCTTGTTTCCGTAGACGTATCATGAAGAATTTATACTGCCAAATATAGGAGATGGTTATTTTTGAGAACTTACGTGATTTTCATTCACTAGAACTTTATGTTCTGACCTCCCTCCTCTTAACATATAAAACAGGACAGTAGGAGGGAATGCTTGAATCATTGATACCTTAGAGATGGAGCCTGAGGATAGAGAATCCATAACTATTAGGCATTACTTATGGAAGTATTATTGTATTGGGATAATTAATGTTGATGTACCTATTATTGCATGAGACTTATTATAATCAATACTTATGATGGTTTTAATTAAAGGCACATATATTTTAAATTATTATATTTTGTCCCTTTTGTTGTGTGAGATAGTGAATTGTCTTTAGTATGCTCTGTCATATATGTTATACCATTTCTTTATAGGAACCAACAACCCATTTAGAATGACTTTAAGTTTCAAATTATATTTTTAGGTAAAAATTTAGCCCCATTCCGGGCGGGTTGTTGCACACACATTATACCTACAAGAATCCCAAACTTGCTATTACTTTTCATTTACCTTCGTATTCCAATTAGGTATATTCTAGGCCTTTTCTTGAAAATTTAATCTTCTCTCATTGGAATTAACCAACCTTTTCCACTTAACTTGTATCATCCATGAAATAAATATTTATGTGAAACCCCTCTACTTCCTTTCCACATAAACTATACAAGTTTTAAAATTTCCCGTTAATCCTTTTTACTAAAATAGTAACCACTAGAGGGATAACATTTTAACATTATTTTTTTCAATTCTCATACATTACTGGATAATTTTTTTAATGTTGACCATTTTCTGTTTTTACTTCCTTATTTCTTACTTGAGACTTTCTGCAGTTACCACTCAAGTTTATGGTTTACTCACATACTGAGATAATTTCCCAAAGCTCTACCTAATGTTCACGAACACTACTGAAACTATCCTACTAAATCATTTTAAATTTTCAAAAATGTTATTTTCTCGAAGACCTTTCTCAAAAGTCAAAATTTTAGGGAAATGAGAATTAATAACTTTTATTCAATATTGCATGATCTGTCTAAAATTTATCTAACATACATGTCTAATTCATTTATTCGTGCCTGCACTTTTCTACCTCTGTGTCTAAATCAATAACTTTCCAAAAACTTCAAACTTGAAAACTCTTTTAGAAATCTTTTCTTATACTTATTTATATTTCAAGTTCTTCTAAAAGTTTAAATGTGGGACTAGGTATAAGGTGCTCTCCAAATTCACACTTTTCTAAATTTCTTGCAGAAATAAATTTACTTCCATACTAATCTTAAGCAAACTTTCCAAACTACGAGTGATGTCCAACTCTTGCGTTGCCCAAACACAACACAACACACACACACACACACACACACACACACATATATATATATATATATCCCCAATCCATTCATTTTCCAAAACAAGGCCTAATTACCCACTCATAATTTGGACCTGCCATCCGTTTCCAAATACCGACACATGAACCTTCCCATTAATCATTTTTTTTGAAACAAAAATGTGTGATCTTCTGAAGAGAAGAGAGCACAGATATATATATATATAATAAAATCAAAGATACAGAGTCTGACTATATAAGAATACAAGATAAAGCCTAACACGGCTCTAGGGATGTAAGGATCGTAGATAGATGAGCTCCGGATAAACCATCGCCCATCTACTCCAATATCGAATTCGGGTAAGGCCACCACCCGATATTGAAGTATATCTACTCCAAAATAATAACCCCTATACTCTATGTAATATCAAAAAATAATGAGATACAACATCAAAAAACTCTCTAACAAAAAGCCCAAATGAAATGCGAATCACCAATCCAAACAACAATCCTCACAGATACATAACTGCTACCAGTCCATCCAGCTATCCACAAGCACTTCCTCTAAATCAACAACTTGAAACTACGAAAAGCTCAAACAAACTATTAGTAATTTGTCTCACATATATATATATGGAAATATATGTGTCTAAATATATATATATATATATTATATAAACACAAATATATATATATATATTTATACATATTTATTTACCATACATATATGTGTAGAAGAAAAAACAATGAAAAACCAATAAAAGAAATTAACAACCAATGCGATATCTATTGCGAAAAAAACTGTTGATTCTAATAAATAGATACAAATTCTATCTAACCTTAATCAATAAGGTCTCAAAGCCCGATTTCCCTAATAACTTGTAATGTGAATTAGACATCCAGTTCAAGCAAAAATAAACTATTTTAATGATTAAATTATCCGTGGACGCAGAATTATAATGGAAAGATCTCGGATTTCTCTCGGACCAAATGAACCAACATACTATAGTGATTAAAGAATCGAAAATGTATCTTTCACTAGTATTATAAACAAATCTATAAGAATCCCAATAATTAGCACAACAATTGAAAGAATAATGACATTCAAAAACAAATATCCGTAAAACCATACTAAATATATAGTTTGTGATATTGCATGAGAAAAATAAATGATCAACATCCTCATTCCTAATATTGCAAAAATAACACTTAACATCAAAAATGATATTCTTCCTCTTAAGAAACTCAACCGTATTAAGTTTCTTGTGAGTGATTAACCACATTAGAAATTTAGCTTTAGGAGGAGAATTAGATTTCCAAATAAACTTAAAAGGTCTAAATGCAATTCCCGAAAAGTTTATGAAGTTATACATAGAATTAACCGAATAAACTTGAATTTTATCCATACCCCAACTAATAAAGTCCTTACACTCATCAATGTGATATAATGATAACTTAGCATAAAGTAAAGCAAATTGTCTTAACATTTCCCCTTCTAATATATTATCAAAAGAAAATTCCCATGGGGGATCCAAATCTCTTCTAAAGATATCTTTTATCAATGCATTTTTAAAACTACAATTATTAAAGAGCTCCCTAAATTCAATTTTAAGTGGTAAACGAGAAATCCACCTATCATGCCAAAAGTAAGTCGTATTACCAGAATAAACAATCACCTTATAACCTAAGTTAAAAAAATCAAAGCACTTTAAAACTGACTTCCAAAAATAAGATAATCTATTATACTAACTACCACTAGATCTAACAATGAACTTTCTTCTGAATAGTAAAATTTAGTTATAATAACTTTCCACATTGTAGATACTACAGGAGACCTAAATTTCCACAACCGTTTGGCTAATAAGGAAGAGTTAAAATTAAATAAATTAATTATCCCCAATCCTCCATCTTTCTTAGCCTTACAACACACCTCCCAATTTACTAAACATTTGAAACCCCTACAAATAGGATCTCTACCCCCACCACATAGATAATTACGTCTTATTCTATCAATCTTATCGATAACCCATTGAGGAAATCTATGTACTGACATCCAATACATGGGGATAGCCGATATTACTGAATTAACCAAAACTAATCTACCTGCTCTAGACAAGAATCTATTGTTCCAACTTGATAGTCTACAATTAATCTTATCAATTATGACTAACCAATCCTCCTTCTTTAATTTTGACGGCCTTATCTTAAAACCTAAATAATCAAAAGGAAATTTCATGATAGAACAGTTTAAGGTGTTAGCAACCATAGCCTCAACATTATCAAAGTCATTAATGACCATAACAGAACTCTTGTCAAAATTAATTCTAAGACCTGGTAACATCTCAAAACAATAAAGTATGTACTTAAGAGCAATAATGTGTTTTGGTAGATGAGAAGAAAATAATAAAGTATCATCCGCGAATTGGAGTACAGATAATTCATTGTTAAATTCTCCATTACCAACATTACCCAAAACACCTAATCTCCCCGATCTCTTGATAATTCTAGAAAAAACGTCAGCCGCTAAATTAAATAATAGAGGTGACAGGGGATCTCCCTGTCTAAGACCCCTCTTTGATTGGATCTTCTTTCCCACAACCCCATTGACAACGATATTAGAACTACCGGACCTAAGTAAAAGTAATATCCAATTAATCCAACGGACACTAAAACCTCTAGCTAGACATAATTCACATATATAATCCCAGTCGATAGAATCAAACGCTATCTCAAAATCTAGTTTCAAAATAGCACATGAAAAATTATTTTTAACACATACATTGATGTACTCTTGTACAGCTGCCACTCCATCAACTATTTGTCTACCTTTAATAAAAGCAGTTTGCGAATGATCTATAAGATCATTCATCTTCCTACTAAGCCTATTCGCTAGAACTTTAGAAATGATCTTGACAGAAACATTTATCAAAGAGATAGGTCTAAAATCCTTTAAAAACTTTGTACCCTCTCTCTTCTTAATAAGTACAACATTGGCAAAATTAAAGTTACCTAGGCACAAATTACCGCTATAAAAATCATTAAATAAATTCAATAAATCAGATTTCAAAACCTCCCAAAACTGTTTGTAAAATAGAACAGAGAAACCATCAGGCCTCGGAGATTTGTCGCTAGGCATATCACAAATTGCCTTCCAAATCTCCTGTTCAGAAAAAGATTTATCTAAATCTAATAACTCTCCCTTATCTACATTAGGGTAGATTTCCTTCCAATTAACGTTAGTTCTTCTCTTAATCCTAGTCCCAAAAATTTGTTTGTAATAATTGGTGAATGCTTCATTTAAATCACGCTAAACTGTCAATTCCTCATTATTCAAGAAAATAGAATGAATTAAGTTATCACGTCTCCACTTATTAGCCATACTATGAAAAAATTTTGTGTTATTATCCCCTTCCTTAATCCATTGAACACGTGATCTTTGCTTCCACGTTATTTCTTCTTTTTCCAAAATCAATTTAAAATCATTTCGGAGATTATAAAGCCTATCTCTCTCACCTAGATTAAGAGTCCTAGATTCACTTAACTTATCTATATCTAACATCTCATATAAAATCTTATCTTTCTTAATTCTAACACTACCAAAAACAAATTTATTCCACCTCTTAAGAAAAAATCTTAATTTATTAAGTTTTTACACAAAAATCTTAGCCGAATTGCCATTATACAAATTATTAAAATAGAATAACGAATTCCACTTAACAGTAACAAGTTTAATAAAACTGGCATCTAGTAACCAAATCCTTTCAAATTTAAAATTGTTACTAATTAACATGTTCAAATCACACGTAAGGATTAAAGGACAATGGTCCGAATATAAAAAAGGTAACCCTTTTACTTTACAAATTGGAAATCTTTCATCAACCTCCGTACTTATAAAAAATCTATCTAATAATGCAAAAGATGGCCCTTCACTAATGTTAGACCTAGACTAAGTAAAAGATCTATTACTAAGCGGAATCTCAATCAAATTATTATCGAGAATGAAGTCATTGAATTCTTCCATATCATAGAAATCTCCTTCTCGAGGAGATCTCTCTCCTAAAAACCTAGTAACGTTGAAATCCCCCTGCAATCCAAATATTGGGGGCAAGATTCCAAAATTCCGAACATTCATCCCACAAACATCTCCTCTCAATCTTTGTGTGAGGGCCATACACATTAGTAATGCCCAGCGAAGAATTGTCTATAAGTGAAGCTAATATAATGTGTAATGATTGTAATTTAGGAAATTCCTGCACTAGTCTATACTGATTATCTTTCCAACCGATCATAAGCCCCCCAGTAGTACCAATTGCCGGTAAATAAGCCCAATTCCGGAGATGGGACCCACCTAACCTAGCATAAAATCTAAAATCTGGACTTTCAATTTTTGTCTCTTGTAACAATACAATGTCAATATGATGATCAACAAAGAAAGTCCTAACCTTAGCACATTTTTTAGGTTCATTTAAACACCTAATATTCCAACTAATAATCCTCATCTGCTCATAGAAGAAACTCTTTCTAATTCCCTACTCCTAATAAACTCAGTATCTAGCTCAATATCTGAGAAAATAAAAGCTGTATCATTAGCAAGTTGAAAGAGCTGAGTAGACGAAAGGCTACCCAGGGCATAAGGAGAATAATCACTACTGTAAACAGAAATCATACCTGAGCCCATAACCGAATTGCTACCACTAGCATTCGGACTCTGGGACCTACCTCGAAAAGGAGAAGAGCTAGATCTGATCCTAGCACTACGACGAATAAAACCCGAACTGGGAACAATCCTCTTGTGCCTCCCTCTCCTAGACGAAGAAGACGGAGCATCTCTACTCTATAAGCAGCCCCCACTAGGCTCAGAAGAGGTAGCAACACTATACTGAAAAAGACCCCCACTAGTCACCGTCATACTATCACTGCTCGAGGAACAAGTGTCCACCACTGAATCAAACATCGATCGTAAAAAATCTTCCTCCCAACCAAATATACCATGGCTCGATCTCAAATACAAACAAAGAAGTTTCACAAACTTCTTGCTAACAACAACCGAACAAGAGTCAATGTCACATGTAAAAATAAAATCGCACGGCTGACTATCTGAAACAGAAACCAAACCCACTAAACCATTAGCCACAGCTGTTAAATCACTGGAAGGCCAACTAAAGACTAAATCTGTTGAAAGCTTAACCGCAAGAGCCATATCAAACAAACTACTTACTGTACCGTTCTTCACCACCATACCCCTCTGACCTTCCCACCTACTCGCCCCTTCCTCATCTAAAAGATCCTGATCTCTGTAGCTAACCACTCGCTCAACTTCCACGTCAGCTTCAATAACATTGCAACATAAATTCTTACCCTAACTATCATGAACATCCTTCACCACCTTGCCTCTTACCAAACTAATACTCCTCGAAGCCTTCTTACGATGCAACGTACTACATTTAAGTTTTTTAACCCAAAAACCTCTCCTCGACAAATAACCATACTTCAAACCATCATCCATGTCAGTGCCAACCACCACCTCCCTTCCCAATATCAACCCTTCGTCATTCTCTGCCAGCACTTCAAAGCTGTTCGAAAGGTCCACGTCACTTGCCACATACCATTCAGTCCTATTAACTTTCCCTGAATCACTAAAAGGCTCCCTCACCGTATCACCCTCATGGCCGTATTCACCCATGTCGTTTTCATCCACCCCTATCATCGCTTCACCATCCTTCCCATTAGTGTCAACCTTGCCACCATTACAAACCTTATCAGTCCATATATCATCCCTATGCCCCTATGCATTTCATTACTGTCAGGTCGAATATCATTGGATCACAACACGAGGACCAATATAAACCGATATCGTTCATCATCTCACCTTCAAACAAGGTCCCCTCTATTGCTACCTTGTTTGCTTTAATTCCCATAACCTCCACTGTCTTGAGATTATCAACCAACCCATCATATATCGGCAAATCACTACCAGTAACAAAATGATGCTCCACATCTTTGTATTCACAGGTGATGGCAGTATTTAAAACATCAAAGTGCTCTAGAATCTTGTCTAACAACCCAATTACTATCATTTTGTTACTGTTATTCAGATCAGAATATAATCCCCTCAATTTAACCAGATTCAAGCTGAATGAAAAGGCACGTTCTTTTCTGTTCATCGGTTGTGGCAATGGAGGATAAACATTCCCTATTTCAACCTTCTTACTCCACAGAATCCCATCCACCAACCCTTCTAAATTCCATCCCAACATCAACAACAGGTAAGCACCTTCGTTTAGACTGCCCAGAAAGTCTAGAGTATATAAATCCAGGAGCTCAATCATATTCAGACAAATCTTCGAACAATTGAAGCGCATCAGTTCCAACACAGATTTTCCAGTAAAACTCATTGAACAACTGATCTTTCGATGCCCTATTCCACCACAGTTATAACATCTCAGGCCATTTCTACAATACCTTGCTATATGGTTTAATTCACCACAACGAAAACAACCTCTGATTCCCTCGTTTTTACTGATTTGAGAATTTTTAGCTTTAAACGAATTCCAAACAGGCATACTGAGCATAAGTTGTCTCACAATATTAGCAAAGGAACGATTAAAGTTTGAATAAAATTGTTGTGAATTAGATGAATTAACCTCACACTGTCTGAAAGTCAAGTTAAGTCTACCCTCATTCATATTAGACCTATTTCTAAACACATCCGGAGCCGAATTGTTGATAATACCTGTAATGCCATGTAAAATTCCTCTTGATTTGCCACCGAACAACAGAACATCCCCTGATTCTAGAATGATTTTCCTGTCAGTATTTCTTTCATCTCTATAGACAAACTCGGCCGAATCGCCTATCGAAAAAGAGACTACGGGAAGACCAAGAGACAGACTTTCATTGCTTTCATCCTTATCTTGATGCATACCCAATTTCCCATCCCGATTGTAGTAATTGATTATACAAATGTCAGGAAACATGGATGGAAGTTCTTCTGGTTTTCTACCTTTATCCGCTAAAACTTTATGCGCAAAATCCATGGAATCACATACCAATTGTTTGAATTCTTCTGGAATTTTTGGAGGAGTAGAGCCATCATCTTTCCTCCTATCTTCATAAATTCTAGATTGTGGATTCCAGTTTTTACCCAAGCACATCATGAACAGATTAAACAATGCACCATTGTCATAACCCGGTCTATAGAATCCTCCATCTGCAATTCCTAATTCTTGACATCTTTTAACAATTTGAATTTGATCATCGAGACTAATAAAATTCTTCAACAAGATCATGCCCGAACTCAGGATCCGTGCTTCTTGATTCTTTGTCAGATTTTGCCCAAAAACTCCTGCCACACCGAAGCAATTTCTCCTTAGATGACCCAATAGACCACAATTACAACATATTATTTGCTTCCTACAATTCCTCGCGAGATGATCGTATTCTCCACAACGAAAACAACGCTTCTGGAATCGGATAGAAACCAAATCTGGACGAGTGGTAAATCTCGCCTTTTTCCCCTTCACGTACGATTTGCCCAAGAAAGATTGATAAAACAGATTTGGGCGAGATCCATTCAAAGAAGACGAGGATAAAGTTTCCTCCATTCTGTGTAGTTTGCATACTTGTCTGTAACCTTCCCATTAATCATTAAATCTATAATATGCCCCCATACTATGGTTGAGCCAGAACTTACTCTTTTAGGACCCTTCACAATCCTAACATTGACTTACGAACTCATTACTCAATACTTTACATGTGTGATTTCTCAAAAGTGGGTTTATCTCATCGATTTAGGTGGCCACTCACTAACTATATATATGAATCCTAAACCTGATCTCTTATACCAGATGTAACAATCCAGATTCCTACGGGTTCGTATTTTCAAAAATTCTAAATACGAAACAACTAAAACTCGAGTTGGCTTGTTTGGTATCATGCAGGAAAGACAGAGATAGTAAATATATCAGAGATCGATAAAACATCTCACAGCGGAATGGATAGTATATAATAATCAAATATAGCCTTAATGAAATAACAACACTTCCTAACAGGTGTCCAAAGTCTACCAAATCTCTGTCATAAATCTAGCCTATGAGCATATTATGAGGAGGGGCTCAGAACACAAGTCCTGGTAAGAGGACAAATTATACATTCTGAAATAACACTATATATACTATTTAGTTACATTTTCTTAATTATTAGGTTATTCGGGTTAACAGCACTCTAGGCTCAACACACACGTCGCAACCATCTACCCCCCAATAGATTAAACCTAATATAATATATATGTAGTTATTCCCAACATCTCAAGGTACTCTCCTCATATGGTCTCTGTTTTCGCACCATGGAAGCATTCACAACCTTCATTCTACGCCGAACTGCGTGCGGAAATCTCCATCTTTACGCCACGTAATCGCACAGGACCACCGTTTCTATGCCACATAAGCATACGAATCCTCATATCCGAACTACTCGATCGAACCACGTCTCGACATGGAGTAATGCCCTAACGTCTACAATACACCATCCAGTGTGTGTATCTAGACCATCACACGAATGTACAGCCTACTATATCCCAAGTTCCGTAACAGGGCTGCATCCAATGCACGGAACTCGATCAAGAGCTTTTGATATCTGTATAGGATGGCTTCATTAGACCTACATTACATATATCAACAAATGGTTTATTTCTTTTCACAGTGGCTATGGCTCCACCCTGGACCATCCCACAACTAATGAAAGAATGCATTTAGAGCTAATGGCGTGCCCCTATCAACCAATCTAACATACAATTTGGCGTGTCCCTCAACCCACGTCCCAATAGTGAAAGATCATTGGCCTATTGTCTAGTCTTTCCGCATCCCACTGACTGCTGATGACAGGTATTCGATGATTACTATCCTTAATTTGGTCTTGACCACCTCCTCCTAAAGTGAGGCAAACCACCGAGTCACCTAACGCCATCTACCATAGCCTTTTGACGGCTACACCATAGTTGCAGTCAAGTTATACTTTAGATGGTGCAACAGACCTTCATCCGAAAGATGGATTCACCCGGTTGTTCCTTGGAAGGACATATCAGATTAGTATACCACGTCCTATAGAAGCCTCGTGCTTCCCTCCAATCCCAAAAAAAATCAGTTGGACTTGCTCCTCTCCTGTCTCCAGACATTGCACTGATCTTCCTCGTTAGGTTCTTCATCTCAATAAGAATGAACTTGTCCAGGCGGATCACTTTATCACATTATTAGGTCCTATGTCTACTCTTTTTATCATGCGCTTGCTTTAACTTATCACATTGAAAATTAAATTGATTATTTATACATTCATTTTTTATTAAAGTTGCCGGTATATTAGCTTATAGTTGGCCACTTACTCTCCCTAATCAGCCCCATGCTGCCGGAACGGACCATATACATGAGCTATTTATTTTCCCTAATCATCCCCATGTTGTTGGGACGGACCCCCACTATATGTTTATAAATTTATTAGGCCGATTATTTTTCCCCGTTCATAAATTTACTAATAATAAGCCTTTTTCATGTAATTATAACCTCATGTTACGCCATTACCATGACCATTGTTCTGGGTTTACTTATTAGCTTAGTTCTACGAGCTAAAGTTTATTAATATGTTCCCATATTATCTTTTATTATAACTCATGTTGTAATTCCACTTGTCTATAGGAAAATTATATCTATTATATTTCATCCCCATTAATTATAATAGGTTATATTCCCCGTTCATCACATTTTCCTTTGTTTCCTTATTATTTAAGCAAACTCTTACTGTTTTTACTTTCTTTTATTTACCATCTTTGGAATTTCTGTTACTACAGGAAATATTTCATACATTTTGTCAAATTGGTAGGTGGAAATGTACAAAAATCTATTTCCATAATATACGCCAATTAAGATCCGTAGTTACAAGTTATTTCTGTTTATTGCATCGTGTATATCTATATTTGGTTAGTGTACAACACAACAACAACCATTATCTCATACTAATCTCTATTTTCTTTCTTTTTCTTGCAACTACGTTCTTTATAATTTACCGTGATGGTAATTATGAAAATGTGCCCCTTTTCCACCCTTAACTTATTCAGGCCACTACTAATTCCCTTTTTTCTGAGTTATATAATATTCCATATTTTCTTACCCAAATCCCAATTCCAATTTAATTACGGTAAATTTCCGTACATAATTAGGCTTACTATTTTCTATTCCATTTTTTCCTGTATATTACTACAATTTTTCCCAACCCACTCTTTGATTACATTCGAAACAATATATTTTAAGAATATACACATAATCATTGTCAAATTTATTATTAGAGTAATTTTGTTAATCCCAGACACAAAGATACAGAAATAAATCTACACAAAAGTAATATTCTTAACACTTTTAGGAAATGAATTACATCACAGTTTCAATTATTCATTACGTTAAGAATTACGGGGAATTAAACGAAAAATATACTGTTACCAAAAGGCATGATTTAAATTAACTCACCTGTAAGCTTTGCAATTCCACAATGTGATTCAGAATTATCTCCCATGGTGTTCCTTATATTTAATTCAAACACAGCAATAATCACGGATTTGCAATTCTGACCACAAAAGAAGATAAAAGAATGGAATTGGAAACAAATCCACAGAACTTACCTCATACCGAAAGGAATTCTGGGCGCCTATAATCCGAAGCTACGAATTTCATTCTACAATTCTTGCTTCTGAAGGGATAAACTAATCTATTTTAGTTTCAGAAGAGTTTGGACAAGAAATGTAACTACCGAGATTCCATGTTTGCTCCAAAAAATAATGAGTTTGACGGTTAACCCTGAGCGTTTATTTATAACTGCTCAGAAGAATCTATTCCGTTAGAATTGTGAAAAGAAAACCAGAACCGCCGCTCGAAAGAAAACCACGTCATAACCCTAAAATAAATCAAGCCACAAAGGTCTCATGGGTCAGCCCATATGTTGCATGTGTAATGACCCATATTTTTAACCGTTAATTTAAAAGCATTTAAATTTGGTTTTAAATGTTGATTTGGAAATGTATATGGATTTCTATTTATTTATTAAATATAGTCTGCACGTATAATTTATATTTAAATTATAAACGAGCTCGTAACGTTGCGGTAGTCCGTAATACTACATTTTGAATTTCAATTGAATGTACATGATCCATTTTATGTTGGAATTCTTTGAAATAAGAATCATTCGTGTCTACTTGATTATAATTTTCTAATGAAAAAAATCAAGATTTCATCTTGTATATTTTGAGTTATGGCAAAAATCAAATTTCGAAATAGTCGTTATGGAATCGTTTATAAACCATAACGATTCGTATTATACAAATAAAAGGGTTTTTAACAAATTGAATATCGTTTTAACATGGAATTTAGTGTAAATGGTTTCTGAATAGTTATATATGCTATTAAGATATAATAGAAGTTAATAGAGTTTGAAAATAGTCAGTTTAATATTGATTTGACAAAAATGTAAATTTTATATTATTTTAATCGAGTTAAAAATAGCCAATTTTGAAATAGTCACGGATTTCAACGAAATCAGTTTCATTGGATCCATAATATTAAATTATCATATGAAAATAAATTTCGTAGCGATCCGATATCGTATGTAACTCCGGTAGCCATAAACGCACAGGTAATTTGTGTAGCGTTTTGTTAATAGAATTAAATTTAAATAAAAGGAATTTGTGTATAACTTGAGCTAGCGATCGAATTAAGATGTGAGACCTATTCCGTTGGATTCGTATTGACATTTAGTGTCAGGATATGTATGGCTTGTTATTTTTGGAGACGATTACTTTGGTATCCAAAATATACATCGTTTTACGTGTAAAATATCGTTTTGAGAAGACAGTCTCGTAATGCGACGAAATTTATGTCGTTGGATCCGTATTAGTAAATTATTACAAGATTTCGATATTCGTATCGATCAAACTTACCGTTTGGTCGTACGAAAGGTAAATACCGACATTTTTACTTAATCGTTTATTCGTTTTAATGTGTAACTTAAGAACAACCAATTTTTAGATGACCTCGGTTTTCAATGAAACTAATTTTATTAAATCCATAGTGATTAATTATTGTAAGATTTGAAGTTTCAAGATTTTTTGGAGTTAATATGTGATCGTGCGCAATTTAAATCCATATTGAATCACATTATGACATTATAAAGGAACTTTTACAAACAACCTTAGAATTCGACAAAACTTGTTCCATCATGTCTGGAATATTTAAATATGTTTGGATTTCAATTTTCGTCTCAATCGGATGACGTATGAAGTGGTCTCTGCGTGAAGCTTACAGCGTAAGTTTCATTAATATTAAAATATAACATATATACACACACGCCTATATAATCTCAAACCTTATTCTCTTCTACATGTCAAACATCTGTGCGTGGTCAAAAGGGGATTTGCGCCTCCACTAACAAAACAACGGCTTATATTTCGTCGACCTTTCCCTCAAAATTCTTCCTATCCCTTCTTCAAATCGAAATACCCTCAACAACGAAGTTCTTCAACTTAATATGCTCTACAATTTGGATGGTTATGATCGGGTGCGAGGCATCATGCTCGTCCGAAATTGGTCACGAGTGCTAATGGTTGTGTACTGGGTGCAGCGACTGATGGGGTCTGGAGAGGGGATACTTCTATCGATAGAGTAGGGGGCAAGGCGCACTCGTCAATGGGTTCAGATCGACCTCCAATCAATGAGGTGGCGCGGTAAGATGAAATTGGTACGTGGTTTTGGTGTGCGAAGTAGTAGCTGAACAAAGATATCGAGGTTGGTTATTCGATAACCGACGTAATTAATTTAGGTTAACTTTTAATTAACGAAGGATAGATTATAATAATTAAATCCTGTATGATTAAAACGTTAAAAAAAAATTTATTCCATTATCAAAATTGGGCAAAATTAGACCCGTTGAGACCGTGACAATGAACACTTCTTTTCGGAACTAGTTTGGCAAAGCTGGAAGCAGTCATGAATTTTAGTTAAAGTAAACATATGTTTAATTTAACTTAAAACAAATCGCTTAGCGGCAAATGGAATCAATGTGAGTATAAATCACTCAGTTTGTCCCACTAATATTTAAATATGTTGGGTTTAATATTTGTGTATTATGGTTGTTTATTGTTGGATGATTTCTAAATATATATTAACTTATTAACTGAGTTGATTAAATTAAACATTCACTTAATTTAATTAAAATCAATCGTTGTTTTTAACGATTATTTCCAATTGAGGTAACTTACCTTGTTGGTCACGTTTATAATAATATAAACGTATAAAATGAATAATTGGATGCTTAGATTGCTGTTATTTGTTGATTGTTGAAATTTTTAGTTGAACTGTTTACTTCCGTCTATCAAGATGGCAATGGTAAATTAATTGTTGTATTGAATGAATGATTTTATTTGAGGTAACCTATTTGGATGCAGGGAAAGTCATGTTAGAGGGATCCAACAGGATTCCTCACTTATATCGATAATGTTTATCATATATATTGGATATGTTTGATTAGATGAGGAAACTGGATGAAATAAACCCATATTTCACAGTTGGGTATTTTAGTAGCCGTTTGGCCCTTTTATACGGCCGATACTATAAGAAATTGTTGAATTGATTTTATATCAAATCCGAATAGTTTTCAGAATTATATCTTTTTAAGACGTCGTCTGTCGTCAGGAGAATCAACATAGTTTAAGATATAAATTTTATTTTATAACTAAAGCAAGATTTTCATGTATATTTTTGTACGACATATTAAATAGAAGTTCTATAAACAAATGTTATAATTGATGTAATAAAATATTATTAAATAATTTATATGGCAATTTCTTATGTTTTGATAAATTTTAATTTTGTAATAAGAAATAAAAATGGTTTTCGCGAGAAGAGTTTGATGAATGGATCCTGAAATAAACCCAAAGAGTTAATGATTGTATTAAAAAGATTTAAAGTAAAAAAAATTGCGATTTAGCAAGCGTTTACTAAATCAATGTATTAAATAAAATTAGATATGGTTAAAAGGATATTTTTCAAAAATGTAAAAATTGGTTTATGAAAACCATATTTGAAATCAAATGGTAAATAAGATTTTCATGATGATTTAATATCGGTTTTGAGTTACAAACTCATATCTGACTTAAGATAAGAATGTTGTCGATCAAAGTTTGAAAGGTAATTAGAATACCCTAACTTGAACTACTTCATTGTTATCAAGAGATGGTATTAGTTTGTAGTGGTAGAAGGTAATGAAAATAGTATGGTCTTCCTTTCCGAAGGTAAGTTATAAACGAAGATTCTTATATAAGTCGAATTATATGGAAAAGATTATAAATTGGACTTCTTCTAACAAAAGGAATTGTTGAATAAAATATATTAAGGGAGGGATTTAATTTAATATTAATGAATATTCTAAGAAGGTTGAATGATATTCAAAATGAAATTTATAACATTGTTTTATGAATATCAAATTGAACTGATTTGGTAAAAAAATACCTTTGTATAAAAAGGAACTTGATCCCAATTATTGATAATGGAAAGTGGTTTTAGAAAATGTTTCGCAAATGAGAGTTAAATGAGAAATTAGATATGGATGTAATTCGAAGTATTGAAATAAATGTGGATTTGAGAATAACCTTATATTAAAATAGAGAGGTAAAATGTTCCGTTCCGATTATTGAAAGATTTGAAATTATTTAAAAGGGGCCAGGTAATGCTATGTACTGAAGTGGTTTATTTATTATATTTTTATGGTTGGATGGTTGTTTATTTTATATTTAAATATCCAACTATCAAAGAATTGCCTATTATTGATTGTTGGTAAGGAAAGATCAAGATCGAATTTATATTCAAAAACCATTCCGACCAGAAAATACGTAAATGTGGAAGATATCACAAGATGGTCGAAATGGAGCATTGAAGATCCCGAATCTTCATGAATGGAAGAACTACTCGTTCAATATATCTAGGTCGCCCCCGGAGATACTTTGACAATGATTCCATCGTGATTGAAATCTTCGGATTGTAAGGGCTTCTTGATACTGATCCTTAAGGTGATTACTATATAGGATATTGTAGGAGTGCGCCTTCGGTTCATCCTATTCCTCGATGACTTGTATGGATGAAAGTCTGCTAGAGTATTTCCTTAAGGGTCACGTACATTGATTTTTACAAATATACCAAGTTTGGTGGCGGAGAAGGAAACTCCTCTTAGATTAACGCTCCTAGCATATTTGTTTACGTGAACTAGTGATTTAACGGATCTGATGATGTGGCATTCAAAGGGTGATGTGATATTCTCTAAGAGGCAACCGTGACCTTAAGCCTCATCAACGGAAAAATGACAGAAATCGGGCAGGCAGCATTGGCTAGGTGGGTTATTCCCATTAGGGTGTATTTTCATCATCTAGAGAAAATTCTATTTGTTCTTCTTTCGTTTCTGTATCTACTGGAAAATACGGTGGTCGTGCAAAAAAGCCATAGAGTGACAATATATTCGATGCACTCAATTTGAATAAGCGGTCGGTCATGTGTGGTCGGGTTGCAAGATGTCCTTGTTGAACCCTAGTGTATTACTCTCTAGAGGTACACTTTCGGAAGGTAGTCCCATACCTTGTCATAGTTGGAATCCATCCTCCAATAAGCACCATGAGGTTTTCGATTATATACTATGTCTGTAGAGTATGAGATGTAGGCATTCTGCTAGATGATTATTTATTTGTGATTTGATAGACAATATTACAATATCATCGGATTTTGATATAAAAAATGTTTAGGTTATCTAAGGTAAAAACCGTCCGTGTTTATATGTGGACTGGTTTTACGATGATCCTTTTCTGTTAAAGGATTTTTCTAAAGTTAAGCAAGTTGGATGTTACTTGAACTTTGTGACTTTTATTACGCTGGTTCACCACACTGATCTGTGGCATTTGAAATGATTGGGTCAAATATAGTTTTACAGGCTCAAGATAGGATGTTATGAATTTCAAAAACATGCTGAAGGAGTCCAGACGTATTAATATTTATTCCGCTGTGTGTTGTATATGAGGTCAGACTATTTTATAACTGTCCAGACGTATTAATTGACAGTTGTACTCTGATGAATTTAATTATTTACAAGTGTTCTTTATAAAGGTTTATCTCTATATTATGTTTGTTCCGCTGCGATGTGAGACTCCGTGTTTTGTTGTTGTTCTTCTTCTTCTATTCCAATATTTCTTTCTTTCTCACCCTCTATTTTCTTTGTCCTAACTATCTGTTTTTCTATGCGATTTTGACATGAGTAATTAATGTCGGCTTAAACTATATGGAAAAAGTGGGTCGTTATAGCTTGGGTCGACACTGGGTTAACCCAGACCCTCCTTGGGTCGACACAGGGTCACCTCAACCACAATTATGGGGTCAACCCATACACTGAGAAAACGTATATAGGCCTTTAAACACAGTGATTAATTCTTGCATATACTCTTTTATAACATTTTAATTTTAACGTTCTAATTTAATTCTTTCCCCATTCATTAGTCTTATCCATTTCAAATTTCAAATGCGAAATTAATATTCTCATATAATTTCTTCTGTTTAACTTTCCGTGTGTTTAATCCCGTTTTAGTTCAGTGAACATTATTTTTAACGCGCATTAATTCTATTCCAAATGCGCACCATTAATATATTAATATGCGCATATCAATTCTAAATTGAAATGCTACTTAATTAACGTTATTTCAAGCTTTCTTTTATTGCATAGTTATGTACCATTTATGACACGCGTTTATTTTGCATAGGTCTTTTTCAATTTATATCGAAATATATTTATGTCAGATATATCTATACGCATGTTCACACGTGTGTTAACCTTCCCATAAATAAGTTATTTACTTTTTTTGAATTTGACTTTAATTATATTATTTCTTTATTAATGTTAATTATGACATGTGTTGTCAATTGATAGGACGTTTCAATTTTAATGTCAATTACTTTCCTCTTTCTGACTGTCCGCTTATTTCAATTTCAAACAATCGTTTTTATGGAAATTTATGTACATGCATAATTTAAAAATATAAATTATATTTACACATATAAATAGTTTTTGAAGTTAAATTTCGTACATTCATAAACTTGTCGTACGAACTCCGTTTAGAACATATTATATATGTAAATTTATCAGAAAAATGCAATAAATGCAATGATACACGTTCCAAAGCCCAATTCTGACAATTCCAAAACTATTCGTTTTCCATTCCTTGTTTTATGTAATTATTTAATTGAATTAATATTATAAAAATGTAGGGTGTTGCATCGACCCTCTCTACTTCTGCTTATGATGATAAAAAGGATTAAGCTCACTATTAGGAAAGTGCCTCTTGTTCGGATTTCTCCTATCTTCAAACTCAACATCACTATCCATCTCCTTTTCGACCACTTCATGATGAAGGCCATATCCACTAAATTATCAAAGGGAAGCTTCAACTTTAGCAAGAGAGATTTCCTTAAATATTCCCTAAGGCCGAAATAAACTTGAGGTTTTTCTTGTAAGAAATACTGATGGGCTCAAAACCATACTTAGATAATGCCTCAAACAAGGTAACATACTCCAAAACTGTCGACTTACCTTGCCTAAGCTTAAGGAAACATCAAACCACGATTGTCCTCTCAGATTCCGGTATGATCTTGAGTTCGAACCGCCCCCTAAATTGCTTCCACTCTAGGGAAGCTTCATCAAGCTTCACAATAAAAAGCTCATACCGATCCAAAGCATGATCTTGTAACATGGTAGATGCCACAAGGACATAACGATGATTAGAGATCTCCGTGCGAGTAAATATACACTCGCAAGTACGAATCCAAGTTTATACTTCTAAAACTGGCTCGGGTCCTTTAAATGGCTTCCCACCGAGATGGGTGAAACCACTGCACATGCACGCAAGCACTCACTTATGCGGTGGAGAGTAACGAGATGAAATAGGAGGCTGGGTGCTCCTGATAAGCTCAAGAATCTGTTCGGTTGAAATATATACCATCTTAGGGTGTGAGCAACTAGATGACTCAACCTTCTCCTCAGGGTATGGGCCACTAGATAACTCAACCTTCTCCTTAGGGCATAAGCCAATGGATGGCCCTACAACCATAGTTCGACCTCGACCTCTGCTCAACATAAGATGAAAATTTGGATAAGACCAAATTACACACAGGATAAGATGAAATCAATTTAGTCCAACAGGAGTGGAATACTTAGGAATTAAAACAATATTCCTAGGTATATTCCTCAAAGATAAAGGAAGGCTTAAGGACTTGACTGAAGATAACCTAAGATGGGGATGATACGTTGTTTATATTATCGCACGATGCAATGTGTTTTGTAATACTATTCTGTGTTTTATCATGTTCTGTTCTGAACTCCACTCTGATACCAAACTATGACGACCCACCCCCAGACCCACCCTAATAAAGAGCATTACAAAGTACTACCATGTATTAGAGTGGAGAATAGGGCCGGTTAAGAGCGACCATTAATAACTTTGTATTTGAAAAAGTACGAACATCGATAAAATGCTCTCTCTCATTCTTTCCTCTTTTTTTTCGAGGATCGACATCCTTGATACTTATGCAATGCTACAATGGCTACAGGATCAATTCAGAACAAGATATACATTATACGATATTTCATAAATCACACGGCCGTAGAACAGTCCCAGTTACATTTTATATTCAACATCAGGTATAGTACAAAACAACATACATTGTTACATCCCTAATAAAGAATGAATATGTCAAAAGGTGTCCAACACGAATATAAGTACAACTAGACTCGTTTAAGAAACATGTAAGTGAAGGAGTCCATCAAAAAGGTCAACCTATGGGTAAAGTAAAAAATTCACGGTTTACTTGCAAAATCTCAGTCTGACCCGAACATTAACACACACGGGTTTGTCTAGTTGAAATATTAGAACATAAGATAACAAAATAATAAGCACAAGAGGTGATATTCCCTCAAGCTGTACTACGACATGGAAACTCCACACTGTGAAAATTAAGGAATTACTTGAGTTGATGACCTCAACTAGTTCAAGAGTAAGGAACTCTAAAATAGGTCAAACACAAGAAACAACACAAATTAACATCATCAAGCAACAGTTTATAAACTCACAATGAGTTTGTTTCATGAAAAGTGAATACCCGATAGTATAACATCAAAAAACGTAAAAAGGCTAAGAATCAACGAGACACATATATGGATCCAAGACATCAACTCACACCCACCAATACAACAATATAGATGGATCCTAAAGCAATAGGGTTGTTCTATTCTCAACAAAAAGAAATCAATTTGTCAAGTACCATATGCGCAACTTACAATGTAACACCCCATAATTTTAACAACACTAAAAGGACAAATTAAAGAATAATTAATTAAATATTCAGAATTAAGGGAAACAGACTGCGTCATTGCATTCATCTTGGAATTTAGTCAAAATAGACACCTGGTTTGCATAAAACGGAAACCGTATGAAGGAGTTTTTAAGGTTTAAAGTTTGTATATGCACAAGAAGAGTATATATACATATATATAGTCCAGAAATTCAAAATTAAGTCAAAACAATTCAAATCGCACAGAAATCAGGTGAGCAGGAGATATCCCGCCCAGGGGTGCGACTCCTGGGTCGACCCCTCAAGGGGGTGTTGACCGCCCTAGGGCAGACGTGGCAGATTAGGGTTTGGGGCTGACAGCTATATATATGGCCTCATTTCTCATGTTTTTACACGCCTAAAACAATAGAGAACTAGATGTTGCCTCTGCCTAGAATAAATCAAGCATTTTCTTCTTCAACAATCAAGTCATTCAAGTTTAGGCATCTGTGATTCAACATCTGCAACTATACTTCTGTCTCTTAATCTATTCTCTGTGAGTCTACGTTATTTTTAGATAAAAATAATTAAAATGCAATCTTGACATGCCTATGAATTAGATCTAAGCCTATGACTATTGGAATCATATCAGATCTTCTATATTTTTATATCTAATTCACTGATTAGGTCTCATCATACCTGTTTATGATCATGACACTATGCATAATCAGCCATGTTATTACATGTTCATCGGATCTATTCTTATATGCCTATTTCTGTTCATCATATTTGTTCTTATATGCCTATATTTTTTCATCAGATATGTTCTTAAATGCCTATTTCAACTATCATATGCCCATTTCTGTTAGTGTTGGTATTATGTCTGTTTTGTCCTTCTCTCTCTCATTCCCTTTTTATTTTTATAGCCAGGCTACTTTCGAGCCTAGGCCGATATCGCTGAAATATGTGTACGAACAAGATTGGGTTAAATTGGGAATGATTGGAAATGGTAATTTGGGGCCATAACATGTACTTTGAATCACGATTGGGATCTGGGGGCACAAACTATATTGTGAAATTGGACAAAAAATTGGGGCATGATTTATATGGTAAATTATGACTTGTGGTTTGGGACATAAAAACCAGTAGGCTTAATTTAAGATTAAGCGAAACATGTTATTGGAATTGTAAAGAATCTGTGAAGCCTGTTTAATCCGTCAAAATTGGGGCGCAACTTGTATTGGGAAATTTGGGGTAGAACTTGAGTTAAAAGCATGAATATGGATTTGGGGCATAAGCCAAACTGTGATTAAAGATCTTAATTTGGGCATATTACACATGATGAATATGACTTGGTAAAGGGCATGAAAACCTATGATGAAATAGGAATACTTGTTAATGAATGAAAATGCCTAGAATTACATTAATTAAGAAACTCTAACCGCGCTCAAACATGAGGTTAGATTACACTTATGGTAGAAGTCTGTCCGGACCCGCCCGGCATATCCAACGACCACAAGTGGTGAATCTAATGTGAGGGGTCTAAGTGCATAAACATGTGACGGTGCTAAGACATGAGGTTAAGTCTGAATTATGGAAGAAGTCTGCCCGGACCCAACCGGCATATCCAGTATCCACACGTGGTCGACTTAATGTGGGAGGTCTAGCGCGTTATAACCATAAATGAATATATGGTAATGAATTTGTAATACTTAACCTGTTTAAATCCATAAGGATTTTATGAGCCTGTAAAATCTGTGGGGTTAAGTAAGCCTGTTAAATCTGTGGGGTTAAGTAAGTATGTTAAATCTATGGGGTTAAGTAAGCCTGTTAAATCGGTGGGGTTAAGTAAAACTGTTAAATTTGTGGGGGTTATACGAACCTATTAATCTAGAAAACTTAACCTGTTAAATCTGTAGGAGTTATATGGACCCGTTTACTTGCAATGTTTAACCCGTAAATTTGTAGGGGTTGTGTGAATTTGTAAAATATGTTAGGCATAACCTGTCAAAATCCTAGTTAATTGGGGACACAAGATCTGTAAGGGTTGGCTTGTGTCATCTGCTGTGTGGGACCCATATTAGTCAGTAACCCATTCCGGTACTAAAGGGGGACCCTGCACTAGGTAGGGGTCAGGGCACGCTTACTGAGCTGATTGTAAGAGGTTCATCTGGGAAGAGGTGTGTACTGGCGCGTTCCAACGGACTCATGTGCGTGCATGAGTACGGCCTGCATCTGGGAAAATAAGTCATTGTAGCACCAGTAAATCGATTTGTGTCCTTCTATAGGTTGCCACTTTCGGGAGTAATACACCCTACTACAGGGCCGACATAAGGTATTTACGAGATAGGGAGTCGGTCGATGGGGGAGGGTAGTAATTAGGTACATCTAGCCTTGTCTGTTTTCTGTGGGGTACCTATATTTCTGTTTGGGTTAACACCCGTTATTTCTGTTTAGGTACTAGTTAATTCTGTTTGGGGTAAAACCCGCTACTAGAGTACACTTAGCACCACCATTATATTTCTGTTGGGATCATCTTGTCTCTGTTAGGTAATTAGGAAGTATGTAATCCTGTTACATATCTGTTATACTAGTATTGGTGCAGAGAAAGAGAAAGTAATAGAGATGTGCAATACCTGTTCTGTTCAGTTTATCCAGTTATACCTGCCTTATGACATTGTTATCTCACTCTCCAATTTATATGCCTGTCATAATCCTTTTACTTATTTGTATGCTAAAAGTAACTGGACTCGCCATATTTTATGTCTGGCCCATTTTGTTTCTCTTCTCTCTCTCCTGTTTCTCCCCTAGGTTCTTAGGGTGGGAATACTCAAGCTTGATCAGGATTCTGCTTTCATCTTTCTTGGAGCTGCATAAATGTATTGCTCGAGTTCTTATCTCTTCCACTATGGCTATGTTTTGGAGATATGCTTATTTTATTGTACTCTGATGTTTTAAGTACAAGACAGAATTTTTATGATTCACTGGGTTTTATGTTTTAAGACAAATGATGTAATCATGTTTTGAACTATGATGCTTTATGATTAATAAAAGTTTTCAATTTTGCTGCTATTTTAATATGTCTTGTAAATTTTCCGTTCTATTTACCTATAACGCTTCACGAAACTTAATGCATTCTCTTAACGAGTGATATTAACGGACGTGGGGTGTTACACTTGGTATCAGAGCTGAAGGTTACCAGATCGGATAAAAGATTTTGAAAATTATTTTCAAAAAGGTTTTAAAAGAAAGCATTTTCAAAAGAAAAGTCTGTTATGAAAAACATATTCCCCAAAGCTATATGTAATATCTTTCGATTCTATGTTTGAATCCCTTTTTCCTTTTATTTTCAACATGTCTGGGGAACCTAATATTCCTGAGGGCATTACGATACCAAGCTGGTTCCGACAGTATCTAGAGGCTACAACACCTGCTAGTGGTCCAGAAGACATTCCTACCCCAGCTGCACCTGTGTAAAGACCCGGAAATTCCCGCTCTTTGAATCGACCATAAACCACACAGGTCTGACCCAAAGGTTGGAAATCTTCGAATACTTTAACTTTGGGAATACAAAACATTAGAACAATAACAGAAGACTTTTATTACATTATAATAATATAACATCAGAGTACAGAATATCAGAGTACAAATAAAGTAAACTACAGCGGAAGATAAATTACAACAGATTTAATACATTAAACAGCGGAAGACTTCTAAGCTCTGGACACAGCTTTAGGCTTCGATCCAGGATCCTGCTAAAGAGAGAGATATCTGCAAAAAGCTACTCGACTGCCCGTGTGGAAAATAGGGCACCCGAGTTTGCAAAGTGAAACAAACTACGAGTCAGTCATGGGACTGGTGTGAGAATTCTTAACTAGTTTAACTAATAGTAATAAGGCAAATCCAAGGACCACGCCGCTAACGCGGAACGGGTTTACTCTAATGGATTGCCGTGCATAATAAAGTAAATCGTTAAACAACGCAATGTCTTTTTGGAAAAATGAAACCATTATAAGACCCAGGTCCCATCACACAATGCAACGCACACCAGAGGATAGGGTTTTACCTTATAATGGTCAAAAGATGCTTGATACGTATAAAACGGATTTGATATTATTATTAGTGTATATATGTTTCAATAAAAAGATTTGAATCATAAGTATCAATCCTAGACGGCATGGTTACCATGTAGCATGTCGCCAATACTAGTTCTACAATCAAAACCGCAAGGGCGTATTGGAAATTTGGATTCCATCATGAGTCGAGGCTAGGGGCAAGCTCCTCTCCGATTCGAGACACTCTAGCAAATGCCTCAGGATCCCCCGCAGTGAACCCTTGGATCTTCAGGGCCGGTCCCCGCCTATGGGCAGTGGATTAGTTATGCCTGAACACACGTTTCCCGGTCCCTTTGGACCTATAGTATGACCACCAACGGCCTATAAAACACGAGGTACCTCAAAATCCATCATCCACATATGTAAAATGTCAGGGCTGGTAGGTCACTGACACTACTCTAGCTAGAAAGAAACGTGTGCACTCCCTGCAGTCCGTATCCCGTTTTTGACTCATACCGGGGTGTGAGGCTCGCGAAGTCACGCTATACACAAAGCTACGCCTAAACAGGCCGTGCTTTGATCATCAACCACAAGGCCTGCTTTTCAACAAAAGCCTTGATCCATGCATCTTGGCATGCCACATTGTCAGTCCAACCATATCATTGATTTCTACCAATATATAACCTCTAAGCTCGTATGTCTCAGAGAAGGGTGTTAATCACCAAACAGATATATATTAATAGAGATCAACGAATGTAGTATAAAGGACTACAACGTCAGACATACATTCCATTTATAAACTTATGCTCTGGGTCTGAGCGAAAGTCAAATCCGTACAAATCAACACTACGTCTGAATGGCCACCACTGAAACCCTTTCAAGGTAGCTACTCCTCTCATGGGTCTCAGTAGCAACACATCCATTCGATGTGAAGATCGACGGTCTTCAATCGCCGTCTTTAAATCTTCGACTTAGAACGTCGTATAATCATTTGAGATGAGATTGAACTCGGTCTTCTCAAATGATTCTCGCATATATATATATATATATATATATATATATAAAATTTTGAAAACATTTCATATCGTTATTAATATTTGATAACGACCTATCGCTGTTCTTAATTATATATAAAAATAGCCTAAATTAATTTAACGACGCTTCGGGTCAATGGGCGACCCTGGCGCTGTTTTCAACCAAATACATATCTTGAAATCTGACCGTTGGATTTTGACGAAGTTTATATCGTTGGAAAGATCTTCCCAAAGTGGTCCTAACGGTTCCAGTTTTGGGAAAATCCGACGGTCGGATCTTTCGGGTATAACTGTTTAAAGTTACGATTGCCAATACGCGAACTACCGCGCGCGATTCGTTAAATTTATAATTTATATTTATATAAATATAAATATAAGTCGTTTGGTGATTTCAATTTCAAAAGTCTATTCTTTTTATCGCATCTAAAATGACGATAAAAAATATCACTTTAATATCTCTGTTTTATCTACACTAAATGTAAATAAATCATACTTTTTCTACATTTGTTTTATTTACCTAAACATAAATAAATTATATCTTTTCTATATTTTAGTTTATTTACACTAAATGTAAATAAATTATATCTTTTTCTTATCCTAATTATTTACCCAAATGTAAATAAATATATTCTTATCTTTTTCTTATTTATTTACCTAAATGTAAATAAATGTATTACTTTTCTTTTGCTATATTTATTTACATTAATTGTAAATAAATGTATCTAATTCTTTATTCATATTTGTCTACACTATTTGTAAATAAATAGTTTTCAATTTCCTTTGCAAATCCTATTTACATAGTAAATGTAAATAATTGTATTTCTTTACTTCTTTCCTAATATTCCTTTTTAACATAAAAAGAATATCTTATGTTAATTCTAACCTTTCTTTTTATTATTTACTTAAGAAAATGTAAATAATTACCATTTACAAATTGGTTCTTTTTATTTACATAAGATAATGTAAATAAATCCTATTCATATAATTATTCTTTTAATCCTTTTTATTTGCATAAGAAAATGTAAATAAATACTTATTCACCTAACTATTATTTTTATTCTTTATATTTACATAGGGAAAAAAATGTAAATAAATTCTTATTCTATTTATTCTTAATTACATAAAATGTAAATTCTTCCTTATAATCTTAATTACATAAAATGTAATTTTCTTTACAGTGTAAAACATTTTCTTTTAATTACATATAAAAATGTAATTTATTTAATCTCTTATTTATATAATGTAAATAAATGTTTTTCTTTTTCTTTCTATGTTTTATTTATACTAAATATTTTGAAGAAATTTACATATATGAAATGTAAATTTAGAAAATTAGAATATGCTTTAACCTCTCACATTGGATAGGTATTGTTGTGATTACTGGACAGCCGGGCGGGTCCGGGCAGGTTTGCATCACAACTCAATCCAACCTCGGGTTACGCATATTATTTTCTTATCTATTGGAAAATAATGTCATTTATTCTTTTCTCTTTACATAAAGAAATATGAATGGTTTCTTTTTATTTTTCTTACATTAGAAAAATAATATTTTCTATTATATTTTTCTTTTCCTAAAAAAAAAAGATGTAACTCTTTTATTTCTTTACATTGAAAATGTAAATGTTAACTCTTTTATTCCCTTACATTAGAAAATGTAAATATTAACTCTTTTATTCCTTTACATTAGAAAATGTAAATATTAACTCTTTTATTCCTTTACATTAGAAAATTCAATTAGAAAGTTAATTTATCTTTCTATGTGATATTTGCATTGTAAAATGCAAATAAAAAGGTGGATTTTATTTCTAAGGTAGACGTCTTTACTAGTGTCAATATTTCTAATATAAATATACTTTCTAATGTCAAGGTTTGATTCATTTCGACTATATTCACATGACGATGGTATTTGGTGTCATTTCAACAAGATTAACATGACAATGATTTTGTGTCATTACAACTAAAAATTAACATAACAATGGTTTGTATCATTACAACTAAAATAAACAAAACGATGACCAAAATTTACACAACGAGGGGTTTTGTGTCATTTCCACTAATATTAACACAACGATAAGTTTTGTGTCGTTTCAACTAATATTAACACAACAATAAGTTTTGTGTCGTTTCAACTAATATTAACACAACAATGTGAATTGTGTCATCACAACTATATTAACATAAACAACATAATATATGATTTGGTGTACTTTTGATGAATCACAATAATGGTCTCATCTTTATTTTTATTTGTTAGTGAAAATAAAGATTTAAAACTTGCATTTTATTTTGTGAATAAAATAAAGATTAAACTTGCCCTTTTATTATATTCACAAAATAAATGTAACAATTTATCTTTTAATTTGTAAACAAAAATAAAGGTGAAAACTTGTTATTCATTTTGTAAACAAAATGAAGATTTAAAAACTTACATCTTATTACGTTAACAAAATTAAAGGTAAAACTTGTTAACAGAATTAAGGATTAACACTTGCTTTTTATTATAATAACAAAGTTAAAGATAAAATTGCCATTTTATTTTATTCACAAAAATAAAGATAAAAATTGGCATTTTATTATGGAGACCAAAAATAAGGATAAAAATTGTCTTTTTATGTTGTTACCTAAAACTTGTCTTTTTATTTTGTAAACAAACTTGTCTTTTTATTTTGTAAACAAACTTGTCTTTTGATTTTGTAAACAAACTTGTCTTTTTATTTTGTAAACAAACTTGTCTTTTTATTTTGTAAACAAACTTGTCTTTTTATTTTGTAAAACAATGTTAATAAAAAAAAGTTCTTTTAAATCTTGTCCCTTTATTTAACAAACAAAATGTTAAATAAAATGTCTTTTAGTCCTTGATTTTGTGAAACAAATAAAGATTATAACTTTTCTTTTGTTTTATAAAAACAAGATTCAACTTTCTTTTGATTTTTAGAGAGAAATAAAAATGAAAACAAAAATAAAATAAAAATAATAATAAAGGAAATAAAGATGAGAATTTATAGAGATTCATCAGAATTTACACTAACATGGTTTTTATCATAGCATCACAGGCATTATAAATCACAATCGATCATACATTACAGTACAATACAAACAGATCAAGCACCAAAAATTTACCACATCACAGCACATATTAAATAACATACAGACGGATATTTAACTGAATAAATAATTTAATTAATTATTTAAATTATAAAAATCAGAGATTCTCACATCGATTGGTTTTCAGAAGTCGTTCGCGTTCAAAATAGCTGAATTTCCAAAGTGCTCGAATTCAGCTCTAGTCTGCGCCATCGCGAAGATCTCATTTTTCTGATTCCAGCGCAACTTACGGTTCGTAAATCGGACCTCGTATGAGAGAGTTATTGATTTTTAAAGATTGAAAAAAATTAAATATTATTAAGTAGATAAATAATTCAAATATTGAAACCTTCTTCCACGTTCTCCAGGATTTAGCCGTAACCCAAAGTTCACCGTGAATCCATCACCTTACAACTTATAGAACCCAGGAAGCTCTTCGATTTGGTTTTGGAATTACTGAAATTGATTGAGTGGATAAAGAAAAGAAGAAAAAAAAAAGAGGAAGGAGTTTCGAAATTTCTGGCCATTGAAATGGACATGGCGGCGGCTATACGTTTGAAAGGGAATTAGTTTTATTTCTAAGTGATTTGAATGATAAATAGAAGAGTAGAGACAGGAAAGAATAAATACATAAGTTATTTTCCTATTTATGTTTCAAAACAAAATTACAAAAAGAGAGAGAACAAACGGATAGAAATAAATGCGTCATAAATTGATTCATGCTAATTGTTAGAAAGTTTTTGAATTCTAAAATTTCAAAACATGGAATATTAAAATCTCGTAATTTAATGAATCTATTCAATGAGCAGGCGAGGATAAATAGAATAGAAATAAATGTGTGGGTTCATTAGTTTTGGAGAGAACCAATGAAGGGAGTAAGTGGAAAGGAGAAATCAAAAGATATAAATTTAAGGAATAAGAGTATGAAATAGGATGTATAAAATAGATTGAAGGAAAATAAATTAATAGGATTAAGCAAAAGAAGTTAATAGATTATAGGAAAGAAATAATTTCGTAATTAATGGGGAAAAAAAGAAGGTGAAGGGAAAGAGATAAAAGCATTAAATATAAATAGTCAAAAGGAGCAACGCCAGAAATGAATGGCCTTAGGAATAAATGAACAGAGGAGAGAACACATTTAAATTCCAAAACATAAAACTTGAGAGAAAATGGGTAGCGCAAGTGTATATGGTAAGGAACATTTCTTTTTATCATTGTGGCTTGCGTTTTTTATTTTATTTATATATGTATATATAACGTAACATGAATGCACGCATCAAAAATAAGGAAAGGAAAGCAAATATTCATTCCTAGTAATAAATCAGTATATCCCACAAACCACGCACCATAATACGTGTACACATTTACTCATTCCATTCTTAACGTTTTGAATATATATATATATATATATTTTGAATGAAAGGTCTTTAATTTCCATTAAATAGGTTTCAAATCTTATTTATCGTACAAAGAAGGTGACTTTCCTTTTTTCTTCTCTCTTCCATAAATGCTTCAAGTCATGTAATGAAATGAATAAAATAAAGAATTAGAACAAGAAATGAATGAATGGGAAAAAAAAAGGAAAAGAAACGTAACGGTTAGGAGAGAGGGAATGACTACATTAAATAATGAAACAAGCAGCACATTAAGTAGCATGCTGAACATTAAGATGATAAAGAAAAGGGAAGTTAGAACGGTGCAGTCGGAATTAAATAATGAAACGGTTTTTACATTTGTTTGTCATGGCATATTATTATATATATATATCCTTTTCAATGTTAAGTCTAATTGTTACATGTCAAAGTCATGCTCATATTTATAAATAAACTATTCAGGTTTATTATCGTTCTCAGTCTACTTTATTAATGCAAACATAGGCTACAGTCAAATCTTTGTTATTCATATTTACAAATAAATTATGTTTATTTATTATTAACTCCCAATTATAATTTTCTCAAGGTTCAAAATCAAATATTGAAATTACCACGCCATTTCGGGCTCGGAATGGAATTAATGTAAATTTTAAAGTCTTACTGCAAATAAAAATAAATTTTTAATCGTGATTATTTAAAATAAATTATTTTAAATAACCAAAACTCATTAAAATAAGTTAAAATAAAATTTTAAATTTACCCCAAAATTTAGGGTTGTTACAATCTCCCCCACTTAAAATCTTTTCGTCCTCGAAAAGGAACTAAGCTATAAGTTGTTTAATTTATTAACTAAATTTCAATTTTACTATTATTAATTTCAATTGTGGACTAATTTATCAAATACATATATACTTTTATATATTTAAAAATCTTATCTTCTGAAATAGGATTATATATAATCAAAATACTTTAATTATAAGCTTATCACTCTGAACTCATTCTAGGGCATTACTAACCCCATCTCTAATGAGTATTCTCATTCTAGGACACTGCTGGTCCTATCTCTAATGAGCATTCTTATTGGACATTACTAATCCAATCTCTGATGAGTCTTTTGTTCAGTTCTAACAAGTTGTACCCCAAAGATTTTGAGCTAACCAGAGCTCTGATACCACTGTAAAGACCCGGAAATTCCCGCTCTTTGAATCGACCATAAACCACACAGGTCTGACCCAAAGGTTGGAAATCTTCGAATACTTTAACTTTGGGAATACAAAACATTAGAACAATAACAGAAGACTTTTATTACATTATAATAATATAACATCAGAGTACAGAATATCAGAGTACAAATAAAGTAAACTACAGCGGAAGATAAATTACAACAGATTTAATACATTAAACAGCGGAAGACTTCTAAGCTCTGGACACAGCTTTAGGCTTCGATCCAGGATCCTGCTAAAGAGAGAGATATCTGCAAAAAGCTACTCGACTGCCCGTGTGGAAAATAGGGCACCCGAGTTTGCAAAGTGAAACAAACTACGAGTCAGTCATGGGTCTGGTGTGAGAATTCTTAACTAGTTTAACTAATAGTAATAAGGCAAATCCAAGGACCACGCCGCTAACGCGGAACGGGTTTACTCTAATGGATTGCCGTGCATAATAAAGTAAATCGTTAAACAACGCAATGTCTTTTTGGAAAAATGAAACCATTATAAGACCCAGGTCCCATCACACAATGCAACGCACACCAGAGGATAGGGTTTTACCTTATAATGGTCAAAAGATGCTTGATACGTATAAAACGGATTTGATATTATTATTAGTGTATATATGTTTCAATAAAAAGATTTGAATCATAAGTATCAATCCTAGACGGCATGGTTACCATGTAGCATGTCGCCAATACTAGTTCTACAATCAAAACCGCAAGGGCGTATTGGAAATTTGGATTCCATCATGAGTCGAGGCTAAGGGCAAGCTCCTCTCCGATTCGAGACACTCTAGCAAATGCCTCAGGATCCCCCGCAGTGAACCCTTGGATCTTCAGGGCCGGTCCCCGCCTATGGGCAGTGGATTAGTTATGCCTGAACACACGTTTCCCGGTCCCTTTGGACCTATAGTATGACCACCAACGGCCTATAAAACACGAGGTACCTCAAAATCCATCATCCACATATGTAAAATGTCAGGGCTGGTAGGTCACTGACACTACTCTAGCTAGAAAGAAACGTGTGCACTCCCTGCAGTCCGTATCCCGTTTTTGACTCATACCGGGGTGTGAGGCTCGCGAAGTCATGCTATACACAAAGCTACGCCTAAACAGGCCGTGCTTTGATCATCAACCACAAGGCCTGCTTTTCAACAAAAGCCTTGATCCATGCATCTTGGCATGCCACATTGTCAGTCCAACCATATCATTGATTTCTACCAATATATAACCTCTAAGCTCGTATGTCTCAGAGAAGGGTGTTAATCACCAAACAGATATATATTAATAGAGATCAACGAATGTAGTATAAAGGACTACAACGTCAGACATACATTCCATTTATAAACTTATGCTCTGGGTCTGAGCGAAAGTCAAATCCGTACAAATCAACACTACGTCTGAACGGCCACCACTGAAACCCTTTCAAGGTAGCTACTCCTCTCATGGGTCTCAGTAGCAACACATCCATTCGATGTGAAGATCGACGGTCTTCAATCGCCGTCTTTAAATCTTCGACTTAGAACGTCGTATAATCATTTGAGATGAGATTGAACTCGGTCTTCTCAAATGATTCTCGCATATATATATATATATAAAATTTTGAAAACATTTCATATCGTTATTAATATTTGATAACGACCTATCGCTGTTCTTAATTATATATAAAAATAGCCTAAATTAATTTAACGACGCTTCAAGTCAATGGGCGACCCTGGCGCTGTTTTCAACCAAATACATATCTTGAAATCTGACCGTTGGATTTTGACGAAGTTTATATCGTTGGAAAGATCTTCCCAAAGTGGTCCTAACGGTTCCAGTTTTGGGAAAATCCGACGGTCGGATCTTTCGGGTATAACTGTTTAAAGTTACGATTGCCAATACGCGAACTACCGCGCGCGATTCATTAAATTTATAATTTATATTTATATAAATATAAATATAAGTCGTTTGGCGATTTCAATTTCAAAAGTCTATTCTTTTTATCGCATCTAAAATGACGATAAAAAATATCACTTTAATATCTCTGTTTTATTTACACTAAATGTAAATAAATCATACTTTTTCTACATTTGTTTTATTTACCTAAACATAAATAAATTATATCTTTTCTATATTTTAGTTTATTTACACTAAATGTAAATAAATTATATCTTTTTCTTATCCTAATTATTTACCCAAATGTAAATAAATATATTCTTATCTTTTTCTTATTTATTTACCTAAATGTAAATAAATGTATTACTTTTCTTTTGCTATATTTATTTACATTAATTGTAAATAAATGTATCTAATTCTTTATTCATATTTGTCTACACTATTTGTAAATAAATAGTTTTCAATTTCCTTTGCAAATCCTATTTACATAGTAAATGTAAATAGTTGTATTTCTTTACTTCTTTCCTAATATTCCTTTTTAACATAAAAAGAATATCTTATGTTAATTCTAACCTTTCTTTTTATTATTTACTTAAGAAAATGTAAATAATTACCATTTACAAATTGGTTCTTTTTATTTACATAAGATAATGTAAATAAATCCTATTCATATAATTATTCTTTTAATCCTTTTTATTTGCATAAGAAAATGTAAATAAATACTTATTCACCTAACTATTATTTTTATTCTTTATATTTACATAGGGAAAAAAAATGTAAATAAATTCTTATTCTATTTATTCTTAATTACATAAAATGTAAATTCTTCCTTATAATCTTAATTACATAAAATGTAATTTTCTTTACAGTGTAAAACATTTTCTTTTAATTACATATAAAAATGTAATTTATTTAATCTCTTATTTATATAATGTAAATAAATGTTTTTCTTTTTCTTTCTATGTTTTATTTATACTAAATATTTTGAAGAAATTTACATATATGAAATGTAAATTTAGAAAATTAGAATATGCTTTAACCTCTCACATTGGATAGGTATTGTTGTGATTACTGGACAGCCGGGCGGGTCCGGGCAGGTTTACATCACAACTCAATCCAACCTCGGGTTACGCATATTATTTTCTTATCTATTGGAAAATAATGTCATTTATTCTTTTCTCTTTACATAAAGAAATATGAATGGTTTCTTTTTATTTTTCTTACATTAGAAAAATAATATTTTCTATTATATTTTTCTTTTCCTAAAAAAAAAGATGTAACTCTTTTATTTCTTTACATTGAAAATGTAAATGTTAACTCTTTTATTCCCTTACATTAGAAAATGTAAATATTAACTCTTTTATTCCTTTACATTAGAAAATGTAAATATTAACTCTTTTATTCCTTTACATTAGAAAATTCAATTAGAAAGTTAATTTATCTTTCTATGTGATATTTGCATTGTAAAATGCAAATAAAAAGGTGGATTTTATTTCTAAGGTAGACGTCTTTACTAGTGTCAATATTTCTAATATAAATATACTTTCTAATGTCAAGGTTTGATTCATTTCGACTATATTCACATGACGATGGTATTTGGTGTCATTTCAACAAGATTAACATGACAATGATTTTGTGTCATTACAACTAAAAATTAACATAACAATGGTTTGTATCATTACAACTAAAATAAACAAAACGATGACCAAAATTTACACAACGAGGGGTTTTGTGTCATTTCCACTAATATTAACACAACGATAAGTTTTGTGTCGTTTCAACTAATATTAACACAACAATAAGTTTTGTGTCGTTTCAACTAATATTAACACAACAATGTGAATTGTGTCATCACAACTATATTAACATAAACAACATAATATATGATTTGGTGTACTTTTGATGAATCACAATAAAGGTCTCATCTTTATTTTTATCTGCTAGTGAAAATAAAGATTTAAAACTTGCATTTTATTTTGTGAATAAAATAAAGATTAAACTTGCCCTTTTATTATATTCACAAAATAAATGTAACAATTTATCTTTTAATTTGTAAACAAAAATAAAGGTGAAAACTTGTTATTCATTTTGTAAACAAAATGAAGATTTAAAAACTTACATCTTATTACGTTAACAAAATTAAAGGTAAAACTTGTTAACAGAATTAAGGATTAACACTTGCTTTTTATTATAATAACAAAGTTAAAGATAAAATTGCCATTTTATTTTATTCACAAAAATAAAGATAAAAATTGGCATTTTATTATGGAGACCAAAAATAAGGATAAAAATTGCCTTTTTATGTTGTTACCTAAAACTTGTCTTTTTATTTTGTAAACAAACTTGTCTTTTTATTTTGTAAACAAACTTGTCTTTTTATTTTGTAAACAAACTTGTCTTTTTATTTTGTAAACAAACTTGTCTTTTTATTTTGTAAACAAACTTGTCTTTTTATTTTGTAAAACAATGTTAATAAAAAAAAGTTCTTTTAAATCTTGTCCCTTTATTTAACAAACAAAATGTTAAATAAAATGTCTTTTAGTCCTTGATTTTGTGAAACAAATAAAGATTATAACTTTTCTTTTGTTTTATAAAAACAAGATTCAACTTTCTTTTGATTTTTAGAGAGAAATAAAAATGAAAACAAAAATAAAATAAAAATAATAATAAAGGAAATAAAGATGATAATTTATAGAGATTCATCAGAATTTACACTAACATGGTTTTTATCATAGCATCACAGGCATTATAAATCACAATCGATCATACATTACAGTACAATACAAACAGATCAAGCACCAAAAATTTACCACATCACAGCACATATTAAATAACATACAGACGGATATTTAACTGAATAAATAATTTAATTAATTATTTAAATTATTTAAATTATAAAAATCAGAGATTCTCACATCGATTGGTTTTCAGAAGTCGTTCGCGTTCAAAATAGCTGAATTTCCAAAGTGCTCGAATTCAGCTCTAGTCTGCGCCATCGCGAAGATCTCATTTTTCTGATTCCAGCGCAACTTACGGTTCGTAAATCGGACCTCGTATGAGAGAGTTATTGATTTTTAAAGATTGAAAAAAATTAAATATTATTAAGTAGATAAATAATTCAAATATTGAAACCTTCTTCCACATTCTCCAGGATTTAGCCGTAACCCAAAGTTCACCGTGAATCCATCACCTTACAACTTATAGAACCCAGGAAGCTCTTCGATTTGGTTTTGGAATTACTGAAATTGATTGAGTGGATAAAGAAAAGAAGAAAAAAAAAAGAGGAAGGAGTTTCGAAATTTCTGGCCATTGAAATGGACATGGCGGCGGCTATACGTTTGAAAGGGAATTAGTTTTATTTCTAAGTGATTTGAATGATAAATAGAAGAGTAGAGACAGGAAAGAATAAATACATAAGTTATTTTCCTATTTATGTTTCAAAACAAAATTACAAAAAGAGAGAGAACAAACGGATAGAAATAAATGCGTCATAAATTGATTCATGCTAATTGTTAGAAAGTTTTTGAATTCTAAAATTTCAAAACATGGAATATTAAAATCTCGTAATTTAATGAATCTATTCAATGAGCAGGCGAGGATAAATAGAATAGAAATAAATGTGTGGGTTCATTAGTTTTGGAGAGAACCAATGAAGGGAGTAAGTGGAAAGGAGAAATCAAAAGATATAAATTTAAGGAATAAGAGTATGAAATAGGATGCATAAAATAGATTGAAGGAAAATAAATTAATAGGATTAAGCAAAAGAAGTTAATAGATTATAGGAAAGAAATAATTTCGTAATTAATGGGGAAAAAAAGAAGGTGAAGGGAAAGAGATAAAAGCATTAAATATAAATAGTCAAAAGGAGCAACGCCAGAAATGAATGGCCTTGGGAATAAATGAACAGAGGAGAGAACACATTTAAATTCCAAAACATAAAACTTGAGAGAAAATGGGTAGCGCAAGTGTATATGGTAAGGAACATTTCTTTTTATCATTGTGGCTTGCGTTTTTTATTTTATTTATATATGTATATATAACGTAACATGAATGCACGCATCAAAAATAAGGAAAGGAAAGCAAATATTCATTCCTAGTAATAAATCAGTATATCCCACAAACCATGCACCATAATACGTGTACACATTTACTCATTCCATTCTTAACGTTTTGAATATATATATATATATATATATATATATTGAATGAAAGGTCTTCAATTTCCATTAAATAGGTTTCAAATCTTATTTATCGTACAAAGAAGGTGACTTTCCTTTTTTCTTCCCTCTTCCATAAATGCTTCAAGTCATGTAATGAAATGAATAAAATAAAGAATTAGAACAAGAAATGAATGAATGGGAAAAAAAAGGAAAAGAAACGTAACGGTTAGGAGAGAGGGAATGACTACATTAAATAATGAAACAAGCAGCACATTAAGTAGCATGCTGAACATTAAGATGATAAAGAAAAGGGAAGTTAGAACGGTGCAGTCGGAATTAAATAATGAAACGGTTTTTACATTTGTTTGTCATGGCATATTATTATATATATATATCCTTTTCAATGTTAAGTCTAATTGTTACATGTCAAAGTCATGCTCATATTTATAAATAAACTATTCAGGTTTATTATCGTTCTCAGTCTACTTTATTAATGCAAACATAGGCTACAGTCAAATCTTTGTTATATTCATATTTACAAATAAATTATGTTTATTTATTATTAACTCCCAATTATAATTTTCTCAAGGTTCAAAATCAAATATTGAAATTACCACGCCATTTCGGGCTCGGAATGGAATTAATGTAAATTTTAAAGTCTTACTGCAAATAAAAATAAATTTTTAATCGTGATTATTTAAAATAAATTATTTTAAATAACCAAAACTCATTAAAATAAGTTAAAATAAAATTTTAAATTTACCCCAAAATTTAGGGTTGTTACAACCTGCTTTTCCTCCTCCTTCTCCACGTGCAGATAATTTCTCTAAGATCTGCAAAGATTTCTATGCCATAGGAGGAAAGCCCTTCCGTGGAACTGAGACGTTCGTAGAGGCAAGGAATTGGCTCAAAGAAACAGAGGATCTGTTTGGAATCTTCGAAGTGGATGATTGTAGGAAGATTCAGCTAGCCGCCTGGCTACTGAAAGATGAAGCTTCGCTCTGGTGGGAAGTGACGCAAGCAGGGCATCCGGTGGAGACTTGGGATGATTTTCGGCAAATGTTTGAAATGAAGTTTCTTTCTCAAGCTGAGAAAAGCATGCAAATGGAAAGGTTTCTAGCACTTATGCAAGGAGGTATGGCTGTTAAAGAATATGTTAACAAATTTAACCAATTAGCAAGGTTTGGGTTGGAGCTAATAGATACCCTGCATAAGAAAGCTTTGCAGTTTGCTAAAGGACTGAATGAACCCCTCCATAGGTTAGCTATGTCTCATATTTCAATGGGAGCAACTTTTGAAAAGCTTGTTGATATGGCCTTGATGCATGAGGAAGATAAGGCTAGCAAGAAGGAAGCTAAGGTTGAGGAAACACAAAACAAGAAAGCGTGGCCCAAGAAAGAACAACAACAAGAGGGCAGAAAGCATGAAAAGCTGAAGGAAAAAAGAAATGTCATGGTTGGGGGAACGTGGGTCATTTGGTCAAAGACGGGAGAAAAAGAAAGAATGCTTGCTTCGACTATGGTAAAGTCGGATACTATATTAGGGAGTGCCCGAAGAAGCAAGGGCAGGGCCAAAGGGCAGGATCTTCTGGAGGGAAAGTGCAAGCTCTCGTGGCTGATGTACCGGATAGAGGTAGGAAAATTTCTGTTGAAGGTTTGATTTCTCTTTCCAATCATCCTATTAGAACTTTTTTTGGTGCTTCTCACTCTTTTATATCTGATTCTATAGTTGGGTCTCTGCACCTTAGTACTAGTATTGTTTCTGATCCCGTTATTATCTCAAACCCCAGTGGGAGCATGGCTCATCTGTTTATGATTGGTCGGGGTTTGAGGACATCTGTTTTGGGGCGTTGGGTTGAGCACGACGCATGTGTACTTGGATTTATGGGATACTGTCTGATTCTAGGGATGGAATGACTAGCCATGTGTGGTGCTATTCTGGATTGTTAGAGGAGGGTCATTAGACTTCTAACTTGCCGTGGGGAGGACTCTCGAGATTTCTAGTGACCCAAGGGGGTCTATCATGCTTAGTTTCCGAGAATCACTTGATGCTTCTGTCAGTGATTTGTGATCTGTACCTGTAGTTTGTGAGTATCCATATGTTTTCGAGGAGGTTAGGGATTTATCTCTGAGGCACAATATTGATTTCTGGATATACTTGGTAGATAATGTGAAGCCAGTCGCATTACCTGTGTGCCACATGACTCTTAGGGAAAGGAGGGAGCTCAGCAAGTAAGTAGGGGAGCTACTTGAAAAGGTGTTGGATAGGCGAAGCATATAAGAATGGGGTGCTCTGGTCGTCTTTACAACTAAGGCATACAGCTCGCTTCGCTTATGTGTGGACATTCATGATATTTTTCAACATTTCTTATTTACGGAAGTGTCTGCATGATACAGTAAAGGTAGTTGAGCCGAGGATGCTTGAGAAAGTAGAGGTAGAATGGGAGACGACAATTAGACGAGTTCCTACTCGTATACTAGGATCAGAGGTTAAGAAACTGCGCAGCAGGGAGGTTAAGTTAATAAAAGTGCAATGGGGAGAAGACAACAAGGATGCGACATGGGAGACTAAAGACAAGAATCACGCTTCATACCCTTTCCTTTTCAGGACTATGTTCTTAACTTCTTTTTCCAAGCTTTTATTCGTACTTGCTTCTGTCATTCGGGTGTATCTTATCGATCAGATCTTCGACCTTTAGGTAGGAATTCCATGGATGTAAACATGTGTTTGAGACATATTATGTTTGATGGATGCAAGTGGATGCAAGTGTTTGCTAATGGTTGCTCGTAGATGAATATACACACACATTAGGCACTAGATCGGCTCAATCACTCTCATATTGCATATGAATATGTGTGCATTTTTCTTCTTTTTATGGATGGAAATGGATGTATCAGCATATGGATGTTGCATTTGGTTGGATGATTATGCACACATATAGAACTTACACGTTATAATAGGATTATATGCATACACGATGGATTCATGGCACTAACATACATTGCATTAAGGTGGTCGACTGAATCAGTAGACCGTCTGGTCTTTTGCATTAGTATAAGGACATATACACATGCCTTTGCATATGCTCATATAAACATTAGAATTTTTTTAAGGACAATGGGTGCCTGTGATTGGTGGATGAGTAGATGGGTGATGGATGGTAGGATATACATTCTTCTTAACTTGAAGATTTTGGGGACGAAATCCTTTGAGTAAGGGAGAATGAAACACCCTGTAATTTTAACATCACTAAAGCGGATAAATTAAAGAATAATTAGTTTAATATTCAAAATTAAGGGAAACGGACGACGTCATTGCGTTCATCTTGGAATTCTGGTCAAAATAGACACCTGGTTTGCGTAAAACGGACACCATACGAAGAAGTTATTAAGGTTTGAAGTCTATATACGCGCAAGAAGGGCATAAAGAAGGGCATATATACGTATATATAGTCCAGAAATTCAAAATTAAGTCAAAAAAGTTCAAATCGCGCAGAAATGAGGTGAGTGGAAAATATCCCGCCCAGGGGTGTCGATCCCTCAAGGGAGTGTCACACATGAATCGGCCCCCTAAGGGGGGGTCAACCCCTAGGGAAAATGTGGCAGATTAGGGTTTGGGTATGACAGCTATATATATGTCCTCATTTCTCATGTTTTTACACACCTAAAACAATGGAGAACTAGATGTTGCCTCTACCCAGAATAAATCAAGCCTTTTCTTCTTCAACAATCAAGTCATTCAAGTTTAGGGATCTATGATTGAACATCTACAACTATTCTTCTGTCTCTTAGATCTATTCTCTGTGAGTCTACGTTAATTTTAGATAAAAATAATTTAAATGCAATATTGACATGCCTATGAATTAGATCTAAGCCTATGACTATAGGAATCATATCAGATCTGCTATATTTGTACATCTATTTCACTGATTAGATCTCATCATGCATATTTATGATCATGACACTATGCCTAATCAGTCCTGTTATTACATGTTCATCGAATCTGTTCTTATATGCCTATTTCTGTTCATCAGATTTGTTCTTATATGCCTATATCTGTTCATCGGATCTGTTCTTAAATGCCTATTTCAGCTATCATATGCCCATTTCTATTAGTGTTGGTTTTATGCCTATTCTGTCCTTCTCTCTATCATTCCCTTTTTACTTTTATAGTCAGGCTACTTTCGAGTCTAGGTCGATATCGCTGAAATATGCTTACGAACGAGATTGGGTTAAATTGGGGATGATTGGAAATGGTAATTTGGGGGCATAACTTTTACTTCGAATCACGATTGGGATCTGGGGGCATAAACTATATTGTGAAATTAGACTAAAAAGTAGGGCATGATTTATATGGTAAATTATGACTTGTGGTTTAGGACATAAAAATCTGTAGGCTTAATTTAAGATTAAGCGAAACATGTTATTGGAACTATAAAGAATCAGCGAAGCTTGTTTAATTTGTTAAAATTGGGGCATAACTTGTATTGGGAAATTTGGGGCAGAACTTGAATTGAAAGCATGAATAAGGATTTAGGGCATAAGCCAAACTGTGATTAAAAATCTTAATTTTGGCATATAACACATGATGAATATGACTTTGGAAAGGGGCATGAGAACCTATAATAAAATATGAATACTTGCTAATGAATGAAGATGCCTAGAATTACGGTAATTAGGAAATGGTAACCGAGCTTAGACATGAGGTTAGATTGCACTTGTGGTAGAAATCTTCGCGGACCCGCCTGGCATATTCAGCGACCACAAGTGGTGAATCTAATGTGAGGGGTCTAAGTGCATAAACACGTGACGGTGCTAAGACACGAGGTTAAGTCCGACTTGTGGAAGAAGTCTGTCCGGACCCAACCGACATATCCAGCATCCACAAGTGGTAGACTTAATGTGGGGGGTCTAGCACATTATAACCATAAATGAATATGGTAATGAATTTGTAATACTTAACCTGTTTAAATCCATAAGGACTGTATGAGCCTGTTAAATCTGTGGGGTTAAGTAAGCTTGTTAAATCTGTGGGGTTAAGTAAGCTTGTTAAATCTATGGGGTTAAGTAAGCTTGTTAAATCTGTGGGTTTAAGTATGCCTGTTAAATCGGTGGGGGTTAAGTAAACCTGTTAAATCTATGGGGGTTATACGAACCTGTTAATCTAGAAAACTTAACCTGTTAAATCTGTAGGGGTTATATGTACGCGTTAACTTGTAATGTTTAACCCATAAATTTGCAAGGGGTTTTGCGAATCTGTTAAATCTACTAGGCATAACCTGTTAAAATCCTAGTTAATTGGGGACACAAGATCTGTAAGCGTTGGCTTGTGTCATCTGATGTGTGGGACCCATATTAGTCAGTAACCAATTCTAGTATTAAAGGGGGACCCCCACTAGGTAGGGGTCAGGGCACGCTTACTGAGATGATTGTAAGAGGTTTATTTGGGAAGAGGTGTGTACTGGCGCGTTCCAACGAACTCATGTGTGTGCATGAATACGGCCTGCATCTGGGAAAATAAGCCATTGTAGCACCAGTAAATAGGTTTGTGTCCTTCTGTAGGTTGCCACTTTACGGAGTAATACACCCTACTTTGGGGCCGACACAAGGTATTTATGACATAGGGAGCCGGTCGATTGGGGAGGGTAGTAATTAGGGTACATCTAGCCCTGTCTGTTTCTGTGGGGTACCTATATTTCTATTTGGGTTAACACCCATTATTTTTGTTTAGGTAACGTTTAATTCTGTTTGGGGTAAAACCCGCTACTAGAGTACACCTAACACTACCATTATATTTCTGTTGGGATAGTCCTGCTTCTGTTTGGTAATTTGGAAGTATGTAATCCTATTACGTATCTATTATACTTGTATTGGTGCAGAGAAAGAGAAAGTAGTAGAGAAGCGCAATACCTTTTCTGTTCAGTTTATCCTGTTATGCCTTCCTTATGACACTGTTATCTCACTCTCCAGATTATATGTCTGTCATGATCCTTTTACTTATTTATATGCTAAAAGTAACTGGACTCGCCATACTTTATGTCTGACCCATTTTGTTTCCTCTTCTCTCTCTTCCGTTTCCCCCTAGGTTATAAGGGTGGGAATACTCAAGCTTGATTAGGATTCTGCTTTCATCTTGCTTGGAGCTGCATAAATGTATTGCTCGAGTTCTTATCTCTTCCACTATGGCTATTTTTTGGGGATATGCTTCTTCTATTGTACTCTGATGTTTCAAGTACATGACAAAAAATTTATGATGTACTGGGTTTTATGTTTTAAGACAAATGATGTAACCATGTTTTGAACTATGATGCTTTATGATTAATAAAAGTTTTTGGTTCCGCTGCTATTTTAATCTATCTTGTAATGTGTCTGTTCTGTTTACCTATAACGCTTCATGATGCTTAATGCATTCTCTTAATGAGTGACATTAACGGACGTGGGGTATCACATACAACAATCCGTCTCGATTGAGTAAAATCGTCGGATGGCCTGTCTTGGTCCAATAAGTTTCTACTATGATTTGTCTTGATCGAGTAGACCTACTACAACCCGTTGTTGTAATAACTTACCCCCGTTATGGTCACTCACAAAGGGAATGCCTTAACTTTGGTGGAGCGCTATAGGCAAAAGATGCAGATAAATGACAAGGCAGACAAATAAAGCAGCGAAAAATAAAGTCATTTTTATAAACAATGTGGTTTAGTTAAGCTTTTACAACAACTGTCTCAATCATACTTAAATGTAATACATAGAACCTCTGTCTTGATTCAAAAACTTCCAAGTATAAAAGAAGCAAAAAAATAACAATGATATTCCCCAACAAAGTATGAACCAGCCATAGCAGTGGAATAGAGAGTTCAAAGAAATACATCGACTATCTTTGAGCTTGGAAAGAAAACTGAGCTAAGTGGTAACATTTCCTCCCTACGAACCTTGGGGAAACGGAAGAAAAGAGGCAAAACAAACTAGGTCAGACATAAGTTTGGTAAGTCCAGTGACTTTCAGCATGTAAATAGGCAAAAGCCTCATGACATGAATAAACTGAATATAAGACAATATTGTGATAACAAGGATAACAAGATAACATACGATTAGCATAGATTTGAGAAGGAAAGATAAACTGAATGCACCTCTACACTTTCTCTACTTCGCTACTACCCTGTTATTTTGATTTTTATGTCTTTGCACCACCTAACTAGTGTCCCAACTAGTAATCTGTATAAAATGGGTCCCCGTTACTAGGGTTTCCTACTGGTTAAGTTTATGGGCCTATATATACAAATATTACCTACCTACACGAGATGTACTTAACCCTCCCATTGATTCAAACATGTTTATTTAATGGTTAAGTTTGTGGGCCTATATTTACTAATATTACCCACCAACCCAATATGTACTTAATCCTCCTACACATTATGCCATATTGGTTAAGTGTTGTCCGTTCATGTTAACTTAACCCACCCACTCATCATATCATGTTGGTTAAGTGTTTCTTATTAACCCTTCTCACTCATCATGTTGGATTGGTTAAGTGTTTCCTATTAACTTAACCCCGTTCATTCATCATGTTATATTGGTTAAGTATTTCCCATTAACTTAACCCCATTTGTTCATCAAGTTAAATTGGTTAAGTGTTTCTTAACCCCACGCGTTCATCATGCTGTATTGGTTAAGTGTCATCAATCAATTCAAGTTAACTTAACCCACCCACTTGTCGTGTTACATTGGTTAAGTGTTGCCTTCTTGTGCTAACTTAGCCCTTCCACACATCCTGTTATATTGGTTAATTGTTACTCTCTTGTTTTAACTTAACCCTACCCATTCATCATGTCATATTGGTTAAGTGTTTCTTATTAACTTAACCCTACTCATGCATCATGTCATATTGGTTAAGTGTTTCTTATTAACTTAACCCTTCTCATTCATCATGTTGTACTGGTTAATTTAACCCTGCTCACTTTCTAATTAACATGTTATAACAGCTAAGTGTTCTAAATTTTACTTAACCTTACCATTCTTAGCATGTCCGTTTATTGGCATTAATTAATTTATTAATGCCCCAACCTCTCACATCAGAACTGTTGTTTGCGGTTGCTGGATGTGCCGGGCGGTTCCGTGCAAACTTCTACCGCAAACTCATTCTAACCTCGGGTTTTGGGCTAAATGCGCTAACCTCTCACATTAGTTCTGTGTTGTTGCGGTTACTGGATGTTTCGGGCGGTTCCGGGCAGTTTTACGCCGCAACTCAATCTAACCTCGGGTTAGGCATGTTTATCTTTTAGCATATTTACCATACATGTCCAAGTCTAGATTTTTATATGCGAATCATCCCAAATTCACAAAACTAGTCATGTTCCATTTCTCAAGTTATACCCCAACAAAGCTGATTGCTAGTTATGCCCCACAAATCAAATTCAAGTTATCACTCAAAATAGGTTACACCCAATTTTCTCAAATTTGCAATAATAGTCATGCCCTAAAATCATAATATACATTATGCTTAGTGTCTTGACCAATAGTTATGCCCAATCTAGATTAATATTCCAATTTACAGCTTACACCCAATCTAGATTTAATATTTCAATTTACCCCAAGTTCGCAACAATAACAATTATGCCCCAAATCACAAGTTACAAATTATGTTCCATTATTACCAAATAGATTATTCCGAAATACACCCGTATTCCAATCGCACGTATAACCAAGTTTAGTCTAGGTTCCGAATGAACCTAGTGTTCATAAAATAAAAACAAGAAAGGGAAAGAAAGAAGGAATATAAATTAGAGTAGGCATAAAATAGGCGTTACAATGATAGATCTGTCAAATATAACATTATGGACCTAAGAGGTTTACAGATCTGTTAGAATTGAGGTATAAAAAAAGATGGATCTGAAATAAACTGATAGAAAAAATAATATCATGGGCATATAGAATCATAGACTTGAAAATATCATGAACATAAAAAGATTATAGATCTAATAGATCTAACAAAATAACAACATGGACATGAGAAGACTACAGATTCGATGTACAACAAAAGATAGGTCTGAATAAGTAGATAAAATAACATCTCAGGCATAGATCTGATAAAAGGGAAGGAACTAATCTGAAAGGATTAACTTATAATCAAGTATAGATCTAGATTCACTCTATTACATGTCAGGACAACAATTAGGTATTTAAATCTGAAGAGTAACTGAACTTACATTGCTAGGATTAAGAAAAGATAATGGAATCGTTGTTGTTGTTGCAAAACTAATCTACTAATTTGATGTTGAGGTTTAAGGTGATTGTTGATGAAGAACTTCATGATTTAAGTTTTAGAGGCGGCGGCTAAGAGAATTGAGAGTTCAGCAGCATATAGGCGTTATAAGGAATTATTATGAATTGAGGTTAGGTCTAGGCACTAATTTATAGGTGTAGAGAGTGTTTTAGAGCCTTTAGATCACCATAGAAGCCATCAGGTCCGTCCAGCACATTAAAATCATCACGGCCTAGATCTGGCCGATGGGGTCGACCCCTACAAGGGGGTCGACATCTATGTCGACACCAAGGTGTCTGGGTCGACACTGGTGTTAACCCACCCTAAACGTGGTCGGTTCCCTGTTTCCACCTTCCGCCTTGGCTATTTGAATATTTTTGAATTTAGATTGATTTTATTTTATTTATTTATACAAACTTCCAACCTCAATAACTTCTTCATACTATATCCGTTCTACACAAACTCGGACTCTATCTCAAGCGGAATTCCGAGACGAACGCAATGGCGCAACCCATTTTACTTAATTCTTCTTCTAAAAATTAATTATTCTTTAACTATCTCTTATGTCCCGTTTTAAAATTACGGGGTGTTACATTCCCCCTACTTAAAGGATTTTGTCCTTGAAATCTTCAAGTCAAGAAGAATGTGTATATTACTGTCTAACAACCATCTAATCAACCATTCAATCGCGAGCATCCATTGTCCTTAAAAAGATTTATAATTCTTTCATGTTTATATGCATAGTGTGTATGTGTCCTTATCTAATGCAAAAATCAGGCGGTCCACTGATTCAGTTGACCCCCTTAATGCGAGTTATGTTAGTGTTATGAGTCCAACATGTATGCAGTTATTCCTATGGTACTTTATAACTTCTATATGAAAGCGCAACCATCCATTCAAATGCATCATCCATATGATATCACGTCAAGTTTCAACCCATATATACAAAAATTCACTCATGCATATGCAATATGGAAGTGACGGAGCCGATCTAGTGCCTAATATGTGTATATACATCCACGAGCAACCACTAGCAAACACTTACATCCACTTGCATCCACCAAACATAACATGTATCCAACACATGTTTACGTCCATTGGCTTCTACCTAAGCATCGAGGATAGGACCGAGAGGATATACTTAAAAAAAAAGACTAGCATGCAAATAAACTATACAGAAAAAGAGAGATCAAGAGTATACCCTCAAAATGGGTATGATGCGCATATCTGGTCTTCAGTCTTCTAAGTCGCATCTTCTTGAGCTTCAATCCATTGTGCTCTGACTGTCTCAATTTCACGATTGCGTAGCTTCTTAATTTCTGTTTCCAGAATATGCGTTGGGACTCATTTCACTGTCGTCTCCCGTTCCACCTTTTCTTCTTATAGTATACTTGGCACTACAACTTCTGCCGTGTCATGCTAACACTCCCAGAACTACCTCTTGAAAATAAACAGATGCTAACCACGTTACCAAGTGTATATACTAAGATGACTAGATTCTTTTTCGTCAATCTAGTAAGTGGGGTTGATACCTTCATAAAGTCCTTAATTAACTTCCTATATTAGTCCGCTAGTCCAAGAAAGCTTCTTACTTCTGTTGCATTCCTTGGGACCTTCCAGTCTTGCACCGCAACTACTTTTTCGGGATCTGCTGCTATCCCTTCTTTAGGCGCCACAGTCCTAGAAACCTTACTTATTCTCTCCAAAAATGAAATTTTTGGAGAACTTTGCCTTATGTTGATGTGCTTGGAGAGTATCCGAGACTTCCCTTAGATGCAAAGCATGTTCTTCCTCATTCCAAAATATCATCTATGCACAAGCGAACTGAACCATCCGCCTTTGTAATGAAAACGACTGGAGCACCCCATTCAGAAATACTTCGCCTTATGAACCCTTCTTCAAGTAACACTTTTACTTGTTTACTGAGCCCTTCCTTTCCCCTGGATTCATGTGTCATACAGGTAATACAACTGGTTTTGCATTGTCAACTAGATATATGCGGAAGTCTATCTAGCATTTTAGGGGATAAACCCCTAACCTAGTCAAAAACATCTGCGTACTCATGGACTACTCTAACGGATCGCAAATCGTCGATCTATGCATCAAGTGATTCTAGGTAGCCAAGACAAACTGATCCCTTAGGATCGCACGAAATCTCGAGGGTATTCCCGAGGCAAGTCAAAAGTCTAACTACCATCCTTTCACAATTACTAGCTAACCAATCCATGCTTAGAATCAACCCATAGCCCATGAAACCCGAAAACATAAGCATTACACTTAAACTCAATACTTAACATAGCTATTCTCAAATCCTTACAAACCAAAGATAAATGAGCCGAGCCACCAATTGGATTTGAGACAAATAATGGGATCCTCTACCTTACTAGTACTAAGGTGCAGAGACTCAACTATGGAAGCAGATAGAAAAGAATGTGAAGCGCCAGAATCAAACAAAGTTCTAACAGGATGATTGAAAAGAAAGACTAAACTTTCAACAGAAACGTTCCTACCTCTCTTAGGTGCACTAGCAGTGAGAGCATGCAATTTCCCTTTAGAAGATTATGTCGTTTGCCCTTGTCCTTCGGGCAATCCTTGATAAGATGTCCTACCTCGTCATACTGAAAACAATCACCTTTCTTCTTCTTCCACAATTAAATGACCCACTATACCACAGAAAAGACACTTCCTCTTGTCGTGGGATCTATTATTTCTTCCACCCTTCTTATATTCCAATCCCTTGTGTAACATGTTGACAAGTCTCTCGAAAGCTGCCACCATCGCATAGAAAAACCCTACAAAGCTTGAAAGAAAAATTAGTCGTAGGTGGAACTACTGCGGCTATAGATGGAAGTTGGGCACTTCTTCGCCCTTTGACAGGTCTTGTAGTCTCATTAATCCTACGGAACCATGCCGCGATGAGGTTACCTCCCAGAAAGCCAGGAGCCCCGAAGACTCAGGAAAGAAGGAAACAAAGATTCAAACAGAGGATCAAAAGATAGTGCATATGGCTTTGGGGAATATGCCTTTAAAACAAAACTTTTCTTTTGAAAATGCTTCTTTTAAAACCGTTTGAAAATAATTTTTCAAATCTTTTATCTGATCCAGTTCCTTCAGCTCTGATACCAAGTGTAACACCCCACCTCTGTTAAGGTCACTCACAAAGGGAATGCCTTAACTTTGGTGGACCGCTATAGGTTAAAGATGCAGATAAATTACAAGACAGACAAATAAAGTAGCAGAAAATAAAGTCATTTTTATAAACAATGTGGTTCAGTTAAGATTTTACAACAATTGTCTCAATCATGCTTAAAAGTAATACATAGAACGTCTGTCTTGATTCAAAAACTTCCAAGTATAAAAGAAGCATAAAAATGACAACGATATTCCCCAATAAAGCAAGAACCAGCCGTATCAATGGAATAGAGAGTCCAAAGAAATACATTGACAATCTTCGAGCTTGGAAAGAAAACTGAGCTATGTGGTAACATTTCCTCCCTGCGAACCTGGGGAGGAAACAGAAGAAAAGTGGCGAAACAAACTAGGTCAGACATAAGTCTGGTAAGTCCAGTGACTTTCAGCATGTAAATAGGCAAAAGCATCATAACATGAATAAACTGAATATAAGACAATACTGTGATAACATGGATAACAAGATAACATACGATTAGCATAGATATGACAAGGCAAGATAAACTGAATGCACTTCTACACTTTCTCTGCTTCGCTACTACCCTGTTATTCTGATTTTTATGTCTCTGCACCACCTAACTAGTAATCTGTATAAAATGATCATATGATAATGTGATCCCAATCCCGGTAATTGTGGTAGCCTTCATGTGTACATCTATTGTGAGGATCTTACCTCAATCAGCCTAATTGACATGAAGATGTTAGATGTACCTTACTACCCTATCGATCGGCTCCCTACTTGTATTAATGTTCCATGTGTCTATGTCAATCGCCCCTCTCTTATGTAGGTACACTGTGCTGGTCCCACCACAAGGTGTATCAATCCTTATGATAGCAACTCGACACAATTCAAGATGCATAGTGTATAACTACTGGTACCCAGTGCCTGCTTTTCCCCACTTCGGAGTATGTGCACACTCGTAATCCATCGGAACCTACACTAACATACCCCCGCCGCTATTTTGACCGCTTATAATCAGCCCAGTAATCGTGCCCCACCCTGCCTAGTTCAGGGTACCATGATACGTCTATGTGGGTCACTGTTGAAATGGGTCCCCATTACTAGGGTTTCCTACTGGTTAAGTTTGTGGGCCTATATAAAAAAATATTACCCATATACACGAGATGTACTTAACCCTCCCATTGATTCAAACATGTTTATTTAATGGTTAAGTTTGTGGTCCTATATTTACTAATATTACCCACCAACCCAATATGTACTTAACCTTCCCACACATTATGCCATATTGGTTAAGTGTTGCCCATTCATGTCAACTTAACACACCCACTCATCATATCATGTTGGTTAAGTGTTTCTTATTAACTCTTCTCACTCAACATGTTGGATTGGTTAAATGTTTCCTATTAACTTAAGCTCGTTCATTCATCATGTTATATTGGTTAAGTATTTCCCATTAACTTAATCCCATTCGTTCATCAAGTTAAATTGGTTAAGTGTTTCTTAACCCCACGCGTTCATCATGCTGTATTGGTTAAGTGTCATCAATCAATTCAAGTTAACTTAACCCACCCACTTGTCGTGTTACATTGGTTAAGCGTTGCCTTCTTGTGTTAACTTAACCCTTCCACGCATCATGTTATATTGGTCAAGTGTTGCTCTCTTGTTTTAACTTAACCCTACCCATTCATCATGTCATATTGGTTAAGTGCTTCTTATTAACTTAACCCGATCGACTCATTTATAATGTCATATTGGTTAAGTGTTTCTTATTAACTTAACCCTTCTCATTCATCATGTTGTACTGGCTAATTTAACCCTGCTCACTTGTCTAATTAACATGTTATAACGGTTAATTGTTCTAAATTTTACTTAACCTTACCATTCTTATCATGTATGTTTATTGGCATTAATTAATTTATTAATGCCCCAACCTCTCACATTAGAACTGTTGTTTGCGGATGCTGGATGTGCCGGGCGGTTCCGGGTAGACTTCTACCGCAAACTCATTCTAACCTTGGGTTTTGGGCTAAATGCGCTAACTTCTCACATTAAACCTGTGTTGTTGCAGTTACTGGATGTGTCGGGCGGTTCCGGGCGGTTTTACACCGCAACTCAATCTAACCTCGGGTTAGGCATGTTTATCTTTTAGCATATTTACCATACCATTATTTTTAACAGTTCCGGGCAGTTTTCCTTTTTAAAATTCCAGTATTTTTTCTGATATTTAACATACCATGCAACAATTATCGGCATCATTCAACCATACAAAATCAATAACAGCTTTCATATCACATCATATAACACAATATATGAAAAACAGTAAAATAAATGTTGAGGAATCCCGTTGGGTCCCTCTGACCTGTTTCCCTGCATCCACAGATGTTAAACAATAAAATTAACATCAATTTCATTTCACTATGAAATATTCTGCTAAACAGAATCGATATTTGATTAACGATGTATATCTATATCGTTATTTATATTTTCAATCAACTGACTAGCAGTTCAACCAAACAGCCAACACACAACAAACAACCATTATTTATAGATTCTAAAAATATTTTATAAAAATATAAACTGAGTAGAGTTAGTGAGATTACTCACCTTTCGCGTTAACCGTTAAATAACGATTTGCGTCTGTCGATTCAGATGGACAATTTATTTTGCTATATATTGTAATGAGCTCCGATGGACATCCAGTCAGTTCCATCTTGTAGTGTCCGTCCATATGATCCCAACACAACTTACGATTCGTCAATCAGATATCGAATGGTCGAGATATTTGATTTACAAATTCATTCGATATTTAAATTAAATTAAAAACTAAGATTTAAACTATAAATTGGGCTTTTCTTTTACCTCAAGGCCCAATTGAATTTTAAAACACAGCCCGACCAAACCATCCTTTCTTCTTCCTTCCCCAACGTGGACTGCTCTCGTTCCAGTAACCGCTCAAACATTGGCGCCCCCTTCCACCTCAAACCGCGCCTCCATTTCTCCATCGTTCAACAAACTAAAACCATCAGCGAACACCTCGTCAAACTCTCCATCCAACCATCCAATTTCCTCACCACTCACCTGCACCTAGCAGGATCCGACGTCCTCAACCTTTGTCGCAGCTACAGGGAGACCACCGAAGTATCTTACTCCCAAAATCCACAAAAATTGTACATGAGATGCCATTCGATCCCAGCAACTCAGAAATGACCTTCAATTCCCCCAACGACGCTTCTATTTACCCCAAACCGTAGCCCTAGTCTCACGTTCAGAAAATCCCAATCCCAAAAACACGATCGCACTTGATGATACCCACGTGAAAATGAAGCTTACAATCTCAGGAATTCAAATATATGAATATCAGGATTTTATGATTTTTGTGAGAATTGATTTTGATTTTTGAAGTGGGATTTCACTGTGGACTTTTATTAGAGGTTGCGGTGCCTCATTTTGACCAAAGGAAAATAGGTTAGGGTTTGGAAATAGTTGATGGGTATTTATAGTGTAAAATATTATTTTTATATTTTATTATTTTATACATTTTAAGCATACGCTGTTTACATATGTCCTCTAAAATTCCTGTGATCACACATGATACCCAAAAATCACCAAACTGTACATGTAACTACTGCTTGACATTACGGTCCCAACGAAACTGGTTTCGTCGAATTCCGACTTCATTTGCTCACACAACGTATTTTTAACTGTCAAAATACTGACTGTTTTTCACATTAAAAATTCGTACGGCCACATACTGACTCCAAAAATCACGAAACTTGACATCTAACAATAATTTAATATCGCGGATCCAACAAAATTAGTTTCGTCAAATTCTGAGGTCGTTTGAAAAACTGGCTATTTTTAAAGCTTTAAATAACCCTTTTAAATATATAAATATATTTATAAACATTTAAATTTAATATTTAAAAATAAATATTATCATATATATTCACAATAGAATATCATACTGCTAGACTGGGATTTATAACTCGATATTTCAAATCCAGTGTTACATCGATATCCGATTTATATTCAAAAATCCATTTTAAAATATAAACAAATCGATGTAAATTTTAAAGGAATTACATAGCAACTTTTCTAAAATTTGATTTGGACATAAATCAAAATCTACACGACGAAATCCCGATTTTTCTCTTCCATTAGAAAAATATACTTCACCAGCTCCTAACGTTTCTTGTTTCACAGAAATCCGATTTAAAACGGCTTCTGCATATCCAGTTGAAGTTCAAATTGCCAAATAGCGAACTGCCGCGCCATTTCGAGCTCGATTATAATTATATTATAATTATACGTTCAAACTGCCGTTCAAATAATATATTCGTTATTCTTATTCAAATTCTAAACTGAAATTAAATATCACAGATGATCCAATTCACACCACTTTGTGAATTCCACTATTTCTGACAATTTCAGAAACCAAATATATTATTATATTATTTATTTTAATTAAATATTCAATATTATTTAATTCACGACCATTTAACATTCTAATTCATATTTTAAATAATTAAAAAAATTAATTATTATACTGTAGAAATGCGGGTCGTTAATTCTTCCTCCCTTAAAATAATTTCGTCCTCGAAATTGCTAAGGTAGGAAACATCTCTATTGACTGGCTAAACATTATTTGTTTACCTTTTTATTTATTTTCAACTGAATCAATTAATTTCAATTAAAATATTAATTAATTCTTATCAACGATAATTTTCTAAAATCCTGAAAATTTTCTAACACCCGAAATTTTCGAAAAATTTCGCCAGCACCTCCTTTGTACCGGCCAATAGTTCAAACCCCATCTTGCCTCTCTAGGCCCTTTACAATCCAAAAGAAAATCAAACAGCCAAGCAGCTTGCCAAATTGGCCCATAAATCACCAAATCCATAAAAATAAACATGTACCTTTTTGTCGGACATATCATTAAATCCTCTTATTCTGCTGTTAATTTAGCATATACCAAAGTCATCCCAATCAAGCTCTGATCAATTTATCCTCAACACAGCTATTTGCTTAAACAAGCCAAATTCTATTTCAACCTCAAGTTTCGTTCTTGATTTCAAACTCCTAACCCTCCAATCCAATATCATTTCAGATTTTTATCTCACAATTCAAAATCTGATTCTACTTGATATATCATATCCAATTCAATTTATAGTTAATTGGTTTCAATTCAGTTCATATTCGCTTTCACCAATTCCTTTAAATTAGTTTTTAATTCGTACAATTTTCCTGGGAATTTTTAAACAGCTTAGTTCCTTCAAAAATCAAATTATTCCCTTTCAGGATTCAAAACAACTTCCTTTTCCCAAAATAATTCGAAAACAAAATCTTTGGTAGTAATTCATCACTTACAACTCGAAAATGAACACTGAAGATGTGGCCAGCATCATCAGAATTATTTCCCAGCTATCGAAGTGAGTTCAACACTATACCATTCCAAAACTCAAATTTTAAACAGTTTCATTTTGAAATCTTTTCAAAATATCATTCACGATACTTGTAAACAATTTAAAATCTCCCAAGATTTTAAAATTCCCATATATTCAATTCAAATCCATTTACAAACACTTCTCCTTGTTTTTAGAATTTTGATTCCAATTCTAATTTAATTCAGATTTAATTAATCTGCTTTCATATTTTACGAACTCAAATTGGTTATTTATATAACCATTTTCATTATAAACAACCAACACATCCAACATACTATAATCATTCGAATATAAATATTTTCTTTATATCGAAATATACTTTGGGTAAAATTATCTCATTTACCCTCTTTCGAAACATACTGTGTCTTGAGTGTTTAGAAACTCCTATCGATACAGTGAATCAAACTGATCGACCAGAATTCACAAACTACTCAACCAATAAATCTCCACAATATAAAACATTTTTTTATAAAATCTACAAATACGTTCACTCGTATATATACTCTCAAACTCAATCAAGGGTATTGCTAATCCCATCTCTACTGAGTCACGCCACAGAGCCAAGGTAATCACTTAACCTTCAGCTCTGATACCACTGTAACGAACTGGGATTTTCGACCCGAAAATCAACATAAAACCCATGTTAATTATTCTGGTATCGAACATTCCAGATCAATAATAGAAAGAAGTTAGAGGGTGAGAATAGATAAGATAGAAGATTAGAATAGAAGAAGAAGAAGAAGAACACAATCAGAGTAAACATGAATCTCACAGCGGAACGAACAAAATATAATATATAACATAACTTTGCAATAAAACAATATATATATACAATGTTTATCAGAGTACAACATTTACACACAGCGGAAATAACAATAGCTATATAATCCTGAAGCCTCCTGTTTCAAGCTCCTCCAACTGTATCGTAAAGACCTGAACTACTTGACTGCCCATACAAATTTGGGCACCCAAGAGTTTAGGGAAAACAAAACAAAATAAAACTTTGGGTCAGTCATGGGACTGGTGTGAGTAAACTCAAATCATTTGGTTTAACTTTTCAAAATCCTTTTCAAAGAAAAGATAATCGTAAGACCGATCCACACATAAACACGGACGGTTTTTACCTTACGATAACCAAAACACTTTTGGAAATCACTACTTTTCTGATATTATAATAATATCTAATCACAAGTAATTATTAATCTAGTAGAACGCTTGCATCTCACGTTCCAATACATAGTATACAAACAAAACCATGGGCGCTTATTGGAGATTGTATTCCAACTATGACAAGGTATGGGACCACCTGCCGATAGTGTAACTCTAGAGGCAAATACACTGGTTTCAATAAGAATGTCTTGTAACCCAGCCCACACATGACCGACCACTCATTTCGCTTGAGTGTATCGAATGTATATCACCAACGGTTGGGAGCTACCCACCGTCTTCCCGAAAAGGGACAGCATCGAACATAGACAAAGAATGAAATGGATTTTCTCTAGATAGGTGATGTACACCCCAATGGGAGCGACCCACTTAGCCATGCTGCCCCCCCCCCCCCCCCCCCCCGATTTCTGTCATTTCCCGGTTGATGAGGCTTGAGGTCATTACGTATCTTTTGAACACTTGACCACCATTCAATTTGAATGCCACATCGTCATACTCGTCAAATCACAAATTGATTTCCTCAAAAATACCACGGGTATACAGCTAAGAGAAACGAATTCCTCCACCACCAAACATAAGTACGTTCGAAGAGATCAACTTATGTGATCCGTTAGATATACTTTGTCAGACATTCGTCCATTCACGTTTCTGGGGATTGGACAAACCGAAGGCACTATTCTGTAAACAGGATAGCCCTTGCATAACTTCATCTTCAATGATTTTTATCATGTTTGATCGCAAAGCCAACATCTATACAGAGTGGTTTTAAGATAATGAATCTGAACCCAGTCACTCTGTATTGACGACAGAGAGATGGTCAAAAACTTCGATAGTCCGTAATTTAACTATCAAAGAAAAACAGGTGTGCAAATAACGATATTATTTCCAGATGGAAATTCTATCGATCAATCATCATTCAAAGGTTTATTTTTTTAATTAAATTATCATTAATTTATCCATTTTCCCTTTCTATATATTCGTAAATTCTTAATTTCTAAATTTGAAAATAAAAACATACTTTATAAATCATTTGGGAAAACATCACCATATTTACTTCCATTTCTTATTTCCTATATTGGAAAACATTTCTGATCGTTATTTGGAAAATGTTCCCAAACTTTTTCATTTGATTTAGACCGATGTTTAAATAAAACATCACTAAGCCAATTCAAACCATTTCACTCATTGGCTCAATTCACTTAACCAATCTTCATTACCGAACTTTACCCATTCCTTAGTTAAAAACAAAGTCAATCAAGTTGGGGTATAATTACCTCTCAGACCTTAACTGAACAACATTTCTAACCTTGAAATAGACAAAGTTCACCTTTTAAACCATTGACGACTTTCTTACGTAACTCGGATTCTATTTATGAATCTACTTCTTTTACCAAATCATTTGATTATAACGATGGTGTTATAATCCCATGCTTCCGAAATAAAATAACTTAAATAAAATTCTGATTCCTTATTTTGAATAAATAACAAATAACTAATTGAATAATAATATACATCTTGATTTAAAGACGGAAAGTAAATAGAACTTTCCCTAATTCGATATAATCGAATTCAACGTATAATTCTCTTTTTCGAATAATCTCTATTCGATAACTCCTTTTCGAATATATTCTATTCGATAACTCTTTCTTCGAATTACTACATTCGATAATCTCTCTCCGAATGATTCGCATTCGATTAACTTTCTACGAATGATTTAAATTTAATTAATCTCCTTTTGAATAAACTATATTCGATTAACTCTTTTAATTCTATTCGAATAAACTATTTCGAATAACTCCTTTGGATTTACTCACTTGGATTAACTCGGTTTGATTAACTCATTTTAACTAACTCAACTAGATTAACTCAACTTGACTAACTTAACTGGTTTTACTTACTTATTTCACTCAACTTATTTAACTCCTATCGAATAACTAATATTCGATTAACTTATATTCGAATAACTATGTCTGTTTAAACTTTATTTCGAATGGCTAGTATTCGATTTAACTCCATTCGCTTGACTCTAAATCGTAGCGATCACAATGGTTACGCCTGATTCCCTCAGGAAACATCCGACCGTCGTAGGCTATCTGCAGCCCTGCGAATTACGCTAGCAGTCGTACGAAATGGCAACCCATCCTAAATAAATATGTTGACTAACTCTATTTCAATTAACTATATTCGATCAACTCTAATTGAATAACTAATATTCAATAAATCCTAATTCGGTTAGCTATGTTCAATTTACTCTAACTGATTAACTCTAACTGGTAAACTACTTTGATTAACTCTACGTTTATTTAGTTTCAAATGTCGATGTTGAAGTCGACTTTTACTTCTCTATATAAGTTTTGACGTATATATTCTATTTATCCAATGCTAAACATCCTATTTAATTTATAAAATATTATTTATAAATTTATCTCTCCATCTATCTGTTAGAATAGATTCTATTTAAAAACTTTTCTTTAAATCCATAGCACGTTATACTCGTGTGTGAAGCACGGGTCTAAACATTTCAAATGCAAAATTCTCCTTTTATGCAATTCTAATCACTTTTTCAAGTATTTTCTTTTATAGTCTATTTATTTACAAAATAAATCCCCTTTTTGATAATTCTATTTATTCTATAAAATATTTTCTATTTATAAAATCTATTGATTTTATAAGTAATTCCTTTTATAATCTAACTATTTCCTTTCTATTTGTTTTACTTTTCAAATAAATATCCCTTTCAATTCTATTTATAAATAGTTTACAAATATTTCTTTTTCAATTCTATTTGTAAATAGTTTTACAAATATTTCCCTTTAATTCTATCTATTTAATGTACAAATAAATATCCCCTTTTTAATCTATTTATTTTCTAAATAAATAGTTTTCTTTTTATAAAATCTATTGATTTTATAAATGAATTCTTTTTCAGTATAACATAGAAAATTTCCTTTTTAACATTCCAGTATTTTTTCTGGTATTTAACATACCATACAACAATTATCGGCATCATTCAACCATACAAAATCAATAACAGGTTTCATATCACATCATATAACACAATATATGAAAAACAGTAAAATAAATGTTGAGGAACCCCGTTGGGTCCCTCCGACCTGTTTCCCTGCATCCACAGATGTTAAACAATAAAATTAACAACAATTTCATTTCACTATGAAATACGCTGCTAAACATAATCGATATTTGATTAATGATGTATATCTAAATCGTTATTTATATTTTCAATCAACTGACTAGCAGTTCAACCAAACAGCCAACACATAGCAAACAACCATCATTTATAGATTCTAAAAAAATTTTATAAAAATATAAATTGAGTAGAGTTAGTGAGATTACTCACCTTTCGCGTTAACTGTTAAATAACGATATGCGTATCTGTCGATTCAGATGGACAATTTATTTTGCTATAAATTGTAACGAGCTCTGATGGACTTCCAGTCAGTTCCATCTTGTAGTGTCCGTCCATATGATCCCAACGCAACTTACGGTTCGTCAATCTGATATCGAATGGTCGAGATATTTAATTTACAAATTCATTCGATATTTAAATTAAATTAAAAACTAAGATTTAAACTTTAAATTGGGCTTTTCTTTTACCTCAAGGCCCAATTGCGTTTTAAAACACAGCCCGACCAAAACATCCTTACTTCTTCCTTCCCCAACGTGGACTGCTCTCGTTCCAGTAACCGCTCAGACATTGGCGCCCCCTTCCACCTCAAACCACGCCTCCATTTCTCCATCGTTCAACAAACTAAAACCATCAGCGAACACCTCGTCAAACTCTCCATCCAACCATCCCATTTCCTCACCACTCGCCTGGATCTAGCAGGATCCGACGTCCTCAAACTTTGTCGCAGCAACAAGGAGGCCACCGAAGTATCTTACTCCCAAAATCCACAAAAATTGCACATGAGATGCCATTCGATCCCAGCAACTCAGAAAGACCTTCAATTCCCCCAACGACGCTTCTATTTACCCCAAACCGTAGCCCTAGTCTCACGTTCAGAAAATCCCAATCCCAAAAACACGATCGCACTTGATGATATCCACATGAAAATGAAGCTTACAATCTCAGGAATTCAAATATATGAATATCAGGATTTTATGATTTTTGTGAGAATTGAATTTGATTTTTGAAGTGGGATTTTCACTGTGGACTTTTATTAGAGGTTGCGTCGCCTCATTTTGACCAAAGGAAAATAGGTTTGGGTTTGGAAATAGTTGATGGGTATTTATAGTGTAAAAATATTATTTTTATATTTTATTTATTTTTAAGCATATGCTGTTTACATATGTCCTCTAAAATTCCTGTGATCACACATGATACCCAAAAATCACCAAACTGGACATGTAGCTACTGTTTGACATTACGGTACCAACGAAACAGGTTTCGTCGAATTCCGACTCATACAGCATATTTTTAACTGTCAAAATATTGATTGTTTTTCACATTAGAAATATGTACGGCCACATATTGACTCCAAAAATCATGAAAATTGACATCTAACAATAATTTAATATTGCGGATCCAACAAAACTAATTTCGTCGAATTCTGAGGTCGTTTGAAAAACTGGCTATTTTTAAAGCTCTAAATAACCCTTTTAAATATATAAATATATTTAAAAACATTTAAATTTAATATTTAAAAATAAATATTATCGTATATATTCACAATAGAATATCATACTGCTACACTGGGATTTATAACTCGATGTTTCAAATCCAGTGTTACATCGATATCCGATTTATATTCAAAAATCCATTTTAAAATATAAATAAATCGATATAAATTATAAAGGAATTCCATAGCGACTTTTCTAAAATTTGATTTGGACATAAATCAAAATCTATACGACGAAAACCGATTTTTCTCTTCCATTAGAAAAATATACTTCACCAGCTCCTAACGTTTCTTGTTTCACAGAAATCCGATTTAAAACGGCTTCTGTATATCCAGTTGAAGTTCAAATTGCCAAACAGCGAACTGCCGTGCCATTTCGAGCTCGATTATAATTATATTATAATTATACGTTCAAACTGTCGTTCAAATAATATATTCGTTATTCTTATTTAAATTCTAAACTGAAATTAAATATCACAGATGATCCAATTCACACCACTTTGTGAATTCCATTATTTCTGACAATTTCAGAAATTAAATATATTATTATATTATTTATTTTAATTAAATATTCAATATTATTTAATTCACGACCATTTAACATTCTAATTCATATTTTAAATAATTAAATAAATTAATTATTATACTGTAGAAAGTCGGGTCGTTACATTCTTCCCCCTTAAAATAATTTCGTCCTCAAAATTGCTAAGGTAGGAAACATCTCTATTGACTGGCTAAACATTATTTGTTTACCTTTTTATTTATTGTCAACTGAACCAATTAATTTCCATTAATATATTAATTAATTCTTATCAACGATAATTTTCTAAAATCCCGAAAATTTTCTAACACCCGAAATTTTCGAAAAATTTCGCCAGCACCTCCTTTGTACCGGTCAATAGTTCAAACCCTATCTCGCCTCTCTAGGCCCTTTCCAATCCAAAACAAAAACAAACAGCCAAGCGGCTTGCCAAATTGGCCCATAAATCACCAAATCCATAAAAATAAACATGTACCTTTTTGTCGGGCATATCATTAAATCCTCTTATTCTGCTGTTAATTTAGCATATACCAAAGTCATCCCAATCAAACTCTGATCAATTTATCCTCAACACAGCTATTCGCTTAAACAAGCCAAATTCTATTTCAATCTCAAGTTTCGTTCTTGATTTCAAACTCCTAACCCTCCAATCCAATACCGTTTCAGATTTTTATCTCACAATTCAAAATCTGATTCTACATGATATATCATATCCAATTCAATTTACAGTTAATTGGTTTCAATTCAATTCATATTCGCTTTCGCCAATTTCTTTAAATTAGTTTTTAATTCATACAGTTTTCCTGGGAATTTTTAAACAGCTTAGTTCCTTCAAAAATCAAATTATTCCCTCTCGGGATTCAAAACAACTTCCTTTTCCCAAAATAATTCGAAAACAAAATCTTTGGTAGTAATTCATCACTTACAACTCGAAAATGAACACTGATGATGTGGCCAGCATCGTCAGAGTTATTTCCCAGCTACCGAAGTGAGTTCAATACTATACCATTCCAAAACTCAAATTTTAAACACTTTCATTTTGAAATCTTTTCAAAATATCATTCACGATACTTGTAAACAATTTAAAATCTCCCAGGATTTTAAAATTCTCATATATTCAATTCAAATCCATTTACAAATACTTCTCACTGTTTTCAGAATTTTGATTCCAATTCTAATTTAATTCAAATTTAATTAATCTGCTTTCATATTTTACGAACTCAAATTGGTTATTTATATAACCATTTTCATTATAAACAACCAACACATCCGACATACTATAATCATTCGAATATAAATATTTTCTTTATATCAAAATATACTTTGGGTAAAATTATCTCATTTACCCTCTTTCGAAACATACCGTGTCGGTTCATCGTATTTGAGTGTATAGAAACTCCTATCGATACAGTGGATTAAACTGATCAACCAGAATTCACAAACTACTCAACCAATAAATCTCCACAATATAAAACATTTTTTTATAAAATCTACAAATACGTTCACTCGTATATATACTCTCAAACTCAATCTAGGTTATTACTAATCCCATCTCTACTGAGTCACGCCACAGAGCCAAGGTATTCACTTAACCTTCATCTCTGATACCACTGTAACGAACTGGGATTTTCGACCCGAAAATCAACATAAAACCCATGTTAATTATTCTGTTATCGAACATTCCAGATCATTAATAGAAAGAAGTTAGAGGGTGAGAATAGATAATATAGAAGATTAGAATAGAAGAAGAAGACGAACACAATCAGAGTAAACACGAATCTCACAGCGGAACGAACAAAATATAATATATAACATAACTTTGCAATAAAACAGTATTTATATACAATGTTTATCAGAGTACAACACTTACACACAGCGAAAATAACAATAGCTATATAATCCTGAAGCCTCCTGCTTCAAGCTCCTCCAAGTGTATCTGTAAAGACCTGAACTACTTGACTGCCCGTACAAATTTGGGCACCCAAGAGTTTAGGGAAAACAAAACAAAATAAAACTCTGGGTCAGTCATGGGACTGGTGTGAGTAAACTCAAATCATTTGGTTTAACTTTTCAATATCCTTTTCAAAGAAAAGATAATCATAAGACCGATCCACACATAAACACGGACGGTTTTTACCTTACGATAACCAAAACACTTTTGGAAATCACTACTTTTCTGATATTATAATAATGTCTAATCACAAGAAATTATCAATCTAGTAGAACGTTTGCATCTCACGTTCCACATATGTAGCTTACAAACAAAACCGCGGGCGCTTATTGAAGATTGGATTCCAACTATGACAAGGTATGGGACCACCTGCCGATAGTGTATCTCTAGAGGCAAATACACTAGTTCAATAAGAATGTCTTGCAACCCGACCCACATATGACCGACCACTCATTTCGCTTGAGTGTATCGAATGTATATCACCAACGGTTGGGAGCTACACACCGTCTTCCCGAAAAGGGACAGCATCGAACATAGACGAAGAATGAAATGGATTTTCTCTAGATAGGTGATATACACCCTAATGGGAGCGACCCACTTGACCACCATTCACTTTGAATGCCACATCGTCATACCCGTCAAATCACAAATTGATTTCCTCAAAAATACCATGAGTATACAGCTAAGAGAAACAAATTCCTCTACCCCCAAACGTAAGTACGTTTGAAGAGATCAACTTACGCGATTCGTTAGATATACTTTGTCAGAAATTCGTCCATTCACGTTGTCCTGGGATTGGACAAACCGAGGGCACTATTCTGTAAACAGGATAGCCCTTGCATAACTTCATCTTCAATGATTTTTATCATGTTTGATCGCAACGCTAACATCTATACAGAGTGGTTTTAAGATAATGAATCTGATCCCGGTCACTCTGTATTGACGACGGAGAGATGGTCAAAAACTTCGATAGTCGGTGATTTAACTATCAAAGAAAAACAGGTGTGCAAACGACGATATTATTTCCAGATGGAAATTCTATCGATCAATCATCATTCAAAGGTTTATTTCTTTTAATTAAATTATCACTAATTTATCCATTTTCCCTTTCTATATATTCGTAAATTCTTAATTTCTAAATTTGAAAAAAAAACATACTTTATAAATCATTTGGGAAAACATCACCATATTTACTTCCATTTCTTATTTCCTATATTGGAAAACATTTCTGATCCTTATTTGGAAAACGTTCCCAATCTTCTTCATTTGATTTAGACCGATGTTTAAATAAAACATCACTAAGCCAATTCAAACCATTTCACTCATTGGCTCAATTCACTTAACCAATCTTCACTACCGAACTTTACCCATTCCTTAGTTAAAAACAAAGTCAATCAAGTAGGGGTATAATTACCTCTCAGACCTTAACTGAACAACATTTCTAACCTTGAAGTAGACAAAGTTCACCTTTTAAACCCTTGACAACTTTCTTACGTAAATCGAATTCTATTTATGAATCTACTTCTTTTATCAAATCGTTTGATTATAACGATGGTGTTATAATCCCATGCTTCCGAAATAAAATAACTTAAATAAAATTCTGATTCCTTATTTTGAATAAATAACAAATAACTAATTGAATAATAATATACATCTTGATTTAAAGACGGAAAGTAAATAGAACTTTCCCTAATTCGATATAATCGAATTCAACGTATAATTCTCTTTTTCGAATAATCTCTATTCGATAACTCCTTTTCGAATACTCTCTATTCGATAATTCTTTCTTCGAATTACTACATTCGATAATCTCTCTTCGAATGATTCACATTAGATTAACTTTCTACGAATGATTTACATTTGATTAATCTCCTTTCGAATAAACTATATTCGATTAACTCTTTTAATTCTATTTGAATAAACTATTTCGAATAACTCCTTTGGATTTACTCACTTGGATTAACTCAGTTTGATTAACTCATTTTGACTAACTCAACAAGATTTACTCAACTTGACTAACTTAACTGGATTAACTTACTTATTTAACTCAATTTATTTAACTCCTATCGAATAACTAATATTCGATTAACTTATATTCGAATAACTATGTCTGTTTTAACTTTATTTCGAATGACTAGTATTCGATTTAACTCCATTCGCTTGACTCTAGGTCGCAGCGATCACAATGGTCATGCCTGATTCCCTCAGCAAACATCTTACCGCCGTAGGATATCTGCAGCCCTACGAATTATGCTAGCAGTCGTATGAAATGGCAACCCATCCTAAATAACTATGTTGACTAACTCTATTTCAGTTAACTATATTCGATCAACTCTGATTGAATAACTAATATTCAATAAATCCTAATTCGGTTAGCTATGTTCAATTTACTCTAACTGATTAACTCTAACTGGTTAACTCCTTTGATTAACTCTACGTTTATTTAGTTTCAAATGTCGATGTTGAAGTCGACTTTTACTTCTCTATATAAGTTCTGACGTATATATTCTATTTATCCAATGACAAACATCCTATTTAATTTGTAAAATATTATTTATAAATTTATCTCTCCATCTATCTGTTAGAATAGATTCTATTTAAAAACTTTTCGTTAAATCCATAGCACGTTATACCCGTCCGCGAAGCACGGGTCTAAACATTTCAAATGCAAATTTCTCCTTTTATTCAATTCTATTCACTTTTTCAAGTATTTTCTTTTATAGTCTATTTATTTACAAAATAAATCCCCTTTTTGATAATTCTATTTATTCTATAAAATATTTTCTATTTATAAAATCTATTGATTTTATAAATAATTCCTTTATAATCTAACTATTTCCTTTCTATTTGTTTTACTTTTCAAATAAATATCCCTTTCAATTCTATTTATAAATAGTTTACAAATATTTCTTTTTCAATTCTATTTGTAAATAGTTTTACAAATATTTCCCTTCAATTCTATCTATTTAATGAACAAATAAATATCCCCTTTTTAATCTATTTACTTTCTAAATAAATAGTTTTCTTTTTATAAAATCTATTGATTTTATAAATGAATTCTTTTTCAATATAACATTGAAAATTTCCTTTTTAACATTCCAGTATTTTTTTTGGTATTTAACATACCATACAACAATTATCGGCGTCATTCAACCATACAAAATCAATAACAGGTTTCATATCACATCATATAACACAATATATGAAAAACAGTAAAATAAATGTTGAGGAACCCCGTTGGATCCCTCCGACCTGTTTCCCTGCATCCACAGATGTTAAACAATAAAATTAACATCAATTTCATTTCACTATGAAATACTCTGCTAAACAGAATCGATATTTGATTAACGATGTATATCTATATCGTTATTTATATTTTCAATCAACTGACTAGCAGTTCAACCAACCAGCCAACACACAGCAAAAAAAATCATTTATAGATTCTAAAAATATTTTATAAAAATATAAATTGAGTAGAGTTAGTGCGATTACTCACCTTTCGCGTTAACCGTTAAATAACGATTTGCGTCTGTCGATTCAGATGGACAAATTATTTTGCTATAAATTATAACGAGCTCTGATGGACTTCCAGTCAGTTCCATCTTATAGTGTCCGTCCATACGATCCCAACGCAACTTACGGTTCATCAATCTGATATCGTATGGTCGAGATATTTAATTTACAAATTCATTCGATATTTAAATTAAATTAAAAACTAAGATTTAAACTTTAAATTGGGCTTTTCTTTTACCTCAAGGCCCAATTGCGTTATAAACACATCCCGACCAAAACATCCTTTCTTCTTCCTTCCCCAACGTGGACTGCTCTCATTCCAGTAACCGCTCAGACATTGGAGCCCCCTTCCACCTCAAACCGCGCCTCCATTTCTCCATCGTTCAACAAACTAAAACCATCAGCGAACACCTCGTCAAACTCTCCATCCACCCATCCCATTTCCTCACCACTCGCCTGCACCTAGCAGGATCCGACATCCTCAACCTTTGTTGTAGCTACAGGGAGACCACCGAAGTATCTTACTCCCAAAATCCACAAAAATTGCACATGAGATGCCATTCGATCCCAGCAACTCAGAAATGACCTTCAATTCCCCCAACGACGCTTCAATTTACACCAAACCATAGCCCTAGTCTCACGTTCAGAAAATCCCAATCCCAAAAACACGATCACACTTGATGATATCCATATGAAAATGAAGCTTACAATCTCAGGAATTCAAATATATGAATATCAGGATTTTATGATTTTTATGAGAATTGATTTTGATTTTTGAAGTGGGATTTTCACTGTGGACTTTTATTAGAGGTTGCGGCACCTCATTTTTACCAAAGGAAAATAGGTTAGGGTTTGGAAATAGTTGATGGGTATTTATAGTGTAAAAATATTATTTTTCTATTTTAATTTTTATTTATTTTTAAGCATACGCTATTCACTTATGTCCTCTAAAATTCCTGTGATTACACATGACACCCAAAAATCACCAAACTGGACATGTAGCTACTGTTTGACATTACGGTCCCAACAAAACTGGTTTCGTCGAATTCCGGCTATATTTGCTCACACAGCATATTTTTAACTGTCAAAATACTGACTGTTTTCACATTAAAAATCTGTACGGCCACATACTGACTCCAAAAATCACGAAACTTTACATCTAACAATAATTTAATATTGCGGATCCAACAAAATTAGTTTCGTCGAATTCTGAGGTCGTTTGAAAAACTGGCTATTTTTAAATCTCTAAATAACCCTTTTAAATATATAAATATATTTAAAAACATTTAAATTTAATATTTCAAAATAAATATTATCGTATATATTCATAATAGAATAACATACTACTACATTGGGATTTATAACTCGATATTTCAAATCCAGTGTTACATCGATATCCGATTTATATTCAAAAATCCATTTTAAAATATAAATAAATCGATATAAATTATAAAGGAATTCCATAGCGACTTTTCTAAAATTTGACTTGGACATAAGTCAAAATCTACACGATGAAATCCCGATTTTTCTCTTCCATTAGAAAAATATACTTCACCAGCACCTAACGTTTCTTGTTTCACAGAAATTCGATTTAAAACGGCTTCTGTATATCCAGTTGAAGTTCAAATTGCCATATAGCGAACTGCCGCGCCATTTCGAGCTCGATTATAATTATATTATAATTATACATTCAAACTGTCGTTCAAATAATATATTCGTTATTCTTATTCAAATTCTAAACTGAAATTAAATATCACAGATGATCCAATTTACACCACTTTGGGAATTCCACTATTTCTGACAATTTCAGAAATTAAATATATTATTATATTATTTATTTTAATTAAATATTCAATATTATTTAATTCACGACCATTTAACATTCTAATTCATATTTTAAATAATTAAATTAATTAATTATTATACTGTAGAAATGCGGGTCGTTACATTCTTCCCCCTTAAAATAATTTCGTCCTCGAAATTGCTAAGGTAGGAAACATCTCTATTGACTGGCTAAACATTATTTGTTTACCTTTTAATTTATTTTCAACAGAACCAATTAATTTCAACTAAAATATTAATTGATTCTTATCAACGATAATTTTCTAAAATCCTGGAAATTTTCTAACACCCGAAATTTTTGAAAAATTTCGCCAGCACCTCCTGTGTACCGGTCAATAGTTCAAACCCCATCTCGCCTCTCTAGGCCCTTTCCAATCCAAAAGAAAAACAAACAGCCAAGCGGCTTGCCAAATTGGCCCATAAATCACCAAATCCATAAAAATAAACATGTACCTTTTTGTTGGGCATATCATTAAATCCTCTTATTCTGTTGTTAATTTAGCATATACCAAAGTCATTCCAATCAAACTCTGATCAATTTATCCTCAACACAGCTATTCGCTTAAACAAGCCAAATTCTATTTCAACCTCAAGTTTCTTTCTTGATTTCAAACTCCTAACCCTCCAATCCAATACCATTTCAGATTTTTATCTCATAATTCAAAATCTGATTCTACTTGATATATCATATCCAATTCAATTTACAGTTAATTGGTTTCAATTCAATTCATATTCGCTTTCACCAATTTCTTTAAATTAGTTATTAATTCATACAATTTTCCTGAGAATTTTTAAACAGCTTAGTTCCTTCAAAAATCAAATTATTCCCTTTTGGGATTCAAAACAACTTCCTTTTCCCAAAATAATTCGAAAACAAAATCTTTGGTAGTAATTCGTCACTTACAACTCGAAAATGAACACTGATGATGTGGCCAGCATCATCAGAGTTATTTCCCAGCTATCGAAGTGAGTTCAATACTATACCATTCCAAAACTCAAATTTAAACACTTTCATTTTGAAATCTTTTCAAAATATCATTCACGATACTTGTAAACAATTTAAAATCTCCCAGGATTTTAAAATTCTCATATATTCAATTCAAATCCATTTACAAATACTTCTCCCTGTTTTCAGAATTTTGATTCCAATTCTAATTTAATTCAGATTTAATTAATCTGCTTTCATATTTTACGAACTCAAATTGGTTATTTATATAACCATTTTCATTATAAACAATCAAAACATCCAACATACTATAATCATTCGAATATAAATATTTTCTTTATATCGAAATATACTTTGGGTAAAATTATCTCATTTACCCTCTTTCGAAACACACTGTGTTGGGTCATCGTATTTGAGTGTTTAGAAACTCCTATCGATACAGTGGATCAAACTGATCGACCAGAATTCACAAACTACTCAACCAATAAATCTCCACAATATAAAACATTTTTTTATAAAATCTACAAATACGTTCACTCATATATATACTCTCAAACTCAATCTAGGGTATTACTAATCCCATCTCTACTGAGTCACGCCACAGAGCCAAGGTAATCACTTAACCTTCAACTCTGATACCACTGTAACGAACTGGGATTTTCGACCCGAAAATCAACACCAAACCCATGTTAATTATTCTAGTATCGAAGATTCTAGAGCATTAATAGAAAGAAGTTACCGGGTGAGAATAGATAAGATAGAAGATTAGAATAAAAGAAGAAGAAGAACACAATCAGAGTAAACACGAATCTCACAACGAAACGAACAAAATATAATATATAACATAACTTTGCAATAAAACAGTATATATATACAATGTTTATCAGAGTACAACACTTACACACAGCGGAAATAACAAGCAATATAATCCTGAAGCCTCCTTCTTCAAGCTCCTCCAAGTGTATCTGTAAAGACCTGAACTACTTGACTTCCTGTACAAATTTGGGCACCCAAGAGTTTAGGGAAAACAAAACAAAACAAAACAAAACTCTGGGTCAGACATGGGACTGGTGTGAGTAAACTCAAATCATTTGGTTTAACTTTTCAATATCCTTTTCAAAGAAAAGATAATCGTAAGACCGATCCACACATAAACACGGACGGTTTTTACCTTACGATAACCAAAACACTTTTGGAAATCACTACTTTTTTTATATTATAATAATGTCTAATCACAAGAAATTATCAATCTAGTAGAACACTTGCATCTCACGTTCCACATATATAATATACAAACAAAACCACGGGCGCTTATTGGAGATTGGATTCCAACTATGACAAGGTATGGGACCACCTGCCGATAGTGTATCTCTAGAGGCAAATACACTAGGTTCAATAAGAATGTCTTGCAACCCGGCCCGCACATGACCGACCACTCATTTCGCTTGAGTGTATCGAATGTATATCACCAACGGTTGGGAGCTACCCACCGTCTTCCTGAAAAGGGACAGCATCGAACATAGACAAAGAATGAAATGGATTTTCTCTAGATAGGTGATATACACCCTAATGGGAGCGACCCACTTAGCCATGCTCCCTGCCCGATTTCTGTCATTTCCCGTTGATGAGGCTTGAGGTCATTACATATCTTTTGAACACTTGACCACCATTCACTTTGAATGCCACATCGTCATACCCGTCAAATCACAAATTGATTTCCTCAAAAATACCACGGGTATACAGCTAAGAGAAACGAATTCCTCCGCCACCAAACGTAAGTACGTTTGAAAAGATCAACTTACGCGATCCATTAGATATACTTTGTCAGAAATTCGTCCATTCACGTTGTCCTGGGATTAGACAAACTGAAGGCACTATTCTGTAAACAGGATAGCCCTTGCATAACTTCATCTTCAATGATTTTTATCATGTTTGATCGCAACGCTAACATCTATACAGAGTGGTTTTCAGATAATGAATCTGATCCCGGTCTCTCTGTATTGACGACAGAGAGATGGTCAAAAACTTTGATAGTCGTTGATTTAACTATCAAAGAAAAACAGGTGTGCAAACAATGATATTATTTCCAGATGGAAATTCTATCGATCAATCATCATTCAAAGGTTTATTTCTTTTAATTAAATTATCATTAATTTATCCGTTTTCCCTTTCTATATATTCGTAAATTCTTAATTTCTAAATTTGGAAAAAAACATACTTTATAAATCATTTTGGAAAACATCACCATATTTACTTCCATTTCTTATTTCCTATATTGGAAAACATTTCTGATCCTTATTTGGAAAACGTTCCCAAACTTCTTCATTTGATTTAGACCGATGTTTAAATAAAACATCACTAAGCCAATTCAAACCATTTCACTCATTGGCTCAATTCACTTAACCAATCTTCATTACCGAACTTTACCTATTCCTTAGTTAAAAACAAATTCAATCAAGTTGGGGTATAATTACCTCTCAGACCTTAACTGAACAATATTTCTAACCTTGAAATAGACAAAGTTCACCTTTTAAACCCTTGACAACTTTCTTACGTAAATCGGATTCTATTTATGAATCTACTTCTTTTACCAAATCATTTGATTATAACGATGGTGTTATAATCCCATGCTTCCGAAATAAAATAACTTAAATAAAATTCTGATTCCTTATTTTGAATAAATAACAAATAACTAATTGAATAATAATATACATCTTGATTTAAAGATGGAAAGTAAATAGAACTTTCCCTAATTCGATATAATCGAATTCAATGTATAATTCTCTTTTTCGAATAATCTCTATTCGATAACTCCTTTTCGAATACTCTCTATTCGATAACTCTTTCTTCGAATTACTACATTCGATAATCTCTCTTCGAATGATTCACATTCGATTAACTTTCTATGAATGATTTACATTTGATTAATCTCCTTTCGAATAAAGTATATTCGATTAACTCTTTTAATTCTATTCGAATAAACTATTTCGAATAACTCCTTTGGATTTACTCACTTGGATTAACTCAGTTTGATTAACTCATTTAGACTAACTCAACTAGATTAACTCAACTTGACTAACTTAACTGGATTAACTTACTTATTTAACTCAATTTATTTAACTCCTATCGAATAACTAATATTCGATTAACTTATATTCGAATAACTATGTCTGTTTTAACTTTATTTCGAATGGCTAGTATTCGATTTTACTCCATTCGCTTGACTCTAGATCGCAGCAATCACAATGGTTATGCTTGATTCCCTCAGCAAACATCTGACCGCCGTAGGCTATTTGCAGTCCTGCGAATTACGCTAACAGTTGTATGAAATGGCAACCCATCCTAAATAACTATATTGACTAACTCTATTTCAGTTAACTATATTCGATCAACTCTAATTGAATAACTAATATTCAATAAATCCTAATTCGGTTAGCTATGTTCAATTTACTCTAACTGATTAACTCTAACTGGTTAACTCCTTTGATTAACTCTATGTTTATTTAGTTTCAAATGTCGATGTTGAAGTCGACTTTTACTTCTCTATATAAGTTCTGACGTATATATTCTATTTATCCAATGATAAACATCCTATTTAATTTATAAAATATTATTTATAAATTTATCTCTCCATCTATCTCTTAGAATAGATTCTATTTAAAAACTTTTCTTTAAATCCATAACACGTTATACCCATGTGCGAAGCACGGGTCTAAACATTTCAAACGCAAAATTCTCTTTTTATGCAATTCTAGTCACTTTTTCAAGTACTTTATTTTATAGTCTATTTATTTACAAAATAAATACCCTTTTTGATAATTCTATTTATTCTATAAAATATTTTCTATTTATAAAATCTATTGATTTTATAAGTAATTCCTTTTATAATCTAACTATTTCCTTTCTATTTGTTTTACTTTTCAAATAAATATCCCTTTCAATTCTATTTATAAATAGTTTACAAATATTTCTTTTTCAATTCTATTTGTAAATAGTTTTACAAATATTTCCCTTCAGTTCTATCGATTTAATGTATAAATAAATATCCCTTTTTAATCTATTTATTTTCTAAATAAATAGTTTTCTTTTTATAAAATCTATTGATTTTATAGACAAATTCTTTTTCAATATAAGATTGAAAATTTCCTTTTTAATATTCCAGTACTTTCATACAACAATTATCGGCATCATTCAACCATACAAAATCAATAACAGGTTTCATATCACATCATATAACACAATATATGAAAAATAGTAAAATTAATGTTGAGAAACCCCATTGGGTCCCTACGACCTGTTTCCCTGCATCCACATATGTTAAATAATAAAATTAACATCAATTTCATTTCACTATGAAATATTCTGCTAAGCAGAATCGATATTTGATTAATGATGTATATCTATATCGTTATTTATATTTTCAATCAACTGACCAGTAGTTCAACCAAACAGCCAACACACAGCAAACAACAATCATTTATAGATTCTAAAAATATTTTATAAAAATATAAATTGAGTAGAGTTAGTGAGATTACTCACCTTTCGCTTAACCGTTAAATAACGATTTGCGTCTGTCGATTCAGATGGACAATTTATTTTGCTATAAATTGTAACGATCTCAACGCAACTTACGGTTCGTCAATCTGATATCGTATGGTCGATATATTTAATTTACAAATTCATTCGATATTTAAAATAAATTAAAAACTAAGATTTAAACTTTAAATTGGGCTTTTCTTTTACCTTAAGGCCCAATTGTGTTTTAAAACACAGCCCGACCAAACCATCCTTTCTTCTTCCTTCCCCAACGTGGACTGCTCTCGTTCCAGTAACCGCTCAGACATTGGCGCCCCTTCCACCTCAAACCGCGCCTCCATTTCTCCATCGTTGAACAAACTAAAACCATCAGCGAACACCTCGTCAAACTCTCCATCCAACCATCCCATTTCCTCACCACTCTCCTGCACTTAGCAGGATCCGAGGTCCTCAACCTTTGTCGCAGCTACAGGGAGACCACCAAAGTATCTTACTCCCAAAATCCACAAAAATTGCACATGAGATACCATTCGATTCCAACAACTCAGAAATGACCTTCAATTCCCCCAACGATGCTTCTATTTACCCCAAACCGTAGCCCTAATCTCACGTTCAGAAAATCCCAGTCCCAAAAACACGATCGCACTTGATGATACCCACATGAAAATGAAGCTTACAATCTCAGGAATTCAAATATATGAATATCAGGATTTTATGATTTTTGTGAGAATTGATTTTGATTTTTGAAGTGGGATTTTCACTGTTGACTTTTATTAGAGGTTGTGGCGCCTCATTTAGACAAGAGGAAAATAGGTTAGGGTTTGGAAATAGCTGATGGGTATTTATAGTGTAAAAATATTATTTTTATATTTTATTTATTTTTAAGCATACGCTGTTTACATATGTCCTCTAAAATTCATGTGATCACACATGATACCCATAAATCACCAAACTGGACATGTAGCTACTGTTTGACATTACGGTCCCAACGAAACTAGTTTCATCGAATTCCGACTTCGTTTGCTCACACAACATATTTTTAACTGTCAAAATACTAACTGTTTTTCACATTAAAAATAAGTACGGCCTCATACGGACTCCAAAAATCACGAAACTTGACATCTAACAATAATTTAATATTGCGGATCCAACAAAATTAGTTTTGTCGAATTCTGAGGTCGTTTGAAAAACTGGTTATTTTTAAAGCTCTAAATAACCCTTTTAAATATATAAATATATTTAAAAACATTTAAATTTAATATTTAAAAATAAATATTATCGTATATATTCACAATAGAATATCATACTGCTACACTGGGATTTATAACTCGATATTTCAAATCCAGTGTTACATCGATATCCGATTTATATTCAAAAATCCATTTTAAAATATAAATAAATCGATATAAATTATAAAGGAATTCCATAGCGACTTTTCTAAAATTTGATTTGGACATAAATCAAAATCTACACGACGAAATCCCGATTTTTCTCTTCCATTAGAAAAATATACTTCACCAGCTCCTAACGTTTCTTGTTTCACAGAAATCCGATTTAAAACGGCTTCTGTATATCCAGTTGAAGTTCAAGTTGCCAAATAGCGAACTACCGCGCCATTTCGAGCTCGATTATGATTATATTATAATTATACATTCAAACTGCCGTTCAAATAATATATTCGTTATTCTTATTCAAATTCTAAACTGAAATTCACTATTTCTGACAATTTCAAAAATTAAATATATTATTATATTATTTATTTTAATTAAATATTCAATATTATTTAATTCACGACCATTTAACATTCTAATTCATATTTTAAATAATTAAATTAATTAATTATTATATTGTAGAAATGTGGGTCGTTATAGAATATAAATGAGAGTAGGCATAAAAGAGGCATTACAACGATAGATCTGTCAAATATAACATTATGGACCTAAGAGGATTACAGATCTGTTAGAATTGACTATAACAAAAGATGGATCTGAAATAAACTGATAGAAAAAATAACATCGTGGGCATATAGAATCATAGACTTGACAATATCATGAACATAAAAAGATTATAGATCTGATAGATCTAACAAAATAAAAACATGGACATTAGAAGACAACAGATTCGATGTACAAAAAAGATAGGTCTGAATAAGTAGATAAAATAACATCTCAGGCATAGATCTGATAAAAGGGAAGGAACAAATCTGAAAGGATTGACTTATAATCAAGCATAGATCTAGATTCACTCTATTACATGTCAGGATAACAATTAGGTATTTAAATTTGAAGAGTAACTGGACTTACATTGTTAGGATTAAGAGAAGGTAATGGAATCGTTGTTGTTGTTGCAAAATAAACTTCTAATTTGATGCTGACTAAACCTCAAAGGTGATTATTGATGAAGAACTTCATAATTTAAGTTTTAAAGGCGGCGGCTAAGAGAATTGAGAGTTCAGCAGCATATAGGCATCATAAGGAATTATTATGAATTAGGGTTAGGTCTAGGCACTGATTTATAGGTGTAGAGAGTGTTTTAGAGCCTTTAGATCACCATAGAAGCCATCAGGTCCGTCCAACACATCAAAAATCATCACTGCCCAGATATGGCCGATGGGGTCGACCCCAACAAGGGGGGGTCAACACCTATGTCGACCCGGTGTCGACCCCAAAGTGTCTGGGTCGACACTGGTGTCGACCCACCACAAACGTGGCTGGTTCCGTGTTTCCTCCTTCCGCCTTGTCTGTTTGAATATTTTTGAATTTAAATTGATTTTATTTTATTTATACAAACTTCCAACCTCAATAACTTCTTCATACTGTATCCGTTTTACGCAAACTCGGACTCTATCTCAAGCGGAATTACGAGACGAACGCAATGGAGCAACCCTTTTCAATTTATTCTTCTTCTAAAAATTAATTATTCTTTAATTATCTCTTATGTTCCGTTTTAAAATTATGGGGTGTTGCAGTTATAGTCAAGTGTAGTTTTAATATAATGACCTGTCTCGGTCTGGTACGCACCATTACTACAACCTAACTCGGTTGAGTATATGACTCGTCTTGGTCCAACATAATTTTACCATGACCCGCCACGATCGTGTATACTTAACCACTTAGGTCAAGAAAATGCGTATATGAGACTCCCCCAGAGTCAACCACTTGCATAAAAACTGGATGTGTCACAGACTTACGGACAGTAACCCAACGGTGGTAACCATGTGTCCCATACCACATGTTCTCACTAATGGTTTACTATTTCCTCATCAATTCCCCACCGGAAATCATCGGAAGCACCATATCAAAGGAAAACGCCAAGACGTCCAAACATTGAATCTTCTACTTTAATTAGATGGTTCAATAATTAACCGCTAAACCATACCATCGTGTCCCTTACCATGAGGTTTACAATATTGTTTAATCACGATCACATCTTCTCAAAGGGTGCAAATATGTGTGATTTTATATAAGAATATAATTTTGAAATAAAGCGAGGTTTTAAATCAGCTTTCCAAGAAATATATGGAATCGTTTACTTTAAAATACTTCCCTTTATAGCGGGGACAATATAGTTTATATACTTGTAAAATACTTGAAAATGTACATGATAAATAATTATAGTGTTTGAAACTCATTTAGAAATACTTAGTTGGAAACAGCTTTTAAAACGTGCATTAAACCAACAGGATTTGACGAGTTCACACAACAACATTTCATCCAAAACTATATCAATTCGGTATACGAGTCTTAACTAGTGATGGCCTTTCTCACTAAGATTTTTGAGCCATTATCATAGCATCCAACATCATTACAAAAAGGGGCCAATATAACTCATTTTGCTTCAAAATTTAGGAGCAATAGTGGATGGATGAAGACCTAAATCATCTTCCCCATACGAGTCTTAACTAGTGATGGCCTTTCTCACTAAGATTTTTGTGCCATTATCATAGCATCCAACATCATTACAAAAAGGGGCCAATATAACTCTTTTTGCTTCAAAATTTAGGTGCAATAGTGGATGGATGAAGACCTAAATCATCTTCGCCCTACAGAGTACAAAGCCTGTAACCAACAAGGAATAAGGGTTGACCCAGAGATCGAAATCAATAGGCAAAGGGATTCACGCAAGTTTTGAACGAAAAACAACAGGTAATGAAATTTTGTTCGTGGCCAACTTCGACACCTTTGTTTGAGGTGCAAACAGAAATGAATTGCTACCAAATTTTACATGCACAAATCTGAGTAACTGGACAATGATATAAAGTAAATTCGATAGCATTTCACTGTAAATTATAAAAGATATACTTTCTCAAAGTAGGCACTACAACAATACAGAAATCGAGGAATAATTTAACATAAATAATAACAAATAGTAAACCAAATCATCACAAAAACTTAGTAAACATAGAGATTATCACCAATAAATGATTTCAACTAGAAGTTGTGAGGTTCACTCACCTGAAATGTAGAAATAAGAATTATATAGCAAGAGATTTGAAGCAAAATAGGAACTTGAAGATTAAAATAGCCCTCTCAAAGCATGTAGGAAAAGTTACAGTAACATGTTACCCAACACATAAAAACATAGTAGATAGATTCACAAATAGAATGAATACATACAATATTATTTCTTTCTCCAGAACCCTTTCTTCTTGATAATTATTTTAAGGCCTGATTATAAATTTTAATTGGTGTTTAGGCCTTAAGTAAGTATGTGTGGCTTAATTGCCTAACCTAGCCATTAATTTACATTATAATACACTATTTCATTAAACTTATTATAGTTCAATGTTGAAAAAACTAATAAAATACAAAACCACTTGGAAGAAATATTTTTAACATAATTATTAAACGTTTAACAAATCTTTCAAGTGTTTGCTAATTTCAAAAATATTTAAAAAATTCTGTTCCTTATGAAAGACTACTAAAATTTCCAAATGTTAAAATAATTATAGCAACCTTATTTTAGTTAAAGAAAAATTCAATAAACTTATAAAAATTATTTTCAACATATGCATTTATATTTTTCTAACAAAATTAATATTCTATATTATATTTCGAAAAAATATCTAAGGAAACACCGTTTGATACAAAATCACCATTTGCTTATATTTTACAATTCATCACAACAAATTAGCCTGAAAAATCTTAAAATACTTATTCTTATCTAGATAACCATTTTTGAAGATACTTTTAACATTTATTTTCTGACTGTGTTCTTATTATTTAAAAAATAATTTTGATTTATCTCAAAACCCAATATACATATATGTGTGTGTGTGTGTGTGCGTGTAAGTATGTATGTATGTTATTCATCCTTCTTAATTTTTCATGGACAACCATAAATCTTGTTCATTCTAAATTTCATGTTTACCTTCCATATACGTATACTTATATAAATACACACACTCTCACCAAATTACCGGAGACGATCAAATGTTTTCCTTCCCAAATTTCCGACAATTTTCAACTTATAATTAAAATAATCTTCAATCCACCTAACCAAGCTCAATTTTTATTTAAAACATTCATTTATTTCACAATTACCAAGTTATAATTCGTATTGTACTCATTAATTATTATAGCAGGTAATCGTCTAAAAGCAGGGTTGTTAAACAAGTATTCTTCTTGTGGCCTTTCTTATTTTTCCACCACAATTTTTCAAGCTCGTAGACTTGGAAACTTCCTCTTTACCCCCTTATCTTCTTCCATCGCATCTCGTGCATAAGACCCATCTCCGCTGAAGACTCAAATGCTTCCTCCATTGGTACATGTGCCATCGCCAACCCATGGATAGTTTGCTTCAGTCCCTTACAGTAAGATCTCCTTTCTTTATTCTAAGAAATTGCTCCAACTACATTCCTTCCTCAACTTGTGACAAAAATCTCCTCTCGAACCTATCTCTAAATCTGGCCTAAGCATTGTCTCTACTTCACCTTGCTTATCTCAGACCAATAAACCCACTCATCTTTCAGCTTTCAAGTGGCCAGCTGAACTCTCTGGCGATCCTCATAGCCTAGTAATCCAAAAATTCGCTCCATACTCCAGAGCCAAGTACGTGCCTCAACAAAGGTCTCCGTGCGAGAGAATGATCGACCACGAAGATTTGGCAAATCCTTACAAAGTATAAAGAAGTCGACAACTGCTGGTGGATTAGGAGGAACCGCAACATGTTCTTGTGTATGCTCTTGTGCTTTGGTTGGTGTCGTAGCCTCATGGTATCTACGAAACCAACTGGGAACTAAGACACCTTGAGGAAGATTTGAGACTCCGGACATACTGCACAAGAGAAAGATAGAGATTTAAAATCTTGGAGGAATTAAAGGAAGGTTGTACTTGACTTGAGGGAATCAACATTTATTTTCAAAATTGCCTTTTGTTTTGAAAACCTACTTTCTTGAAAAAAAATCTTTTAAAAATGAAGTTTTAGGAATTCTATAACCCCAGGCTCTAATACTAAATGAAGCATCCAAAACCTACCTCTAAACACTCCCCATAGTAGGGTCATGCTAAGAAATATGAAGCGTTATAGGTATAAAGACGTATATCACATAGACCAAGATTCACAAGGCATAAAATAATAAATACAGCGGAAATATTTTTAAACCGAAAAAACATATCATTTATTCCAAAATCCATTTATTCAGTTTAGTCTCAAAACATAAGCTGCCATATATCTTATAAAAATAACATCTCAGTCACAAATCAGAGTATAAATACATAATTATCCCCAAAATAGGCAACAATACAACCAGCTCCATAGAACAAGATATAAAAACAGAAGATGAATACATAAGCAACTAAAACAAATCTCTAAGAATGATCCTATAAGAAATCTGAACTAATTACCATAGCTATGGGAGCCTGGAGGGGAAGAAATATGAAGAAAGAGGAGTGATTCAAACATAAAGTCTAGTGAATGATGCAATTACTAGCATGATTGAGTAATAAAGAGAAATATACTCAATAATAGTTCTACTATTAGATAGGGTAAGTGTCCATGTATAAGAACAAAAGATAAACATACTGCAATGATGTATAAGGAATATACTTGAACTGTACAAGTAAATATTTGTTCGATTATTTGCACTTTTTCAACTACTAAACATAATAAGCATGATTAGCATAATTTCCTAATACTACCTATTGATCAGCTTTAACCTACTAGTCTACCATCTCGCATGGTAACTTATGTCACTATGGATCTCGGGCTTTATCCGACCTAAATCCATCAATAAAGACATAACTAATCGCTTTTTGGATGTAGTAGTGACTGGTGTTCCCTTGTGATGCCACCGCACGCTCGTTGCACCGTCGGAATGAACATACATGACCCATTTTTTGTTGATCCATCACTTACCCAAGTCATCAAAAGCATGCCCAGCCTCCACTACCACGTATTATGAGACCATCGGTGATAAACCAGAATGGGAATGCTTCTGGCATGGATCCGGGATAACAAATATTCTAATTTGTGCCCCTGCCTAGACCATTTTGATTTGGGTCTTATTTATTTGTCATTTATTTTCACTAATCAACCCCGTGCTACTGGAATGGACCATAACCAGTGCAGGCTTATTAAACTTAATCTCTGATCTATGTTTATATTTGTAATAAACCTTTTCATTATTTCTTTCGATTATAACCCTCATGTTATAATTCTATTTACAATTAAGCCCAATTTGTCCATTATGATTTATTTATGTGTCCAAACAAATGCCATAATATTATTCTTGTAAATTTATCCAGTCTTGTAAAATTACAACCCATATTTAATTTTATTGCAAATATACATTAATTTTAAAAAGATATTTGGATCATGTTTGTATTTTAATATGCAAGTGTTAGGCAATATTATCTATCAGCTAGCATAGTAAAATAAAAAAAAAGTAAGAAACGATCACACCAAATATTTTTTATACTGGTTTGGACCTTACATCCTCATCTAGTCCGGAAGCCCCCTTCTACCTTTCAACTTCCAAAGCAGCCCTCGCTTCTCCTGTAGGAGTAAGCTTACAACAAAAGAACTTCATTTGACAATTTTGTGTTCTTAACAACATAGATTTTGACTGAATAGTACTATTATTCCTATAATTTCCTTTAAGTAGTATGTAATTTGAAGCTTTGATAAAGGAAGAGATAAAAGTATGCCTTTGAAAACTTTTAGAATTCATAGAAGGCAAGAAATATCATAAAATATAGAGAGAATAGTTTAGAGAATCAAGTTTTTTTAGATCTCTTAGATTCAATTTTATTTATAAACATCGAAGAGTTTCTTTGAAGAGAAATGACTTTAGTATAAATCTTTTCATTCTAAAAGTTGCTATGATTGGTCAAAAAAAAGATATGCTCAAAGAATAGATGCAACCTTTCAAAAAGAAGAAGAAACCATTTCGGAAAAATGCCCATAACTCAACTCAGTTATTTGGTAATAATATCCAAATGTCTGACCTGAAGCAATGGAACTTTCCAGAAAATAGCGTCAAATGTCTGGTCTAAGGAGTCAAATGTTTGACAGCTGCACAGGTTCCATATTTTCTTTTTAGTTAATGAATTTTTTTTAAATAATTATCTATGAAAATACTACTCTAAGAGATTGTACAAATAATCTATTAAACACTTCATAATATATTAAAAAAAATTAATACCATGATTCTCTTGCACCTGTCTTCATTTCTTGATTGTGATTGTTCACCTGCATGTATTGATGAATTATACATTGCATATAACGATTGTATATTATTTTTTAAAGATTGTATAATTTTTTTCATTAAAAGCATAAAATAAAGGTTTTAAATTCTCCCTTATTTTGATGACAACAACTCTACAATCAAGTATATACATACGAATGCTCTCCTGAGTTTGTGATCTACCATTATATGAATATAGTATATGATATCTCCCCCTTCATTATTATCAAAAAGCATATATAATATTGTAGTGAAAAAATATGTGAAAAAGAACATGAAACATAATATCACAGATCAATGTCACCATATAACTATTTTTACAATACGACATTCATGAAGGTAAATATCTGGGGCTTAGTTCAAACATCTGTCCAAGTTCATGATAGTTTGTAGAGAGGTTTGTCATATGTCTGGTTTTTATTACAGATGTCTATCTGACGTCCTTTTTTGGTTTAACCAAATTTTTTAATGTTGTCAAAAAACATCAATCAAGGCATCAAAAACAAAAAAACAGCAAAACAACGAAACTGCTGTTAAATGCATAATAGTATACATATATTTGAATTTTCCTTCATACATCTGTACAAGTATTCCACTCATGCATATGTGATTGTTTTTATTGCATACATCTGTGCAAGTATTGCATACTTCTTGCATAAAAGTGTGCAATAATTCGTAGGCGCGCAAATCAGTTTACATTTATTTGCATTCAAGCGTGCACTAAAATAGAAAGGTAGCACACATGTATGCAACAATCCGCAGGCAAAATTTCACGAAGGTTTTCTTCATGCAAAACATGCAAACATGTATGCAAGTAATTCGAATAGTTGCGCAAATGTATGCAAGTTTCGGTCCAGATTTCCAAGCCAAAAAGCATATGCAATATTTGCACATATGTATGCAAATGTTAGTAAAATTTGCATATATGTATGCAATTTTTTTTAATTTGTGTGGACTTCCGAGAATATTTCCATAATTTAGATTTTTTTTATTTTTTTACTCACTAGCGCATTTTTTTGGGCCAAAAAACAAAAAACGTGGAAGTTGAAAAAATAGGGGGAGGGTTTATATTTAAAACATGGGAGGGATGTGAGCCTAATTAAGTTTCAAAATAGGGATGTGAGCCTAATATTCACAAAATAACAACCCTAAAATGAATAAAACAATGAATTAGATATATCAAAATTGTTGCAGTTCTGTTAACCATAAATGCTTGTTATCCATCATACGCAAAGAACATTCAATATGTTAATTCATATCATATTATTATTTTTCCTAGATACCTGCAAAAAATAAATTATATGTTTTGGTACTCACTTTCTCTGTTAGGGTCCTAGCGGTTAGATTGAAGGTAACCTTACCGAAGAGGGTTTAGGACCCTTAAAAACAAAATTTTCATTATAAGCAATAAAAATTAAAAATTATTTAAATGTTTTTGTTTGACTCCATATTTTTATTTCTTTAGATTTTGAAGCCTTCTTTATTAGAAGATGACTTTTTGATCTTCTTGTAAAGAAAACTGTAATTTTTATGTTTAGGTTTTTGAATCCTAATCCATTTTGATTATCAGTTGGTTTGGAATTTTTGATTAGGATATCTAAATTTTGTTTTCCTTTGTTAGATTTAAAAATATTACCAATAATCTTTTTCAACATATTCTTAAGCTATGAAATTTTGGATAGTGATACTACCATATTACTTTTTAAGGTAATATATTTTTGTTGCTAATATCATAATTTTCTACTTTAACTTTTCCTTAATCACATGATAAGGAATCATTTTCAAAAGAAAGTCTTACTTTTTTCTTGAGCATTTTCTAATTCTTCCTCTAAAATAGTTTTCACCTCTTTTGGTAACCCAATTTCAAGTTCCACTGAATTTATCTTAGCAACTTATTCTTTATTCAACTTCTTAGCTTCTCTATATTTATCATCAATTTCCTTGCTCAGTTCTAAGATTTCATCATAATCAAAATCATGGCATACCTCATCAGTGTTTTCCATGAAGCAAGCTTTTGCTTGCTCACTATCACTATTTGATGATGATGCGTTGTGCAAAAATTACTTTGATATCAAATTGTTGGGGTTTTGTGTGCAGCGGAAGTTTGACAAAACGCCAAGAAAAATAGGATCTTTATCACCCAATCACTTGAAGATGAACTTGATTGAAAAACAAAAATAAAAACAAAAGCAATATCGGAAATATGAACACACGATATTCCACCCAACCACCCTCTTTTATGATTCACTAATAAAAAATTGTTTACAATCGATCTCAACTATCGTTACAAACAATTACAACTTAAACCAATAACCTTATTAAGAAATAGGTAGAGAATATCTAATGGCTAAATAATTTGAAGGAGAACACTCAATTTTGAATAGCTAGAATGATCACTCTTGGTGGCTCTCACCCACACCTAATGAAGATGTTAGCTAGCCTTTTTATAGAGAGAATTGCTTCATGCCCAAGAAAACTTGGCATCCAAATTATCTTCATATATGTTATAAAACTATTTGGACAAGCACCAAATATCCTTGCAATAAATGTCCACAAATATAACAACCAATATCTCTCCATGAAATCTAGCATCAAATCTAGCACCAAATCTCTCCATAAAATCTAGCAACAAATCTCTCCACAAAATATGTAAGATTAATTGTTGCCCAAAATTGTGATTTGTGTATCACTAATTTCAACACTCCAACTTGATACCAAATCACAACATCTCCTCCACTCAAACAATATCCCCTTAGCTCTCACTTTCAACCTCTTCTTTATCAATTAACACCATCTCTATTTTAACGGCTACGAGATAAAACCATCCTGTCTTCTCTTCAAGTCCAGGCTCAATTGATTTCCAGGCTCAATCACACCATCTTGATTAGGCCACAAGATTACCTAATTGATTTCCAGGCTCAACCACATCTCCTGTTTATCGATATACGCCTACCACTTGATCCCTCTTCATCTACATGGATCCCTCGAGAATTATCAACGTGAAGACAACAATCGATAACATGATCCTCAACGGATCCTCGGCATTGATCAAAACCAACCTCTCCACTTTGCTGCAGACTAGGTTCTTCATTCCAAATTCTCAAAATCTCCTACTCCACAATAGCCATCCATGAAAGCAACATCATCTCCGACATCTACAATCTTCAATCCAAAATCACTCAAAGCTATGTGATGAACCTGGCTCTGGTACCAAAATGTTGTGCAAAAATTGCTCTGATATCAAACTATTGTGGTTTTGTGCGCAATAGAAGGTTGACAAAAAGCCAAGAAAAATAGGATCTTTATCACCCAATCACTTGAAGATGAATTTGATTGAAAAATTAAAAAAACAAAAGCAATATCGGAAACATGAACACTCGATATTCCACCCAACCACCCTCTTTATTGATTCACTAATAAAAAATTATTTGCAATCGATCTCAACTATCGTTACAAACAATTAAACTTGAACCAATAACCTTATTGAGAAATAGGAAGAGAATATCTAATGGCTAAATAATTTGAAGGAGAACACTCAATTTGGAATAGCTACTCACTTTTGGTGGCTCTCACCCGCACCTAATGAAGATGTTAGCTAGCCTTTTTATAGAGAGAATTGCTTCATGCCCCAGAAAACTTGGCACCCAAATTATCATTATATATGTTATAAAACTATTTGGATAAGCACCAAATATTCTTGCAACAAATGTCCATAAATATAGCAACCAATATCTCTCCATAAAATCTAGCACCAAATCTCTTCGTCAAATCTAGCACCGAATCTCTTCATCAAATCTAGCACCAAATCTCTCCATATAATCTAGCAACAAATCTCTCCACAAAATATGTAAGATTATTTGTTGCCCAAAATTGTGATTTGCATATCACCAATTTCAACATGATGATGACGATGAAGAATCATCCTAGGTTACTTGAAAAAATTGTTTCTTTTTCTTGAACCTTTGGATCTTGCTTTTATTTTTGTCATTATTTAGTTTTGGACAACCTTTTCATATGTCCTAACTCATTTCTTTTGCAATATTTGATTGAAGTCTGATCAGATGAGTTTGAACTTCTATCGTTTTGAGATTTTTTTCATCTTCTTAAACTTCTTGAATTTGTTGTAGTTTTTAGCAATAAATACTATCTCATATTCATCTAAATCAGAATCATCGTTATTGGTTTGAAAAGTTATATTCTTTTTCTCACGATTTTTTCCTTTTTAGCTTGCAAATTTTCTTCATATGATATAAGGTTTCTTATCAATTCTTCAACTTTAAGTTGAGAAAGGACTTTAGCCTCTTTAATGTCCAACAATTCTCTTTTCCAATCACTTGTTAGATAATTCAAGATACAAGATGTAACTAAGTTGAAGTTTATGAATTTAACTCCAATTGCCATGAGATCATGCTGAATAGTTTGAAATCTAGTGTACATGTCACTTATAGACTCATTGGCTTTCATATTAAATGAAGAAAATTTATTTTGCAAAATTGAAATCTTTGTTTGTTTGAATTTTTCGTGCCTTCATGTGTGATTTGCAAAGTGCGCTAAAAATCATATGCAACAATGTACAACATGACACGTGAAAATTCGTTTTTACCTAGTGAATAGAAGACAGTATTTATGGATTTAGCCTTATTCGTATCAGTGTTCTTTTATGCATCTTTCCATGTGCTTATGTACGTGTTCGGTGCTTTATACATTACTTGGCAAATTTTTAGACCATCAACTTCCATAAAAATACATATATGTGTAGACTGATAATCATATTTCGAATTTGTAAATAGTGGAGGACGTGCAGTTGGTTGACCTACTTAAAATGTTCTTGCCATTTTAAGTATGTTTCAATTATGTTTTACTTAGTAACTTGAAATAACCTTGCTCTCGTACCAAGTGAAAAACTATATGGATCGTGCGTGTATATTTAATATGCAAGTGTTGTGAAATGTCACCTATCAACTAGCAAAGTAAAATAAACAAAGTAAGAAAGGATCACACCAGAGTTTTTATATTGGTTCCAACCTTCCAGTCTTGAAGCTCCCCTTTAGCCTTTCAACTACCAAAAAAACCCTCGCTTAACCTAAAGGAATAGGCTTACGACTAAAGAACTTTCTTTGGTAATTGTGTGTTCTTGAAAACATAGATTTTGACTAAATAGTACAATCCTTTCTATAATTTTCTTTGAGTAGCATGTAATTTAAAGCTTGGATATAGGAGCCTTTGAAGATTTTTAGAACTAAAAAAGGCAAGGACTATCAAAAAATAAAGAGTGAAGAATTTAGATAATCAAGTTTTTTCTAGATCTCTTAGATTCAAGTTTACTTGTAGATATAAAAGTGTTTCTTTGTGGAGAAAATGACCTTTAGTATAAATCTTTTCAATCTAAAAGTTGTAATGATTAGTAAATAAATATACGTGCTTAAAGAATATATGCAACCTTTCAAAAGAAGAAAAACCCTTTCAAAAAACAGATGCAACCTTTTAGATGTCTGGTAATAGTATCCAAACATTTGACCTGATGAAATGGATTTTTTTCAGAAATAGCATAAAGCGTCCAGTTCAAGGAGTCAAAAGTCTGATACCTACACAGTTTTCATATTTTCTTTTTAATTTATGAAACCTATTTTAAATAATTGTATATGTAAATATTAATCAAGGAGATTGTACAAATAATCTATTAGACATAATATATTAATGTCTTTTAATACCATGATTCTCTTGTTCTTACCTTCAAGTTTTAACTGCTATCGTTCACCTGTATGTATAAGCGATATATACTCGCATATAATGATTGTTTAGTTGTTGTCATCAAAAGCATAAATTAGAGGTTCTAATATAATTTTTCTATAGTCCAATCCCTTTTTAGTTATAGATCTATATATTATGCACACTTTTCTGTAAATTTAGTCCCATTTTTTTAATCTCCATTTGCAAAATTATAACTTTAATTTTGTTTTTCCACGCGTAAAAAAAGGGGATTAAACCAGTTGTCAACATATTAGCATTTATAGATCTAGCATCTTTTGGGCATAAATCAAAAATAAGCGCAGAAGCTGTAAAATAAACAACGGACATAAATACCGAAAGAGGAAAGAAGACTACTATCTTACAAAAATGAATAAAAAGAAAACTACAGGAAAAGATAGAGAAATACATGTAGAAAATAATTTATAGAATTTTTTTTTACAGAAACACTAACTTATAGTAAGCTATTTGAAAGCTATAACAAAAAAGGTAAGAAAACAGTAAGAAAAACTACAAAATAATCTACAACTATTATAATCCTAATTTTATAATATACCAAAAGTCTAAATAATTATACGCTTACCTGTGCACCTAAGTTTTCTTCCACAGCCTTTGTAGGGCCTGTCTCTAAAAGGGTATATATAATTTTTTTATTCAATAAACCTTTTCCACAGAAAAATTTAGGTCGGATCCGTCTCAAAAAGAGAGAACACAGAAGGGAAGAGATTGTGTTGTGAAGAATTATCTAGGCCTAGTGGTCTATTTATAGGTTAGGCTAGGGGTTTTAGACCATTGGATTTCAAAATTAAATCCAAGTTAGCCATGTTACTCAGCTAATAGGAATGCACTATGTCAGCTTTAAATTCAAAACCAGCAAATACGAAAAGGCCACATCAGTTTAAAATGAAACATGTATCATTCTCCTTATTAGGACGTGTTTTGTGCCCAAGCACGTGGGTGGATCAACCCGACCCTCTCCCTCCTAGGTCGACCCACACCATATGTGTGTGTGTGTATTCTTCTCTTCTATTTTCTGATTTATTCGCTTGTCATGTTTCACTCATATCTTCTCCATACGAACTTAGATCCTGATAAGTTATATATTAAAATTGACTAGAAAACTGTTGTGGAGTCAATGATGCAACTCCCATAGCCAAATTCTAATAGTTTTACAAACCTATTATTATTAATTAACTCTTTAAGCAATCAATTCAGAATTAATAGAAAACAACATTATAAAAGGATTAAATCATCCTAGCTCAACCCCAGAAGGGAGTCAATTGCTCCTATAGGAGGGGCCGACAGCCCTCTTATAGAGGGAGGGGCTCGATCTCCCTCCTCGGTAAAGTGGTGGTGAGTGTGTATTTTTCTAGGGAAATCTATATACTTTGCATCCGATAGACCATCCATATTAAATCTAAATAAACCAACGGCCTATTTTCACACTTGCAGCTATAAATATGACTCCCTAGCCTCGCTCGAAACCCTACTTTCATTTTTCTCTACACCTCCATACCGTCCTTCTACTATTGCTAATTCCAAAGGAAAAGGTTAGGATTCTCTTCTATTTCTCTAACCTCAATTCTATCCTCTTTATTCCAGATTAATATAGATTTTAGTTCTAGATTTAAGTTTAAGAATTTATATGAAATTCTGAGTTTTGATTCTTATGCATATATATATATATATATGTATGTGTGTGTGTGTGTGTGTGTGTGTGTGTGTGTGTATATTAGAAGGATTAGATCATGATTTCGAAGGCTAAATCTGATTCAAGATATACACATATCACGATATTCTTCATTCTCAAATAACTGTGAGTGGAAACCCTGTCTATCCTTTATAGCGTGGATTTGGATTGTTATGCCTGTATGGGATTTGGACAAAACGAAAATAAAATGCTATAAACCCTCTAAATCCTATATTTCATTTATCCTCAAATGGTCAATTCAAAGTAATATAATTGAGTTTGTGTTACTTGAATAATATAAGTTAGGGTTTGGTCTCAGCAAAAGAGTTGTTAATAGTGACAGAATTCAATTTCTTCCTTCCTTTCTGTGATTCTCCGTTCATTGTCTCCCTCTCTAACTTAAATCGCCTCATTTCTCCTTCACTCTCTCCTCTCTACTCTCCTGATTTCATGATGCGTGACTCTTTGCCGAACCAAGAAATTTATTTTTAAATCAAACCCTTTATCCTCTAATATCATAGACCTCTCTATGCTTTGGCCTATTATCCTTGGCAACCAGCGTTACCGCCTTCGTTTCATTTACTAGCGCAGTGGCTTCTCTGATGTTCCATCTACTTTTGGTCATGCCTTTCTAAGCTGACCTATCTCCCCTTGCATACAATTCTCAATAATGCACTGCTTCTGGTGCTCAAGTGACTCTATGCCATTCATTGCCAGGTGAGTCAATGATCGATGCTAGTTTGACCGAGTTATGTTGAATGCGGATGTTTTGCGGGAGGTTTGTTCAGCATTTTTGGGAATAGCTTTTGGAAAGTGTTGCATTAGAGTTGTATCGAATTATTTGTTAGTGGAGGCTCGTTGCAGTCAAGGTATGACCTATATTCGTAGTAACTACCCTTTTTTCCTTAGTTTATGCGTTTCACCTATATGTTTGTGATGGTACTTTGGGGAGTGGGTCATTCAATGTGGATTGGTAATCTTTGATGGTAATGAGTTGGATTATGAACGTGGGTTGGTATGTAGGTAGTTTTGTCAAGCTCATGGCAGTTGGTTTTCGAGATTCGGATTAGTTTAATGTGAGTGCAGTTTCTGGTAATGCTTTGCAGCCTGAGCACAGTGCACAGGTGAAGCTTGCTCTCAACGCACTGCTCAGTTGTAGTCGTCCCCTGTTGCAACTAACTATTCTCACTCTAGCCTATGTTAAGATGTATGACATATTTTCTTGGTTCGTTAGTTCCCTACGTGGAATAATCTATGTCATTATGTCGTTGTGTTGTGTTTGCTGATTAAAGATGATCTGGCCGATTATCTGCTCAATTATGTTGGCTAGTGTAGCTCGCGCTTGTACTATGTTGCTTGTTGAGCATGCCTTCTCCCTCCTTTAATAGCTGTCGGCTCGATTCTCTTATGTGATGGTCACTGGCCACTTCCCTATATAGTGGCAGTAGTCTAGCAGTATGGTCACATCATGGAGCAACCTAATGCTGCCTATCAGGTCATTGTTTGCATACACTGTGCATTGCATCTCTTTTGGAAGTACTGTACACTTTTGTACGTTGTATTTATTAAATATGTCATGTTTTTGTATACGAAAGTAATGTCTCTTCTATGTGAAGAATGAAATGTAATAAGTCATTTTCTCCTTGCATGGAGTCATAGTAGTATAGTAGTCAACTAGCTCCTGTACTATAATCTAGATTAGATATAGTGGACGACCCACTTAAAATGCCATATGTAGTAGACAGTCTACTTTAAACACCTAAATAGTAGTCTGGCGATCTGCCAAACTCCGGTAACTATTATAATTATGTTATAATAATAAGCGTTACAGATCACTATAAAAACCGGTCGGCTTTTCGAAATAAAAAAAGTATTGCTTAGGGTGTTGTGAAATTCTTAATTTTTGGTTCTAATTCACTTGATTCTTGGTTTTAATGTTCATGTATGTTTGTGTACTAAAAGCATAAGATTAATTGTAAATTAATAGGTTTAAGAATATATTTTAAATAGACTCATTCGAACATATTATCTACAATATATTATCTTATGTTTTTGTATGCAATATTAATTAAAAAGTGAAGCAACATAAAAGCAAGGTTTTTGCATATGTAATTGGATTTATGGAACCTTGCCTATAGTTTTTTTAGTTAAATAATTATTCAAGGCTAGGTTGCAAGTTTTTATACATATGTGTTGTTATTTCCCTTTTTATCACAAAATGATAATATGCATGTTGGACCATGTTAATTGGTAGGGAAATTAATTTGTATACCTTAATTATGATCGTCAGGATTGACAATTCAAACGTATTAGGTTGTTATTCTCGTGCGATAAATTCATGCATATTTATTTACATATTTATAGCATAAGTAAACGTAATATGAATGTGTATTAGACTGCGTACTAAATACGTATAAATTAGGAAATAGAATTAGAATGTCCCCACAGGAATTTGTATGCATGTGTGTGAGTTAATGGATTTAATTATAATTAATGACACATAGATACGAGGTTGACTATTACTTGTAATAGAAGCCAGCCCAAAACCGACTGGCATATCCAACATCTACAAGTAAGAATTGTTAGCGTGAGAGGTCTAGGTGTCATGGGCATTATAATTAGTACATTAATATGGGATATTAAGCCCAACTTGTAGTAGAAGCCTACCCGGAAGTGCCCAAAAAATCCAGCATCAACAAGTTGTCGGCTTAATGTGAAATGTCTAGTGTGTGTGTATATATATGTATGTGTGTGTGTGTGAAGTAGGTCTGCCTTAAGAATGTATTAAGTGGACGACCTACCTCTTTTGGGTATTAAATGGTTAGGACTATGTATGTTCCTAAGGTTCACTCCTTGGTTCTGGACAAAAGTCATTGGACCCACCCTTCTAGGTTTTTAGAGTACATTGGGTTCTCCTTTCTATTTTAAGGTATTAAATGGTCCTAATAGATTATAGCATATTAGTAGGGGTAGTTCTCCAAGTAATGGCTTCTTCTTATTCAGGGGCTTAGTGAGGGCAGACCAAGGGACAATTAATATAAAAGGCCTAAAGGAACCACCGTATAAGGGAAGTATTAAGTGCCTAGGAGTTCACTCATAGGGACAGCTAGATAGTAACAAGATGGCCTGCCATGAGGATCTTAAATGAAGTTGTGTTCCTACCTAAACTTGGTATATTAAGTGGTCGTTACTATTTCTCGACCTACAAGGAGAGTAATTATTTATTTAATAACGTTGACGTTAAGGACGAGGTATTAAGTGGATAGGGGCTCCACTATACGGTATTAAGTGATAACAGGAATCCGCCCTTAATAAATTAGGTAATGACCTTAAGTGACCAGGTATAACCCGCCTCGTGGGGTATTAAGTGACTGTGAGGATGTCATCCCTTAGATAAACATGTAGGCCTTAAGTGATTGTAAGGATGTCCACCTCATATGTTTGATTGCGCGGACATAACATGAAGATTTACACTTCCAAATATAAGAAATAATCATTCCTAAATTTATATGTTTTTCATCCACTAGGTCTTTATATTATGACATCCCTTCTCTTAACATAAATAGGTTAATAATGAGGACGCTTGGATCAGTGATGATTGGTGATGCTTGGAGGTGGAGACCTACGATGGAGGCTTTACTTATTTATAGCAGTATTATTGTTACTGATATCGTTATGTATTAGAATATGTAACGACCCAGATTTTTGGGCATTATAATTCGAATAATTAATTTTGTTTAAATATTTCTAAGGAATATTCATGGATTTTTAATATTTAATTTGTTATTAAAAAAAACAGAGTTTAAACGTTATAATTTATATTTATTTAAAACGAGTTCGTAATGGCGCGGCAGTTCGTAATATTCAGTTTTCAACTTCAACTGAATGTGCAGGATCCGATAAAAGTTGGAATTTCGTGAAACAAGAAACGTTTGAACCTGTTTGATAATAATTTTCTAATGGAAAAGGAAAATCGGGATTTTAGTTTATAGACTGTTAGTTATGCCCAATTCAAATTTTAAAATAGTCGCTATGGAAATCGTTATAAACGATAATGTTTATTTAATATATGTAATAATGTTTTCTACATAAATTAAGTATCGGTTGACTTGAAACTTTTGATACTGAGTTAAGGTTCGATGTTGATTAAATCTGAAGTGAAGTACTATCCCATTCGAGTATATCTGACGATAATAATTTATTTATTTATTTTCAGAATTTTAATTGAATAATTTATCGATATTATTCTATAAGCTATTAACATAATTACAGACCATACTGGTACGTATATATGAAAATACATAACACCGGGGCCTCGTGTAAAACGGTTTAACATACGCAACAGTAACCGGCTAAATAAACGAAATATATGTGAAATATGTAAGTAGTAAATAATGGTAGTAAAGCATGTAGGATATTTTTTTCATAAGAAACAAATAGTATATATGTACATCATCAAATAGGAATTCCCAATCATGTGTATTCAACATCAAAGCTAATATCGAATCAAAATACAGTTGAAAGAAGAGAAAAACAACATATCCAAAATATCAAACTAAGATCCATGAATACTTCCAAAAAGCACTACCAGCACTTGAATGACAAAGCAGAGTACCATAATAAACAAATAAATCAGAACGAGGACAGTACAATAAAGAGAAGCAGTTTATTCATGTATATGTACCCTGCACAAAATCTGTTGCCAATGCAATCAATAAATTTTCACACTGACGTGAACAATTTAAAGCATGGAATCAAATATAAAGAAGAACAAGGATAATGCTAAAATATAAAATAAGAGAGAAAACGGTCCTTGACATGTATATACTTTTGTACCAAGATTTTTGTCATGCCACTGACGTGAACTCATCCCGTACATCAAGTAAAAAAATATGTATATTTCGACAAATTTCCATTATCAATACTATATGACCATACGCCATACAACCATGGACTACTCATACAATAGTGTACCTAACCCATTCTCCCTACCGGTAGCACACATCCTGTTAAGAAGACAATACCAGCTGTTGGAGAGGACAACACAAGCCTCAACCATCACCCTGAACATTGCTTTTATCCTCAATCTTCTCACATCAATCGACTGAAGCACCACTGTTACCGAAGAGAAAGCACATAGCTGCACTACTCACTGAACAGACGGGCTGCTTATCTTCAATCCCCATTCAACTATAAATACCACTGCCTATCAGTGTTTCCCCAAGACAAAACGTTCCACTGAATTCAATTTCCACTTTGCAACGTTTTAGTGTGACCAAACCATATCCAAATGGTCACGTAGAATAGCGAGTAATGGCAGTAACCCATTCAAACATTCTACCCATAGAACGCTCGATTTACACACTGATTCGCAAAGGATTTAACAACAAAAATATAAAGAAAAATAAGGTCGATGCGCAAAACCTGATTTGGTGACAATCGAGATGACGTGGAGTACCAGAGTACCAGATCTCAAATGAAAGGCGTTATACATTAGACGCGAACTACAGGCTGATGATAGGGGCTAGAGCGACAAGGTTTGAGTTGAAGGAGGAGTTGTCTACGATGCCGGATTTGGAGGTATCCACGGGAACTCCGGTCGACGGAGGACTGGAAGGCCATCGTGATTTCGTTTAGCAGAGGAGTGTTTTTACGAGAGAAAAAGTGGAGAGCGAGTGGTAATGTGAAGGGATCCGTTTCTTCTATCTGTAGTGTTTAAAGTGGATCCGGTTTGGAGAGAACCAACGTGGACGGGTTGGATTTGTTAAAGCAAGGGGTGGGCTTTAAAGTTGGGCGGGTCTGCAAAACGAGGAGGATCCAATTCAGTGAACGCAAAGTAAATTAGGACTACTAAGGGTTTTTACAAATAATGAAGGTAAATTATTATGGAACTGGAAGTTAGTTAATTAATTTTATATTAAAATTATTAATAATCATTTAATATTTAAAATCATAACAGAGGTTAGATGATGTGGCCAGCGTTCTGGAATTGTGGTCACGATTTGGAACAAGGCAGAGACGAATGAAGCACTGAATAAAAGGAGCCAGTCGAAGTATTTAATAAAGAGTAATTTGTTCGTTAATTAAATTAATTTAAATTAATTAGCTATTAAAATAATGTTAATTTCAAAACATTAACAACGTAATTATATCCTGGTAGAATCTGTCGATTCCAAATAAACTAGAACCGTATTAAGGAGAACGGCGTTATGGAAATTGAATCGAATGAGTTGGAATTTATCTAGAATGAGTTGTTTACACAACGCAGATCAGGCGAGTTAATCTCACTCAGTTCCCACTTAAAATAATTATAAGTCGGGTATATCGTTGGTATGCTATGGTTGTTAATTATTTAGTTGTTTGATGATTGTTTGATGCGTGTTAAATATTTTTATATCATTTATTTAAATTAACGACCATTTAATTTAAATGAAATAACATCATCATTTTCTGACGATGATTTCCAAACTGATAATTACCCTGTTGGGTACGTTTATAATAAAATAAGCAAATTGGATTTAAATTGGATGATTAAATTATCGTTATTTATTGATCGTAATTAGTTAAATTAATTTAGCATGTTTATACTATCATATGGAATGATCTGTTATAATTGAGATAACCAGTTGGATGCAGGGAAGGACATGTTGGAGGAATCCAACCGGATTCCTCAAATTTACTGTTATATGATCATTTATGAAACTGTTGGACACAGATGATTGGATTATTGAATTGTTTATTGGTTGTTAAACCCAAACTCGACATTTGTTTGGTTAATTAACCAATCATGATATTGGTTGAGAAATTTATAGTAGATGACCAAAATACAAACTGTTTTGATTTACTATGAGTAATGAAATGATGAAATTTATTTATAACTAAATATAGATTTTTAAATATATTTCTAAATGAAGTTTATAAAAAAGAAAATAAACCAACGATAAATATATCGGTTGTTTTAACCGCTATTTTTATTCCAAAATCTACAGTGTGCGAAGCACGTGTTTCACCGTAATTACTGAATAATTTGATAAAGGGGATTCTTATATTAATAGGATTGATGGGCAGGTAGGCGGGAATTAACTTGATTAATAATAAACGGGATTTATTGTTTTAAGCAACAATTAAGGTGAAATTATTTAGAAATAAATTATTATTTATTTAATAATAATCAAAGTAAATGAGATTATTTGGATTAATAAATGTTATTTATTTATTCAAAATGAAAAGACGAGTTAGGGTTGATTAATGGGTTAATCATGTTTTTAGATTTACCAAGCACCCTGTTTTGATCAATAATTGATTATTTAATTAAATTAAATTGGGTCGATTAACCTAATGAAATAATTAGCGAATAGTTGTTTAACTTAATGAGATTTTAAAAAGGGAATTTAATTCCAGTTAATGATGATTTAAATTATAATCTTAAATGAAGTTCATTTAAGTAAATAATTGAAGTTAGAAATGAAATATAATTGGGTTTCAAAGGACGGTTATAAACGGGTTACGTTTAAATCGAATTGGGTAAATGAAGTTATAAAGTGATTTAAGCGAACAAGGTAAGCTAAAAATAAATGTTACTTAATATTTTAAGTAAAGGGGATCGAGGTGGAAAAGGGCTTTATATTAAACCAGAGATGTGTAAACGGTTTATGAATAAGGAAATGTGGAGTTAAAGCATTAAATTGTAAATCAATGATACCTAATAATGGCATTGGGGTAATGGATAGGATTGAAGTAAGATTTCCCAAAGGAAATATTTAGAGAGAAAAAGGGATTTCTATAATTGAATTTGGTAATATGATTTGAAATAGAAATCCAGATAATGGGACAAAGGGTTTTGAAGGAGTTAAAGTTAAGGTTAATGTATATTAATCATTTTCTCAATCAATGAATTTAGCAATAACCATACGTACAAGAAAAGGGAATTTCAAAAGCAAGAAGGTTTTATAAAACCGTATTTTAATGCAATAGTGAAATGGTATATAAATGAATATGGGGGATCTTTGAATTACAAATCATATTTATCTTATGATAAGAATGTGGTTGATCAAGGTCTGAGAGGTAATTAAAATACCCCAACTTGAACAACTTCAGGATTATCGGAAGAAGATATGGGTTGTAATTGTGGAGATGTTAGAAGTGATTTATATTGAGGAATAATAATTTAAAGAATTTGGAATATATTATTGAATTCCTATATAAAAGGAAATAAAAATGGTTTGAGAATATGAAATGATAATTCCATAGTAAAGAAGGAAATTTGTAAATATATAATGATTTTCAAAAAAGAATGAGATGAAATATAAAATTGGTTTATTCTAAAAGATAAGTGACGATTGATTTGTTTTGTATAACAAAAGGGGAATTTCGTAACGATTGTTTTACGAATGATAAGTTGAATTGATTTCCCAATCATGGATAATACCTAATATTATAGCAAGTATTTTGAAATGATAGTTAACTGGGAATTGAATATGATTCTAATATATTTGTAAGTATTTAAATAAAATGATTTGAGAATATATATATAACTAATATATTATCATTGGTATTACAACTGATATATTATTTTGATGGCCAAGTGACGTTGTGTAATAAACCAATGGATTTAATTTATTTTATGATTGTTTATTTTGATAGTTAAATAACCGACTATCAAAATCATGGCCAATGCATTGTTAGTATGGAAAGACCGAGATCGAATTTATATTTGAAAACCATTCCGACCAGAAAATACATAAATGTTGACAATGTTCAGAAGCTGATCGAGATGGAGCAAGTAAATACCATGGATCTTCATAAGCGGAAGGATTACTTGTCGAATATTCTCTATGTTGCAACCAAAGGTATTATGACGTTATTCGGTCGTAAGTGGGATTTTGCGGGTTTGCAAGGACTACTCGCTACTGATATTTGGATGCGGTAGGAGGGTGCCTTCGGTTCATCCTGTTCCTGGATGACTTGTATGGACGAGTGTCTGACAGAGTATTTCCAAATGGATCACGTATGTTGATTTCCTCAAACGTATTTCTGTGGCGGCAGAGAAGACACCTTCTCTTAACTTAACAACTCGAGTATTTTTATGGAAATCAATTAGTGATTTCTAACGGGTTTGACGACGTAGCATTCAAAGTAAATGGTGGCCAGATGTTCCAAAAGTCTATTATAACTTCAAGCCTCGTCAACCGGGAATCGGGCAGGCAGCATGGCTATGTGGGTCGCACCCATTATGGTGTATAATCACATATCTAGAAAAAATCCTTTTGCTTCTTTAATATATCGATGCTGTCCCTTTTTGGGAAACGGTGGGTAGCTCCCAACCGTTGGTGATATACATTCGATACACTCAAGAGAAATGAGTGGTCGGTCATGTGTGGGCCGGGTTGCAAGACGTTCTTGTTGAACCCAGTGTATTCGCCTCTAGAGATACAATATGTCAGATGGTTCCATACCTTGTCATAGTCGGAATCCAATAAGCGTCGCAGTTTTGTTTGTATACTATATACATGGAGCGTGAGATGCAAGCGTTCTGCTAGATTCTATTTATTTGTATTTAGACACTATTATAATACCAGACAATATATGCTTTCAAAACTGTTTTGGGTTATAGTAAGGTAAAAATCGTCCGTGTTTATATATGGGCTGGTCTTACTATTATCCTTTTCTTTCGAAAGGATTTTTAACTTTAAAATCAATATGGATGTTATTTAAACTTTGTGAGTTTTCTCACTCTAGTTCACCAGACTGACCCGCCGTTTGTAATGTTCGGGTTAGCCCGGTTTGCAGATTCAGGTTATCAAATGCCATGGATTTTAGAGACGAACTGCAGAAGTTCAAACATATGATATTTAATATTTATTCCGTTGTGCAGTGTATATAAGGACAGGTTGTTATAACTGCCAGATGTATTGCTATACTCTGATGATGTAAGTATTTTTTAATTTTCAATAAAAATTATTTCCATATTATATTTTGTTCCACTGCGATGTGAGACTTTGTGCCGTGTTGATTCTTCTTCTTCTTCTATTCTAATATTTCTTTCTTTCTTACCTCACCCTCTAAATTCTTTCTAATAACTATCCGGTAGTTTTCGATACTTGAGTTTTGGCAGGTAATACATGGTTATGTATTAATGTCGGAACGAGCGTCGAATTCCTACCGAGTTGTTACAGGATAATTATTAATGTACCTTTTTATCTATTGAGACTCATTGTATCTGACATTAATGACATTTTAATTTTATGGTACATCTATTTTGAGATATTATATTTTATCCCCTCTGTTGTGTGAGACTCTGATTTCGTTTAGTTTGCTCTATTGTATCTATTTTAGTGTTTTCCTTATAGGAACCAATGATCCATCTAGAATGGTCCTAAGTTACGATGGCGCTTTTCTAGGTTGGAATTTAGGCCCATTTTGGGTGGGTTGTTACAGTAGGTTACCCAATTCTCCAAAACCCTAATTCCTCAAAAAACCAATTGTTCAACTAAAAAAATCCATCAATGACAATAAAACGATCAAGACATCAAGAATCTTCCTCTCAAGACGACTCTAATTCACAAATGGTTGTTTGATGAAACCGCAGTAAAAAGATGGAAGAAGATGCAAAACACTAGAATCTTTGAAGGCACCTTTGCCAACTACCCTGATTTTTCACCATATGGGGTTCAAGAATTGGCTAGAAGAAGTGGACCGGAATCCCTACTTGATTTCATTAAAAATAATCTCAAAATAAATCATGTTATAGTCGATATTTTCTATGCAAATCTTAATCACGGTCATCAAACTCCAACATATCAACAAGATTGCATATGGACTATGGTATGCGGTAAACCAATTTTCTTATCTTTATATAGAATTGCTCATAGTTTGAACTCCACTAATGAAGGAAGGGAATTGAAAGAGGTTAACTGTGACATGGCGATAAGAGATATAATAAGCTATATGATCTTGGATGACGATATGACAGAGTTGAAATCAGTGGAGTTACGGCCAAATGTAAGGATATTTCACCAAGCTCTTATGAAGACAATCACCCTTCACACCGGTAGCTATGAACTTGTGCACGAGAATAACTATAAGGCTTTATATGCTATTTAGGGAAACACTCAGTGAATTGGATTTGCTTGCTTCTTGACGATTTCCTTAGTTTCAACTGTGGTTGTATGAATGCTATATATTGTGGAGAATACATCATGAGACTTCTCATGAATTTGGAAGTACCCTTGCCTGATTCCTAAATCTTAACGTAGGTGTTACAAATGCAAAAACACTATGTCTTACGAGACTGCCGAAGAATGCCTCTCCTCATTTCATGGTATATGAAGATCGGTTACGTCGACAATGTTTCAGTTATGAACAACCTACTTCTCAACAACAAAGGCAAGCCTATGCACAACCTTATAGACCATCTTATCCTGCTCGATCCTCCTTTAATACTCAACTAGGAGATGATATTGTCATTGCAATCCCCGCCTTAGGTCCTCATGGATCTATAGCAATCATATGAAGAAATCAACAAATTTCAGATTCCCACATCAAGAAAGTGGATAAGGAGCTAGATAAAATAAAGGGGTTCTTCAATATCTTTGGGATGCAACTTCATGTCCAACAAGTGCCTCTACAGCTACTGGATCTAGTTGTGACCATAACAAATGTCCCGTTCCTCGGTTTACTTGGTCCACATGTGATGAGCAAGAGGGAAGCGATACTAGTAGTAGTGCTAATAGAGGCAGTGGTGCAAGCACTCGATGTGATAAGGACAAGAAGATTGATAAGTAAGGATAAGTATTTTTTAACTTGTGGTAAGTTTCAATTGATAACTTATGGTACTATCTTTCGTTTCAGCACAACTTTGAACAATTTATTCTCTATTTGTAAGGTTATATATAAATAGCCTTATGGGGGTTAAAATACCTTGATATGGTCTGCATCTAATTAAAAGTCAATGATGTGCTTTGTGATTTTCTATAATATGCTTAGTCCTATTATTCTATGATTTATAAGTTCCTTTTTGTCGATGACAAAGGAGGATAAATATTTTTACACTAACCATTCCATGCACGGAAAATATGTCGCTATGTACTCAAGTGGAGTAAGTATGAAATTTCTATAGTACATATCGTTGTATATTGTGTCTTCATTTACAGGTTGTCATCAATCAAAAAGGATAATAATGTTGAATTATGATTTTGGTTCATGACAAAGAGCTTATCTTTCAACAAGGAGAGTCAACGATGATTAAAGCGGCAAAAGGAGATTCACACATATTGATTTTAACTATGGAAATAAGACTTCAAACTGGAACATGGTTTCATTATTTCTTGAGTTTTGAGTCTTAGTAATATATATTATTGTTAAAAATTATCCTCAAGAATTTTATATCATAACACAACACGTTTTTTATATTTGATCTTCTTAAATGTGCATATTGTGCATTTACACACAATTCAGTTGACTGGACTGAACCAGTCAATCGACTAACCCTCTACAAAATGCACAACATGCACATATGCATGAGCATATGAACTTCAGTTGACTACCAACTTCAGTCAACTAAACTTGCTCTAACTGTCATATTTTCTAAAGAGTCACTTCCATTCATGAAGAGTTCTAATCAATACAAAGAGATATGGATGCTTCTGCTCGATTGAATCTCTTTATAAGTGGTTGTACCTATTTAACTATTGTATATACGTGTTAAATTCACAATCCAAATCACTGATTTGAACTTATCTGATCTTAAATTTCTTAATCTATTGTGAGTACTCTCTTTATACACTATAAGCATTCTCTGACTTACAATTGCTTGACTCAAAGGTTTAATTCTTTGATTTTAAGCAATATTTTCCTTTCTTATCTTCACACGCACAATATATATATATATATATATATATATATATATGTATACTTGAGGAGAAGATTATGGGAAGGGTGTACTATCAGTGATAAACTTGTCTTATCAAGAAAACAAAAAATTCAATTGTTATTTGTATTTTCTGTAGTCCTATGTTGTTGCTTAGGCACGTTTGAAGTCCTCTTTGGTTGGCGAGGTGTGAAATCATGTTCTGATGCTTAGGTATTGTTACGTATTCCTCCGGGTTAAGTGAGGGTTTGTTGTTTAGTCGATATTCTAGAAGGAGTCTGGGACTAGAAGTAGGATGAAGCTTTGAACGAGTATAAAAATCTTTGGTGTGATCGTTTATTATTTTATTTATTATATAGCTATTATCTACTATCATATTTACAATCTGCATTATTATATTTTCATATTACATGATCCATTGTAACTTTCAATTTTGACCTTCTTCGGTTTAGGTATCTCTACTTTGGCAAGACACCCCCACACCTTTAAGTATTTGTAGGATGGCGGTCTATTTTTTCAAAGTTTATGGGGAGATTTAGATGTTTTCTTTCATGATATTTTATTTAAAATATGATTTGCTGAAAGAATATCTTCTCCCAATAGATTATCTAGCAAGCCAGAACTAATTAGTAAGCACTCATCATTTGTTCAAGAGTTCTATTTTTCGTTCTGCTATACTGTTAGATTGAGGTGAATATTTTGTCGTTGTTTAATGTATTATTCCACTTTGAGCACAAAATTCCTGAAATGGAAATTCATATTCACCACCTCTATCACTTCTCCAGGCTTTTATCTTCTTATTTAATTGATTTTCAACTTCTACCTTATATTGTTTATACATTTCGAATGTGTAACGAGCCGTATTTTTACGATCGAATAATTAATTTATTTAATTATTTAAAATATGGTTTGTTAATTTAAAATGGTTTAAATTAAATAACTTTGAATATTTAATTAATAATAATAATTAAATAATATTTTTAATTCTGAAATAATCACAATTAGTGAATTGGCAATATAATGTGAACTGGGCAATTCAAATTATATAATTCAGTTTTAAATTGAATTAGAATAATGAATATATTTAAATAATGACAGTTTGAACGTATAATTATATTATAATTATAATCGAGCTCGAAATGGCACGGCAATTCGTAATTTGGCGATTCGAACTTTAAATGAGTATACAGAACCTGTTTTAAATCGGATTTCTGTGAAACAAGAAACGTTAGGAGCTGGTGATGTATTTTTTCCAGTGGAAGAGAAAAATCGAGATTTTGTTGTGTAGATTTTGATTTATATCCAAATCAAATTTTAAAATAGTCGTTATAGAATCATTTATCGACCGTAACAGTTTATTCGATATAATTAGATACCGGTTTCGAATTTAGACAAGATTCTTTTGAGACATAGTGATAATTTAATTTTTAGAATTTTATTTTAATTTTTAATAAATTAAATAAGCAACTTTTTTTTAGTATTTGGCACCCTGTAGTCAACATTTCGGGGTTTCACAGAATAAGTTAACGGACCTATATTGTTATATTTTTGGGATCGAGACACTTTGCTGAATACAACAGTATTTTTATGTTTGTCTATAGATGTCCGTAAAAACGAATGGAATTTTGTGTATCAGAGACCGTAAAACATTATCAAACAAAACATAAAAGAGATATTCTCGATGTATGTAAAAGTGATAAGACAAAGACATAGTTTTTGGCACTAATGCAGGCGGTAAAGAATTCAACAAACACCAAGACTAAAACATGTATGGACCACATACTCTACCAAATAGACACCAAGACTAAAACGTGTATGGTAACATCAAGACCACATAAACAGACAGCAATAACTTCATGATTTTTCCTTAGCGCAAAAATATTAAAACATACATATATATATATATATATATATATATATATATATATATATATATATATATATATATATATATATATATATATATAAAGGGGGGGACGTAAGGGGGGTGGGAAGGTGCTGGTTCGATGGATTGTACAGGGATTAGTTTTGCAAGTAAAAAGTTTTTGTAGAGAGGAGTGGGAAGAATCTAAATGTCGTATCAGCATAACGCATCAGAATTGAGAAGCTCGAGTTTCATGAAAATGATACGGTGATGATGAGGCGTTGATGAGATGATTTTTAGTATCTTCCGTTTGATTTTAACAAAGGGGAGAGGGAGAGAATGAGGTTCGATGAAGTATGACATATCTTCCAGGACCTGTAAGTCGCGTTTTCAACGATGGTGCGAGTTTGATGTTGTTGTATGGAGAGGAAGGAGTTCGGAAAGAGGATCTTGATGGCGAAATCCATTTGAGAATCCATGAATGGAAGGCGGAGAACGAGGCCGGGAGGATCTGGAGTTCGATAGTGAGAAGCAGTGAAATTCGTTGGGGAAGAAGGAGTTACTGCGGGCTGGTATTTATTCTTAATGGGTCGGGAGGGAAAAAAATGAGGTTAAGCCCAATTACTTAGTTTTAATTTAATTTAAAACGTACGTTAACTTCTAAATTGCATAACTTTATCATAAGTGAACGAAATTCAGCGAAACTGGTCACGTTGGGATCATATGGATGGTGGCTACGCCAATGGAACTGACTAGGAGTGGATTGGAGCTAGTTGGAATTTATGGTGAAATAAATTGTTTGATTCAAATCAAACAACAGCTTATTGTTCTTTAACGATGAACTGCCAATGTGAGTAAAACTCACCAACTCTGAACAGTTACATTTTTATAACGTATTCTTAGAACTGATAATTATCTGTTGATTGCTATGTGTTAACTGTTTGGTTGAGTTGCTTATGTATTGGTTGAAATTATAGATAACGATATATATATATATATAAATCGTTAATCAAATATTGATTCTGTTTAGCAGAATATTTCATAGTGAAATGAAATCGATGTTAGTTACGTGTTTAACATCTGTGATGCAGGGAAACAGGTTGGAGGGACCCAACTGGGTTCCTCAATATATAAAATACTGTTTTGTATCACATATTGTGATATATGATGTGATATATAATCTGTTGTTGATTATGTGTGTTTAAATGGTATCGATCATTGTTGTTTGGTATTTTAAATACTGTAAGGAAACCCTGGGATGGAAAAGGAAAATTTCAATAACTATATTGAAATAAAATATTATATAAAATCGAAAGATTTTATATAGAACGAATATTTCAAACTGTATATTGAAATAGAATATTTATAAAATCAAAGGATTTTATATAAAGGAATATTTATAATATCAAGGGATTTTATAAAGGAAATTATTTGTAAAACAAATATAGAAAGAGAAATATTTGTAAAACATTTACAAATAAAATAGAAAGAGAAATATTTGTAAACCATTTACAAATGGAATTGAAAAGGGAGTATTTTTAAAACATTAATAAATAGAAGTGATAAGAACATTTATTTGTCAAATAAATAGAAGTGAAAAGGAATATTTATTTGTTAAATAAATAGAAGTGAAAAGGAACATTTATTTGTTAAATAAATAGAAGTGAAAAGGAAATATTTATTTGTTAAACAAATAGAATTGAAAAGGAAATATTTATTTGTTAAATAAAACAAATAGGAAAGGGAATATTTGTGAAACAAATAGAAAGGAAGTATTTGAAATCAAATAGAGTTAGTCGAATATAGTTTAGTAAAATATTGGTTATTCGGAAAAGGAGTTAATCAAAAGAAGTAAATAAAAAGGAGTTAAATCAAAAGGGGTTATTCGATAGAGTAAATTGAATAGGGTTAGTCAGTTAGAGTTAATCAGTTGGAGTAACCAGTTAGAGTTAATTGAATTTGAGTTGATCGAATATAAGTTATCCGAATATAGTTAAAAAGAGTTATCGAATGTTAGTTATTCGAAAGGAGTTAATCAAATGTTAGTTATTCGAAAGGAGTTAATCGAATATTAGTTATTCGAAAGGAGTTAATCGAATATAGTTTATTCGATAGGAATTAATTGATAAGAGTAAATTAGTTAGAGTTAATTGAATAAAGTTAACCCAGTAGGGTAAATCAAATAGAGTTAATAGAATTGAGTTAATTAAATAGAGCTAACTGATAAGAGTAAATCGATTAGAGTAAATCGAATAGTGTAAATTGAATAGAGTTATTCGAATATAGGTTATTCGAAAAAGAGAGATTATCGAATATAGTTTATTCGAAGGAAAGAGTTATCGAATATAGATTTATTCGAAAGAGAGTCACGTAAGGAAGTTTGTTAAAGATTTAAAAGATAAACTTTGACTATTTCGAAGTTAAAATGTTGTTCAGTTAAGGTCTGAGAGGTAATTATACCCCAACTTAATTGGCTTCCTTCTTAACTAAGGAATGGTAAGGTTTGATAGTGAAGGTTGGTGAAGTGAATATAGTTAATGAAGGTAATGGTTTGAATTGGCATAGCAATGTTTTATTTAAACATCTGTTTAAATCCAAGGAATGAGTTTTGGAAACGTTTACCAAATATAATCATAGAAAATGAAATGTTGGATGGTAAAGAATACTGGAATAACAGTGATATGTGGAAAGGAAATGGAAATGTTTTCCAATGATTATTAACTTATATTTTCTAAATTTAGAAAATAAGGATTTCTGTATATATACGGAAACAGGAAATGGAGAATGAATAAATTAATGGTAAATTTATTTAAGAGATAAATGATGAATGATGATTGATCGATATAATTTCCATCTGGAAATAATATCGTTGTTTGCACACATGTTTTTTTTTGATAGTTAACTCACCGACTATCAATGTTTTTGACCATTTTTCCGTCGTCAATACGGAGAGACCGGTTGGATTCTTAGCTAAAGAACCACTCCGTATAGGCATTAGCATTTCGAATCAAATAGATCGAAGACAAATTGAAGATGGAGTAAAGTGCAAGGGCTGTTGTATAAGTCCTAGGTAGAGATTTCCTAGGATGGATGTACGGAATAGTGCCTTCGATTTGTCCAGTCCCAGGACAACTTGAATGGATGAATGTCTGACAGAGTATATCTGATAGATCATGTAAGTTGATCGTTTCTGTAACGACCCGGATTTTTCTGCTGCTTTGATTCAAATATTTAAATTTATTTTAAATATTTTATTAGGAATTTACTATCGAATTCGTTAATTTAACGATGAATGAACGTTTATATTTATCTTTAATATAAAAAGAATTCAAACAGCGCGGTAGTTCGTAAAATTGAATTTCAACTTCAATTGATCATATAGAGCTCGTGTTGAGTCGGATTTCGGTGAAACCAGAAGCGCCTGAATCTAGTTGATAGTATTTTTCTAATGGAGGAGAAAATTTGAATTTTCATGTTGTAGATTTTATTTTACGTCGAAATCAAATTTTCAAATAGTCGTTGTGGAATCGTTTATACGCCATAACGATTTATTTAAATATAATTAAATATTGACTTCGAATTTGGACAAGTCCTTTGGGGCGTAGTTATAATTTAATATTTAGAATTCTACTGTAATTTTTATTTCGTAAAATAAGCAACGTTTTATTTGGAGTATTTTGCACCCTATAACAACATTTTGGGGTATCACAATATAAGTCAAACTACCGATATTATTATATATTTGTGATCGTGGCACAACGTTGGACGCGACGGTATATTTATTTCTGTCGTTAACGAGTCATATGCAGACGGAGTTGTATATAGCAGTGTACGTTAATTTTTAAACTAAAATATCGTTAGTCAGTTTCACTTAATCAAATCAAAATTTATTAAAAAAAACATGTCTATGCCAACCATGCTGCTACTCTACTGTATTTTCCAATCAATCAATATATGCGCATTAGCCTACCCCGAATACTTCCTCCTGCGCCTATTCAAATATAAAACACTGTAGGCCTATTTATATACAAATCTATCCTAATTCTTCATGTATAAGTAAGCACGCTCTAACTGGAGGATGCATCAATCCATCGGTGGTGTCAGTCATAACACATGATGGTCTTTTGAAATTTTAATATAAAACTACATGAAAGCCTTTTTATACCCTTACTGCATATTAATATTCAACGTCCTCTGTAATGATCACTAGAAACATGTCCATAGGCCTAACACTTCATGGTTAAATTTCTTGACTAAATTCATTCGTAAATAAGTGATAATAAGAAGTAACTTTCATCTAGTGCATCAAGAAGGATATTGGTACATAGCTTGATTGGCCATTGAGAAATCTGTGAGTGGAAAATAAAAATAAAAATAAACGTCCCTATTCCCTTCATGATCAAACATACCCCCAGTTTCCTCTCGGCCATTAATGTTATTAAATTCTTGCTGTCAACATTGGAAGGAACAAGGAAGATGGTTATTTTAGTGATCCTTCACGTCACAGTAGGTCATTATAGTGAACTCACCGAAGTGTTTAGTTACAAATATCTATTTCCATTTTCAAACAATCCCACCTGTCTATTGTCCAGCTAGCTACAGTCTAACTACATCTTATTCAAACAGATGCCCTCGTGCTAATCTCTGCGTACAAGCAAAACAAATACACAACAATGAAAATAAGTCTTTGTATACACATCACACTGTTTTTGAAAAGGGACATCAGCACAGCTATAGGAAGGGAACAGCTACTCTACTACTGCAGTTACTTGCGCGCCAAACAAGTGAAACTGTGATGGCCAAGATTTGCATTGCCTTGCCTACCAATCCAATTACTTGATGGCCAATCTTTCCCCAACTATAAATATAGCCTGCACATTCGTTTTTCCCAAGCAAAACAAAAAAGAAAACCGAACTTCTCATTCTTTTTACTTCCTCTCGAAACTTTATAAAAATATATATATATATATATATAAACAAGGTGCCGGGCATGGTCCAGTACAACGTGAAGTGTGCGGGTTCGCTAGTAAGAGCAGGGGGGTTCAGTAAGTTCGAAGGTGGCAAGATGGGAGCTACGTTTTGCATTGAAGTAGAGGCAAGTGTTGTGAAGTGGGGATGTATTTTTGCCAGAAGGAAAGAGAAGGACGTGATGTGGAGGGAGGACACTTAGGTGGAGCTGACATGGAAATAGAATACGGGAAGAAAAGGGACGGTTTTGTTTATCAGGAAGTGAGGAGCGAAAACAAAACAGTGGTGTTTGTGTGGGATTGAAGAAGGAAGTTAGGAGGCGTGAATTACATGAGGAAGGTCAAGAAGTTCGGCTGTGTGTGTGGTAGGATACTGGATGCATTCTTTTCGTGGGAAGAAGTATATGAGCTGTACATCCTTGCGTTGGGCGTTGGGCCATACTAAAAAAAAAGAGAAGAAGGAAAACGTCACAGCAAATGGGAGGAACGGTCCAACGTGTCAAAAGAAATACTGTGCATGCGGAATTAAAGGTGGACGTGGCAGCTAGTGTTATTTGGTCCTTATGTTTAAAAAAAAAAAGGATGACCGAAAAGAATCTGGAAGGAGGCGGAGGAGTTGGCTTCATGTATACTTGTTGGAAGATTCAGTATGGTTCAAAACAAAGAAATGGAGGTGTGGGAAGAAGGCCAAGACGTGGTGTGAAGGACAGTATACATGCAGGTAGTGTTATGATTTTCGTGTAGGAAAAAAATACCAAAATAAGAAAAAAGACGTAAGAAAAGAGTGAAAGAAATTTTTTGGGACGATGATGTGTTTTCACGGCACTAGAAGAAATGGGAGCAGGAGTGAAACATGGAAGAAGACCAGGGGATTAAAACGTGATCATGGTGCATGGGTTCATACGGTAATTAAGGTAACACTCGATGATTAAAAAATTGATTTAATTAAGTAATAATTCGTTAGTTAAAAATAGATTAAGGTAATAATTTGTAATTTATATATATTGTGTACATTAGCAAGATTGGATGGAAACTGGATTTGTTGGGATCACATCGCAGAATGCAACGTTCTGAGCTGATTCCCAAGGAGTTGAAAGCAGTCCGGTTTTTGTTAAACAAAACAACGCGCGAATCATTCTTCAAAAGAAGGTGAGTTAATTCTCACACATTTCTGAAATACTAGTATGTGCTAAATTCATATAATTAAATTTAATTGGTTGATTGGATGCTTTGGATGCCTATGGTTGCTTTAATGGTTGACGTTAATTATATTATCGTCGTTAAAAGTATTCCTATGTACTGATATGAAATATTAAAATGGTCCGTGTTGCAGGGAAGAACAGGTAGGAGGAATCAAACTGGTTCCTCAAATATTTAATATGCTGTTATTTCATATTTTATGAACTGTTTAAAACCCGTTGACTTTAAACCCTGTTGGTTGCTGAATATGGTTCAGTTTGAACCAATATATATAGTATTGGTTGAGAAATAAATAACAGATGGTTCAGATATACACCGTTCTATAAAGATCGATTCACCGTCAGGTGAATCACTAAAAATAGAGTTATGAAATTTATTTAATCTAATATAGATTTTTAAAATATATTATTATTTTAAATGAAGTAAAAAAAAGGGGATAAAACAACTACATCTATACACTGATTGGTTTAGCCAAATTCTACCGTGCACGAAGCACGTGCTTATTAAGTGATCTATAAACAATTGTATTTAGCTAATTCAAGTGACCAGAATTGACAAAACAATTAGTACAGGTTCGCATTTATATTGATTTAAAATAAGCAAAGTGAAAATAATTATTTAGATTATTTAATTTATAATTAATTTAAATGGCAGAATCGATAACGATTGACTAGCAAGTTAATCATGTTTGGAGTTGAACAAAATTTACGGTGTTAACTGAAATTGTTTATTTAATTAGTTCACTAATGAGGATAGTTAATGGTAAACCAAACCATGTTTATTTAGAAAAAAGGGTTGAAGGACGATTATAATAAAATGGGATTATTTAAATTAATCAGTTTTGTGATTAATTTAAAGGGGAAGATAAATTAAGTTTTGATTAACGAGATAATCATATTAGGAATTGACTAAATTAATCGTGTTAAATGGATTTATTAAATAAATTTATATTTATGTAATGGAAATGATAATTGGTTAAGTAAAACATATTTGAGATGCGAAATTTGATTTAACAATAATCAAATTGGAAATTTTGGGACTTAAAAGAAAATTGGGATTTTGGGAAAGGATAAGGCTCATTAATATTTTAAATCAATTAATGAAAATAGAAGTTAAGTTTAAATCGTGACTTAAAGAGAAATCCTTATTTGAAATCCTATTTAATCAGATTTATGAAATCCAAGATTTCGACGGAGTATGAAACCCAAGGGGTATTGAATATATTAGAAATGGCATTTGAGCCAGAATATGAATTTGAAGTACTGGAGCTTAACTGGAAATCAGGTGAGATGAGTGATTTCTAAATGTTGATTTGATGTTGGTTTGGGCCTCCGGGGTCAATATTTAGAGAATTATTTCTGACGATTAAGAACTAGTGTAGATATGAAAAGGGAAGTCAAAGGTAAACCCAATTTGAATTAGAGTAGTTAAACGGGATCAGTTATAAAGATGCGATATGGATTATTTCAAAGAAAATATAGTATTTCATCAAGATGGAGTTTAAATGAGATTTGTTGTGATATGGAAAATAAGAATTGGTTTTTATATTACAACTGATATTTATCTTATGATAAGAACGTTGTTGATCAAGGTCTGAGAGGTAATTAAAATACCCCAACTTGAACAACTTCAGGACTATCGAAGGATGATGTTAGTTGTAATGGTGAAAGCGTTAGAATAAAATATTGTGGGAAAAATATTAGTGTAACGTTATTAGAAGGATTTGGAAATATATTTAGAAGGAGATTCCAAAAGTAAAGGAAATAATAAGGGACTTGATGGTATGAAAGGATTGGTGGGATTATAACGATACTTTCAAAGTTATAGAAGGAGATTTTAATAGGATTATTCTAAAAGGGTAACGGGTAACTTTGGTATTCAAATAACGAATCCAAAGAAGATGTCGTAATGATTGTTGAATCGATAAGATAACAAGAAACATCATAGTAGTATTTGAAGTATTAGTTGAAGGTTAAATTAGATATGATTTTAAGATATTTTCTAAGTATATAAGTAAAAGGATTCGAGTATAATTATATATTAAACCAATATATTATATATTGGGTATTTCAACCGAGATATTGTTTTTAAACGGCCAAGTAATGCTATGTATAAACCAATGGATCTGTTTTATTTTTATAGTTGTTTATTCTGATAGTTAAATAACCGACTATCAAAATCTGACCCAACGTTATTGGCACGGAAAGACCGGGATCGAATTCATATTCGAAAAACCATTCCGACCAATAAATGCGATTACGTCAAAGACGCTGATCGAGATGGAGCAATTGAAGACCGTAGATCTTCATGAAGCGGAAGAGTTACTTACAATCTCTGGCTGATCCCTAGAGATATACTGTGATTCTATCGTGATTGGAATCTACGGATTGCAAGGACTTCTCGCTGCTGATCCATGGGGTGATTCCTATATTGGATGCAGTAGGAGAGTGCCTTCGGCTCATCCTGTTCCTGGATGACATGTATAGACGATGTGAATGGTGGCCTAATGTTTTCAAAAGACGATTATAGCCTCAAGCCTCATCAATCGGGAAATGACAAAAATCGGGCAGGCAGCATGGCTATGTGGGTCGCACCCATTAGGGTGTATTGTCACCATCTAGAGAATATTCATATTTGTTACTTCTTTCCATTTCTGTATCTCCCGGGGATTACGGTGGTCGCGCGACAAAAAGCCGTAAGGTGACAATATACTCGATACACTCAAGGGAAATGAGTGGTCGGTCATGTGTGGGCCGGGTTGCAAGACGTTCTTGTTGAACCCAGTGTATTTGTCTCTAGAGATACACTATCGGCAGGTGGTCCCATACCTTGTCATAGTTGGAAATCCAATCTCCAATAAGCGCCCGCGGTTTTGATTGTATACTATATATGTGGAGCGTGAGATGCAAGCGTTCTGCTAGATTCTATTTACTTGTATTTAGACACTATGATAATATCAGAAGAAGATATTGATTTCAAAACGATTTGGGTTATAGTAAGGTAAAAACTGTCCGTGTTTATGTGTGGACTGGTCTTACTATTATCCTTTTATTTCAAAAGGATTTCAAAGTTAAACAAGTTGCTTGCTGTATGAATTTATCACTGAAAGTATTTTAGACTGATCCGGGTGAATTTTGTTTTAAATCAAATGTGCTCGGGTCAGACCAAGCATATTTACAGGTCAGGTTTCCGCTTGAAGCAACAGAGATGGAGTTGAAGTCGAGACGTATTCCATATATATACTGGTATTAGTTTATTTTCGTTGTATGTTGTATTGATCTAAATGTATACTCTGATGTTGTGATATACAATTTTTGTATAAAGTATTTCTGATTATTATATTTTGTCCATTCCGCTGTGAGACTCTGATCTTCTTATTCTTCTATTCTAATATTTCTTTTTTTCTTTTCTCACCCTCTAACTTCTTTCTATTAGCTTTCTGGGTTTTCGATACTTGAGTTTTGGACACGGGATGGGTTAGTGTCTGGATTCGAGCGTCGGAAATTCCGGGTCGCTACAGTTGGTATCAGCGCAAAGGTTTAGTGATAACCTTGGCTCTGTGGCATTAGTCAATAGAGATGGGATTAGTAATATCCTAGATTGAGTTTGAATATATATGCGAGAGCGCGTATTTGAAATTTGATATAAAATTATTTTAAATTATTTTTGCCAAGATATTTTATAAGGAAGGCAAGGAATTAGAATTATTAGTGTTGAATTCAATTAGAATTCAATTTGATAAGATTGAAGCTGGTTTAATATAATCAGAATTATTTGTGAATATGGAATTAAATATAGGATTAAATAAGTCAGAATTTAACTTAAATTAAGTTAAATATGGGATAATTTGATTTATTTGTATATTTATTGATTTATTGAATGTTAGTTGGTTAAATCAAATTTGACAACGAGTTAAGAAGAAGTAGAATGAATTTGAAGAAAGGGAATAAATCCCAGTATGATGAATTGGTAATAATTTGGTTGGTTGGTATTTGGATATTGGGTTGGTTGAATAAAATTCATTAACCAGATCAATGAAGAAGCTGAATGGAATAATCTGGGATTGTTATTTGCATTATAAATTGAGTTAAGTACATATTTTAGAAGGCAATGGAATTGATTTGGTTACAGATTTGAAGTACAAGTTGGAAAACGAAGAGCTGTTACTTGGTTTGCTTTGAAATTGGAATTGAGTTGCCCGACAAAAAGGTAAACCTTAATATTATTGATCGGGTGTTCGAATTTATACCCGAGACGGGTAGCCGCTTGGCTTTTATTTTCATTTGGTCGATATGTGAGGCCGAAGAGGCGAATTGTAATTGTTTCGATCGAACCGTGCAGAGGAGGTGCTGCCGAATTTTTCGAAAATTTTATAACCTGGTAATATTTTTGATAATATTTTGGATTAATTATTTTGGAAATAATCAAGTTCGGAGCATTCTTTTTACCTAGCAATTTCGAGGACGAAATTTATTTAAGGGGGGAAGAATGTAACGACCCGGATTTTTCTGCTGCTTTGATTCGAATATTTAAATTTATTTTAAATATTTTATTAGGAATTTACTATCGAATTCGTTAATTTAACGATGAATGAACATTTATATTTATCTTTAATATAAAAAGAATTCAAATAGCACGGTAGTTCGTAAAATTGAATTTCAACTTCAATTGATCATATAGAGCTCGTGTTGAGTCGGATTTCGGTGAAACCAGAAGCGTCTGAATCTAGTTGATAGTATTTTTCTAATGGAGGCGAAAAATTGAATTTTCATGTTGTAGATTTTATTTTACGTCGAAATCAAATTTTCAAATAGTCGTTGTGGAATCGTTTATACGCCATAACGATTTATTTAAATATAATTAAATATTGACTTCGAATTTGGACAAGTCCTTTGGGGCGTAGTTATAATTTAATATTTAGAATTCTACTGTAATTTTTATTTCGTAAAATAAGCAACGTTTTATTTGGAGTATTTTGCACCCTATAACAACATTTTGGGGTATCACAATATAAGTCAAACTACCGATATTATTATATATTTGTGATCGTGGCACAACGCTGGACGCGACGGTATATTTATTTCTGTCGTTAACGAGTCATATGCAGACGGAGTTGTATATAGCAGGGTACGTTAATTTTTAAACTAAAATATCGTTAGTCAGTTTCACTTAATCAAATCAAAATTTATTAAAAAAAAAACATGTCTATGCCAACCATGCTGCTACTCTACTGTATTTTCCAATCAATCAATATATGCGCATTAGCCTACCCCGAATACTTCCTCCTGCGCCTATTCAAATATAAAACACTGTAGGCCTATTTATATACAAATCTATCCTAATCCTTCATGTATAAGTAAGCACGCTCTAACTGGAGGATGCATCAATCCATCGGTGGTGTCAGTCATAACACGTGATGGTCTTTTGAAATTTTAATATAAAACTACCTGAAAGCCTTTTTATACCCTTACTGCATATTAATATTCAACGTCCTCCGTAATGATCACTGGAAACATGTCCATAGGCCTAACACTTCATGGTTAAATTTCTTGACTAAATTCATTCGTAAATAAGTGATAATAAGAAGTAACTTTCATCTAGTGCATCAAGAAGGATATTGGTACATAGCTTGATTGGCCATTGAGAAATCTGTGAGTGGAAAATAAAAATAAAAATAAACGTCCCTATTCCCTTCATGATCAAACATACCCCCAGTTTCCTCTCGGCCATTAATGTTATTAAATTCTTGCTGTCAACATTGGAAGGAACAAGGAAGATGGTTATTTTAGTGATCCTTCACGTCACAGTAGGTCATTATAGTGAACTCACCGAAGTGTTTAGTTACAAATATCTATTTCCATTTTCAAACAATCCCACCTGTCTATTGTCCAGCTAGCTACAGTCTAACTACATCTTATTCAAACAGATGCCCTCGTGCTAATCTCTGCGTACAAGCAAAACAAATACACAGCAATGAAAACAAGTCTTTGTATACACATCACACTGTTTTTGAAAAGGGACATCAGCACAGCTATAGGAAGGGAACAGCTACTCTACTACTGCAGTTACTTGCGCGCCAAACAAGTGAAACCGTGATGGCCAAGATTTGCATTGCCTTGCTTACCAAACCAATTACTTGATGGCCAATCTTTCCCCAACTATAAATATAGCCTGCACATTCGTTTTTCCCAAGCAAAACAAAAAAGAAAACCGAACTTCTCATTCTTTTTACTTCCTCTCGAAACTTTATAAAAATAAAAAAAATTTATATAAACAAGGGCCGGGCATGGTCCAGTACAACGTGAAGTGTGCGGGTTCGCTAGTAAAAGGAGGGGGGTTCAGTAAGTTCGAAGGTGGCAAGATGGGAGCTACGTTTTGCATTGAAGTAGAGGCAAGTGTTGTGAAGTGGGGATGTATTTTTGCCAGAAGGAAAGAGAAGGACGTGATGTGGAGGGAGGACACTTAGGTGGAGCTGACATGGAAATAGAATACGGGAAGAAAAGGGACGGTTTTGTTTATCAGGAAGTGAGGAGCGAAAGCAAAACAGTGGTGTTTGTGTGGGATTGAAGAAGGAAGTTAGGAGGCGTGAATTACATGAGGAAGGTCAAGAAGTTCGGCTGTGTGTGTGTTAGGATACTGGATGCATTCTTTTCGTGGGAAGAAGTATATGAGCTGTACATCCTTGCGTTGGGCGTTGGGCCATACTAAAAAAAAAAGAGAGAAGAAGGAAAACGTCACAGCAAATGGGAGGAACGGTCCAACGTGTCAAAAGAAATACTGTGCATGCGGAATTAAAGGTGGACGTGGCAGCTAGTGTTATTTGGTCCTTATGTTTAAAAAAAAAAAAAGGATGACCGAAAAGAATCTGGAAGGAGGCGGAGGAGTTGGCTTCATGTATACTTGTTGGAAGATTCAGTATGGTTCAAAACAAAGAAATGGAGGTGTGGGAAGAAGGCCAAGACGTGGTGTGAAGGACAGTATACATGCAGGTAGTGTTATGATTTTCGTGTAGGAAAAAAAATACCAAAATAAGAAAAAAGACGTAAGAAAGGAGTGAAAGAAAAATTTTGGGACGATGATGTGTTTTCACGGCACTAGAAGAAATGGGAGCAGGAGTGAAACATGGAAGAAGACCAGGGGATTAAAACGTGATCATGGTGCATGGGTTCATACGGTAATTAAGGTAACACTCGATGATTAAAAAATTGATTTAATTAAGTAATAATTCGTTAGTTAAAAATAGATTAAGGTAATAATTTGTAATTTATATTTATTGTGTACATTAGCAAGATTGGATGGAATCTGGATTTGTTGGGATCACATCGCAGAATGCAACGTTCTGAGCTGATTCCCAAGGAGTTGAAAGCAGTCCGGTTTTTGTTAAACAAAACAACGCGCGAATCAATCTTCAAAAGAAGGTGAGTTAATTCTCACACATTTCTGAAATACTAGTATGCACTAAATTCGTATAATTAAATTTAATTGGTTGATTGGATGCTTTGGATGCCTATGGTTGCTTTAATGGTTGACGTTAATTATATTATCGTCGTTAAAAATATTCCTATGTACTGATATGAAATATTAAAATGGTCCGTGTTGCAGGGAAGAACAGGTAGGAGGAATCAAACTGGTTCCTCAAATATTTAATATGCTGTTATTTCATATTTTATGAACTGTTTAAAACCCATTGACTTTAAACCCTGTTGGTTGCTGAATATGGTTCAGTTTGAACCAATATATATAGTATTGGTTGAGAAATAAATAACAGATGGTTTAGATATACACCGTTCTATAAAGATCGATTCACCGTCAGGTGAATCACTAAAAATAGAGTTATGAAATTTATTTAATCGAATATAGATTTTTAAAATATATTATTATTTTAAATGAAGTAAAAAAAAGGGGATAAAACAACCACATCTATACACTGATTGGTTTAGCCAAATTCTATCGTGCGCGAAGCACGTGCTTATTAAGTGATCTATAAACAACTGTATTTAGCTAATTCAAGTGACCAGAAATGACAAAACAATTAGTACAGGTTCGCATTTATATTGATTTAAAATAAGCAAAGTGAAAATAATTATTTAGATTATTTAATTTATAATTAATTTAAATGGCAGAATCGATAACGATTGACTAGCAAGTTAATCATGTTTGGAGTTGAACAAAATTTACAGTGTTAACTGAAATTGTTTATTTAATTAGTTCACTAATGAGGATAGTTAATGGTAAACCAAACCATGTTTATTTAGAAAAAAGGGTTGAAGGACGATTATAATAAAATGGGATTATTTAAATTAATCAGTTTTGTGATTAATTTAAAGGGGAAGATAAATTAAGTTTTGATTAACGAGATAATCATATTAGGAATTGACTAAATTAATCGTGTTAAATGGATTTATTAAATAAATTTATATTTATGTAATGGAAATGATAATTGGTTAAGTAAAACATATTTGAGATGCGAAATTTGATTTAACAATAATCAAATTGGAAATTTTGGGACTTAAAAGAAAATTGGGATTTTGGGAAAGGATAAGGCTCATTAATATTTTAAATCAATTAATGAAAATAGAAGTTAAGTTTAAATCGTGACTTAAAGAGAAATCCTGATTTGAAATCCTATTTAATCAGATTTATGAAATCCAAGATTTCGACGGAGTATGAAACCCAAGGGGTATTGAATATATTAGAAATGGCATTTGAGCCAGAATATGAATTTGAAGTACTAGAGCTTAACTGGAAATCAGGTTAGATGAGTGATTTCTAAATGTTGATTTGATGTTGGTTTGGGCCTCCGGGGTCAATATTTAGAGAATTATTTCTGACGATTAAGAACTAGTGTAGATATGAAAAGGGAAGTCAAAGGTAAACCCAATTTGAATTAGAGTAGTTAAACGGGATCAGTTATAAAGATGCGATATGGATTATTTCAAAGAAAAGATAGTATTTCATCAAGATGGAGTTAAAATGAGATTTGTTGTGATATGGAAAATAAGAATTGGTTTTTATATTACAACTGATATTTATCTTATGATAAGAACGTTGTTGATCAAGGTCTGAGAGGTAATTAAAATACCCCAACTTGAACAACTTCAGGACTATCAAAGGATGATGTTAGTTGTAATGGTGAAAGTGTTAGAATAAAATATTTTGGGAAAAATATTAGTGTAACGTTATTAGAAGGATTTGGAAATATATTTAGAAGGAGATTCCAAAAGTAAAGGAAATATTAAGGGACTTGATGGTATGAAAGGATTGGTGGGATTATAATGATAGTTTCAAAGTTATAGAAGGAGATTTTAATGGGATTATTCTAAAAGGGTAACGGGTAACTTTGGTATTCAAATAACGAATCCAAAGAAGATGTCGTAATGATTGTTGAATCGATAAGATAACAAGAAACATCATAGTAGTATTTGAAGTATTAGTTGAAGGTTAAATTAGATATGATTTTAAGATATTTTCTAAGTATATAAGTAAAAGGATTCGAGTATAATTATACATTAAACCAATATATTATATATTGGGTATTTCAACCGAGATATTGTTTTTAAACGGCCGAGTAATGCTATGTATAAACCAATGGATCTGTTTTATTTTTATAGTTGTTTACTTTGATAGTTAAATAACCGACTATCAAAATCTGACCCAACGTTATTGGCACGGAAAGACCGGGACCGAATTCATATTCGAAAAACCATTCCGACCAATAAATGCGATTACGTCAAAGACGCTGATCGAGATGGAGCAATTGAAGACCGTAGATCTTCATGAAGTGGAAGAGTTACTTACAATCTCTGGCTGATCCCTAGAGATATACTGTGATTCTATCGTGATTGGAATCTACGGGTTGCAAGGACTTCTCGCTGCTGATCCATGGGGTGATTCCTATATTGGATGCAGTAGGAGAGTGCCTTCGGCTCATCCTGTTCCTGGATGACATGTATAGACGATGTGAATGGTGGCCAAACGTTTTCAAAAGACGATTATAGCCTCAAGCCTCATCAACCGGGAAATGACAAAAATCGGGCAGGCAGCATGGCTATGTGGGTCGCACCCATTAGGGTGTATTGTCACCATCTAGAGAATATTCATATTTGTTACTTCTTTCCATTTCTGTATCTCCCGGGGATTACGGTGGTCGCACGACAAAAAGCCGTAAGGTGACAATATACTCGATACACTCAAGGGAAATGAGTGGTCGGTCATGTGTGGGCCGGGTTGCAAGACGTTCTTGTTGAACCCAGTGTATTTGTCTCTAGAGATACACTATCGGCAGGTGGTCCCATACCTTGTCATAGTTGGAAATCCAATCTCCAATAAGCGCCCGTGGTTTTGATTGTATACTATATATGTGGAGCGTGAGATGCAAGCGTTCTGCTAGATTCTATTTACTTGTATTTAGACACTATGATAATATCAGAAGAAGATATTGATTTCAAAACGATTTGGGTTATAGTAAGGTAAAAACTGTCCGTGTTTATGTGTGGACTGGTCTTACTATTATCCTTTTATTTCAAAAGGATTTCAAAGTTAAACAAGTTGCTTGCTGTATGAATTTATCACTGAAAGTATTTTAGACTGATCCGGGTGAATTTTGTTTTAAATCAAATGTGCTCGGGTCAGACCAAGCATATTTACAGGTCAGGTTTCCGCTTGAATCAACAGAGATGGAGTTGAAGTCGAGACGTATTCCATATATATACTGGTATTAGTTTATTTTCGCTGTATGTTGTATTGATCTGAATGTATACTCTGATGTTGTGATATACAATTGTTGTATAAAGTATTTCTGATTATTATATTTTGTCCATTCCGCTGTGAGACTATGATCTTCTTATTCTTCTATTCTAATATTTATTTTTTTTCTTTTCTCACCCTCTAACTTCTTTCTATTAGCTTTCTGGGTTTTCGATACTTGAGTTTTGGACACGGGATGGGTTAGTGTCTGGATTCGAGCGTCGGAAATTCCGGGTCGCTACAGTTTCAAACGTATTTACGTTGGTGGCGGAGGAATTCGTTTCTCTTAGCTTATACCCATGGTATTTTTGGGGAAATCAATTTGTGATTTGATGGGTAGGATGATGTGGCATTCAAAGTGAATGAATGAGTAATATGTTGAAAGATACGTTATGACCTCCAGCCTCATCAACTGGGAAATGATAGAAATCGGGCAGGCAGCATGGCTAAGTGGTTCGCAACCAAGTAGGGTATATTGTCACCATCTAGAGAATATTCATATTTGTTACTTCTTTCAATTTTGTATCTCCCGGGAATGGTTATGTTGGTTCACCAACTGTAAGGTGACAATATATTCGATACACTCAAGCGAAATGAGTGGTCGGTCATGTGTGGCCGAGTTACAAGATGTTCTTGTTGAACTCCAGTGCATCGCTTCTAGAGTACACTGAGCGGAAGGTGGAACCATACCTTGTCATAGTTGGAATCCATTCCCCAAATAAGAGCCCGCGATTTTGATTGTATAATATATATATTACATTAGATGAAAGCGTTTCTACTAGATGATTATTATATTGTGGCTGATAGACATTATTATAATATCAAAAGAGTTTTGATATAAAGTTTATCGTTTCTTTCAAAAAGATTTTGAAAGTTAAATCAAATGTTTTGGATTCTCATAAGGGAAAAACCCGTTCCGTTATACGGCATGGTCTTATGAAATATCATTTTATTGCTCAATCTATTTTAAATTGTTTTACTCATACCAGTCCCATTACTGACCCGGAGTTTATTTTGTTTTGTTTCCCCTAAACTCTTGGGTGCCCAATTTTGTTTGGGCAGTCAAGTAGTCGGGATTTACAGATACTTGAAGAGCTGGAGCAGGAGGCTTCAGGATTATATAGCTATGGTTATTTCCGCTGTGTTGTAAGTGCTTTACTTTGGAAATGATATGTATATTCAAGTGCAGATTTATATTTCAAAGTTATGTTATGAAATATATTTATTCATTCCGCTGTGAGATTCGTGTTTACCCTGATGTTGTGATGTTCTTCTTCTTCTTATATTCTAAGTTTCTATCTTATCTATTCTCACCCTCTAATTTCTTTCATGGACTATCCGGTATTTCCGATGCTTGAATAGTCGACATAATGTTGTATGCCGATATCCAGGATCGCAAAAACCCTAGGTCGTTACAGTGGTATCAGAGCTTAAGGATAAGTGAATTACCTTGGCTCTGTGGCGTGACTCAGTAGAGATGGGGTTAGTAATACCCTAGATTGAGTTGAGTGTATATATATAAGTGAACGATTTGTAGTTTTTATAAAAAGTTGTTTTATATTGTGGAGATTTATTGATTGAGTTGTTTATGGGTTCTGGTCGATCAGTTTGATTCACTATATCGGTAGGGGTTACTAAACACTGGAATACGATGAACCGACATAGTATGGTTTGAAAAGAGGGTAAATGAAATAATTTTACCCAAAGTTATATTTTGATATAAAGAATGATTTATATTGAAATGATGATAATATATTGGATATATTGGTTGTTATTATAATCGAGTAAGATTATAAATTAAATGGTTATGTAAATAACCAATCAGAATTCATATAAATGTAATATATGAAATCAAGATGAACTGAATCTGAATTTAAATCAGAATTGAAATTAAACCTCTAGAAATTTGAAAAGCGTTTGTAAATGAATTTGGATTAATTATAAGAGAATTTTAAAATCCTAGGAGATTTTAAATTGTTTTACAAGCACTGAGAATGATATTTTGAAATGATTTCAAAATAGAAATGTTTAGAAATGGTTTTGAAATTGGTTATAGTATTGAACTCACTTCGATAGCTGGAAATAGATTCCGATGATAATCTAGACATCATCGGTGTTCATTTTCGAGTTTCTAAGTGACGGATTACTACCAAAGATTTTGTTTTTGAATTGTTCTGGGGAAACAAGTTGGTTAGAAATTCAAAGGTTTTGAATTGGTATTATGATTTCAAATTGATTTGAAATAAATCTAGGAATTTAAATTCTAGAATATAAATTTAACTTGTTAAGTTAAATAAATCGAGATGGTAAAGATAAATAAGTAAATAAGAATTTAACTTGAACCAAGTTAAATAAAACTGGATTTGATTAGAAAATAATCTGGAATGGAATTGAGATGATAAGTTAAGAGTTTGGAATTTGAAACTCGAATTTGAAATTGAATTCGGCTTGGATAAGCGAATGGTTGTGTTGGAGATAAAAGTGATTGGAGTTTGACTGAAAGGACTTTGGTATATGCTAAATTGGTAGCAGGTGTAAAGGATATAACGATATGCCCGGCAAAAAGGTACCAGTTTATATTTTTATATGGATATGAGATTTATGAGCCGATTAGCAAGCCGCTTGGCTGTTTGATTTTCTTTTGGGTTGAAGAAGGCCTAGAGAGGCGAGTTGGAGTTTGAACTATTGACCAGTACAAAGGAGGCACTGGCGAAATTTTTCGAAAAGTTAAGGTGTTAGAAAATTTTCAGGATTTCTAAAAATTTTCGTTGATAAGGATTAATTAATATTTTAATTGAAGTTTATTGGTTCAGTGAAACCGAAATTAAGAAGTAAGCAAATAAATTGTAACCAAGTTGATAAGGTTTGTTTTCTACCTTAGCAATTTCGAGGACGAAATTATTTTAAGTGGGGAAGAATGTAATGACCCGTATTTTTACGATCGAATAATTTATTTATTTAATTATTTAAAATATGGTTTGGTAATTTAAAATGGTTTAAATTAAATAAAATATTTAATTAAAAATAAAAATTAAATAATATATTTAATTCTGAAATAATCAGAATTAGTGAATTGGCAATATAATGTGAACTGGGCAATTCAAATTATATAATTCAGTTTTAAATTGAATTAGAATAACGAATATATTTAAATAACGATAGTTTGAATGTATAATTATATTATAATTATAATCAAGCTCGAAATGGCACTGCAATTCGTAATTTGGCGATTCGAACTTTAAATGAGTATACAGAACCCATTTAAATCGGATTTCTGTGAAAGAAGAAACGTTAGGAGCTGGTGAAGTATATTTTTCTAGTGGAAGAGAAAAATCGAGATTTCGTTGTGCAGATTTTGATTTATGTCCAAATCAAATTTTAAAATAGTCGCTATAGAATCGTTTATCGACCGTAACGGTTTATTTGATATAACTAGATACCGGTTTTGAATTTAGACAAGATTCTTTTGAGACGTAGTGATAATTTAGTTTTTAGAATTTTATTGTAATTTTTAATTAATTAAATAAGCAACTTTTTTTTAGTATTTTGCACCCTGTAGTCAACATTTCGGGGTTTCACAGAATAAGTTAACGGACCTATATTATTATATTTTTGGGATTGAGACACTTTGCTGTATACAACAGTATTTTTATTTTTGTCGATAGCTATCCATAAAACGAATGGAATTTTTTGTATCAAAGACCGTAAAACATTACCAACAAAACGTAAAAGAGATATTCTCCATGTATGTAAAAGTGATAAGACAAAGATATAGTTTTTGGCACTAATGCAGGCGGTAAAGAATTCAACAGACACCAATACTAAAACATGTTGGAACACATACTCTACCAAACAGACACCAAGACTAAAACGTGTTTGGTAACATCAAGACCACATACCCTACCAAAAAGACAGCAATAACTTCATGATTTTTCCTTAGCGCATAAGTATTAGAACACACACACACACACACACACACAGATATATATATATATATATATGTATGTATATATATAAAGGGGGGACGTAAGGGGGTGGGAAGGTGCTGGTTTGATGGTTTGTACAAGGGTTAGTTTTGCAAGTAAAACGTTTTGTAGAGAGGAGTGGGAAGAGTCTAAATGTTGTATCAGCATAACGCATCAGAATTGAGAAGCTCGAGTTTCATGAAAATGATATGGTGATGATAAGGCGTTGACGAGATGATTTTTAGTATCTTCCATTTGATTTTTAACAATGGGGAGAGGGAGAGAATGAGGTTCGACGAAGTACGACATATCTTCCAGGACCCGTAAGTCGCGTTTTCAACGATGGTGCGAGTTTGATGTTGTTGTATGGAGAGGAAGGAGTTCGAAAAAAGGATCTTGATGGCAAAATCCGTTTGAGAATCCATGAATGGAAGATGGAGAACGAGGTCGGGGAGGATCGGGAGTTCGATAGGGAGAAGCAGCAAAATTCGTTGGGGAAGAAGGAGTTATTGCGGGCTGGTATTTATTCTAAATGGGCCGGGAGGGGAAAAAATGAGGTTAAGCCTAATTATTTAGTTTTAATTTAATTTAAAACGTACATTAACTTCTAAATTGCATAACTTTATCATACGTGAACGAAATTCAGCGAAATTGATCACGTTGGGATCGTATGGACGGTGGCTACGCCAATGGAATTGACTTGGAGTGGATCGGAGCTAGTTGGAATTTATAGCAAAATAAATTGTTTGATTCAAATCAAACAACAGTTTATCATTCTTCAACGATGAACTGCCAATGTGAGTAAAACTCACCAACTCTGAACAGTTATATTTTTATAACGTATTCTTAGAACTGATAATTATCTGTTGATTGTTGTGTGTTAACTATTTGGTTGAATTGCTTATGTATTTGTTGAAATTATAGATAACGATATATATATAAATCGTTAATCAAATATTGATTCTGTTTAGCAGAATATTTCATAGTGAAATGAAATCGATTTTAATTATGTTGTTTAACATCTGTGATGCAGGGAAACAGGTTGGAGGGACCCAACTGGGTTCCTCAATATATAAAATACTGTTTTGTATCATATATTGTGATATATATGTGATATATAATCTATTGTTGATTATGTGTGTTTGAATGATATCGATCACTATTGTTTGGTATTTTAAATACTGTAAGGAAACCCTGGGACGGAAAAGGAAAATTTCAATAATTATATTGAAATAAAATATTATATAAAATTGAAAGATTTTATATAGAAGGAAGATTTCAAACCGTATATTGAAATAGAATATTTATAAAATCAAAGGAATTTATATAAAGGAATATTTATAAAATCAAGGGATTTTACAAAGGAAATTATTTGTATAACAAATATAGGAAGGGAAATATTTGTAAAACATTTACAAATAAAATAGAAAGAGAAATATTTGTAAACATTTACTAATGGAATTGAAAAGGGAGTATGTGTAAAACATTAATAAATAGAAGTGAAAAGGAACATTTATTTGTTAAATAAATAGAAGTGAAAAGGAACATTTATTTGTTAAATAAATAGAAGTGAAAAGGAACATTTATTTGTTAAATAAACAGAAGTGAAAAGGAAATATTTATTTGTTAAATAAATAGAACCGAAAAGGAAATATTTATTTGTTAAATAAAACAAATAGGAAAGAGAATATTTGTGAAACAAATAGAAAGGAAGTATTTAAAATCAAATAGAGTTAGTCTAATATAGTTTAATCAAATATTGGTTATTCGGAAAAGGAGTTAATCAAAAGGAGTAAATAAAAAGGAGTTAAATCAAAAGGGGTTATTCGATAGAGTAAATTGAATAGGGTTAATCAGTTAGAGTTAATCGAATTTGAGTTGATCGAATATAAGTTATCCGAATAGAGTTAAAAAGAGTTATCGAATGTTAGTTATTTGAAAGGAGTTAATCGAATGTTAGCTATTCGAAAGGAGTTAATCGAATATTAGTTATTCGAAAGGAGTTAATCGAATATAATTTATTCGAAAGGAGTTAATTGATAACAGTAAATTAGTTAGAGTTAATTGAATAAAGTTAACCCAGTAGGGTAAATCAAATAGAGTTAATAGAATTGAGTTAATCAAATAGAGCTAACTGATAAGAGTAAATCGATTAGAGTAAATCGAATAGTGTAAATTGAATAGAGTTTTTCGAATATAGGTTATTCGAAAAAGAGAGATTATTGAATATAGTTTATCCGAAGGAAAGAGTTATCGAATAGAGATTTATTCGAAAGAGAGTTACGTAAGGAAGTTTGTTAAAGATTTAAAAGATAAACTTTGATTATTTCGAAGTTAAAACGTTGTTCAGTTAAGGTCTGAGAGGTGGTTATACCCCAACTTGATTGGCTTCCTTCTTAACTAAGGAATGGTAAGGTTTGATAGTGAAGGTTGGTGAAGTGAATATAGTTAATGAAGGTAATGGTTTGGATTGGCATAGCGATGTTTTATTTAAACATTTGTTTAAATCCAAGGAATGAGTTTTGGAAACGTTTTCCAAATATAATCAGAGATATTTTCTAATCATAGAAAATGAAATGTTGGATGGTAAAGAATACTGGAATAACAGTGATACGTGGAAAGGAAATGGAAATGTTTCCAATGATTAACAACGTATATTTTCTAAATTTAAAAAATAAGGATTTCTGTGTATATACGAAAACAGGAAATGGAGAATGAATAAATTAATGGTAAATTTATTTAAGAGATAAATGATGAATGATGATTAATCGATATAATTTCCATCTGGAAATAATATCGTTGTTTGCACACGTGTTTTTCTTTGATAGTTAACTCACCGACTATTGAAGTTTTTGACTATTTTTCCGTCGTCAATACGGAGAGACCGGTTGGATTCTTATCCAAAGAACCACTTCGTATGGGCATTAGCATTTTGAATCAAATTGATCGAAGATAAATTGAAGACAGAAATCGGGCAGGCAGCATGGCTAAGTGGTTCGCAACCAAGTAGGGTATATTGTCACCATCTAGAGAATATTCATATTTGTTACTTCTTTCAATTTTGTATCTCCCGGGAATGGTTATGTTGGTTTACCAACTGTAAGGTGACAATATATTCGATACACTCAAGGGAATGAGTGGTCGGTCATGTGTGGCCGAGTTACAAGATGTTCTTGTTGAACTCCAGTGTATCGCTTCTAGAGTACACTGAGCGGAAGGTGGATCCATATCTTGTCATAGTTGGAATCCATTCCCCAAATAAGAGCCCGCGGTTTTGATTGTATAATATATGTAGAACGTTAGATGCAAGCGTTTCTACTAGATGATTATTATATTGTTGCTGATAGGCATTATTATAATATCAAAAGAGTTTTGATATAAAGTTTATCGTTTCTTTCAAAAAGATTTTGAAAGTTAAATCAAATGTTTTGGATTCTCATAAGGGAAAAACCCATTCCGTTATACGGCGTGGTCTTATGAGATATCGTTTTATTGCTCAAACTATTTTAAATTGTTTTACTCACACCAGTCCCATGACTGACCCGAAGTTTATTTTGTTGTGTTTCCCCTAAACTCTTGGGTGCCCAATTTTGTACGGGAAGTCAAGTAGTTGGGATTTACAGATACTTGAAGAGCTGGAGCAAGAGGCTTCAGGATTATATAGCTATGGTTATTTCCGCTGTGTTGTAAGTGCTGTACTTTGGAAATGATATGTGTATTCAAGTGCAGATTTATATTTCAAAGCTATGTTATGAAATATATTTGTTCATTTCAGTGTGAGAATCGTGTTTACTCTGATGTTGTGATGTTCTTCTTCTTCTATTCTAAGTTTCTATCTTATCTATTCTCACCCTCTAATTTCTTTCATGGACTATCTAGTATTTCCGATGATTGAATAGTCGACATAATGTTGTATGCCGATATCCAGGATTGCAAAAACCGCGGGTCGTTACAAAATGCTTCATTTTTGCTTCTTAGTAGGTACACATAACAGTACTTGGTGCAATCGTCGATAAAGGTAATAAATTATCTTTTATCTCCTCTAGTTTGACATATCTTTAGATCACATACATTTTTATGTATTAGATCTAGTGGCTCGGTATTTCTTCCAACGTGATGAAAGGAAGTTCTAATCAACTATGATTCAGAAAATGTTTCACATTTGTAGTTGGAATCTATTGCAAACTTAGGTATGAATTCTAAGTTTTTCTGTAATGTATCAAAGTTAAAATGGCATAATCCTGCATGCCATATATTAAAGGACTCTGTGAAATAAACAGAAGAATTAGTTTTATTATCAATATCTTTCGGTATAATTGTCATTACATTCATTTTGAATAAACCATCACTCACATACCCTTTTCCAACATATACTCCACTCTTAGACAAATCAAAATTATCAGAAATAAAGGCCAACTTGGAGCCATTCTTACTCAGCACTAATCCCGAAACCAAATTCTTACGAATATAACATCATTTAGATTAAGTTCTTTTCCAGAGGTCATTTTAAGAACCACTTTTCCTTTGCCTTCATCCTTCGACATGGAGGAGTTTCCCGTAAAGAGTTTCTCTTCTGACTTTAAAGGTTTGTAGTTAAAGAACATCCACTTGTTGGCGCAAATGTGTTTTGTGGCACCAGCGTCCACGAACCATTATTTCATATTGTCAACTAAGTTGCAATCTGAGATTACTACAGATAAGTTCATTTCAGAGACATTATTTAATAACTTATCAAACTCCTTAGCATTGGCTTATTCTTTCCTTTTTTTGTTTCTTTGGACCACGACATTCATTTTTCTTATGCCCTTTCTTCCCACAATTACGACAATTTCCTTGAACTTTTTTTCCTTTTTTGTATTTGAGTCGTTTCCCTTTTCATTTTGTTGTTCTTATTGGTTTCGACTACATTTGCCTTTGCCACCATGGTGTTAATTGCTTTCTTTTCAGATTTGTTGTTGACTTCTTTGATTCTTAGTCGAATAACCAAAACTTCTGTTGTCATTTCCTTTGGTTCATGCTTTAAATAATACTTGAAGTCTTCCATAACGGAGGCAATTTCTCTATGGCAGCAGCCATTTGAAATGACTCATTGAGAGACATTCCTTCATCATGTAATCTCATGGATGATGATTGCAACTCTTTAATTTGGTTAACTACTATCTTAGAGTCTATCATTTTGAAGTCCATATATTTTGCTGACAATGAATTTCTTCATACGAGTGCCTTCTATGTTGTACTTCTTATATAGAAATATTCAGAATTCTTTTGATGTCTTCATTATGCAGTAAATGTTGTGCAGACCGTTATCCAGTCTATTGAGTATATAATTTTTGCATATGAAGTATGAACTATTCCAAGCAGTCAATGCCTCTACTTTTGTAGCATTGGCTCTAGTTCATCGACTTTAGGAGGGTCCTCTGTAAGAAATTTTGCCAATCCTAAAGTGGTTTGGTAGAAAAAATCTTTTGTTGCCAACACTTAAAGTCTAAACCAGTAATATTTTCCGGTCGTTCCCTATGTGAGAATGTAATAGTTGATGCTACCATTGTTCTGGCTTGAGCAGTGTTAATGACTGTTTTGTTTGTTGAACTGTTGTTGTTTTGAGCCATCGCTTGAAAGCAAATGCTTATAGTTAGCACAGTAAACAACAAACGTTGCTTTATGGCTGTTAGAACCATAAGTTCGCAGAGACTAGATAATATGCAATGCAAACTTTTGCATAAAGGTATCTACAAAGACTTTGCAAAAACAACTATGTCAATTATACTACAGAAAACGGTCTGCAAACAGTTTGTAAAACAGTGTTAATTTATATTTCAAAAAATTGTCTGCGGATAGTTTGCAAAAACCTGTTTGCGGAGATTTTGCAGAAAACAGAAATGAAACTAAATTCAGCCTTACCTTTAATGTACTTTATATCAAGATGATGATGTCCAAGTCCAATAATTTTTACTATTCCCTTAAAGCAGTACTGCTTCCTCAATGATGCTTAGGAGTTGATTAATAACCGCTTCTTAACGTAAAATGGACCAACTCTGCAAGGTCGCGCTAGCGAAGCTGGGGAATAGCGAACTCAAGTGAATATGTTTAAGAATAGAACGTAGGGACGAAGATGATCAGAGAAATATATTTGAACCGGTATATCTAAACTGAGTTTCAGCAGTCCTATTTATAGGATCTGCATACGTCTGTTTTCTAAGGTTGCGACCCTTTACTAGATAATGCATCCGTTTGAATGGTATTGACCACTGGATCTTTACCATTTTTGCCATCCAAAAATAATATCTGATTTTGGTCATGAGCCAATTCTTGTAGCCTAATGTCTAATGCCTATTGCAAAGTGTAAAATGACTACAAGACGCCTCAAACATCCATGTTGCGGATGCGTGTGCGGGATCAAGCATAGGCACATGCTTGTGGCGGTGGTCCGTTGCACCACCCACCAAAAATGGTCATGCTCTAATTTCACTCTTTGTCTCATGGTAACTATAGTATGTCCACATCTTATTATATAAACACAATATGTTTATTATAATTTAGGATGTGGGACTATTCATATACCAAGACATTTAACATATCATTCTTAACAATGTAACATTACTATTTATTCATATCAACAAAAATAAAATTGGCCTATGACTAATCTATTAAGCATCATTTAATTAAATTATAAATACATTGTCTTAGTAAATGTGCCTTATTTTCCCAAGTTTGACGATTAATCATAGATTCACACATTGGCATATGTAAAATTATGTAATTAACACATACACATGGTAGTCATTTGTAAGTCTTTCAAGCATATTTTTTATATATTTCCTACTACTTCTTGCATATATTTTAGATAGATTAATGATCTATTTGATGAAAATTATTATGTGTCAATCTACTTATCATATTTATTCTATCGTGTACAAATTTTTATATGTCACGTGTAACTCATCAAAAAACATAATATCATCATAGTGTTATTTCATATATACTCTAAAAGGTAACACTGTATTTGTTACATACTTGTTTATATATTCTATAAATAAATAAATGATTTTAACAATAGTTGTATATGCATAACAAGTAGATTGAATTATAAATACTACGTAGTTGGCTTTTGAATGTACAATAGAAAAAATACAAGCATTTGTGTTGTCGCAGAATCATCATCCAATATGTATGTGTGTGTATATATATATAGCTATATATATATGTGTGTGTGTGTGTGTTGAATGGACAAATGGACTTGTTGGAAATAATTAAGAACAATGTTGGCACCATAGCTATGCAGTTAAACCGCTTAGCGGTTTAATAACGGTTGAGGTGCAAAAATGTGTAGCGAGAATAAAATGGGGAAATAGCAGAAACGCAAAAATGTTCATTAGATGTTGAAACCAAATATTTTAAACTAATTAATTATCATTCCCATATTATGTGTGAAGAAAAAATTAATATCAATTGATCTTATATAACTAAACTAAAGAATATCATGGTTATGTATGCAAGATTTAATGACTATAATAGTTTTTTATAATATATTAGACACTTATGCATTAAAATTAGAAATTTCCACTAATTTTATTGATTTATTTATAAAGAGTACTATTACTACCAAATTAACTCCAGAACAGACTGACGGTGAAGGGGTAGTGGATTGTTATCAACACAAGAAATGTCTTCGAAAGCAAAAGCCAAATACTAGAAAGGACCGAAAGCATGAAGGAATAATCCGAGAGTTGCATAAACCGCCACCTTCTTAGGAGAAACGCGCTCCAAATTTATAGAATACTAAAAGAGTGTATCCGACAGGGTCTATCAGGCAGGGGGTATCCGACAGGGCCTATCCGGCAGGGAGTATTCGGCAGGGTGTATTCGGCAGGGTGGTTCTATAATGAGAGGTCATCTAAGTCAGAAGCTAAGAAAGAGGTAGGCAAGAGCTCCGCTAATCAAAACCCAGAAAGACGGAAGAGCTGTCGGTATTAACCTGCTTAACATCGGTACATTAGGAGACAAAGGCATTAAAGATACCAAGCCTAAAGTGCCCAGGGGCTATCCGGAACTAGCCCCCGAAATATTCAAGCACCGGGAGGTCATTCTATTAAACAATAGGTAAAACATCGGAAACTACCCTCTGGAAGGCTAGACTTCATCCGAAAGCTCCACCGGAAGGCAAATTATAACCCTAGAGGGGACAAGGGCTATCATGCTAACCTACCTAGTGCCGACACTGATAGGGGTTTCGAACTGGCAACTATCTATATATATCATAAGGGTAAGCTCCTCAAAGTATTCATGAGAAAATCAGAAGCCTACACCCATAAGCCACAATCGGGAGCACAAATGTCTTCCGTAGGCCATTTACATCGACAAGCTCATTTCCGTCTCGAAGAAGCTTCATCGACTGGGACACTTACTCTGAAAGCTATAGTCAGCACCACAGAGGTGGCCGGAAGCTAAACATCCAAGACTAAGGATAAAAGCGACCGATAGAAGCTTCTGCAAGCCCAATAGCCCAACAGTAGAAGGGGACCCAAATTCTTTTTGAATAAGACCCCAGGGGTCATATTTTGAGGGACGAATTCTTCATTTCTCAATCTTGTTTCTTCTTCTCTGAGGAGAAAACCCTAATTTCCAAATCGAGTAGGGGATTTCTTCAACTCTTGTAATACATCTACAATTTATGAATGGAGAAGTTCGAAACTAAAACATTTTGTGATTTGATAATCATGTTGTTCCATTTATGATGAAACAGGGAGTTAACACTAACCTTTCGTATGAAAGAGTTGTTCACGACACCTTCATAAAGAGGAAGGGATTCATGTAAACCCGAAGCCTTCCCCCTTTTTAATCTTGAGGGTTGGCAATGTGAATCAACCTTCTCATAATGATCCTAATGCTACTTAACTCTGGAAAAGAGGTTAGCTACAAACTTATGACTTGACCACTGATGCAATCAAAGCCCTTCGGGCTGGCTCGATGCTAAAGGATCATTTGAGTTAATAAGTGTTGCAGTACCGCTACCATTCGAATATTGAGAAGCATTAGTTGTTTTCTTCCTATCACAATGTATACCATTTTACACGTGATCCAAAAGGTAACTGAGTGCGTAAGGCTTCAGTTATGCCAAACTAAATAAACCTTTCTTCAAGGTACTTCTGAACTCCATAGTCCTGTAAGCGTGATATTCACCCTCTGTGGTAAGAATAATTAATCTTCAGAACGAAGATCTTGATACCTAAGAAACAATAGATTTATCTAAGAAGCACTGATCCTGGATTGCCTTTTCAGTAACCTCAGATCACCGCTGCACCAATTTTCCTGGATATGTGCTCTATATAACTTATTTAGGGTGTTGACGGAAAATATCGTCAACATTTTGGCGCTAGAAGGAGGGCTTGAACCTCCGCCCTTGCGGTTAATCCATCAAAAATTAACTTGGTAAACTTATTACTCCACGGCAGGAAAGGATGAAACCAAAGAAATTGAGAAAAGAACCAGCTCCTAAAGCCACTCCCGAAGAAAACGTGGAGCCGACAGTCAATTTGAACAATAATGAAGAAGAAGCAACTTCCATCCCGATACAATCACCAAACCCAAACGCCATGGAAGATAATGTCGCAAGAATTATGGCTTTGAAGATGCAAATACAAGAGATGCAAGCTCAATGAATGCTGCTCAAGCGCAGAAGTCTTCAAGACTCACTAAGTCTAGTCAAAGAGAGACGAATGAATCTCTAAAAAGAAAGGCTCCCATTCAACACACTGAAGTAAAGGAGAAGCTCAAAGAAACTTCCTCTAAGAAGAAAAAGTCCATTTTGACAGGAGTAAACCATCAAGGGAATCAATGCGAACAGGAACAATCCGAGAGTTCCACTTCCAAGGGTTATGATCCAAAAAGAGTAAATTACGACAACACAGAAGCTTATCTTAAAGACAATGCCCAGAAAACTGTCAAAGACTTGTTGGGAAGCAAGGGGAAAAGGACCCAGGATGACAGGGTTAATGATAACGAAAGAGTAACCTCTTTCATCGATGAAATTATGAACACCATAATACCATCTAGGGTGAAGGTTCCAACCATAAAATACCTTGGAACAACTGACCCAAATGATCATCTAATGGCTTTTGACAGCCAGATGGATCTCTACAACGTTTCATGAGCCGTTAGATGTCATCTTTTCTTGGTGACCTTCCAAGGAGCGGAAGCAAAGTGGTATCATCAGTACAAAGAAAACACCATTTACTGGTGGAAACAGTTCTCCTACAAGTTTTCTGCGCAATTCTGCATTTGCAAAAACCTGACAGTTGACTACACAGTCATTGCTAACATTAAGTAGAGGCAATGGGAGTCTCTAGGAGATTTACCTGAAAAGGTTCAACATCTAGGCATTAAAGGCCAAGGATATGAATAATTGCGGCAAGTTGATAGCCGCGCATTCAGGGCTAATTGAAAAGGGTGCGTTTTTTACACGTCCCTATTAACTTTCTAAATAAAAATACCGCTGATAAAAAGAATATAGAATACATCCCTATTTTTGAAGTTCCACTCAAAAAGTTCCAGAATTACTCTTATGCAGTTACAAAACCCTCCAACAACGACTCATATCAATTAATCAGTCAAATCGCTCCTTTAATCTCTCTCAAAACCCTAATTCAACGATCTTGCAAAACCCTCGATCAATAAATCGCGTTTTAGAATCAAAAGCCGGAGGTCCTCATTTTAATCAAGATCGTCCTGTTTTGCTCCAAATTTGTTGTCGTCGTCATCAAATTACACGAAATGGCAAAAAAAAGGTACAAGCCTGAATGCTTTTTTTTATATCCGACTATAGATGTTATCTACTTGTAATATACTGTAATAAGAATAAAACAAACATTTCGAATGAGTGTATGATGTTCTTAAGAATTATTGAATGTTTTTTAGATGTCATTTAGAAATATTACATGATTGTATGATGTTGATTAGAATTCTAGCATAACCATATGTTGTTGTTATGTATGTATCACCCAATAAGTACACAGAAGCATGAATTCGTACGAAATTTTTGCTTGATTGTATGATTTTTATTCAGTAAATCTGTATAATTATATGCAAGTATGCATAATAATTAAATGTTTGAAAGCATTTATTCGTAGTAGATGCACACTGGAATTTAGAAATTCAAAATACTTGCATACTTGTGTACATAATTACAAAATTATAGCATTTTCTGAATGCATATTTTTCAAGAAACATGAATACAAAGATGAACATATTCACCAAAGAGAAATATATGAATAAATATGATCAGAAAACTTGCATACATGACTATATTATGTTTTGAGTTGGTGAATATTTAAGTAATTTAATTAAGAATTCTTGTATAATTATAAATATTTATTTACTCACATTATATTAATTTGACAAATATTTGAGTAATTCAAGATTGTTGGGCAATAGTGTACAATTTTTTAGAATAACTGCACTCTAGAGTGCATGTTTTATGTTTTTTTGCACAATTCTATGATGTTATTATGAATGATTGTACAGTTGTGTGCTTATGTCTGTAATATTTGCACACTTGTGTAAATTTATTCTAAATAGTATCACACATGTGTGCTAGTACTAAAGATACATGCTTTGTGTGATATTATTAGTAATATTTTCACACTTGTGTTCGACTATTAATTTTATTTGCACATGTTTGTTCATGTAACAACAATATTTGCGAATTATGTACATTTATTCAGAATACATGCATACATTGGTGCCTTTAGTCAGAATACTTGCACACTACTACGCATATATTTAGAAACGTTTGAAACATTCTATGACTAAATATCTAATCCTTTTTACAGAGATCTATGGTGGAAGATGACCTTATATTCGATGTTGAAAAAGAGAGAGCACTAGTAATTACCAAGCAGTCGTCTAAATCCCCACAAGTGGTAAAAGATGGAAAAATCGAAGAAGTACGAAAGAATCTCAAAAAGGAAAATGTGTATAATCTTAAGGCATTCATCGAATTAATCGAGAAATTAAAGAAGGATGATCTTCATACACATAAGCATTCTGTATTTCTTGAAAAATTGCCATTGAGTGGATTCATCGACATGATCATTGATGACGTCATCTCCCCATCGGAGGCTATTAAAAATTCGACAACTTTAGATTTGATTATTAAAAGTTATAAGAAAAATATGAAATATTTTCAACTTGGAGAGTTATTGCTGACATTTACGGAAGAAGATATTGGGAAGTTGTTGGGTGCTCCTGTCCAAGGAGATTTGATTAAAACCAGTGGACGCTAAAAAAAGGATGATGAAGATTATAAAGCTTTTATAGAAAGACATTTTAAAGGACAAGCTACGATCAACAAGAAAAATGTTGGAAGGGAAATTTTGCTCGACAATTAAAGACGAGTTAGTAGTAGCATGTTTTGATACTGTTAAGCTTTTGCTTCTCTATGTAGTAGCAACATTCCTTGTATCCACTCCCAACTACACTTTACCGTGGACTTTGGTATCGTATTGTGTTTGCGAGAGGAAGTTAAATATAATACCTTGGCCAAAAACTGTCCATCACCACCTATTCAGCCAAGTTGATAAATATTATGAGACACCACGCAAAATAAGTGGTTGTGTGACACTATTTTTGGTATTATTTTCAAAATTATTATTTAAATTTTTAAAAAAAAATATTGTACATGCTATATGTAATGTTTTGTTCACTTTTTGGTTATGTAGTGGTAGGTTTGCGAAAAAACTCATATTCTCCCAACATCAAAGCCTGAGTACAATGAGGTATTTCCACGAGCAGGAAAACGGGACATTAAATTGCTAAAGCCATCCATGCTAATGGATATCAAATACAACAACGTAAGTCTCATGTAAATCGTAAACATATATATATATATATATTTGTCAAATTAAGTATTCTAAATACCTATATAAATGTATGACATTATTTGAATGCTTGTTTGCAAATAATGACAATATTTGCATTTTTGTATGCAAATATTAACAATATCTGCATACTTGTATGCAGATACGAAGTATAGTTGCATTAGTATTTGTAGATATTGGCAATGCCTACATGATTGTCTGCAGATATTGAATATATATGATTATTTGTATGTAGATATTGACAATATTAGCATGTAAATATTCAAATATTAACAATGTTTGCATATTTGTAAGTTTGATGTAAATTTGAATCATACATGTTTGTCAAATTAAGTCTTCTGAATAGCTGAATAATTAGATGAAAAAAAATGAAGAATATTTGCCTACATAAATGTAGATATTTTGTCTTAATCTGCATTACTATCATTCAGATTAGGACGTGTTTCTTAATATTGAACCATTACTCAGACTACTTATTTAAGTTAATGCAAACAATTAGAATGTTGCATATTTCAATTGACAAAATATTAAATATAATTTAAGTCTTATATGAAAATTATTTTTAATATTTACATACTTAAGTTCAAATCATTTGTATAATTGCATACATATATGCAGTTTTTCCATAAACTTGTATACAAAAATGCAAAAATTTCTGTTGTATTAATTAAACAATAGTTGTTGCTTTTTTGTATTTACAGGATGTACAAGGAAAGAAATTAAAGTTGCTGAAACAAGTTGTTGATAAAGATGAAGAATATGAAGCATATTATAAAAAAGGGAACAATGATTGAAGGAGATGATAACCATATTGAAACAAGAGAAAATGCAGCTAATAGAAGAGAATATAATGTTAAAAATAAGAATAAAAGAGCTTACTACTGACAAAACATCAGAAAGTTCTAAAGATGAACAAGGTGTAATTAATAAAAATGATGGTGAGTTTGATACAGACAATGAGAATAATGATAAAAGTGAAGAAGAAGAAGAAGAAGGACATGATAAAATGAATATTGACGAACATACTGAGAAAACTAAAGGTGCTAAGGAAGTAGACGATGAGAACATTCAGCATGTGATGGACAAACAGCTGGAGAAAATTGATAAGAAGGAAAAGAAGAAGAATGAGCAAAAGAAGCAGGAGCAGAACAAATTAACATTGTTAATAGATAATAATGATAAAAATGATGATGGAAAAGTTGATGAAACAACTGAAGTTAATGACAATGGAATGAGGAACTGGAGATGGAACAACAGAAGAACTTGGTGAATGAGATGGTACAGACGGAGAATGACAAGACTACTGAAGAAGAAAAAGAGAGGGAGAATGAACAGAAGGAAAACAGCGAGAAGGAGATGGAGCAGGGCAACTCAAAGGGGAAGGAACACGAGAAGATTGATACAGGGAAGAGAGTTACTGAAAATACTGAAATTTTTAAAAACCAAAATGAGATAGAAAAGGTTCTTGGTAACTACCAGATGGAAGAGCTAGGAAAAATGCGGAGGCATATAAATTTAAGAAACAGAAAAGGCACACAATATTTTATTATTGTACTAATGTTCATGAACTATAATTTCCAACATTACATGGATGATAAATTTGATGTTATTCGTAGTGGTAGGAAAAGAAAAAGGAAAGAGGCAGAAAAAGTGGAAGTCGACGACTATGAAACAGGACCAAGAGATAAAGAAATGCGTACAAAAGCTAAAGCGAAAATAAGAAAGTTAAAATGTTCGGAAACTAGTAGAGAGTCAAATCGAGAAATTAGAAGAATTTTTTACACTTTCAGACCTAAGGTAAAAGGATTCCAAAATTTATACCAATTCTGTTCATTTTTTTTGTTGAATTTTAGTACTGTTCAAAATGAAGCAATATATTTAAAAAAATGCATACATGTATGCAGAGATCTATTAAATTTGCATATTAGTATACATATATTGACAATATTTCCTTGCTTGTATGCAGATATCTATTATATTTGCATGTTTGTATACAGATATTGGCAATATATGCATTCCTGAATGCAGATATACAGTATGTTTGCATTTTTGTAGTAGATATTGACAATATTTGCATGCTTCTATGCGGATATAAATTATTTTTTCATACTATTATGCAAAAATTTCGAATATTTGAACATTACGCAATTATAAGTAAATGTTGAATAGTTATATGCAAATACTATAACTTATTGCACACATTTATGCAATAATAATTATTATTTACTTATATCAGCTCTAATATATTGCTGGAAATTTTCTTACTGTATTACATATATTTTTGGTAAAAGTGCGTACTTGAATGGTAAAGATGACATATGCATTCTTGGTACTTCATTTGGTGATCTATTAGCTGGAAGATTTATCGATCGACAGCTATTACTACATTGAAATTATATTGTAGTAAAAATAATTCCAGTAATATTTTTTAATTTCAGAATTAAATCTCCTTTCTATAACACTTACAATCTACTTATTCTAATAGATAATTGACTTTGTTGGAAACGAACTCAAAAAAAACGATCCGGAAATATTATACATCAGAACAGCTGCTTCTGTAAGTTTTTTTTATGTTTTCTATGCATAAATTCGTTTATATCATTACTATTGGCCACTAAAATGATTGCAATTACTGTCTTTTATAAATAAAGAATCAGAAGAACAGTTGCAGTATTTCATAGATAAACCACTTGAAAAAGACTTCCAACTTTGCACCAAAATATTCATTCCTATCCATGATGAAAAACATTTTTTGTTTTTGGAATATGTTAAAGATGGTAGAAGATGGATTTATTATGATTCCAATAAACCACGCCATGAAGGAAAGTATCAAAGATTAGCGAAAGATATTGTAAGTAAATTGAAAATATTTCATATGCAAGTTACATAAACCATTAACAACATTTACACACACATACACACACACACACACACACATATATATATATATATATATATATATATGTGTGTGTGTGTGTGTGTGTGTGTGTGTGTGTGTGTGTGTGTGTGTGTTTTTATGCAGATTATTTACGTCAATGAAGAGATGAAAAAATTGGAGAAGAAGAAATTTCAGCAACCCAAAGAGCTTGAATTGGCTAATTGTCCACAACAAGGCCATACATAAGAAAATAAACTCAGTTCATTTGCATAGACCTATACAAATATTGGGAATATCTGATTGTTTGTATGCAGATAATGCCTATATTTGCATGCTTGTATACAAGTTACAATTATTTTCGTATATAACATGAATGCTAGCATATAGGTATGCAGATGTTGTAAATAATTTCATACATGTATGCTGGAACTTGTAAACGTTGCATACATTTAAAAGTACGTAGATATAGAGAATGATTACTTATTTCTACACTTGTTATAAAACCAAATAAATTTATTCGAACAAAGTGATAACGATTCATAAATTTCTACGGCGTCGACTATGGCATGTTTGTTATCAACATAATGAAAGAGAGATGTGAGGACAAAGAAATCATTAGATATGAAGAAATATATGGTGATGAGGCTGTTAATAAACAACGCGCTGAGCTTGCTTACGAAATACTCAGCTGCAAACTTTATAGTTGGACTGTTGATAATATGCTGACACAGAATTGGTTGTTATCAGAAGATAACAACCGTTGTGATTAAAATGGAAGAACGGGGCATTTTACTTAGTTTTAAAAATGTTGACTGCTATTTTGTTTTTTGAACGACGCGGACATGATTATGTAGTGTGTAAACTGAATTACTTTGTTATTTTGTGCACTGAAGTTAGTTCTTCTAATTTTACATGAAATTCTGTAATGATGCTTTCTTCTGTTAGTATTCATATTAATTTTCATACTTGTATGCTTGTATTCTATATAATTATTGAAGTAACATAAAATATTTGCAGCATTACTCCAGCAGATGATGCCGCTTTTTTTTATATAAAATACTGACTGTACGAACTAAACTTCATAAAATTTTAGGAATAAATTACGAAATAAAAACTATAGAATTTGCTGATTAAATTAAAAAAAAAATAGGATTAAAAGGGGGAAATAGTAAAAGTTATAACATATTATGCATGAACCCTAAATTATGAATACTTGCATACAAATAAATAGAATAATTGCACAATTCTATGCAACAATGAAGAATACTTTTATATATTATCAATTTACAAAAATAATTTCATACATGTATGTAGCTACTTTGAATGTTTTTATACATTTATTCATCTATGCAAAATAGTAACAAAATTGATACCGATATTTAGTAAAATTGCATACATCTATGCAACTATACGTAATAATTGCATACTTTTATCCAGCTATATAGAATAATTGAATGCACAGAAGTTATGAACAAAAATAACTATTAAAAAAACAGAATTAACATTAAAATAATGAACTAAATGTAAAGCAGCACACAAAAGTTCACAATTTAACTAAGTTTAAAATTATATTTTCAAAAAAAAAAACATCTACTTCTGTGTTGAAGAACACGTCCTTTTATTATGACCCAACTTCTTGCACAAACCACATCTAGTAGTCTTCGTAAATTTACCTGCAGATTTCAACCTTTTAGAAGAGGATGGACGACAAGACATTCTTCTACCTTTTGGAGGAGCTATAATTGCATCTTCAACGGTCACATCTTCACCCATATAATTTATGACAGGATTGATTGGATGTGAATAGGAGAGTTGAAAATGTCCAACTTTGAAATAATCTTCAATGTAGTCATACACATTCAATGTTTCACAGCTTAAAATGCATCTAACGGCATGAGCGCAAGGAAAACCGCTAATTTGCCACACTTTACATGAACAAACTCGATTATATAAATCAACAAATTGATGGATTGGAGAATGAACTTCAAAATTATATTCTCTTGATTTGGCAAAAAAACCAAGAAGCTCATTCCAAATGTAGAATCCGTAACCGAGTTTCATTAACAGGACATAAAACGCTATTCCAAGTAGAAGTAACTTCACAACGATCGGACATAAGTTTCATTAACTTCATTCTAATTTTATCCAAACAAGCAGTGATGGGTAAGTGTCTTTCCTCCAAAATCCACTTGTTAAAACTTTCTGAACAATTAGAAGACATTTCACCGTAACGACAATTAGGGAAAAATACGTTAGTAAATTTATCAAACGGAATTCCACTCAAAAAGTTTGTTGCCGTCGATCCACCTACATCTCTAAAATTCTTCAAAGCAGCATTAAAATCGGTCAAATTGTTTGCATAAGCAATTCTTGAAAACATATCCAACAACATCCTCTTATTTGTTTTGGAAAATTGCGATTTTAAAGCAACTTTTAAATTGTTGGTCAAATGATTAAAACAAGATCCATGAACTGAATTCGGAAACACCTTCGGAATAGCAATAAGGATACCTGGATGATGATCAGATATGAAAACATAGCTTCTACAATCCTGTTTAAGAAACTCTCTAAGTTGTTCGCAAAACCAAATCAATTATCTTCATCTTCTCCAGATACAATAGCAATTACTATAGGGAAAAAACCTGTTATAAAAAAATTAGCTTAGTAGTCAAATAAACAACATGAATATATTTTTTTTAAAAAAAGGCTTAACATGCGCAAATGATAAATAATTTAACAGAAGTTATACACGACAAAAAATATTTATGTTCAAAAAAAAAATCATGCAGGCAATTCTATTAAATTTTACCATAATCACTAACAGTTTCACAATTGCATATAGATATTAAAAATAATTTCATATTTAGTTGAACATAAGCATAACAGTTGCGTGAACGACGTACAGACAAAATAATGGCATGAAAGTATGCATATATTTAGAAAAGTTGCATATCTATGTGAAAGTTTTTCGACTACTTGTATTTTGTACTCACAAATTCTGAAATAATTGTATGCATTTTGTTAGTAATTTTTGCATTCTTTCATGCAAGTCTTAACCAGAAGAAACATAATTGTGTGCATACCTTCAGTATACTATCATACATGCATGCAATTGTTCAAAATAATTTCATGTATTAATGCACATATTCAAACAAAAAGCATATAGGCGTTCAAAAAATAAGAATATTAGTAGTTATAACAAATTTTTTTTATAAAACATCATACCTTCATTTCCATTTTTACCAGTAGCATCCACTAAACACCCTTGAGCTCTTCCCTTCATAAAAGTAGCATCAACAAAAATTAATGGTCGACAATATTGAAATCCATATTCACAAGCCTCAAATCCAATAAAAACCCTCTCAAATTACCGTGTAAAATCATTGCACTCCAAAACAACTTTACTTCCAGGATTAGTAGTAAGAACTGCATCACAAAACGACTGCAAATGATGATAGGACATTACGTCGCTTCCATGTAAAACTTTAATGCCAACATGTTCCCATTATAAGAATAATAATACTTCAAAATAACATTATATTCAGTTTGAAACAAGTTAGTAATGTCCTTCGTCTTCATTAACGGATTAGCTTGAATATGAACACAAACCAAAAGCTTAATCAATTTACTGGATATAACAGGAATGTTTATGTCATGAATTCCAACACCACAAGTATGTTCCGGTTGAAATCTCTTTACAACAAAATATCCAGGAAGATTAAACTTAAGAGAAGCATGAATCCTGAAACTACAAATTTTTTTAGAACAAACAGCAGTAACTCTTTCCTTATCATTCTTAACCAAATTAAGCTTATATGTAGTTTTCATACTATACATCATCAAATAAAGCCTAAATTCAGTGACACCTCCTTTAAATTGTTGACCAACACCAGAGAAAACAGATTGATTCAAATCACTTCTCAACAGTTGCTTAAATTGGTTGTTCGACTCACTGATACTAGCAAAAGAGGAATCACTACCAAAAGAAGAATTGCTACCATAAACAACTGAAGAACTACTTCGATTGACATCAACTAAAAAAACCAAATAATCCTCACGATTATGTGCAGCCAACAAAAGAATGGATTGAAGATCAGAATTACTTTCGATATTCCTTCTCAAACCATCTCTGATGTGATACAAGTCAAATGACAATGGACTTAACTCAGTCCATTTACCACAGACAACATCTCTCACGATAGCAACAGTACTATCAAAATAAAGACGAATAGAACAACTATCATTCCCATACTTCAGCAACACCAATACACCAGTATTTGCAGGACCACTGCTTGAAAAAAATAAAAATAAAAATAAAAATTAATCAGCCAAATCTGCAGTATTCAAATAAAATTACAATTCCAAAATCATATAATTATAACTAGACGCATACATATACGCAAATAACATTAATATCTGTATATTTATCTGCAGAATATCAGAATATTTTGCAAGTATTATTCTTAAAAATAGATCCATAACACTTGTACTATGCATATATTAAAAATATATTCATAGAAGTATGCAAGTAATCATCAGTCATGTAGACAAACAGAAATTTCAGTATGTTTGTATGCATACATACAGAAAATTTGCATACTTACACGCAACTTTACTGAATACATCCAAACACACATACTATACCAATAGTTGCATTTTTATATGCTCATATACACACTATATACATATTTTTATATATCTATAAAGAACAGATGAAAAATTATATTGATAAATAAATTTATACTGCTGTACAATCAGCAACAAAAATGAAACTTTATAAAATAATTAAATTATCCATCAATAAAAATAGACAATTACATTATTTCAGAATAATGAATCAACGAAAATCGATTGAAGAATGAAATCAGTATACAAAATTTAAAAATAATAATTAAAAAGTATATTTTACCTTAAGGAAGACGCATCCATTTTATACATAATCGTTCGATCAAAATATTCACTGAAAAAATTACCGATCAATTTCAATTTTAAATGGACAGAACTCGAAGTTCAGATATTTAAAAAGAAGTTGCCGCCGCCATTAACACGAAAAATTATGTGTAAGAAAAAATAAAATTACCAATAAAAAATATCTGTTCATTACCGTTAATTAAGATATACGAAAAAAATTAAATAACGAATAAATCAAAATTGAATGTGATCCGTTAATTAAGGCGTAATTTAAAAAATGGGCAATTCAGGAAAAAATAAGCCGCTAATTTAAAAACAGGGATGAAATTTAAAATTTTCAATAGGGGAGGATGTGAGCTTAATTAAGTTTAGTTTTTAGTATGTGAGCCTAATTTTCACAGTTTAAAATACCCCCTTCTGGAAAGAATTATACATTCACGGTTGTAAAGACTTACAAGACTTTCACTTCCAAGCTGACAAGTTTATTCGGATGGAAGAATTATACTTCACAAAGAGAAAGTTCGGAGCTCGAGGGGAAGGAGGAAGGTCGAACTTCAGACGAAAGCCCCAAGAGGGAAATCAAGATCAAGGTGGGAAGATTCCAATACCAACTCGGTTGCTGTAAGTAAGCCCATCTCCTTTGTGTATGCTGTTGCGAAAGAAAGGGTAAACAACTTCCCCGTCTCGTTCAAAGCAAAAAATTTCCCTAAGACTTATTCTGGTGGTAAGTATTCCGAATATCACAAAACCAGCGGGCATAAGACCGACAAGTGTAAGGTATTGGACAAGATTATTCAGAAGCTAATCCGAGAGGGACATTTGAAAGAGTTTGTTTTGAACAAGAAAATATCTGCTTAGCATACAAATGGACAATAAAGGTTTCAGCAAATGCAATGGAAGCTACTATGGAAGAGGGCAGCCTAGACTTGGGTCCGCCCATAAATCGAATCAATGTGATCCATGGTGGACCACACCTTGCTGGAAATTGTCCAAGAGTCAAGAGTCAATATCTAAAAGAAGCTATGGAAGGAATATTCTCCATTCGAGAGGAGCCCTCGTTGAAGAATGCACATTACAATCTCAAAATGCACAACCTTATAGTTTCTCCAGATGAGATGAAGAAAGGGGTCCGCCACCCACATAACGATCCCCTTATGATAATAGATCAAATCGAACTCTCTGTTGTTTCCAAGATCCTTGTGGACACTGGGAGTGCCATCAATGTCATTTTCAAGCATGATTTCGATCAAATGAGAATTTATGAGAAGAACTTGGAGCCAAGCAACGAACCGATCTTCGGTTTCAAAAACAAAGGATCCACTTTAATGGGACAAATCAACCTCCCAGTCTAAGTTGGGTTGTCTCCACTCCACATGTCCTTCAAAACTCTCTTTTTTGTGATTGATCAGCCATCCTATTACAACACCTTCTTTGGGCGATCTGCTTTGCAGGAGATGGATGCTTTTGTTTCTTCTAATTATCTTATGCTAAAGTTCTTAACCAAGCAAGGATAGGGTACCATCAGAGGAGAACAATATAGTTCTCGCGAGTTGTATTTCGCAACAGTTGACAAATACAAAAGGGAGTGTTCTTTGTACTTTGATTCTTCTACTGTTTTTATACCTTCGGATAGGGGATTCTTACACCTCACATTCGAAGCTAAAGTAAAATTTAATAAAGCTAACAAGCATGCAAATGGTAGGTACACTTCTTTGAAAAGAAAAAGGAAGAGAGTCGATGATGTAAACTTGACCGAGGAAGGAGAAATTATCATAGATTTAGATTCCAGAGGGGATATTGAAAGAATGAAACCAATAGAAGATTTGGAAGTGGTAAATGTTGATCCACAGGATAAGGCAAAAGTTGTCAACATAGGGAAAAGGCTGACAGTGCCCCTTAAGAGTGACCTAATTCAGTTCCTGCAACTCAATAATGATGTTTTTCGCTTGGACCCATTCGGACATGGTCAGGATCAATCCTTCTATTATGAGTCATGCCTTGAACATTGATCCTTCTGTATTCCCAGTTCGACAAAAGAAGAGACAATACAATAGAGACCGATTAGAAGCCTTAAAGGAGGAAGTCAAATGGTTAGAAACAAACAGGTTTATCCGAGAAGTTCTTTACCCAAAATGGTTAGCCAATCCCGTGCTAGTAAAGAAGTTCAGTGGAAAGTGGAGAACATGTGCTGACTACACAGATTTAAACAAGGCTTGCCCAAAATATTTATATCCCCATTCGCGGATAGACCACTTGGTTGATGCAACAAGTGGTCACAAGATACTATCCCTAATGGATGCTTACTCGGGGTATAACCAAATTCCGATGCATAAACCCGATGAAGAGCATACACGCTTTATCATTGATTAGGGAACATTTTGCTATAAAGTATTGCCCTTTGGATTGAAAAATGCGGGAGCAACATACCAAAGGCTAGTAAATATAATGTTTCAAGAACAGATAGGGCATAACATGGAAGTATATGTGGATGACATGCTAGTAAAGTCTATCAAAGCAAAAAGCCATTTAAAGGACTTGGAAGAAATGTTCAATGTCTTAATAAATTACCAAATGAAGTTAAACCCACAAAAGTGTTCTTTTGGAGTCCAATCTGGAAAATTCCTAGGATATGTGGCTAGTGAGCAAGGGATTTAAGCTAGCCCTAACCAAATCCAAGCCATAAAAGACATGGAAGAACTAGGACGAGCAAAGAAGTCATGAGCTTGAACGAAAAAGTAGCAGCCCTTAGTAGGTTCATTTCCAAATCCACTGACAAATGCGTTCATTTCTTCAATGTTATAAAGAAAAAAAATAACTTTGAATGAGATGAAGAATGTAGAAAGGCCTTCCAAGAATTGAAAGTTTATATGGGAACGCCCCCGATTCTATCCAGTCCCGAGAAACGAGAAGACCCATATCTATATATGGCCATTCCAAAATACGCGGTAAACTCGGTCCTTATAAGAGAGAGTAATGGAACTCAGCACCCAATTTATTACGATAGCAGAAGGCTAAAAGACGCAGAAACCCGATACCTTGTAATGGAAAAACTAGCATATTGTCTGGTACTTACCACACAGAAGCTCAGAGGATACTTCCAAGCACACCCCGTTAAGGTCTTAACTAGCTTTCCGCTTAAGCAGGTGTTCAGTAAGCCAGAAACCTCAGGAAGGTTAGTCAAATGCGGAATTGAACTTAGCCTATACGAGATTGAGTTTCATCCTCGAGCAAGGATTCCCAGTAACAATCAGCTAATAAGCTTCATTATAGAACAATCAGCTAAAGAAAATGGCTTAAAGGCCAAGTGGCAACTTTTTGTAGATGGAACCTCAAACGAACAAGGAGCATGGGCAGGTTATGTTATAATTACCACTACTAGACATCGCTTGTGTTCCATGAAGCTAGGATTCCCAGTAACTAACAATGTAATCGAATATGAGTCGATGATGGCCGGGTTGAATTTGGCACTACAGTTGAAAATACCTCGAATAGAAATCTTTAGTGATTCGCAACTAATGGTAAACCAAATAAGGCAAATCTATCAAACCAAGGATGCACGGCTAACCCTATATGTGAAAAGGATATTGAAGATGCTTTCCCAATCTGAGGATTTTTCAATTCATCAAATACCCCGAGGAGAGAATGCCCAAGCAGATTCACCAGCCAAATTAGCCAGTTCCCGAGGGGCACCCGAAACTCGAGTAATTCCCGAGGGTTATCAAGAAAGACCTAGTATCGAGCATGAAGAATCAGAAAAGGAAATTTTTATTAGTCCTAACTAGATCCCAAGCCTTGAAAAGGGGAGATGAAATGGACAAAGAGGAAAACTCTGAGGTGGAACCTCGTTTAACGGAGACGAACTGCCATCATAAAAATACCTTGATGACTCCCATGGTAAATTACCTCCTAAGCGGAACTTTAACCTCCTAGTAAGCAAGACGCAAGAAAGATAAAACACCAAGCTCCTACAATTGTGATTATAGATAATATGCTCTATAAAAAAGGACATTCACTTCCTTACTTAAGATGTGTAAGCTTCGAAAATGGACTTAATCTCTTAAAAGAGGCTCACGAAGAATTGTGTGGACACCATTCCAATGGAATTAAGCTAGCCAAAAGGGTCATGCGACAAGGCTATTATTGGCCATAGATGGTTAATCAAGCGATTGAATAGGTCAAAAAGTGTGAAAAATGTCAAAGATACTCAAAGATACCTCGGCTTCCTCCTAGCGAGCTAACCACTATCTTAATCCCCCGGCCATTTGATGTGTGGGGGATAGATTTAATCGAACCCATACCAATCTCCAAAGGTAGAGCCAAGTATGTTGTAGTAACCATTGATTACTTTACCAAATGAGGGGAAGCAAAACCCTTTCCAACAATCACGTCTAAAAAAGGTGTTAGGATCCGTAATAAAGAATATTGTTACCCACTTTGGAATCCCTTACAAGATTATATCAGATAATGGAACACAATTCGAGAGCGAAGAATTCACTCGGTTTTGTGAGAAAAATGGAATTATCAAAAGCTTTTCCTCGGTAGCCCATCTAAGGGAAAACGGAGCCATCGAATCTGCCAATAAAAGCATAAAGACAATTTTTTAAAAAGCGCATAAACCAAGCCAAAGGAAATTAGGCTGAAGAGTTACCCTTAGTGTTTTGGGCATATAGAACTTCTGCCAAAACAACAACGGGACACACTCCCTTTTCCTTGACATATGGATGCGAAGCCATGCTTCCGGTTGAGGTTGAAATCCCATTGCATAGAAGGATATCTTATGCGTTTAATCCCAATCAGGAGTTAAGAAAGGAATCCCTAGACCTTATACGAGGATTGAGAGATGAGGATGCAATCAGAACAGTTGAATATCAAAGGTAAATCACGAAATACTACAACATAAAGGTCAAGACTAGAACCTTTGCAAATGGAGAATTAGTTTTACGAAGAGTAATGGCTAACGCAAAGAACCTGCGGACGACCTACTTGGCCCAAATTGGGAGGGACCCTTGGTCGTCCATCAGGAAATTATGCCCAGAACATATCGATTATGCAGACCCAATGATGATCTCGCTTCAAGAACATGGAACTCAGAATAATTAAGACCTTACTTCTCAATGATAAATGAGTGAAAGAATTTTTCCTCCAAGAATGATCACATAGCTAAGGGCACAGAATCCCTTTCAAAGCTTAAAGAAACCCAAAAGGGGTCAAACCACAAACAGATCAAATCCCTTATCATCACCAAAATTGGTCAGGGTAAGGCATCCCTCGGAGGGGGATGGTGTGTTAGTCTTTCTCCATGCCCAAATCAGAGGGAGCTAGGTTAAACAATCAAAAGTGTAAGCCTTCGTTTCACGCCAGAAATGGTCGTGGCGGAGCATCTAAAATTAGCACGCCCTGCCTTTGCTTGCAGAAGAGTACGCCCTGCCTCTTCTATGAACCAAGCACGTCCTACCTCTGCTCGTAGAAGAGCACGTCCTACCTCTGCTTATGTTCCGCGTTACCCGCAGAAGGGAACGCAAACCCCTATCATCGCCTACGATGGTCAGGACAGGGCACGGTTGGGGGGTGGTGTATAAGCCTCTATCAGTGCCTACGATGGTCAGTATAGAACATCAAAAGAGTAAACCTTAATTCCGTGTCTACGATGGCCCGATTTAAGTTTCTAAGAACTTATCATCTCCTATGATGGTCAGGATAAGGCGCCTCCTGGAGGAAGGTCGGGTAAGTCCTTAGGCCATGCTTGTGGATAAGCTAGCCAAGCGCACCGGATGCACAGGCCCAAAGAGTGGCCAACAAAGCATGTACCTCCTCTGCTTTGACATCAAAAGCCTAGGGGGTGGCTCAAGAAGCACATACAACCTCTGCTTCACAAATCAAATCCAAGGGGGATACCAAAACATTAATACCAGAAGACGATTTCTGGTCTTCAATCTTTAATTACCTGGATAAGGGTCGGTTCGGGACTTCTATTAATACCAGAAGAAGAATTCTGATCTTAAATCTTTAATTACCTGAACAAGGGTTGGTTCGGGACTTCTATTAATACCAGAAGAGGGACTATGGTCTTCAATCTTTAATTACCCAAACAAGGGTCGGTTTGGGACTTCTATTAATACCAAAAGAGGATTTATGGTCTACAGTCTTTAATTACCCAAACAAGGGTCGGTTCGGGATTTCTATTAATATCATAAGTAGATTTCTGGTCTTTAATCTTTAAAATTACCCAAGTAAGGGTTGGTTTAAGCTACTGTCAAGACAGAAAATCGGTTATCAACTTTCAATCTTTAATGGTCAAGTAAAGACCGACACGGAAACAGTACCCTGGAGGTTTCGTTACGTAATCCAATGTTAAAGATGATTCACAAATGGATTTGGAAAGAATCTAGAAAGAGAAGTTTGACTTGGAAAGTCGAAAACACCCCTTCATAAAGGGGGCAAATGTTACTACCAAAATTAACTCTGGAACAGACTGACGGTGAAGCGGCAATGGATTGTCATCAACACAAGAAATGTCTTCGAAAGCAAAAGCCAAATACTAGAAAGGACCAAAAGCATGAAGGAATAATCCGAGCGCTGCATAAATTGGCACCTTCTTAGGAGAAAGGAGCTCCGAATTTATAGAATACCAGCAGAGTGTATCCGGTAGGGGGTATCCGGCAGGGTGGTTCTATAACGAGAGGTCATCTAAGTCAGAAGCTAAGAAAGTGGAGGATGGAGCTACGCTAATCAAAACCCAGAAAGACGAAAGGGCTGTCGGTATTAACCTGCTTAACACCGGTACATCAGGAGACATGGGCATTAAAGATACCAAGCCTAAAGAGCCCATGGGCTATCCGGAACTAGCCCCCGAAATATTCAAGCACCGGGAGGTCACTCTATTAAACAATAGGTAAAACACCAGAAGTTGCCTTCTAGAAGGCTAGAGTTCATCCAAAATCTCCACCAGAAGGCAAACCGAAACCCTAGAAGGGACACAGGCTGTCCTTGCTAATCCGCCTAGTGCCGACACCGACGCAGGTTCCGAACAGGAAGCTATCTACATAAATCACGATGGCAAGCTCCTCGAAGTATTCATGAGAAAACCGGAAGCCTACACGCGAAAGCCACAACCGGGAACACAAATGTTTTCCAAAGGCCATTTACATCGACAAGCACATATCCATCTCGAAGAAGCTTCAATCGACCGGGACCCTCACTTCGGAAGCAATAATCAGCACCACAAAGGTGACCGGAAGCTAAACATCTGAGACCAAGGAGAAAAGCTGCCAACAAAAGCTTCTGCAAGCCCAACAGTAGAAGGTCCTCAAATTCTCTATAAATAAGAACTCAAGGGTCACATTTTGAGGGATGAATTCTTCATTTCTCAATCTTGTTTCTTCTTCTCTGAGGAGCATACCCTAATTTCCAAATCGGGTAGGGGATTTCTTCAACTCTTGTAATACATCTACAATTTATGAATGGAGAAGTACGAGACTTAAACATCTTGTGATTTGATAATCATGTTGTGCCATTTATGATGAAACAGGGAGTTAACACTAACCTTTCGTATGAAAGAGTTTTTCACGACACCTTCATAAAGAGGAAGGTCTTCGTGTAAACCCGAAGTCTTCCCCCTTTTTTATCTTGAGGGTTGGTAATGTGAATCAACCTTCTCATAATGAGCCTAATGCTACTTAACTCCGGAAAAGAGGTTAACTACAGGCTTATGACTTGATCACTAATGCAACCAAAGGCCTTCGAGTTGGCTCGAAGCGAAAGAATCATTTGAGTTAATAAGTGTTGCAGTACCCCTACCATCTGAATATTGAGAAGCATTAGCCTGTTTTCTTCCTATCACAATGTATATCATTTTATCCATGATCCAAAAGGTAACCGATTGTGCAAGGCTTCAATTATGCCAAACTAAATAAACCTTTCTTCAAGGTACTTTTGAACTCCATGGTCCTGTAAGCATGTTCACCCCCTGAGTGAAGAATAACAAATCTTCAGAATGGAGATCTTGATACCTAAGAAATAGTAGATTTAGCTAAGGAGCACTGATCGCGGATTGCCTTTTCAGTAACCTTATATCATCGCTGCACCAATTTTCCTAGATATATGCTCTACATAACTTATTACGGGTGTTGACTGAAAACATCGTCAACAAGTACTAGTCAAATCAAGCTTTGTATATGTGATGATCCCAAAATCCGAGGAGCAGTATTAAGGATACTCATTGGAATATAACACATCAATCATCATAGCAGAGTACAGATAATAGCAAAAATAATAAATAGAATAATTTTACATGGATATGACAGCGGAATCACAACATGTAACAACATCAGAATTGCACAGCGTAGGATATAACTTAGTGAATAAAAGGGAAGTGACCAGTCATCATCGCCAGAGGCGGAATACATACATGCAGTGAGACATAATAAGGGTATCAGTCTACATCGCCGATGGCGGTACATATACATACGAGAATAAATACTGAAAGTAAAGCAGTCTGCATCGCCTGTGGCGGAATCATAATATAAGTACAATAATGGCGGAAAATGTCAAAGTCATCTCTGTGAAGTCAGCCTCGCCATGAGCCAAAATGCACTCTATGCAACAGTGCAGAGCCAAAAACAACCTGTCACCTGTGAACTAGGCTGCCCATGTGAAAATAAGGGCACCCGCGTTTGCAAAGTGAAACAAACAACGAGTCAGTCATGGGGACTGGTATGAGGAATCTATTTAACAGTTTAAACAACAGTAATAAGCAAATCATAGGACCACGCCACTTTCGCGGAACGGGTTTACTCCAGTGATTGCTAGTGCATTTAAAACAAAGTAAATTCTTTTAAAACAACGCAATGCTTTTTAAAAAGAATGAAGCCATTATAAGACTCAAGTCGCATCATACAATGCAACGCAAGCCGGAGGATAGAGTTTTACCATATAATGGCCAAATATGCTTGATACGTGTAAAGCAAAAATCATTTGATATTATTGCTAGTGCATATATGTTTCAAAAATGAATAGCATCATAAATATCAATCATAGGCGACATGAGTGTCCCATGCCACTATGTCGCCATATATAAGTTACAATCGAATCCGTTATCTCGTATCGAAAATTGGATTTCCGTCATGAGTCGAGGCAAGGAGCAAGCTTCTCTCCGCTTCGAGTCATTCTAGCAAATGCCTCAGGACTACACACTCTGGGTAACCCTGGATCGGCTGGGCCGGTCCTCTCTTAGTTTGAGGATTATTTATTCCTGAACACACGTTTCTCGGTCCTTACAGACCTATAATCGAGGCGCCTCGCATTCCAACAACCACAAAGGTGAAAAGTAGATATAAATGTCAGGGCTGGTAAGTCACTGACACTACCATAGCTAGAAAGTGTAACGACCCAGAAAATCTGAACCAATTTAAAATTTTTAAATTGGCTAAAATAATGGATTTTCAATATTTAAAATAAATATTTTAAATAATGGCAATGAAAACTGAGTTTGAATCGACATTTGAAAACGAATATAATTAATTATAATTATATATAGAATTGAAAATGGCGCGGTAGTTCGATAATTCGATTTCAAACTTCAATTGAATATACCGGGTGCAAAACAATCCGGATCTTAGTGAAACCAAAAATAATGGAATCTAATTGATGATATCTTTCCAATGAATCTGACCAATCGAAATTTGATAGCGGGAATCAAAAGATATGTCCAGTTGAAAATTCTGAATAGTCGCTATGGAATTCAGGCCCTTAAAAACGGACATTTTGCATACGACCTCGGATTTCGACGAAACCACTTTTGTTAGATCCGCAGTGTCAGGTTATTGCTAGGTTTCAAATTTCATAATTTTTCGAATCAATATGTGAGCGTGGCAAAGGAAAACGCGTTTGACCAGTTTCAGTTGATTTTAATCGACTGGAAATTGGCCATTTTTCAAACGGTCTCAGAATTCGACGAAACTAGTTTTGTTAGGACCGTATCGGCAATACGAAGCTAGAAAATATTTTTCGGGAATTTTTAGTATTAGTATGGGACCCCGGTAATTTGAAATGTACGTTTAAAATTCAATATAGTGATTTAAATGAAAATTCAAAAGGAAGCTGATTATAACGATCAAATCAGCTTGCGATACATATCCCATTGTGTTCGGAATGGGGGTAAAACGCTATGGACGACAGGCAGTGGGCCTCGTTTCGAGGTCGTATGTAAAAGTCAACCCTTTTTACCAAAATTAAATAATAAATTAATAAAAAAAATATATTTTAATTTCTCCCCCCCCCCCTTTATCTTCATTGGCCCCCCGATTGATAAATCAGAAAACGAAATAAAAAAAAAAACCTAGAACTATCGAGCCGCCCCCCCCCCCCCCTGACCTCGACGCCGACGAAGACCACCACCACGAAGACCCCGCTCCTCCCTCCATCGCGAGCGAAACCCTACCGCCGCCTGTTCTCCGTTCGAAACCCCCGAAGACCACCCACCTCCAGCACCTCTTGCCGCCTGTCCCTCCTCCAACCGCGACGCCTCCCCGACTGCCGCCAAGAGCAGCAGCACCCCCCCCCTCGCCGATAAATGTAAGTTGATTTTATTTTATTTATTTTAATTCTGTAATGCTGTGAATTTTATAAAAGGTTAATACTGTTTTTTTTTTTTTTTGGTTTTAAAACCGATCTTTTTTTTTAAAGTAGTAAAACTGAATTTTTATAAATTCTTAAAAACTGATTTTTTTAAAAGTATTAAAACTGATTTTTTTAAAAGTATTAAAACTGATTTTTTTAAAAGTATTAAAACTGATTTTTTTAAAAGTATTAAAACTGATTTTTTTTTTATAAGAATAAAAACTGTTTTTGTTCAAAAAGAATAAAAACTGATTTTATTTAAAAAGAATAAAAACTGTTTTTGTTTAAAAAAAAAAAAGAATAAAAACTGATTTTTAAAAGGAAAAAAAAACTGATTTGTTTATAATAGTAAAAACTGATTTTTTATAAAAGTAAAAACTGATTTTTTTTATAAAAGTAAAAACTGATTTTGTTTTAAAGGAAAAATCAGATTTTTATATATTGATAGTAAAAGTAAAAATCGTATCTTTATATATTGAATAACACAGTAAAAAAATTCGATTTTTACATATGTAGAGAATACGGGCGAAAGCGACAGAAAGGCGAAGATTTCCCTAAGTGAAGTGTCGTGCAGTTGGTTAGCTATTGGTGAGATTTCTGATTTAAAAATTATATATGTGTGAAATGAAAGTGAATAGCTATATATAAATATCTATATATATATATATACGCCCCTCGTCCACAAACCATGGACGATATTTATTGGTTGAAATTGTTGTGAAAATTGATTGATAGCGAATGATTGTTTGGGATTGTTTGTGATTGATATTGGTTGATTGCGGTTGAAAAATACCCATTTGTGGTTGTGAAATATTTGGTTGAAACCACATAGGATTAGTTTGTGGAAATGAAATAAATATATACATGCCGCCTGCGTGCGAACTAGATGCATGATCCCCATTGTCAAAAACCGCGAGGTTTTAAGGTAGAGCGAGGAGCCGTACTAGGGACGGTGCCGGTGTAACTACCCTGCCGTTATGCTGCCGAAATTTTGAATAATATTTGTGTGTTTGAATTATTTTCATATGCTTAAACTATATTTATCCATTGTATTGAAAACATTCATGTGTTGAATTGATATTCATTCGTTGTTTAGAAATTCATGTGTTGAATGGTATTCATATTTTGAAATAAATTGTTCGATAATAAAAATCACATTTTTATCTATATATAAAAACTATTGAAAACATTCATGTGTTGAATTGATATTCATTCGTTGTTTAGAAATTCATGTGTTGAATGGTATTCATATTTTGAAATAAATTGTTCGATAATAAAAATCACATTTTTATCTATATATAAAAACTATTGAAAACATTCATGTGTTGAATTGATATTCATTCGTTGTTTAGAAATTCATGTGTTGAATGGTATTCATATTTTGAAATAAATTGTTCGATAATAAAAATCACATTTTTATCTATATATAAAAACTATTGAAAACATTCATGTGTTGAATTGATATTCATTCGTTGTTTAGAAATTCATGTGTTGAATGGTATTCATATTTTGAAATAAATTGTTCGATAATAAAAATCACATTTTTATCTATATATAAAAACTATTGAAAACATTCATGTGTTGAATTGATATTCATTCGTTGTTTAGAAATTCATGTGTTGAATGGTATTCATATTTTGAAATAAATTGTTCGATAATAAAAATCACATTTTTATCTATATATAAAAACTATTGAAAACATTCATGTGTTGAATTGATATTCATTCGTTGTTTAGAAATTCATGTGTTGAATGGTATTCATATTTTGAAATAAATCGTTTGATAATAAAAATCACATTTTTATCTATATATAGAAACTATAGAAAACATTCATGTGTTGAATTGATATTCATTCGTTGATTAGAAATTCATGTGTTGAATGGTATTCATATTTTGAAATAAATTGTTTGATAATAAAAATCACCTTTTATCGACTATGTGAACTATATAGAAAAATAGTGTTATGAAATGAATCGTTTTACAATAAAAATCACATTTTTATTGTATGCATAAATCGTTGAAACGTGAAGTGTTAAAAAAAATAGCCACTTGTTCAAAGTAAACATATATGAGATGAAATATTCATTAATTAGCTAATGAAATGATTTGCACCTATTTATGTAACATTAGAATGAATGGAGTTCTTAAACCAAATAGAAATCAAATATGAAGTCGAATAGAAATTGATAAATGATAAGAACTGTATATATATATATATGTACATGCAATATTCATTGAACAGGTTATAGCAAAGGGGCTAGAGAAGAGGAATAAAATTTTGTGCCCGACAAATAGGTACACATTTACTGATTTGTTTGGGTGATGATTTTGAGCCTGTTGGCTAGCCGCTTGGCTTTTTCTTTTTCTTTTTGAGATTAGAAGGACCGGGACGATATTTGCGATTTCCCGATGCTCCCGGTGCAGGGGAGGTTATGGCGAAATTTTTCCAAAATTTAAGGTGTTAGAAATTTTTTTGAAGTGAAAACGATATTGAAATCATTGAATGAACTATATTTATATAAATATATAAATATAAATAAAATTAAAACGAAACGAGGCCGTGCAGTTCGTATTTTGAAACCGTGATTTCAAACGACTAGTGCGGGAAATCCGACCATTGGATTTTCCCGAAACCTCAACCGTCGGGTTCGCCTTGGAATAATCTTTCCAACGGCACCAACCTTGTAAAAATCCAACGGTTGGATTGTCTGGAATGTTTAATTCAAATCTGAAGAAAAACAGCGCCAGAAACGATTATATTTATTTATATATATATATAAATATAATTATATTTAATCGAATAACGACGCTGCAGTTCGTATTTTGAAATCGAAATTTCAAACGATTGTACCGGGAGATACGACCGTCGGATTTTCCCGAAACTGGAACCGTTGGGTTCGTTTTGAAAAGACCTTTCTAATGATGTAAATTTTGTGAAGATCCAACAGTTAGATTTTCAGATATGTGTAAATCAAATCTGAAGAAAAACAGCGCCACGGCCGCTTTATGGCCCGAAGCGTCGTTTTGAATAAAAAGGCTATTTTAAAATAAATAAAAATAGCGATAAATCGTTATAAAATATCATAAGCGATATGGAATGGAAATAAACTGAATTTGCTTGATTTATGTGGCTTTTGATGGTTGAATGTGTTTGGTGTGAAAATTACATTAAAGAACGAAATTGGTGTTGTCGAATAATTTAACCATTGAAATAAATTGAATTGAAATTCTAAATATACGTGAATTATTTGAATAGGCCGAGTTAATTCTCATTTCGAATAATCGACCGACGATTGAAATTCGAAGATGAAGACGATGGTCGAAGACCGGAGATCTTCACCTCGTTTGGATGGTAACTGAGGTCCTGATTGGGAGGCATCCCGAAATATGGATAATGAGTGGTGATCGTCCAGACGTACGTGGTGATCGAAGGGTTTGCGAGGTATTTAGTGCCTCCGGTTTCGTTCAGACCCAGAACGGACTTGTAAATGGACTGTGTGTCTGACATTGGAGTTTATTCTATGTTGATTGATTTCTGTTAAATATACATCTGTTTGGCGGCGGAGAATTTATTCTTTTGCTTAACGCCCTTCTCTGAGACGTACGAGCTCAGAGGTTGTATATTGATGGACATCAATCGCATGGCGTGAATTGCCTGTGTGGCATGCTAAGATGCAGTGATCAGGGCTTCTGTTGAAAAGCAAAGTCTTGTGGTGATGATCAAAGCACCGCCTGTGTGGCGTAGCTTTGTGTATAACGTGAATTCGCGAGCCTCACACCCCGGTATGAACCAGAAACGGGAGAAAGGACCTCAGGGAGGGCCTGCGTTTCCTCCTAGCTAAAAGTGGCGTCAGTGGTTTTACACGCCCTGACGAGTTTGACTTATGTGGTTGTTGCTGTTGCGAGGTGCCTCGGTTTGATCGGACGATCCGGGTCCGATGGAGTCATTCGTTGGCTCGTTTACGCCCCAAAGGGCGGGGAAACGTATGGTTCAGGCATTTTAATCCACATCGGTGGACCGGCCCTGACGATCCTAAGGCTTGACAGAGTACTTGCCTGAGGCTCGGGCTAGGCAGTCTCGAATTCGGTAAGGACTATCTTTTGCCTTGGTTCATGACGGAAATCCAATTTCCAAATACGACATCGTGCGGTTTTGATTGTATATATATATGGCGACATGATATATGGTACCCATGCCGTCTATGATTGATAGTTATGATTTGAAATTGTTTTCAAAACATATAAACACTAGCAATAATATCAAATGCCTTTGTTTTATTCGTATCAATCATATTTTGGCCATTATAAGGTAAAACTCTATCCTCCGGTTTGCGTTGCATTGTGTGATGGGAACTGAGTCTTATAATGGCTTCATTTTTATAAAAAGCATAGCGATGTTTAAAAGAAAGATTTGTTTTAAAGCACTGGCAATCCAATGGAGTAAACCCGTTCCACGAAAGTGGCGTGGTCCTGTGATTAGCCAAATTATATATGTGTTGAGTAGATTTCTCATACCAGTCCCATGACTGACTCGTAGTTTGTTTCACTCTCAAACTCGGGTGCCCCTTTTTCTACACGGGCAGCCTTGTATTCAGGATTAGCTGGTTCTTTTCTGGATAGCTGGAGCTGAAGATGGATTCTATCATTTATTTCTTTTTATGCTGTTCAGCTCCTATTGTACATATTTTGTTTATTTCCGCTGTAGACATTTATGTATAGCTGGACTGTATTTGTACTAAGTAAGATCCTGTATACTGTGTAACTCTGATGATTACTTTTATCCAGTATATTTTGTTGTTCATATCTGGTGTATTTATTTAATTCTGTTCTGCTATTATATGTTTCTGTGTTATATTCCAAAGATAGCCCTGTTTCCGTCTGAACGGAAATTCGGGTCGTCTCAGAAAGAAACGTCGTGCTCTCCCAGCGGTCCGTATCCCGTTTTTAACTCATACCGGGGTGTGAGGCTCGCGAATCCACGCTATACACAAAGCCAGGCCACACAGACCGTGCTTTGATCATCATCCACAAGACTTTGCTTTGCAACAGAAGCCTTGATCACAGCATCTTGGCATGCCACATAGGCACTCCACTCCATACGACTGATTTCCATCGATATATAACATCTGAGCTCGTACGTCTCAGAGAAGGGCGTTAAGCAAAAGAATAAATTCTCCGCCGCCAAATAGATATATATTTAACAGAGATCAATCAGTATAGAACAAAATCCAATGTCAGACACACAGTCCATTTACAAGTCTGTTCTGGGTCTGAACGAAACCGGAGGCGTCAAATTCCTCGTATATCCGTACAATCAACACATACGTTCGGATGGCTACTACTTCCGTTCCTTCACGGTAGCTACTCCGGTCAGGAACCTCAGCAGCGCCCATCCAACCGATACGATGATCGTCGGTCTTGAATCGTCTTTGCATTTCCCAATTCGAATCGCTAGATTAATTATTTGAAATGAGGGTTAGCTCGGCCTTTTCAAATAATTCACGTAATTAGAATTTAAATCAATTCTTTCCATGGTTATATTATTCGACATCCATATCTCGGTTCTTTAGTGCTATTTTCGTGTCAAACACATACAACCATCAAATATCAAACAGATCAAGCCAAATTAGTTTATTTCCAATCTATGTTGCTTATAATATTTTATAACGATTTTTCGCCATTTTTATTTATTTAAAAATGGCCATATTCAATTAAACGACGTCTCAGGTCGTGCCGTGGCACTAGCGCTGTTTTTCCCCTAATTTGTTTTACACATATTGGAAAATCTAACCGTTGGATCTCTACAAAGTCTATATCAGTGGGAAGATATTCCCAAAGCGAACCCAACGGTTCCAGTTTCGTGAAAATCCAACGGTCGGATCTTCCACACTAGTCGTTTGAAGTTATGGTTTCAAAATTCGAACTGCAGCGTCGTTATTTGATTAAATTTAATTATATTTATATTCATATATAAATATAAATGATTCTAGCGCTGTTTTTCTTCAAATTTGAATTAAACATTCCAGACAATCCAACCGTTGGATTTTTACAAGGTTGGTGCCGTTGGGAAGATATTTTCAAGGCGAACCCAACGGTTGCGGTTTCGGGAAAATCCGATGGTCGGATTTCTCGTACTAATCGTTTCAAATTACGATTCCGAAACACGAACTGCACGGCTTCGATTCCTTTTAATTATAATTATATTTATATATATAAATATAGTTCATTCTATACTTTCAAATATAGTTTATTCATTAATTTCAACTTCGTTTTCACTTCAAATATTTCACTAACGCCTTAATATTTCGAATTTTTTTGCCATAACCTCCTTTGTACGGGGAGGGGTTTGGAAATTTATTGGGTCGTGTTAGGTACACAATAAATCCTAATAAGAATCCACATATTTATAGTGATATATTCTGGTGTTTACGGGGGAGCGTGTATAGATAATAACTCCAGAGAATAAATTCTCGTCACCCCGTTCCGTGTGGAAATAAATGGTCCATGTGCCGTATCTAATAACCAGAGGGACGTGATTATTGTCAACTCCAGACCCGTGTGGGGTTTTTATTAATCTGCCAATTTATCGTTATATTTTATATAGTCCATATCAGTCATCAGTTCAACCTGTAGTATATAATCATCGCCAGACAAGCCTCTCGCTCGTATGGTAAATCTTCCACCTCGTCACACAGGCTCTAATTGCTTATGTGGAATATGATGAAGTATGCCTATCATAAAGAAGTATGCCATGTAGTGTAGTTCAAAATTAATTGTTACTATCCTATGGCAGTGTTTATTATTTCACACAGAATAACCAGCGCTCCGCATCCAATGGCATTCACAGGAGTTGATATAAAAATAAAATTGCGCAGCCAACTCATCAAGGCTTACCTATTTGTCGGGCACGCAAATAATTTCTTTACTCTACAGCTAATCCATTTTTCTTGTTCAACACATGTATATATATGCAGAACAAAGCTAATAATAATATTTCTAGCAAACTATTATTTATTTCAACACGTGTGTATTTTTATCAAAGCGTATACATGATAAAAGAAATATTTTTATCATCAAAAATATTTATTCAACACGTGAATGTTTTTAACACTTCATATTCACAATAAAAATGTAGTTTTTATTGTTTATTCATTTTATTCTAAAATACGATAACATTCGACACATGAATTTCAATTCAACTAATGAATTTCAATTCAACACATGAATATTTTCTATAGTTTATATATATATATAAATGTGATTTTTATCGCTAAAGCTATTTGTTTAAATTCAAATAATATTCAACACATGAATTTCGATTCAACGAATGAATTTCAATTCAACACATGAATATTCTCTATAGTTTGTATATATATAAAAATGTGATTTTTATCGCTAAAGCTAATTGTTTAAATTCAAATAATATTCAACACATGAATTTCGATTCAACGAATGAATTTCAATTCAACACATGAATATTGGTTTCAATATATGTAATTTATTTCAACGAATGAAAATTATTCTAACACATGAATATTTCAGAAAATTTCGGCAGCATAACGGCAGGGTAGTTAAAACCGGGACCGTCCCTAGTACGGCTCCTCGCTCTACCTTAAAACCTCGCGGTTTTTGACAATGGGGATCATGCATCTAGTTCGCACGCAGGCGGCATGTTTTATTTTCAATTCCACAATCCTATTCTAATTTGTTTCAACCACAAGAGGGTATTTTTCAACCACAAAGGTATTTTTCAACCACAATATCAACCACAAACAATTATTTCCAACCATTCGTCATACCATATAATATCACGTCAATCACCAGCAATAAATATCGTCCATGATCTGTGGACGAGGGGAGTATATATATATATATTATTTCTATAATTCACTTGCATTTCATCACAATTCAAAGCATATATGTTTCATACAACGCTTGTATAATTTATACATCACTAATATAACTTATACAACACATGTACATGAGGTATACAATGCGTATATAATTTACACTTCGCTTATATAATTTATACAACGCGATTCCATTCACACAATTTAGTTTAGATTCCTCACATTAGTTTTTGCAGTGCTAAAAATCGTAGGAAGATCAGAGAAATCCACGGCTTCTTCTATGTGGTAGAGAGCCTCCTTACGGTTGTGATGTCTCCTGTTTCATCAAATTTCGTTAACGAACGAAAAAGATATTATTTTTCAAAGTTTTGCAACACTTAAAAGGGTTATTTTCATTTTAGAATTTCGAAGCAGAATGGTTTTTTTAAACCTTCAAAACTAGGTTTTGATTTTAAAATCAAATCGTACCTCGTTGCTCCGATCAGACCCTGCAACGTTGAAGGGCTACGAACCAGCTTCTGATCGATGGTGGTGGCGGCAGAATCGGCGGCTCCAGCAGGGTACGGCGGCGCTCCAAAGGGGAGGACTTCCTCCTAGAAATTCGACGTGAATAAGCAATGGTCTTCGACGAGGCTTGTTCTGATTTGAAGAGGGGAGAGAGACGGTCAGAATTGTCAATTGGAGGTGGCGGCGAAACTGGCTGTGGCGGCGGCGAAATCGATGGGAAGGTTCGACGAATTTCCGTCGTTCGATAATGGGGTTGATCGGGTTTTCCGAGGAAAGAGAGAAAATAGAGATATTTTCTATTATATAATGTTTTTAAATTACTTTATTACCCCTTCTAGCCAACGTACACCAATTTCAACCCAACGACTGTCGCCCCTAGCTAAATGCCCCCATTCCGGACACAATGGGATATGTTTCGTTGGCCAATTCGACTGTTACAGTCAGTTATTTTTCAAATTAAAGTATAAAACATTTTATATTTAATTTGAACGTATATTTCAATTTGCCAGGGCCACAAACTGAATCAAAAAATTCCAGATAAATAAATCTAGCTTTGTTTTGACGATACGGTCCCAACAAAACCAGTTTCGTCGAATTCTGAGCTCATATGCAAAATGTCCATTTTAGTAGAAATTGACCAATCACATTTTCTTTTGCTCCGCTCACATACTAGTTTCAAAAATTATGAAATTTGAAACCTAGCAATAATTTGACATCCCGGACCCAACAAAAGTGGTTTCGTCGAATTCTGAGGTCGTATGCAAAATATCTATTTTCAAGGGCTATATATGCTATATAGCGACCTTTCTGAAAATTCATTCGGCCATAACTTTTGATTCCCGTTATGAAACTTCGATTTTTCAGATTCGTTAGAAAGGTATTCATAAACAGATTTAAATATTTTCAGTTTCGCTAAAATCCGTTATATTTTACACCCGGTACAGCCAGACAAAGTTTGTATTCAAATTTTCAAACTGCCATACTAGCCCCAATTCTTTATTTTATTGAAATGTGCTATTTCAATTATTCAAATTCTTTGGTAATAACCAATATTAAAATTTTTAAACTGGTTCACATTTTCCGGGTTATTACAATCTCCCCCACTTAAAACTTTTCGTCCTCGAAAAGGAAATAACAGCAAAGTAGGAAACAAAATGTAAATGCAAAGTATTGTAAAGGTACCTTGCACCGTAGTTAGTCAGAGATGTCCACTTTGCATTTGGGGTAGGCTTGTTTAATGCTTTTCTCAGTCTCCCAAGTACAGTCTCTAGGATCACTACTCCACTGGACTTTGACTAAATGAATCTTTTTGTTCCTTAGCTCTCTAGTTTCTTTGCCAACTATCTTTAATGGCTCTCTTCTGAGCGCTAATTCTGGAGTTATGTCTATATCCTGTTGCGCTGCTTCTTCTACAACAAGATCCGGATCATGAACATGTTTTCTGAGTTGAGACACGTGGAACACATCATGTACACCAGGCAACCAATCAGGTAATTGAACCCTATAAGCCAGAGTTCCAATCCGTTCAAGTATAGGAAAGGGACCAATAAATCTCGGTGCCAACTTCCCACTTTTGCCAAATCTGATTACTCCTCGCATTGGAGAAACTCTTAAATAAACATAATCGCCCATGGCAAATGATAAGTCTCTTCTTCTCGCATCAGCATAACTTTTCTGTCGGCTCTGTGTGGTTTTCAATCGCTTCTTAATGAAGTCGACTTTATCTGATGCTTCTCGAATCATATCGGGCCCTAACACAAGTCTGTTGCCAGGTTCTACCCAACATGCGGGAGATCTGCACGGTCTACCGTATAATGCTTCAAATGGGGACATTCCCAAACTTGCTTGATAGCTATTGTTATAAGAGAATTCGGCCAAATGTAAGTGATATTCCCATGATCCTCCAAAATCGATAACGCAAGCCCGCAGTAAATCTTCTAGAGTTCTATTCACCCGCTCAGTTTGGCCGTCTGTCTGAGGGTGATAAGCGGTGCTTAGATTCAATTTGGATCCCAATTCTGCCTGGAATGCTTCCCAGAATTTGCTAGTAAATAGGGGATCTCTATCACTGACTATATTGAGCGGCACCCCGTGTAGTTTAACTATCTCTTTGAAGTAAATTTGTGCTAAACTTTGAGTCGTTCTGTTGGATCGGACAGGTATGAAATGGGCAGTCTTCGTGAAGCGATCTACGATTACCCATATACTGTTGTTTCCTTTCTTATTTCGAGGCAAGCCATCAATGAAATCCATCGAAATTTGCTCCCACTTCCATCCTAGAATTTCTAATGGTTGTAATAGTCCAGCCAATTTCTGCTGATCGCTCTTAACTAGCTGACAAGTGGAGCATCTGCTAACATATAATGAAATATCTCTTTTCAACGCCTTCCACCAGAATGTGTGCTTGATATCGTTATACATTTTGCTCACACCGAGATGGATACTTAATTTGGACTTGTGGCATTCATCAAGTACTTCCCTTCTGAGCTCAGGAATTCCTGGCACACAAATTCGCCCTCGTAATCTTAGGACCCCTTGGCTATTAAGGCTAAAATCCGAGGGTTTTCCTTCTCGGATCCGCTGGCTAATCCTTTTAATAAATTCATCGTCTTGCTGTAGAATAGTAATCTTATCTTCTAAGGAAGAAGTAATGATAAAACTGGTGATGATTTCATTCTTTCTACTGAGCGCATCTGCTACAACATTGGCTTTCCCTGGAGTGTATAGGATCTCAAAATCGTATGCTGCAAGGAATTCTAACCAACGCTATTGTCTCAAGTTTAGATCTTTCCGAGTGAATAGATATTTCAAGGATTAATGATCGGTAAATAGTTCGAACTTCTCACCCAGTAAATAATGCCTCCAGATTCTCAAAGCAAACACGATAACTAATAACTCAAGATCATGAGTTGCATAGTTTCTTTCATGTGGCTTCAGCTGACGGCTGGCATAAGCGACCACTTGGCCTTTTTGCATTAATATTGTGCCTAGCCCTATAATAGAAGCGTTTGTCCATACAGTAAAGTCTTGGTTGCCTTCTATAATTGTTAATACCGGAGCAGTTGTCAACTTCAGTTTCAGCTCCTGGAAAGCTCCTTCACATTCGGGAGTCCATTTGAATTTCTCATGCTTCTTTGTAAGCTTTGTCAATACACCAGATATCTTTGAAAAATCCTGAATGAATTTCCGATAGTAACTAGCCAATCCAAGGAAACTTCGAACTTCTGTGGGGGTAGTAGGCTGTTTCCAGTTCTGGATCGCCGTAATTTTGCTTGGATCTACAGCAATCCCTTCTTTTGATACGACATGGCCTAGGAACTTAACTTCATCCTGCCAGAAGACACATTTAGAAAATTTAGCTTTAAAGACATTTCTCCTTAGAATTTTCAACACTTGTTCTAAATGTTTTGCATGCTCACCTTCCGACTTGGAGTAGATTAAAATGTCATTGATGAAGACTAGAACAAATTTATTCAATACACCACGGAACACTCTGTTCATAAGATCGATGAAGTATGCCGGAGCGTTACACAAGCCGAACGGCATTACTAACTATTCGTAGAATAAATTGGGACCCCTGAAGGCTGTCAAAGGAATACAGTCTTCGGCTATACGTAATTGGTGGAAACCTGTAGCTAGGTCCATCCTGGAGAATACTGTTGCCCCATTTAATTGGTCTAACAGATCATCTATACGCGGCAAGGGATATTTGTTCTTCAGTGTCTGCTTATTGAGATCTCGGTAATCAACACAAAGTCTTAGAGTACCATCTGATTTCGGGACAAATACTACTGCTGCTCCCCAAGCTGAAAAGCTCAGTCTGATCAGACCTTTCCAAAGCAATTCTCGGGTTTGACTACCTAACTCTTCTTTTTCTTTCGGGGCCATTCTTCTAATTGGATGTACTACTGGTCAAGTGTTAGGGATTAGATCTATCCTGAATTCAATTTCCCTTTGCGGCGGTAATTTTTCTACTTCTTCAAACACATCCACATAGTTTTTAACGACCAGTATCTTTTCTAATGAAGGGGGAGTAACTTCTAAAGAAGACCAAAATTCTGTTCTATTAATTTCTGAACCAAGGCATGGTATAGTGATATGCCCAAATTTTGTTTTAACTATCACGATTCTTTCGGCACATCTAACTTTGGCCTTATATTTTGTCAACCAGTCCAGCCCCAGTATAATATCAAATTCGGAAAGGTCCAGGACAATCACTTTAAAAGGAAACCGGTATCGAGAAAAGGAAATAGGTACTTTACAATATGTACTGAGACTAATCGAACCTCCTATCGGGTTTTGAACTTTAATTGGTTCTTTAAGTTTTCCTTGTTTCAATTTTAACTTGTGAACAGTGTTACCAGAAATGAAGCTACGTGATGCACCAGTATCAAAAAGTACAGAAACATGAATATTTTTAATGGTAAGGGTACCTCCCAAGACGTCGGGTTTACCTGATCCATCGGTAGTAGCTGGCGGGGCCTCCCCGTCATGCACATGAGCTACTTGTGCATTCTGCTTCAGAGGACAATTCCTGCTATAGTGCCCTTTCTTATGGCAGTTGTAGCATTCGGCTGAGTCTGGATTTGCCTTTGGCTTCCTCGGGGCTTTGCACACATTAGAAAAATGTCCTGGCTTCCCGCAGTTGTAGCAATTCCCCTTCGGTATCTTTCCAGGTTTCTGAGTAGCGGCCGCTGTAATGCTAGACTCCGGCTGATCTGCTGAAGTCTTGCGCTTATTTCCAGCTTAGCTTTTGGCGCAGTCTTGTTTGGCGTGTCTTTCATCCATATCTTCATAATTGCAAGCCATTTCTACCAATTCTAAGAAGGAGAGTTTGATGTTGCTCATGGCTCTGTCATGGTACTTGCGCTTTAGCCCAAATATAAACCTCTTGTTCTTAGCTTTGTTAGTCATAATAAGCTCTGGAGCATAGTGTGACAACTGAGTGAATTTATTGAGGTAATCCTGGATAGAGAGATCTCCCTGCTGGAGATTAGCAAACTGCTCTCGCATCCTCTCTAAAGCCTGCTCAGGTACAAACTTCTCGTTGAACATGGTCTTAAATTTCTCCCAGTTCCTGACAGTACCTGCTGCATCCTATGAAGTGATGGCATCCCACCACAGCTCTGCTTCCTCCTGTAGGAGCCAAATACCTAATCGTGCTTTGTTGTTGGTCCCCAATTCCATTCCTTCAAAGATCTTTTCACAGGTCTTCAACCAAGCAATAGCCTCAGTCATTGTACCTAGGCCAGAAAAGGGTTTCCCCCCAGGTTCCTATACCTCTTCGCTACTCTGTCTAGCTCAAAGTCCTGGGGTGCTGGCGGCTGAATAATAGGGCCTCCCTCAACTACGGGGATATTCCCCCGTCCTCCTGCTACTCCTGCTCGGCCTCCACGACCTCCTCTAGCTGCTGCTGCTCGTGTAGCCATCAGAGAGAGTACTGTATAAGCAAGAAAAGAGTCAAGCTCACAGATTTGATAGTTTTCATAAATGGTAAATCAGGGGAACATAAGGAAAGGTAATGATGTACTGATCAAATTGTTTTGCTAATCTGCTTAGCTCATTCTAGGACATTGCTAATCCTATCTCTAATGAGCTACTCGCCTTAGAACACTACTGATTCTATTCTGACGAGGTGTTTAATGTTTTAGATCTCGGAACTAAGGTTAACCAAAGCTCTGATACCAACTGTGACGATCCTAAAATCCGAGGGGCAGTATTAAGGATAATCATTGGAATATAACACATCAATCATCATAGCAGAGTACAGATAATAGCAAAAACAATAAATAGAATAATTTTACATGGATATGACAGCGGAATCACAACATGTAACAACATCAGAATAGCACAGTGTAGGATATAACTTAGTGAATAAAAGGGAAGTGATCAGTCATCATCGCCAGAGGCGGAATACATACATGCAGTGAGACATAATAAGGGTATCAGTCTACATCGCCGAAGGCGGTACATATACATACGAGAATAAATACTAAAAGTAAAGCAGTCTGCATCGCCTGTGGCGGAATCATAATATAAGTACAATAATGGCGGAAAATGTCAAAGTCATCTCTGTGAAGTCAGCCTCGCCATGAGCCAAAATGCACTCTATGCAACAGTGCAGAGCCAAAAACAACCTGTCACCTGTGAACTAGGCTGCCCGTGTGAAAATAAGGGCACCCGCGTTTGCAAAGTGAAACAAACAACGAGTCAGTCATGGGGACTGGTATGAGGAATCTATTTAACAGTTTAAACAACAGTAATAAGCAATCATAGGACCACACCACTTTCGTGGAACGGGTTTACTCCAGTGATTGCTAGTGCATTTAAAACAAAGTAAATTCTTTTAAAACAACGTAATGCTTTTTTAAAAGGATGAAGCCATTATAAGACTCAAGTTCCATCATACAATGCAACGCAAGCCGGAGGATAGAGTTTTACCTTATAATGGCCAAATATGCTTGATACGTGTAAAGCAAAAATCATTTGATATTATTGCTAGTGCATATATGTTTCAAAAATGAATAACATCATAAATATCAATCATAGGCGACATGAGCGTCCCATGTCACTATGTCGCCATATATAAGTTACAATCGAATCCGTTATCTCGTATTGGAAATTGGATTTCCGTCATGAGTCGAGGCAAGGGGCAAGCTCCTCTCCGCTTCGAGACATTCTAGCAAATGCCTCAGGACTACACACTCTAGGTAACCCTGTATCGGCTGGGCCGGTCCTCTCTTACGTTTGAGGATTATTTATTCCTGAACACACGTTTCCCGGTCCTTACAGACCTATAATCGAGGCGCCTCGCATTCCAATAACCATAAATGTGAAAAGTAGATATAAATGTCAGGGCTGGTAAGTCACTAACACCACCATAGCTAGAAAGAAACGTCGTGCTCTCCCAGCGGTCCGTATCCCGTTTTTAACCCATACCGGGGTGTGAGGCTCGCGAATCCACGCTATATACAAAGCCAGGCCACGCAGACCGTGCTTTGATCATCATCCACAAGACTTTGCTTTGCAACAGAAGCCTTGATCACAGCATCTTGGCATGTCACATAGGCACTCCACTCCATACGACTGATTTCCATCGATATATAACCTCTGAGCTCGTACGTCTCAGAGAAGGGCGTTAAGCAAAAGAATAAATTCTCCGCCTCCAAATAGATATATATTTAACAGAGATCAATCAGTATAGAACAAAATCCAATGTCAGACACACAGTCCATTTACAAGTCCGTTCTGGGTCTGAACGAAACCGGAGGCGTCAAATTCCTCGTATATCCGTACAATCAACACATACGTTCGGACGGCTACTACTTCTGTTCCTTCACGGTAGCTACTCCGGTCAGGAACCTCAGCAGCGCCCATCCAACCGATACGAAGATCGTCGGTCTTGAATCGTCTTTGCATTTTCCAATTTGAATCGCTCGATTAATTATTTGAAATGAGGGTTAGCTCGGCCTTTTCAAATAATTCACATAATTAGAATTTAAATCAATTCTTTCCATGGTTATATTATTCGACATCCATATCTCGGTTCTTTAGTGCTATTTTCGTGTCAAACACATACAACCATCAAATATCAAACAGATCAAGCCAAATTAGTTTATTTCCAATCTATGTTGCTTATAATATTTTATAACGATTTTTCGCCATTTTTATTTATTTAAAAATGGCCATATTCAATTAAACGACGTTTCAGGTCGTGCCGTGGCACTGGCCCTGTTTTTCCCCTAATTTGTTTTACACATATCGGAAAATCTAACCGTTGGATCTCTACAAAGTCTATATCAGTGGGAAGATATTCCCAAAGCGAACCCAACAGTTCCAGTTTCGTGAAAATCCGACGGTCGGATCTTCCACACTAGTCGTTTGAAATTACGGTTTCAAAATTCGAACTGCAGCGTCGTTATTCGATTAAATTTAATTATATTTATATTCATATATAAATATAAACGATTCTGGCGCTGTTTTTCTTCAAATTTGAATTAAACATTCTAGACAATCCAACCGTTGGATTTTTACAAGGTTGGTGCCGTTGGGAAGATATTTCCAAGGCGAACCCAGCGGTTGCGGTTTCGGGAAAATCCGATGGTCGGATTTCTCGTACTAATTGTTTCAAATTACGATTCCGAAACACGTACTGCACGGCTTCGATTCCTTTTAATTATAATTATATTTATATATATAAATATAGTTCATTCTATAATTTCAAATATAGTTTATTCATTAATTTCAACTTCGTTTTCACTTCAAATATTTCACTAACGCCTTAATATTTCGAAAAATTTCGCCATAACCTCCTTTGTACGGGGAGGGGTTTGGAAATTTATTGGGCCGTGTTAGGTACCCAATAAATCCTTATAAGCATCCACATATTTATAGTGATATATTCTGGTGTTTACGGGGGAGCGTGTATAGATAATAACTCCAGAGAATAAATTCTTGTCACCCCGTTCCATGTGGAAATAAATGGTCCATGTGTCGTATCTAATAACCAGAGGGACGTGATTATTGTCAACTCCAGACCCGTGTGGGATTTTTATTAATCTGGCAATTTATCGTTATATTTTATATAGTCAATATCAGTCATCAGTTCAACCTGTAGTATATAATCATCGCCATACAAGCCTCTCGCTCGTATGGTAAATCTTCCACCTCGTCACACAAGCTCCAATTGCTTATGTGGAATATGATGAAGTATGCCTATCGTCAAGAAGTATGCTATGTAGTGTAGTTCAAAATTAATTATTACTATCCTATGGCGATGTTTATTATTTCACACAGAATAACCAGCACTCTGCATCCAATGGCATTCACAGGAGTTGATATAAAAATAAAATTGCGCAGCCAACTCATCAAGGCTTACCTATTTATCGGGCATGCAAATAATTTCTTTACTCTACAGCTAATCCATTTTTCCTGTTCAACACATGTATATATATGCAGAACAAAGCTAATAATAATATTTCTAGCAAGCTATTATTTATTTCAACGCGTGTGTATTTTTATCAAAGCGTATACATGATAAAAGAAATATTTTTATCATCAAAAATATTTATTCAACACGTGAATGTTTTTAACACTTCATATTCACAATAAAAATGTAGTTTTTATTGTCTATTCATTTTATTCTAAAATACGATAACGTTCAACACATGAATTTCAATTCAACTAATGAATTTCAATTCAACACATGAATATTTTCTATAGTTTGTATATATATAAAAATGTGATTTTTATCGCTAAAGCTATTTGTTTAAATTCAAATAATATTCAACACATGAATTTCGATTCAACGAATGAATTTCAATTCAACACATGAATATTCTCTATAGTTTGCATATATATAAAAATGTGATTTTTATCGCTAAAGCTAATTGTTTAAATTCAAATAATATTCAACACATGAATTTCGATTCAACGAATGAATTTCAATTCAACACATGAATACTGGTTTCAATATATGTAATTTATTTCAACGAATGAAAATTATTCTAACACATGAATATTTCAGAAAATTTCGGCAGCATAACGGCAGGGTAGTTAAAACCGGGACCGTCCCTAGTACGGCTCCTCGCTCTACCTTAAAACCTCGGGGTTTTTGACAATGGGGATCATGCATCTAGTTCGCACGCAGGCGGCATGTTTTATTTTCAATTCCACAATCCTATTCTAATTTGTTTCAACCACAAGAGGGTATTTTTCAACCACAAAGGTATTTTTCAAACACAATATCAACCACAAACAATTATTTCCAACCATTCGTCATACCATATAATATCACGTCAATCACCAGCAATAAATATCGTCCATGGTCTGTGGACGAGGGGAGTATATATATATATATATATATATATATATATATATATATATTATTTCTATAATTCACTTGCATTTCATCACAATTCAAAGCATATATGTTTCATACAACGCTTGTATAATTTATACATCGCTAATATAACTTATACAACACATGTACATGAGGTATACAATGCGTATATAATTTACACTTCGCTTATATAATTTATACAACGCGATTCCATTCACACAATTTAGTTTAGATTCCTCACATTGGTTTTTGCAGTGCTAATAATCGTAGGAAGATCAGAAAAATCCACGGCTTCTTCTATGTGGTAGAGAGCCTCCTTGCGGTCGTGATGTCTCCTGTTTCATCAAATTTCGTTAACGAACGAAAAAGATATTATTTTTCAAAGTTTTGCAACACTTAAAAGTGTTATTTTCATTTCAGAATTTCGAAGCAGAAGGTTTTTTTTAAACCTTCAAAACTAGGTTTTGATTTTAAAACCAAATCGTACCTCGTTGCTCCGATCAGACCCAGCGACGTTGAAGGGCTACGAACCAGCTTCTGATCGATGGTGGTGGCGGCAGACTCGGCGGCTCCAGCAGGGTACGGCGGTGCTCCAAAGGGGCGGACTTCCTCCTGGAAATTCGACGCGAATAAGCAATTGTCTTCGATGAGGCTTGTTCTGATTTGAAGAGGGGAGAGAGACAGTCAGAATTGTCAACTGGAGGTGGCGGCGAAACTGGCTGTGGCGGCGGCGAAATCGATGGGAAGGTTCGACGAATTTCCGTCGTTCGATAATGGGGTTGATCGGGTTTTCTAAGGAGAGAGAGAAAATAGAGATATTTTCTATTATATAATGTTTTTAAATTACTTTATTACCCCTTCTAGCCAACGTACACCAATTTCAACCCAACGACTGTCGCCCCTAGCTAAATGCCCCCATTCCGGACACAATGGGATATGTTTCGTTGGCCAATTCGACTGTTACAGTCAGTTATTTTTCAAATTAAAGTATAAAACATTTTATATTTAATTTGAACGTACATTTCAATTTGCCAGGGCCACAAACTGAATCGAAAAATTCCAGAAAAATAAATCTAGCTTTGTTTTGACGATACGGTCCCAACAAAACCAATTTCGTCGAATTCTAAGCTCATATGCAAAATGTCCATTTTCAGGTCGATCCATTTTTGTAGAAATTGACCAATCACATTTTATTTTGCCCCGCTCACATACTAGTTTCAAAAATTATGAAATTTGAAACCTAGCAATAATTTGACATCTCGGACCCAACAAAAGTGGTTTTGTCGAATTCTGAGGTCGTATGCAAAATATCTATTTTCAAGGGCTATATATGCTATATAGCGACCTTTCTGAAAATTCATTCTGCCATAACTTTTGATTCCCGTTATGAAACTTCGATTTTTCAGATTCGTTAGAAAGGTATTCATAAACAGATTTAAATATTTTCAGTTTCGCTAAAATCCGTTATATTTTCCACCCGGTACATCCAGACAAAGTTTGTATTCAAATTTTCAAACTGCCATACTAGCCCCAATTCTTTATTTTATTGAAATGTGCTATTTCAATTATTCAAATTCTTTGGTAATAACCAATTTTAAAAATTTTAAATTGGTTCACATTTTCCGGGTTATTACAGTATAGTAATATTGCTAAAGCAGGTGCTAAAAAACCTTGATTTAGTGGATGCAGCGGAAAATATAGGGGGTTAAAGCGAGTCTAATATTCATCAACACTAAATTGAAATAACATAGCGGTTGAAGAGCTATGAGCTATAGTAGGCATTTTGCGGGCTTTAACTGCATAACACTACAATATCATGTAAAGAATAAAAAAAAATGAAATCTAACTATTTGAAAAAAATAAAAAGAATGTGATGAATAATAAACAAGAGTTGAATTCAAATAAAAAATACGTTTTAATATAGAGCTTGATATCAAGCGATTAGAATCTTAAAGAAGCGAGAATGTAAATTATTTCAGTTTAGCTAATAAATTTTAAGAACTTTTAGAAAGTAATGAATAACTGTAATGGACATAGTTGATACTTAAGTTTAGCTTTGCTTTTAATAAAAGTAGCCATAATTTACCATTGAGTGCCATTTGGTTTCAATATATTTTGGTTTTTGGTTCACATTAAAAGAATTAACTTCATCAACTAAGCTTTTGCACATGTCATTAAATAATTTACATACAACTTTTCTCATTTCTAAAATATAGCTTTCTTCCATAAATTTAATAATCTATTTTTTATATTGTTGCTTTAACGACTATATTTCTTTACATCAGTTAATCAATATAAAATGTTCAATTACATGTATATTTTGAAAATTGTTAAAATTATATTAATTCACTTTGAATTACCCCTATTATATCATATTATTATTTCAGCTATTAAATTTGCATGGATATTTTAAAAAAAGTGGAAAAATTATTTGCCTTCCTAAATGTTTGACTACACATGGTATGTAGCACCGTGTAACTCTCACGTTACATTTTGGTATATGTATTAGAAAATATGATATTTAAATACACTAGAATAATTTCTTTCATTATTAACTTATTGTAGTGTAATGTCATAGAAAATTACAATTTAGACGTTGAAGTATTGTTTCTTTGAACCAAATTAAACCACTATTTTACTTTTAAGTTTTAACTTGATTTGCCTATTCCAGATTTAGGACAAATCAATGTATACACAATGTATATGTTGAAATTTTATGTTTAATATGAATAAACCATGTCTATGTCTGACTTATCTCTATATATATCTGAAAATTTATTAACAATTTCTATGTTGTATTCAAAAAAACATAATTCAAAAATTACAATCTACAAGCGTACTCTCTCATTCTCACACAAGAAAAATTCTAGAAATGTTTAGTTAAATAAATTGTATGGTGAACATAATATCCTTAATGTGAAATCATACTAGTAATAACAGAAGTAATAAGCAAGGATTAATCTTTGTTTAAAAACATATAATTGAAAAAAAAAACACTATTTTTTGTTCATTCAGTTTTCCAAAAAAGATTGTGATATCTGTAAGTATTCACAATTCAAGAAAACACAAGGACAACAAATTACAAATAATGCAAAAAGTCATAATGCCTCGAAATGTTAACTAGTTCATGTTCTTTTGAAAATAATTCAGAAACTTACCATAAGTTAAGAAGAGAAACTAGGCATCTCAAAAGAAATGAAACGTTTAAAAACACTATAGTATCAGAAAGCAAGCATCTCAATCTATTGTATAAACCTGCAAAGTACACAAATTGATGAAACAAGTCACTAAAAAACATTTCCTTGTTATGTTTACCAACAAAATTTAGGTAGTTGTAAAACTATAAATATTTGGTATTGAATGTCATTTATTATCCTATAGTAGATAATGAAGAATATTAAGTCACTGATTGCTACTAATTTTAATGATGTTAATACATGGTTATTCACATATTATATGGTAAAAAAAGAAATGAAAGTTGTACATCGTATAGTATATGAATCTTATCATGATAGAATCTACAATTACATATACAATAAGAAGTTTGTTAGCACATCATACATGTGGAAGGAAAAAAAAAACTAAAATGAAAAATAGCACGATATGACTCAACAATTCCAAGCATGGTAACGTGCATAACTTGTTAACATAACAAAGAGTAGGTTCTAGTGACATGGTAACGATAGTAAGGTAAAAACAAATGATGGCTATTTGTAAAAGATGACTATACATACAATGATGGATATCTTTATTAGCAGTTGCCTCAAAAGTGCAAACTTTTGATCCGACCGCGAACATCCAAAAGTACCATTACATATCTTTACCTTTATATATTACTTACAATTTGGGTATAACAATCAAACCTTTCATTTTAACAAATCTTAATATCACTTAAAAAAAAATCTAATAAGTAGACATTCTTTACATCATAGTTATTTATTAATTAACAACATAGGAAAAAATTTAAAATTAATAAAAAAATTAGTTATTGCAACCTAGAAATAAAAATTCAAATTAATTACATATGAATTTAACGCAACAATATAACTAAATATTCACATAAATTATTTTCTCTACAATGTGTTAAACACGTATATTTTCTAAAAACATAATTCACACACAAAACATGTGAAAGATTATGATCCGTGCCCTTTTCATTAATCACCAACCCTTAAATAGGGAGATAATTATACTACAAGGATAGTACAAATTATAAGATAGTACAAGGATAGTACAACAATATTAGGCAAATAATTAAAGCCTAGCCTAATTGATCAATATTAGGCAAATAATTAAAGCCTAGCCTAATTGATCAATATGAATACTAATTAGGTAAATAATTATAGCCTGATTGATCAATATGAATACAAAAATATATATTTACATATATAGTTTAACACGCCCCCGCAGTCGTAGTGGGAGGCTCGCGTACGCTGAGACTGTCCCGAAAATCTTCGAATAATATACGTGGAAGGCCCTTTGTAAAAATATCAGCAATTTGATAACGGGATGGAACATGAAGCACTCTAACTTTGCCTCTAGCGACCTTTTCACGGACAAAATGAATGTCCATCTCAATATGTTTAGTGCGTTGATGTTGAACTGGATTTCCTGACAAATAAATTGCACTCACATTGTCACAGTAGACCAGAGTAGCTTTTTCAATTGGACAATGTAGTTCGAGTAGTAAATTCCTGATCCAACAAGAATTAGACACAACATTAGCAACTCCTCTGTATTCAGCTTCTGCACTAGATCTAGACAAGGTAGGCTGACGTTTAGAGGACCAAGAGATCAAATTTTCCCTAAAAAAGACACAATAACCAGACATGGAGCGTCTGGTATCTGGACATCCACCCCAATCAGCATCTGTGTATGAGATAAGTTTGCCCAATGATGAATTGTACAGATGGAGGCCATAAGACAAAGTACCTTGAATGTAGCGCAAAATGCGCTTGAGAGCATTCATGTGTTCATTCCTTGGATCATGCATGTGGAGACACACTTGTTGCACTGCATAAGAAATATCAGGTCTTGTAAAAATAAGATATTGAAGAGCACCTGCAAGACGACGATACTTGGTGGGATCTTCATATGGATCACCGTTAGTAGCACTGAGTTTAGATTTGCTGTCAACAGGAGTGGGGCAAGTGCTACAATTAGACATGCCTGCCCGCTCAATGATCTCTATAACATATTGTTTTTGAGACAAGAATAAGCCTTTCGCATGGCGAGTAACCGCGATACCTAGAAAGAAACTCAACGGGCCAAGATCTTTCATTGCAAACTCCGAACCTAAAAGAGCCATGAAATGCTTACGTAGAATATCAGAAGAAGCTGTAAGAATAATGTCGTCAACATAAAGCAGAATATATGCAATATCAGATCCATGTTTGTATATAAACAATGAATGATCAGATTTACTGTGGGTGAAACCAATTGAGGCAACAAAATCAGCGAAGCGCTGATACCAAGCCCGAGGAGCCTGTTTCAAGCCATATAGAGAATTCTTTAGTAAACAGACATGATTAGGCCGGCTAATGTCACGAAAACCCATAGGTTGATGCATATAGACTGTTTCATTGAGATGACCATGTAGAAAAACATTCTTGACGTCCAATTGATGGATTGACCAAGATTTTGAGAGAGCAATGCTAAGAACAGCGCGAATAGTAGCAGGTTTGACCACCGGACTAAAAGTTTCATCGCAATCAACACCCTGTTGCTGAGTTTTACCATCACCTACAAGACGGGCTTGATCCGCTGTCATATGAGATGTAGCACCGGTATCCATGTAAAAATTTCCGTTTGGTTGAGAGAAGGAAAGGGCGTGCATTGCGGCCTCGATGTCAGTTGGTGTGTAGCCGATTGGATCATGATGTGAGTGGGCAGTATAGGCTTGTGAGGGTTCTTGTGAGGGTTTTGATCCCAAATGTCCTGAGTGCCTACTTGCTTGTTGAGGTCTTTGCTGCTGCATGTTTGTGGATGGGTACGGGCAAGGTGGAAGTCCCCATGGCCCTCTCCATTGCTGTGTCCAACCTCCCCAAGGTGCAACAGTACCATGCATCCATGATGTATGAGGACGAACTGCCCATTGTTGCCGTTGCAAATTGCTGCCGCTGGTTGCCCGTCCTCTGCCGTAGCTTCCCCTGCCGGGGTTCTTTCTATTTCCCTTGCCTCTATTGTTTTTATTATTATGATTTTGGCGAGGGTAATCTGCAAAATTTCCATGGTTGCTGTCATTGGAAGATGCTGTGAGAAGAGCAGTAGGTTTAGTTATGGTGTTTCCTTCCTTGGCGAGGCCTTTTTTTTATGGTCCGCTCCGCTAGTTTCAACCGTGAACGACAATTTTCAAAAGGAGGTAATGGATCTTGATTTTGTATGAAATCTACCGTGTCAGCATAGGACTCAGGTAAACCTGCAGTCAGCTTCAAAACAAGGCAGCTATTTGTGACCGGAGCATCAACGTCCGCAAGACGGTCAGCAAGAGACTTGATGTGATTGCAATAAGCGTCAATCGAGCCGAAATTATCAAAATCGGCATGAGCCAATTCCTCCTCGAGATGGGTTGCACGAGAGGCTTTGTTGTCTTGGAATTGTGCCTCCAACCGTTTCCACACCTTCTCGGCCGAGTCATCTTTGAAGAGAACTGCATGGAGGAGGTCTTGAGAAATGGTGGCATACATCCATTGCTGTACAATTGCATCAAGACGATCCCAAAGCTCGGGATCCGCCGCTTTTTGTTCATCATATTTGGCCTTGGCTTTCTCCTCCGTAGGAGGAATTATATGATGCAAGAGATTATGAACTCTCGCTTGTACCTTGAATAGAGCAGCCCATGAATGATAAAGACCGGTCTCATTATCCAATGTGATTGGAATCAAGGATTTGACATTGGTGATAGAAAGAGCAGGATGGAATTTTTCAGCCATGGAAGAAGAAATTATGAAGATTTGGAAGCAGGAAGATAGAATACAGTTAGTTTTTGAGAGGATCGTTACAACTCTTATACCATGAAAGATTATGATCCGTGCCCTTTTCATTAATCACCAACCCTTAAATAGGGAGATAATTGTACTACAAGGATAGTACAAATTACAGGATAGTACAAGGATAGTACAACAATATTAGGCAAATAATTAAAGCCTAGTCCAATTGATCAATATTAGGCAAATAATTAAAGCCTAGCCTAATTGATCAATATGAATACTAATTAGGTAAATAATTACAGCCTGATTGATCAATATGAATACAAAAATATATATTTACATATATAGTTTAACAACATGTATTACGATCACGCGCGAAGCACATACTGTAACGCTCGTTATAACACCTTGTTTAGTGAAAAAGGACTAGTAACCAATGATTATGTCTAATTCACTAACTATATCCAAATATAGAAGATGAACATGTTAAAGTAACATTGAGAACGTACTCATCATATGTGAGCTATGAAACAAGTCTCTTTGATATCATTTAACCAATTCAAAAGTTAAAATATCTTGCGAAAAACCTCAAAATAAATGGCCAACCTTGTTGAAGTAGGTTGAAATTTTTAGCCATTAAAGATGTATGTTGATAGGTTTCAAAATAAGAGGTAACAAAAGCATTACGTAATGCATAAATTACATAAATAAACAGAAAGACGCTGTTTACGTGAAATAAGGACGAATATGACCATACAGCAAAGCGAATGAGGGCATCGTGCTGTGCTGATAAAATGTTATGGAACATAGTCGATCCTAAGATTTAGGATGCCCAGTGCGATTTATTAAATGATACCCTATTGTAAAATCTTGTGCAATGGTTGTAAAATAATATTTATATTTATAAGACAGTTAATTTTTGAAAGCTCAAATATTGTTATTATGAACTAATAGTGTAAAGAAAACACTTTAAAACAACATGGTTATAACGCAAAAATTATAAATAATAAGCTCAAGTATGAAGACATTTTACATGTAAGACTCCACATTATTGTCTTTATTTGAGCCAGTGCATATACATAAGGTAAAGTTCATTAAGCTAAATCTAACAAAAGTAATAAGATGTTCCTTAAAATTCACTCACTTGCTCTATTGTGTAGCCAACTTCAGAAAGTGTTTTGACAAAAAAGAAAGACGAATGTTGCCTATAATTTTTATAAGTGGAACTACGATAAATTTAACTAATGTTAGTTGCTAATCATACTGTAAATCTAGAATCAAACGTTTCCATAGAATATAGAATTCCCCATCTGGGAACAGCTGATATAGACATGCAATATAATCAAGGTTGCATATACATGTGAGTATTTGTTGTATATATACCTTTTGACTTATTGAGTCCTGAACAATAGCGATAAATATATCATCAGAAATCTTAGTTGGGTACCAAAGTAGCAATATTTATCTTGACTCATGCAAATTCAATAAACTTTATTCTTGTTTTTGTAGTACGTATTTCTCCAGTCCACACATTTACCACGAAATCTCTGTTCAAGTTCGAATTGTTGCTCCAACTATGAAAAAGCCCAAATTGCTGCTCCAAGAAGTAAAAATTAAAGAAGAAGAAAATTTTATATAATACACCCTAGAAAATATACTCAGATCGTTCCTACCTATGAAGAAGCCTAAATTGCTGCCCCAAATACCACAAAGTGAAATGCATACTACATTTGCAACACAAGATTCAATCAATTTTGGCACCTTCATGGCATATGATTTCAGGGTCATCATAATTACACCTAAAAGAATCGATTAAATCAGCAAATAAAATAATTTAGAAGTTAGGGTTAGTTACTTTAGAATTTAAATCCCACAAATTCTCCTTCTTCGCTGCAACAGACAACTCCTTTCTTCCTCAGCCTTGCTCAAACAATTTGCACTTTCTGCATTGTCTTCTTGTTCTTTGTGTGTCCTTTTCTTTCAGCTTCGGTGAAATTTTCAACTAGCAACTTTTTTGTTCCAGCGGCCTTGATTTTTGATGCCTCGTGCAATGACTCAGTTAGCACTGGGCCAGGGCCGGTTATGGAATAAACTAGAATAGAAGCTATCAGAGAGAGAGAAGACATTTTTCACTCTTCCTACTATAATGCAATAATAACATTGAGTTATATTGATATACTCTATATACAACGAAGATTACAATACCATCCTTCATCATTTAACATATTCATCTTGATTATTTGTATATACCACAATACTAATCAGTCTATTCAGATTTATGTTGTTTCATTACTCATAGCAACAAAATGGCTAAACGAAATTAAGACCATAAATTTTTTTTTTTTTGTGAATAACAACACAATCTTTTGAATTTTTTATTTTTTATTTATTAAAAAAAAAAAAAACAATTTTGGATCGTGATCAATTTCTGAAACAATGATGAGATTTAAAAGGAAAAAAAAAGGGCATTATACAAGATACCTGAAAATCATTAAAAATATCAAAATTCATTGTTAATGAAAGTTTTGGTACTAAGCTTATTTTCAATGAAAAAAAAATGGTAAACGAATTTTCAGTTGCATGAATTAGACCATGGAATTAATTATGTTTACTTTCGATAGAAAAAAAAGTAAATGAGTTTTTGTTATTGATTGTCGTGGTGTTTAAGTGTAGGAAAGTTAATAAAAAGAAACGATATTTTTGTAAAGATATTAATCAACATATAATTTGATATATTAAATGCCACTATAAACGAAGAGAGGATATCATTACGGTTAAATTAACAGGAGGAAGCCGTTGTGTTAAATTTTCACTTTGGTTAATTTAATAATAAAAATAAACGGATATTGTTATTGACACTCAAAAAATGGTTAAGGTGTGACACGATCGAAAACAAAATTCAGCATACACCTACTATTTTCGTTTTTTCTCATTTTCGGTGACCTTTTACCGAATTTAAAGATGAAATTCAACCAAACCTCCGTCTAATTTCAGGAACAAATAGGACAAAGCCTTATCAGATTTCATCGGTGTCTCCACTCATGGCCCAAATAAACACAAGGAAACCCTTATGTTAAATTCACCAAACTCCATCAACCCAGTCGCTATTCCGTTCGCTTTAACCAGCTCACTAATTACTTTTTGCAGCGTTGTCTCTTGCATTCAATGCAAAAAGCAACAAAAGATAGAACACCACACCGAAAGTTAATGTTCGTTTATCAACCAAGCTGTCCAATAAAAAGATTAAAAAGTAAAAAACAGAAGAAGTTAGGATCTAGTTTGGAGAAAAACCCCGATCTTTGCATTTTGGGACCCATTTATTATTGTATACCATCTTTTTTGATGGATTTCCACCAACTATTTTCTACTCTCTTCTTCCCTTTTTTGCCCCCAAATTTTCCCCCTTTTATCCCATCAACTTCGTTGCATTAAGAATAGTTTTGATATGGGATAAATATATGTTAGAGGCGACGCCTTTGATTGTTAATTTTAGCTTTTCGGCTGTTGAGCTATGTTGTGATCTGTAAATTGTGTATTTTTGTAAATAAAGTATTTTAATTTTAACTTGTTCATAAAGAAAATAGCATTTACTGCAAAAGAGTAAAGTTGTGGAATGTCTACAGAGGAAGCAAAGATTTTTTGTTCTGTTTATGAAGAACTTATTGGAAGTTCAGCAGGATAGAGAGATTTGGATATTAATTGAAGATTTTATTTGTTCAATTGTACATCTGAATCAGTTTAGAGGTAAAATTATATTTGTCTTCTTCTTATTATGCAATTTGCATGCCTCTTGTGTTAAAATATCTATGAAGATATTCATATTAAGTGCCGACTACGGATTCAGGCATCCTCATGCATGTAAATAACATATCATGTTATGTGAATCCTGGTTTTTCATGGTTTTTGTCTTTCCTTATTTGTATGTGTTGTACAATATTAAAAATTAATTAGTAGAAGCCAATTCACTTGACTCATTACAGTTTTATATTTTTGTATTGTTTGTATGAAATTAAATATAAAATGATCAATGTGCAGTGAATTGTAGAAGCGCACTTTTGCATATAACTATCAAATATTTTAGATGTATCCTTTGTGCATATTAATTATATAAATAAAGCAATTTGCTAATTTTTGAGATTATTTGACTTATCCATTTTAGAGGCTATAAATTCAAGCCTCTTGGAATATTATGGCAAAAAAATCTCGCAAGAAGGCAAAAGACACAACAGGATGTATACCAGCATTCATTGGCATGTTCGATTTTCGCCAGGGCCGTTATACTCGAAGATTACTATCTGATAGAAAAAATGGAGGTAAGAGTTTTCATTTAACACTAGTGCATTTCTAAGTTACTATTTTTGTTTTATTCCTTACAAGATATTGATGGATCTACTTTGTTATCCATGTACTTCCAGTTTGTTTTGGTATATACTTATTAATAGCAAAATGTTCATGATGCTATTTCTGTGCCCTTTAAGTCTTGGAAATTGCCTTCATCATAGGATTTGGATTCAATAAACATATGAATTAAGTATGTGGTTTTGGAAATACATTTGCCAAAATCAATGGTATATGTTGAAAGATAATATGGAAATCATTAGGAACTTCTTTTGTTGGTTTAATTTCTTTCCTAGTGGTAATTATTTATATCTTATTAGTTATATTGTGCTTGAGCAATGTTCTTTCACGTACTCCTGAGCTGACCCCTCCTCTTTGCTTTGCCTTTGAGTTGAACTTGTTCATGCACAGCATCTTTGATTACTCTTCAGGTTAAAATAGCCCCTATCGTAATGTATTGATAACCCATGTTTTATGTCTATTGCAGTATCTATAAGAAACAAATTCGATGAGCTGGGCGATACGGAGGAAATAAATGAACATGTCAATGTAAGTATATCTGTTCAAGATAAAAAACTTGAACTTAACTTACATACTTTTATTCCATTGTAGAACACCCTATGCAACAAAGTCAGGACAACAATTATTAAATTTAGAATTTTTTTTTTCTTCAGTTTAGCCCTCTTTTTAAAACTTAACAAATAGTTTTGTTTAATTACAAACACATCCCTATTTTTGCCAACTCAGCGCTGAGTTGGCCACACACACTGATGCCATTTCAAATGGCGCCAGTGTTGTTGTTATTACTATTATTATAGTTTACGTGTGTACCAGCGTTATTTCAAATAGCACCAGTGCTTTTTTTAGTCTTTTATTTTTTAGCATTTGCATCATTTAAAATGGTGCTGGTGTGTTGTGGCGATTTAGCGCTGAGTTGGCCAAATCAGGGCTATGCTTATAATTAGTTTACAAACAGGGCTCTCTGCGTAATAAGTTTTCAAAAGATGGTTAAACTAAAAAAAAAAACCTAATTTTATGTTTAAATGAATTTAGAACCATTACAAGAGATTATCTAATTCTGATTGACTTAACATTACCATATTTCTACAGTAAAATAAGTATACGGGAGTCTCATGAATGTATATCCTTCAATTTAGTACTGAATCTGATTAAAATTGAATATGTTTACAAATTATCCTGCTTATTGTATTGGATTTTATGGATCATGCATATGCATGTGAAACCTTTCTAGTACTGTTACAAACTCCATGAAACTATACACTTCATAGTTTTCTTAGAAAGCTACATTTTTTTTTATTTTTGGGTAACTGGAACTGCTTTTGATCAAAAATGATTTACTGGCTTGATGATCAGCTTCTTCTCCAGTTTATTTATAGCGAAAATAGCACGTGTTAATATAAGGTGGATACCCAGTGCCAAAGGCTCCCGTACTCAAGCGCGAGGACTTCCCAGGTCAGTCTCCCGTCCTGGTACTATTCACGGCTTTTCGGGCTCTGGGGGTGGTCGATTAGCACGCGCAGCCTTTCCCTCACATTATGTGAAGAGGCCGGGGGCTCGAGCCTGTACGCTCCAGATTACCAGCCGGGTAACCTTACCGTTGCGCCAGGCACCACCTTACGTGTTAATATATATATATATATATATATATGTATATGTATATATATACACTAATTAACATACACAATACATTATTCGCATGTTTTTTTGTGCAAAAGATGTTGGGCTTCTAGTCTATATTTCTCCTGATGTATTGGTGCACACATTATTCAACTGGACGATTAACTTAGGAGAATTTTGCACGAAATATGTTTTATAGTAGTTACCTACTACATGTTCTGATTATGTTTAAATACCTTTCCCTAATTGCGATTATAATGGACAAGAGTTCAGCTACGAACAAGTTAGAATTGTCTTGAGGGATTTGTTAGGTCATCTCAACAAATTGGTCTTTAATACTCAAAAAATATATTTACTAGCGATTTATATTTATCTTATCATAAACTGGGGCAGTGGGTTTCTACATGCTCAGCGCATACATGGAATATATGAATTGTTAGTATTTCTGATATGAAGGCAGATGTTTGGACATTAGAGATGAAGATTGTTGTGAAAATTGAGAAGATGAAACTTAGAACTGTAGAGTGGAAAAACAGCTTGCAGAAATGGGATACTAATGATACATGCCATCAACAAGTTAATAAGGCCGTTAGCATCGCTAGATGGATGGTGGGATTAGAGACTTAGAGTAGAGATTTTTTTTTTTAAGCTATTATGAATAAAAAATTGTATACTAAATAGAATATCAATATGTTCACGCCGGAATCATATTTTTAATTTTTAACTTTTAAGCCAGTGGCACATTCAAAATTCCTTTCGCAACTGAAATTTCATGTGATTTAACGTCCACATTGTGAACTGTGAAATATATCAAAAATAATACGATAACGAATTATTTCTGTATATTCATACATATTTCTACATATTCATACGAACAGCTGAAAATGTAATCTGCATTCAAGGAAGTGACAGAAAGTTCAAGTTGGAAGCTTCAACAAAGTAGCACCAAAAACCGAGGGGTAACTGACTTCGATGGAACAAGGTAAGACCTAAGCAGACCTAGGTGGGCCTAGGAGGATTCAAGCAGGACTAAGTGAACCCATGTGGGGGCTAAGCGCGTACCTAGGTGATCTGCCTGTGCAGAACAAACATTTAGAGTAGAAATGGACAAGTTCAAACTGAGAACTGTAGAATAGAAATGCAACATCCATAAAAGCACTTCCATGGATGTATTCAGATTTTTCATTAACAAACCAAGTGTGCTACTGGTAGATTTTCTTTGTCAACTGAATTGTCATTACATGGAAACCTTATTCAATCACTCGTCCAAAGTTTATTTTATGCATGTTTTATTCTTTCCAAATATATATCGTAGGAGCATTAAGACGAGTGTCTTTGGATTATACATTTAATCTAATGCTTTATGTCAGTTGGATGACAAATATAAATAGGCTAGAATTGGTTAACCGCCATAAACATGAAAATGTATTATGTGGAATATAAGGCAGGCAACAATTATTTATTCTCTCTTCTTTATGTGATTTCTTCAAACACAACACAAACCAAATTCATATGGATCTGATTCTATTTCTAAACTAGGTTATAAATTTGATTTTGGCACATTATTTGTTTTTATCTTTGTAATCGATTCTAATGTAAAGATAATTAAAAAAAATAACAAAGAGTTAACAAAGACATAAAGTTAAAGGGAAATGGACTGTTTGTGTTGATTTGATTATTTGGTTTACATATTTTGGTTATTCATATGACCATAATTTTGGATTTTATTCATTATAATTTTCCATCCAAATTTGGTCCTTTTGGCTTGGATGCTTTATGATATATGTAAATGTTACATAATTGTTTTTTTATTTGCCATGCTTGCCACAACAAAGTTTTTGTCAAGTTGTATCAAAAGCTAAATCACTGCAAAATTTAAGAATTTTTTCCCTTTGTGTTGAGCATAATTTTGGTTGCATAGATTACAACGCTGTATGGAGAAATGGGTATCAAAAATAACAATTTTCATAAGCCGATGTTTAACAGTGGAAAGATATTCATGAACGTAGAGGTGGGCGATTTGAAGAAGGTATATAAAATTGCAATAGCGCTAGATTATTTAATTTTTTATCGCGTTGCTTTGCTTGCTGTGAATATGCGAATATTCTATAGGATAAATTTATATGTTCATGTGAATTAATAATTGTCACTGATGATGGTTTATAGTTTGAAAGTTAGTCTGAGACCGAACAAGAGAAATTACGTGGTTGAGCACTTGAATTAATTTGAAGATGCAATAACCCACTTGACAAACATGAATGCCGGATTTGATAATGATATGTTTATGTATGCAAATATGTGTGTGTGTGTGTGGGGGGGGGGGGGGGGGAGGGAGGGAGGGAGAGCTTTGGTTGTCATTAATAGATTTAATTATAAATAGTTGTCTCATTGGGTCGATTCTAAATGGTCTGTTGATTGAGAAGTTCAAAAGAAACGATTTGGCTAGATAATAGTTACAGTATGACCATGCTAGTAATCAATTATGAAAGAGAAAAGATTGAGATACAAAATTAATATATTTGAGTGACTTGAAAATTAGCACTATTTTTTTATTTTTTTGGTTTGAAAATTCGTTAGTTTGAGATTGAATGAGAGGAATTTCATGGTCAAGCACAAGAATGAATTTTAATAAGCAATAACTTACTTGGCAACATGAGCACCAGATTTGGTAATGATACACACGCACATGATAATTTTGGTTGTATATGAACAAAAACTAATTATAAACAGTTGGCTCATTGGATTAATTCAAATAATCTCTTTATTGAGATGTCCAAAAGAAAATTTCAGCTCGAAAGTAGCTTGGACTGTGTCTATGCCACCAGGCAATTATGAAAAAGATACAGAATTAAAAAGAATAGTAATTAAAAAAGAAAAAAACTCTAACTGAAAGAATCTAAGGTTGTCAAATAGAAATCTGTAATGATAAACGTTATGTAAACAACATATGTGATACATGGTATATCAATGAAATATACAAACAGTAGTGATAGTAATAGTGATAATGATACTTGGCCGACGTATGTGAACGTGGAGATATCCATGTTTTTGGTGCCAATAACAAGCTTTGGAAAATGAATTCAAAACCAACTTTCATGTGTCTGGTGCTGTGTATTGTGTTTTCTTTTCGCCATGAGAAGAGTGGCAGGATCCTGTGGTTGTCAATATAGTGGACCACTAATTTATGGTATTTAAATTATTTAGTTCATATGCATGATTATGTGGTAAGAGATACCTTAGATGTAATGCATGTGTATGTGTGCACACACACACGTATATGCAAATGAACACACACACACACACACACACAAACACACACACACACACATTACACACACACACACACACACACACACACACACACACACATATATATATATATACACACACACACACATATACACATACATACATACATACACAATACTGCATATATGTATACTTATTTTTATTAGTTAGATTCTTACGATTGTTATAAAATCTAAAGGGAAGTTTTGAAGTGATGAAAAACGAATGTGCCATGGTAAGATATTTTGTAAATAAAAGAAACCATTATGGGTTGATATATGGAAATGAGTGACAATTAAAGAGTGTATTTCTCAGTCAGATGGATAGATTAATTTGCACACTACTTGCAACATAATATTGTTTTTGATAAGGGTCTTTATGTTGATGCCCTAGCTAGATTGCATGAATACTTGTAAGAAGACAAGTCCAAGTATCCTGTATGAGAATCCGTAAGCAATCTCTGTCCTTCGATACATGGTTGATGCATGCAAATTTTCAAGGTATGCATTGGTTCGATTTTCAAACATTCGGTTTGTAAGGTGTTTTTGGATACTGGTACTGAAGCAATATTCTATTTTTTTAGAAGAAGAAAAAAACTCTTTGGAGTTGTACAAAATCCAAAATGATCAAGTTTTGTGATACTTATAGCAACTTATTTGGAATAAATGTAATAATCAATAGATAGATGACTGGGTTCACATTTATCTTTCAGTTATTTCTTTTTAAGAAAATAACAAAGAAGCTCATCTAACACATTGAATTATGAGCGCTTATCATAAAACATGTTGACTTATGTTAATACTTGTCTGCAATGTCAAGTTAAGCAGAAATATTATATCAACGTACTAATAACACACATATTTTACTAGCATCCCTTTCAAACATATCCATTCTATGATTATGCTACGTAGTCTACCGATTATTCATGTTGATACATAGATTGAGCTTATAACAAATGGTAGGTGCAACACAAGAAAATATAGTGACTTCATCAACTAACAGCGCCAAAGGCAATGTTACCAAACCCAAAAGAGATATAATGATGATGTGTTTGCTTAAAAACAATAAGATTTAAGAGGTTGCCAGCTTAAGGCAAGTTTATTAGGATTACAATTCTTGTTTCATACCATACAAAATTTTTGCAATTTACATGCATATTGTATGTACTTCGAGTGCACAAAATTTTGAAAGTTGTTTCATTTTTTTAACAACTTGGTCATGTAATAGAACATGACTAACGTCAAGTCAAAAACATATGCCATAGCTGAATGTTTTTTTTTTTTTACTTGATTGATTTAACCATTCCATCAAATGGACCAGAATCGATGTGAATAACCACATGATTTAGAAAAGATATAGTTAGCCATCCAGCCTTAACTAGTTATTTTTGGTTGGTTGGAAAATAAAATAAAATATTCTGTCATGTAACTAAGCAAACTTTTGGCTCAAGTCCCTCTCTTAAAAAAAATTAGGCATGCAACCCCCCAAGGTTTTACATATAAATACATCCTTGAAATTATTTATCATATTAGCCGATCATTCGCACAGACATTTATATGAAGTTAAAATGAAATATTAGTAATTTGATATATTTCAGTACACTCATCTGATTTCAATTTCGTTCTCACTGTTAAATCACAAATTTCATTCTTTTGCTATTAACATCCATATGTCATATGATTTGACGATTATGGCTTTTACAGAGACAATTTAGGTCCGTCAAATATATGCCCTTTAGGTAAATAATTGTCCGTCAAATATTTACCTGGAGGAATCCAGTTTACTCTGAAGTAAATGTATGGCTGACAAATATTTGACCATCAAGTCAAATATTTGACCGAAAAATAGAATAAAGAAGCAGGTCAATTTTTCACCATACGAATATTTGTCAGGGGGCAAATATTTACCTGTGAGGCAATCTAAACCTCGCCAGACAAATATTTGATAAGCAAATATTTATCTGATTGCAAATATTTGCGTTGTAAAAAAAAAAAAAAGTCAAAACATATGAATGTTAATATAAAGATGATAAAATTTGTGATTTAATGGTGAGAACGAATTTAAAATTCGGTAAATTCGCTGAAAGACATCTTGTTTTTTTTATATTGCTAATTAACTTCTTATTATAGTACCCTGGGCAGATGATATAAATTATAGGGACTAAAATTTTAATGCTGAATTCAGAAAGGAGAAACTTGCGTTAAGTTTAAAAATATGGACGTGAATATATTTTCCACTTTAATTAATTTAACCAAGGATAAATTGGTTTTAACATCTAAAACTAAAAATGACTTTTTATTTTTTTTCCTTCCTTTTGCGAAATATCAAAAAACATCTACTCCCTTCTCATTCTCATTCTATTGGAATGGCTAGGATTTTCCAACTTTCAATTCTCTTCCATGCCATTCTTTAAGCCACATGCTACCTTGCTTTTTTGCAAAATATAGCATTTCAAAAAAAAAAAAAACAAAAAAAAAACAGCCTATTTATATCTTCAAAAAATGTATATAATTTTTGTTCATCATAAATATATTTAATCATTGATGATTATTAACAGAAATTATGTTTTAAAGTTTCTTAGTTTGACATGCTAAAATTAACTATCAATGCAGGCAATGATTACTTTTACATGTAGGACACAATGCACACTTTTTAGAGGTCCTTTTATATAAATATTTTTTCCAACAATTCATACTTCTATAAATAAGAAGACTTTAAAAATCAAACTTTTTTACATTGAAAAATGCATTTGAACAATTACTTTCTTTATTATATGCTAAAAAGACGTTATTTTTAATGTTGTTATGGTAACGGTAAATTTTCCATTATCATGCCATTACCAGTCCAACACTTATCATTTTCGAGTGAAATCGATATATCAGTTTACTCAATATGATAACGGTAAATTTAATATTTTCTGTGGTAAATCGTTGGTACCCTTTCTTCAAAAGCAGCGATAACAGTAATCTTACTAGTCAATTTATAATGTTTGTATATTCATGTAATATGCTTTATCCTACACATTCAGATACATGATTAAATTTAGTTCAGTATGGCGCTAAACAATGCTATGCACACTTCTCTTCTTTCATATTTATGTTTTTTTATTAATGAACACCATAATCTATAAAATGAAGTGTCACTATAGCGTAAAAATACGTCAAGTTTCTGATCTTTATAGACGAATGGTAATTTATCACTAATTACCAGATTATCGGTATATAATACTTCGGTTTACAAGCCTACCGGTAAGACTTTGGTTTACCAGCCTACTGACAATGGTTGCCAATAACGGTATGCATTTTTAGTTTATCAGTAAAAAGGTACGTTAACTATATTTGTGAAGTGGTAACGCACTAGTTATTTTAATCTATATATGATGCACGTAGTCCTAATTTTTGGATTTATCCAAATCGGCATAAAAAATTGGAAGCATGTGAACATACTTAGTTTAAAAAGTACATAAACAAAACCTAACACTCTTGAAAAAATCTGGTATATTTGAGAAATATTGATTAGAATGTCATATTACATGAACTTATACTTTCTTAAATGCCTATTTTCATTAGGACTCTTGTAGGACCATATAGTTACCTTTTATGAATATTTAAAGATCTGCCTTTTTTTAATCATTGTATGTTAGACTACGGTCAGTTTCTACTGTCGTAGACTTGTAATCACTCCTAGAAATTTATTCTTGTAGAAAAAATGTTGATATGGAAGTCCGAGTGCCATAAAAAAAAAGCATCGTGTATTCTTTCTCCACAAAAGCGATCTCGTCTGTGCTGTAAAAACTTGTGCATTAAGTAATAATTATGGCATTATATAAATATTTTGTTTAGACATTGTTGTTTAATTCTTGTACTTTAGATTCCAGTCTTTGGGCCGAGGTATGGTTGAGGGGCTATACGAGTTGTAAATTTTCAATTAGACTAGGGAGATTGTTGTGTGAGGTGTGTTCGGTTTATTTGAATGATTGACTGGCATGAAGGTATATTAAGTTAGCGGCTGTTTATGTTGGATGGATAGTGCTTTGACAAAGAAGGTAGATTTTACTACAGTATTTTTTTATACGACATAGTTAATGAAATATACGTGCTTATTTATTGGTGTAAATGGATATCTAGTGCGTGGGAAGTTGATCGATACTTCAGCTGTTGATTAGTCGGAATGCTTAGTTTAAAGTGAAAGTACAAAAACGTGTGTGTGTGTATGTGTGTGTGTGTGTGTGTGTGTGTGTATATATATATATATATATATATATATATATATATATATATATATAGGGAAATAATTTAGCAAACCATGTCAATATTTCAAATACATAAAGTGGTTGAAGAGATCAACAAAGAACATGTTGAACACTTGGTTATATGCTTTCAAAATATACCTTAAATCATATTTTGATCCAAGAAACAGGAGCTAAAAGACGATCTACAATATTCGATCTAATAATACACATTTCTTCTTGAGATTTCATTGGACGAAGCTGAAGGCAAGATCTATAACTCTTGAAATAGCGAAACTTATTGCTCGTTAAATTGTGTTTCTGCTATATTTATATTCTTTTGCTAAATGACTCCAATTTTATGATTGCTCAAGCACATGCAATTAGATGTATATTTCGCATACTTTGAAATTTCGTTCAGAACCGCAAAATACAATTCATTCGTGTTCGATTTTGACCAACCGTATTTAGGAAAAAAAATTTGAATTTAAAAAAAAAAATCAAATTTTCTGAAATAAGCAGGGAAGTGTATTTTTTTACTCAGTACCTAACATTAATATTTCAACAATAAATTTCAACAAGTGGTTGATAAAAAAAATGAATTTTTGACCTGATTTATCATTGATATTTTGACGTAATTTTCACAAAATCCGTTCAGTGAAAAAGACATGAGTTTGGTCGCAGAGAGATGGAGCACAAGAATTGAAGATGGAAATAAATACTTTTTTTTCCCTTCTTTATCATCAGTGCAGTTTTTAATATATGCGCTTCATCTCTACAATGGAGTCTCTTTTTTCTATCGATTTAGTTGGTATCACCAAATTGAGTTAAATCCAATCTTTTACTCATTAAATTTAATCGAATAAAATTTCAAGATCAACCCTTTTTTTTCCAAAGATTAAGTGGGTGTAAAATTTTTGTTAGTAAACAACTGCGTTGCTTCAAAAGAAAGTTAAAATCAAAGATAAATTTGTTGAAGAGCCTTTTTATTTACTTGTTGAAATTTATAAACGGGCATCTGTTCAATTTTATTTCATAATTATGTTTAGTCTATTAAAAGAAATATTCTTGTCCTACATTTTTCCAATTTTAGCAAAATGTGATCTTTTTGACCTATTCCATTTTGAGACGGGTCACAGCCATTTGGCATGGCTGATTTTGAGTCATAATGTATGTATGGTGTGTATGTATGTATGTATGCATGTACACCCACACACACAAACACGCTCTTTGAAAATAAAGATCTAATTAAATTTTTGATCTCATAACAACTGTACTTTCTAATTAAAAAAATGGCATAATTGGATTAGATGTTTAAACGTAACTTTTGCTCCATAGCTTTCCTCCCGTAAATATAAAATAAAAATATGATAAAATAATTTTTTGATTGTTGTTGATGGTTTTATTTTAGACAGATTTACTTACAAAAATGGAGATTTTTTTTTCTAAAATGAAGAGGAGATAAGCAATTAAATCAATATCTGGCATAAAAATACTATATTTCTAATCCCTAAGTCCTAGTTTATAAGGTATTTAAATGTAAATTATGTTTTTTAACATATCTTATTCTATAATCTAGTCTTAGTTGGACAACCTTGCACTCTACATTTTGAATGGTTAAATGTGGTCTTTCATTTTTTTCGTTTGGTCTCGAAGTTTACAATTTGCATGGTTTGGCGTGGCTTGCATTTTGTTTTTTGATTTTGGATTTCGTCTCTAGCCAACCCTAACTTGTTTGATGTTCATGACTTAGTTGTTGTTATTGTTGGCGTGGTTTACATTTTATTACAGTGAGCGTGTAAAGGTTGTTATGGTAACTGTAAACTTTCCATTATCATACCATCGATTACCATTCTTGAGTGAAAATTGTACATCAGTTTAATTGGTATTGTAATGATAGATTTACCCTTTTCTATGATAAATCATTAGTGATATTTTTGCAATCAGCGGTAATGGTAATTTCACCAGTCATTTATTATACATATTTTTCATGTAATACGCTTTATTATGGCATTAGAATAAGACAAATGATTGAATTTAGTTAAGTATTTTTGTGAAATAATGGTAAATACACTTATTTTCTTTCTTATGTTTGTCATTTATTAACACTATAAATTGTACAATGAAGCAGCTTTATAGTATAAAAACATGTTAATTTACCGATTTTTTTTAGACCAACCGTAATTTACCATTACTGATGTAACGGTTATCAGATTATCGGTATATTAGTCTTCTGTATGTAAGCCTGTACGGTAATGAAAATCACTTTTAGCTTACCAGTAAAATCCGCACAATAACGGTATTTGCAAGACATTAACAACAACCATTACAGCCCAACATAAATCGGATTGTGATTAATATCGCATCGGCAAACATATCCTAAATGAAATAAGAGTGTGCGTGGATTGTGTTTTGTCCAATATCCTAAAAGAACGAATATATATGGGGTTGGTAGCACTTAACATGGGATTCTTTTTATTACAATGAATGTTCCCTTAATATGCTTTAGGGGAATATTGAGATATTCAATTATGACGCCGACACCAAAAGAATTTTGTTTAGTGGATTTGCTTCTTTTACACTAAAGCAAGCGTGGGCATAGTAGAGACGTGAGGGATGCCGAAAATTCAACATGAACATCTTTTAACCCCAACACGCGAGTTTAGAGTAGGGTTATATAATGTTATATCAATTTGTTCATTGGTATTTTCCAATGAGCAAGGTTTTGAAAATTGATATGACAACTGGGATGAATTTTTCAATTGTGCTTCATTGTTGTGATTTCAAGCTTATAAATCACATATTTGAAAAGGTTTAATAGTCTTTGATTCATCTTTCTTTCCTTATTCATCAAAGCACTTGAATAATGTTTTATTATATTCTTCAAAGTTCAAATGTATGTCTTGATGTATTGGTCAATGGCTACCTTAAATACTAAAATCTTTATCTTTATCATTCAAGTAGCATGGTATACAGAAATGTTAAAAGATGCTTCAGGTACGGTAAAAGTTGTATATAGGTGGTCTAGCATTTAAAATAGCAATAGATATGAAAACTTCAACATTGCTTCATTGGTGTGAATACAGACTTACAAAAGACATGTTTGAATGTATATTGGTGATGTTCTCATGATTAGTATTGCTTTTCATTTTCTTTACCAAACAACTTAAGTATTATTTTACTATATTTTCTCAAAAGTTTATCTTGATATGCTGCTTAATGGAACATTTATTGCAAACACTAAGATATTTATGCCTTTCATTAAAGTAAGAAGCGCTGTATATAAATAAGTTCAAATATGCTTCAAATGGGTGAGTGCTATAACTATATTTAACCATTTAGAGTGTTTGAAGCAGTCTTTGAGCATTTCTTTAGATCAGTTTTTCCTTGAATGATGAGGACAAGTACTTTAGTATTTGTAGTAAAAGTTATACTAAAATAATATATTCCAACCTTGAAGCATTAATTTACTCTGAATTGCTACATCCAAGCTCAGTCTCTTGTGGCCTTGTCAAAGCTACGCTAGGTATAAATTTAGTTAATAAAATTCATAGGCTTTTGATAATTTAATCAAATTGTTAATGTAGAAAATGATTACATAAACAAGCTAAGAAATAATGAAGACAAATGAACCTTAGCAAGTGTGATTTGGTCCCAAGTTCTTTATTCACAGTTCAAAGGTTTACCACTAAGCTAGAGTAGTCCTCGTCACACACAAGTGCGTGTATATAAACATCTTATTTAAGAAAATGAACATTTTTATAGGAAAGCAGGTCAATTATTAAGAAAATCGTAGTTAAAGAAATATAACTTGGTTTGTAATTTTTTTTGAACTGTATATCAGTGAATACAAACAGAGACAAAATAATTATGCTTATTCATGACATAATTTGATCGAAAGTACAGTTATGAAAATATAAAAATCATACATAACTAGATCTTTGTTATTAAAATGAAGCAAGCAAAACACGCACACATACGCGGGCACGTGATATATATATATATATATATATATATATATATATATATATGCATAGATGCACATGTACTTGTATGCGCATATATGCATATGTTTATGTATGTACGCACAAACATATATAAAGATACAATGGTATGGTTGAAAGTTGAAACCTACAGATGTTACTGTAAATGTTAACATAATAGACCTACACATGTATTTCATTGATTGCATTGTCATACAACTGGCTTATAATAACGAGTGTTACGGTACGCGCTTTGCGCGTGATAGCACGCTTTGCGTATCAATTATCCTTTTGGAAAATACATATGTTTACCATATTTAAGAGAAAATGATTTCCATGAATCTGTAGTTATGTTTTTGCATTGAAATCATATTAAAAATTTTGAATTTTTATTTCTAAATTCTAGATTGCAATATCTAATATTTTATTACTTCTAATATTTATTTGTGTTATTAACTTATTAAAAAACGATGTTGTAAAGAATGCTTATTTATTGGATCCTATTTTTAAGCGATTTTAAGATTTATTAATATTTGTAAAAATGCAGTTTGAATCTATAAAAATGGTTTGACTGCTAGATCCTAGTTTTAAGTCTCATATAAGGATAAAGATATTCAATGGTAATTTTGAAAGTTTGCGGTCGGACCGAAAGTTTGCGCTTGCTAACCAACTATTAATGAAGATATTGAATGTTACTATAACATGTCCATATATTCAAATCGAATAAAATAAATTACCAAGTACTGATGCAGTGAATAGGAGTACAAGTTATGGTATAGCATGAAGCTATTGAGTTCTTTCTATGTTTATTTCCTTATTGAGTTAAAAAAAGGCCATACAGTGGATAGGTTTATTAATGGGACGAGTTTAGTCCAAGTAGCTTAAAACATGGATCCAAGTATGGTTATAATCAAACATGAATATATGTCCTTTATTATTTTCCTGATTAAATTTTGCTTTTTCCCCATATGATTTATGTTTTTTGATTCTTGTAGTCATACCCTTGATGATTTTGTATTCATATTTGTGACTCCTTGTCCTTGTCAATATTTTCTGATTAAGCTCAATGTTTGTACTTAATGGTTTTATTGTAGATTCTTGGATAATATTTGTGCATAACCTTTTTAAAGTGCGGCCAACTTTTTTTATGATATCTAGGACACTGAAACAAGAAATCCAGAAAGTTCCAACACAAGTATCAAGGCACTTGTAGCGGAGGAGATGTCCAAAACGCAAGTGACCAGGAGTGTTTTTTCTTCTACAGATAAACAGATACTATCTGAAATGGGTTTTGATCATGATATGGTAGAATTTTTTAGTCAAGATGTAATAGGCTCAAATGCGCCCCCCTCCACTAATGCATCCCAGTGTAAGAGCACAGAAAATAAAAAAGATACTGAGAAACGTATTCAGGCGGCTCTCAGCGATATTACAGATCTGTTTTCAGCTCAGAGATCTATCGATCCTAAAGAAATAACTAGCATCATGGAAGTTCAGCAAAGAGAGTTAATGGATGCACTTGAAATTCTGGATCTGAACAAGGATATATTTCTTAAACGGCTTCAAGATCCAAATTCAGTTTTCCGCAAGCATTTTGTTGACCTTCAGAATGCACATGCCCAGCAAAAGTTGAATGAAAGTCAAGCCAAAAAAACCAGACATCGATTTTCAACAAAAATGGATAAATCAGGGGAGAGGAGCACACAACATTTGAAGAGAATAGTTGTATTAAAACCAAATCCAAATACAGATAACAGCTCCGTCTCTTCACCGAGAAGCTCTGATAATTTTAAAACTCAAGAAGAAAACTCTGTTTTTTCTATAAAAGATCTGAAAAGAAGGTTAAAAAACATGATCGGTGAGAGCACAAAGACGAGAGATTTGATTGCCATGGATGGCGTTCTGCATAAAGTTCCTTATGGGTATCAAAACTCTAAAACGAACAACAAAACTTCCAAGTTTTCTGCATTTTTCAAGAAAGGAAACAAAAATCCCGATGCAAATCATCATAATCCTACCATGTCTAGTTCTTTACATCAAGAATCTTTATATTATGAGGCTAAAAAGCGACTTTCTGAGATGCTAAAGTTGGATGCACCGAATGAAGTACCATCACCTGGAAAAGTCTCTAAACCGTTAGGGAAGCTACTTTCTTTCAGGGAATATGATATGTTATCTCCAAGATTTAGTCCCCTAAGAGAGAAAGAGGTTATGCAAAAGATTAAACAAGAAGATTCTACTTGCAGTGGTTCATCAATTGGAAATGTTGATGACTCCTTAAATGATTACCTTTCTGAGAAAGATAGAATTCATAAGGAAACAGATTTGAACCATAAAGGTATGATTTGAATTTGTGTAATATTTATCTTTGCAATATCTCCTTATGTTGATTATCATGTTCCTTTTTAAACTCAAAATAATGTAAATTGGGGGTATCAATATGATATTACTTTTCTGCCTAACCTTGTACAGCTCGCGTAAGTAGGGTTTCAAAATAAGATTCAAGTCATGAATCGTAAAATTCAAGCTTTAATTGAAACATGATTTAAATCATAAATCATTGATTCAAATAATAATAATAATAATAATAATAATAATAATAATAATAATAATAATAATAATAATAATAATATAAAAAAAAAGATCCATATTTCAAGGTTTGTACACTGTTTGAAATTTATTTGATATTTGAACTTCTTGGTCTAAACCTAGAACTTCATTTCTCTCTTGTTTGGTTTTTATTTCGTTCGGATAATTTTGGGTTGAATAATTTTTCTAATCCGTGGTCGTAGGATTTAAGATTTTTGACAACAATGCGTGTAACAGCTCGGCTGATAATAGTTGGTATTTCTGTAATGTATTGTTCATGAATTGGGGTTATTTATTTTAGTAAACCTAGGTCAGTGGAGATCTTACATTTTGAAAGGTTTTTCACATGAAAATGAGTATAACCATGAAATATCAATTTCGTGTAAAATGGAAGATGGATAGTTGTTGTGCTAAAACTTAATTAATTAATTTTTTCCTTAAATTGAGTAAAAGTGGGGTGCATTTTTTTTCTCTTTTTAAAAGTTAAAATGCAAAAATGACATCTTCCCACTATTTACCTGTATTGCACCATGTCATATACTCAATAATTTTACTTAACATACTTTCAGAGAGCCCTGAAATTGAAGATTGTAACCATCTAAATATACCATTAGATCTCAGTTCCGATGTACATGGTCCTTCTGTTGGTGGAGTATGCAACGAAGAAAATTCTCGTGGAAATTCTGATTTGGCAAGTAAACTTTATAATGATATATAATAATTTATAGATGATGATGCTAATTATCGTTATTTGCACGTAAACTTTGAGTATATACCTAATTTATTTAGCAGGTACCTGAAGTGGCGAAAACTACAACTCATTGTGTTTCAGTGCCAAATTTGGAAGAATTTTCTGCAAAAACCATGGAGGATATCGATTGTCCTAAACCAGTTTCTGATTTAAAGCCAAATTTTCTTGAAGACAACAAATTCCCTGAAAGAGGTTGGACTGAGAACCTCCAATTTTAGTAGCCTTTAAAGGAAAAATAAATAAACCTCCTTTTGAATATCAATATTTATATGCGAGCGTTCAATGGCACCCCAAAAATGGAGCACCCCAATAGCTCTCCTGTTTTCCACCTCTCATATACACTCTCTTCCTCCACTCATTCTCCCTCCATTCACTATCTTATTTTAATATAAATAAGAGGTGGAAAACAGGAAGGCTATTAGGGTGCTCCATTTTTGGGGTGCCATTGAACCTGCCTCATATATATATATATATATATATATATATATATATATATATATATATATATGCCCTTTATTTAGGTAGTCCTTTGATATCAGACACATGTTTATATTTTATCTGGTCAACTAATATTTAAATAGATACTTGTGGCTGATATCAGGGGTTACAAAACGGTGCTAAGCAAATGATGCTATTTATCGTATCTCGTACACACACATACACACATAATCTCAACTTGGTTGTTTTGGATATCTTGAAGATACATAAGTATATGATCTTATAATACCGAGTACCCATATGATCTCCCTATGAATTTCAATATATATAGCTCTCTTTATTTAGCGTCATTTATAGCCCTTTGACGTCAGCTACAATTTTATATTTAAATATATTTTTCCATGTAACATGAGAGTGAAACAATAAATATTTAAATAGATACTTGTGGTTGATATCATGAGGCTACAAAATGGTGCTAAATAAAGGATGTCACTGATTGTAGCTCTCGCACACATACACGTACATAATCCCAACTTGGTTGTTCTAGGTATTCTCTCTCTCTCTCTCTCTCTCTCTCACACACACACACACACACACACACACACACATAATGGCTATTTAGGCATAAAACTAGATACAAATTGAGAGATACAAAAAATTGACTACAGGATCATATTATCCTTATATGAGATGATTCAATGATTTAAATTTATTGTGTCATCAACTATGTCAAAATTTTATGTCCATTTGGACTTTTCCATATATATATATATATATATATATATATATATATATATATATATATATATAGCACCCAATAGCCTACCACTTTTCCAATGGCACCCCAATTATTTAGCAATCCAATAGCCTATCACTTTTCCACCACACATTTTTCCTTAGACTCGCGAAAAATTCCTGCTTCAGCTTAGACGTCTATCCCTTTGGCCATACGTCTGTCATAGCTCACTGTTTCAGCTCAGACGTCTGATCAGTTTGGTCAGAAGTCTGTCACAACTCTCTAGTTGCATATCACCTTTGCTCAGACTTCTATCACTTTAGCTCAGACATATGAGTTGAAATCAGCTGAAACCCACAACATATATTTATCTTTAACTTCCTCCTACGAGCTCCGATTTGCGAACCGTCTTCTCCGTTATGAAGTTACTTCCAACCACTTCAATTTTTGTCGATATAGTGTCACAAAATTTAACATTACACCTTGACACTATATCCATCTTCAATCACCTGAACCAAATGGTACAAAACCATTCTCTTTCTCATATCAAACAAACTTGAGCGTTTTCCCAATTAACTCTGGTATAACTACCGCCCATTGCACTCGAACGAGTTTAGGCGAATCCTCCACCCGCTAATGAAGTGTTGAAAATGCCCAACTCTAAAATCAGTCTCACCATAAGACAAATGTACTCAGGAGTGTAAACGAGTATGTACCAAGAAGATAGAACTCCAACCTCTCATCGATACCCTTCTTCACCTATAACCAAGCTTCTCCCTCAACCGTGCCCCCCGGCACCTATCACTTCTCCAAGTGAATTAAGTTCGAGCGATGCTCAAACTTCCCAAACGACAAAACCTTAATGAACATATCTACCGCATTATCACTTTCCAAAGGCATACTTTTTTGTCTTCATCCATGTCTACTAAATGACTCACACTTCAATATGCTTGATCAGTGAGCTAAATGCAAAAATTTCTGTCAAATGGATAGCACATTGGCTATCACATAGAACATTGACACTGGCATATTCAAAACCCAAGTCACACAATAATCGCTTCAAATAGAGTGTTTCCTTCGCCGCTTCCACCGCGGCTATCAACTTCGACTCCGTAGTGAATAAAGCAACCACGGTTTGCAATCTCGACCTCCAATTTATGGTTGTACCACCAAGAGTGAAGACATATCCGAAAGTTGACTTTCTTCAATCCCTATCACCAACGTAGTCTGAAGCACAGTAACCAACCAACATGCAATTCTTCACCTTACTATCTCCAAAAATAAGATCATGAGATGTTGTGCGTTTCAGGTATCTCAAAACAAGCTTAACCGCTTTCCACTGCGATTTCTTCGGATTAGCCATATACCAACTAAGAGTTCCGACAACATTTACAATATCGAACCTTGTACACACCATGACATACATCAAACTACCATCCGCATTAGCATATAACACTTTTGTCATATAAGCCTTGTCTTTCTCCTCGATAGACGATTCCTTACTCGAAAGTTTTACGTGCAAAGGTAAATGTGTGTTTGACGCCTTTGCATCCTTCATGCTAAGCCGACAAACACTTTTCTAATGTGTTTCTTTTGAGTCAATTTCAACTCAAAACGCTTTCGATCACTTTCAATTTTCATGTCCAAAATCTTCTTTACTTTTCCAAGGTCTTTATTTTGAATTCCGGTTTAAATCTTATTTTCATCTTGTTGATTTCTTCCTTGTCCTTAGAACCAATGGGGCATCTCGTCCACATACAAGAGCAAACACACCCAACAATCATTTTTCAACTTCTTGAAATAAGCACAAACTTCCTTGATGCTTCTGTCAAAACCACTTTCAAGCATAAAATAATCGAATCTCATATACTATTGCCTATGTGACTACTTCAAACCATATAATGATTTCTTCAACTTGCAAACCAATTTGGCTTATCATTTACTACATACTCTTTTGGTTGCTACATGTAGATGTCTTCATCCAAGTCACCATGCATGAAGGCGATTTTCACATCAAGTTGCTCCAACTTCAAGTCATGAATAGCAACTATATCAAGTAATATCCCGATAGAAGTATGTCTCACAATCGGTGCAAATATCTCATCATATTTATTTTTCTTACTTTGTGCAAACTCCTCTGCCACTAGCTTGCTTCTTCCATCATCATTCATCTTGTATATTCATTTGCATACAATAGCATGATTTCTTTTAGGAAGTGGAATCAAATCCCAAGTATGTTTCTTTATCAACGATTGCATCTCTTTCTTCATGACACAAATCCACTTTGAGTTATCACTCAAACCCATGACGTCATCAAAATCCATCGATTCATCTTGGACTACATGAAGAGCATAGCCCAACTTATCACAAAAGCTAAGATAGTTCCAATAATCATATCTTTTGGATGACCTTGTAGCACGACGACCAACACGAGTAGCAATTACTTCACTCGGTCTTCCTTCAGCTCCACCTTGAACTGAATCTTCTCTTGAATCGTGCACATCACCAACACTATTAGAGGGACTCTGTGGACTGTGTGATGTACCATCAACCACATTCACCTCATAGGCACCTCCAATTACCCTAAGTGGAATAATTCATTCTCCTTTGATACACCTTGAACCAAATTCGAAACATCCGATGAACCCTCATTCTCCTTGAACATAGCTGACTCATCAAAAGTAACATGACGAGAATTCACAAATTTCTTCGTTTTCGGATTCGAAATCCGACAGCCTTTAACACCATCCATATTGCCATGCAAAATTCCCTTGAAAGCTCAGACGCAAGCTTATCACGCCCTGGATCATGTACATAAACTGGACTGTCAAATACACGAAGATAATTCAAAGTTAATGCTCTTTTCCTCCACATTTCCTTCAGAATTTTATTATTTATAGCCGAGCATGGAATTCAATTCACAATATGTACTGTGGTTAACAAAGCTTCAACCCAAAATCTCTTAGACAAACCCGATGTCAATCTCAAGCATTGAGCTTTCTCCAGCAGAGTTCGGTTCATTCTTTCCGCTACTCCATTAGATTGTGGATCCTCAGATGTAGTAAAATGCTTTTGAATACCATGATACTTGCAAAATTTCAAAAATTCCCCAGAAATATATTCTCTGCCATTGTTGACCCAAGTATCTTCAAAGACTTACCACTCTCATTCTCAACAAGAGTCTTCCATTGTTTTAACCTTGCAAATGCCTCTGGCTTAGCTTTCATTACATACACCCAAACTTTTCGAGAAAAATCATCAATAAAAAAATGTAATATCTTACTTCTTCCAAAGAAGCTACTGGTGTCGGTCCCCAAACATTTGTGTGCACATACTCAAGAAAGAAGCCCTCTTGAATCATGTTTCCCTTCGCCGATTGATACTCTAGTTTGCTTCCCCAGGACACATTCCTCGCAAAACTGCAGCTTGTTGAAAATTTCTCCATTAATCATCTTCCTTCTATGAAGAACATCCGAACTCTTCTCGGAGACATGATGCAATCTCAAATGCCACAACCGTATTGCATCCAATCACGAGAACTATCAACACCAACACAAGTTTCACATTCTAGGTCACTCCTTGAAGCAAATATGTACCATGAGTCCTAGCACCCTTCATCACCACAAGCGCACCCTTCGAAACCCTCAATATATCACACTCGATAGTGATCTTGCACCCTAAAGAATCTAGCTGTCCCAAAAAGATAAGTGACTTCCATAGTCTCAGAACATAACACACATTAATGAAAGTACGAACCACTCCGTCAAACATTCGAATTTGCAGGGAATAAATGCCCTTCGACTTGCATATAACATCATTCCCTATAACAATTGAGTTTCCTTCTTTACCAACATAAAAAGAAAAACAATTCATATTTAGCATCATGTGATATGAAGCCCCCGAATCGGGCATCCATTTGCTACCTGAAACATCTGATGCAACCGTCGATAAAACACCAACTTCTCCCTCACCAACATCTCTCTCCACCGCAACTGATGAAGATGCTACTTCCTTCTCTTTGTCTGGACACTCATTCTTCCAATGATCAGGTTTCTTACAAATGAAGCACTTGATATTTCTTTCGACTTTCCTATCCAACCAGACTTTCTAAACTTAGAACGCTACCGGTTTCCCTTCTCATATTTCTTCTTTTTCACAAACAAACCGTGATCATTACCTGCATCACTACTTTCATCACTCAGCTTCTTCATCTGATCCCGCAATTCATCACTAAGAAAATTTGTCTTGACATCATCAAAAGTCAATGTATCCCAGCCATAGATCAAACTATGTGCGAAATCTGTATAACGGGCTGACAGCGAACATAACAATATCATCGCCTTATGCTATTTCTCAATCTTCAAATCTACTGCCTTCAACTTCATTAGCAAATAATCAAACACATTCGAGTGCGCCTTTAGCGAAGTTTCTTCCTTCATCTTATATGTGAAAACGTTCGCAACAAGATCAAACAATTTGTGGGTGACTTCTTCATATACAACTCCTCCAGCTTTGTCTCAAATACCCTTAGCAGTCGTCTCACCACTAATTTCGAAGATAACATTCTCCCCTATAGCAAATTGAAGTGTAGTGAATGTTTACTCTTCCATTTTTTTTTTCTCTCTCTCTCTCTCTTGACGTTCCAGATGTCCACCAGCAATAAGTGTATCACACTACCCGATGTTCTCAATTCCATCTAAGAACCGCTTTCATCTTTCATTGCCATTTTTCAAAATCATCATCGTTATTTCACTTGTCTATAACCAATTGTGATCCAGAAGCTGTGCATAAAAAGTTACACCACTTGGACCAACTGTTGAGGTACTATTTGAATCTGATTTCGGCATTTCTACAACTGTCTGATAACACCTAATGTTTTATACTAAATGTTGCGGAGAATTTATACTCAAGACTGCTCAAATCAAACCTCCGAATACAGCGGAAAACGAATTTGTGGTAAGCGAGCAAAAACTATCAATTAATATTTCAAAACAATCTCAACACAATCCAATAATCAATCACAATCACTAAACAAGATAAATAATAAAGCGATAATGAAAAGTAAACCACACACCAATTTATAGTGGTTCCACTAGCGTCTTGTTAGTATACGTCCACTTTGAGAGAGAACCTTTATTATATTCCAATAAAAGAGTACAAGAGATTGATTATAATAATCAAATTCACGAGAAAAAATTGATTTTGTGAAGATGAAAATTGAAGAAAAATAGGATTGTCAAACCCTAATTAGAATAAACATAGGTCAATCTCTTGATCAAACCCTTAATCCCATTTTGAATATGAGCATAGATTATATAGGGAGAGACTAATATTTGACAATTACCCAAATTGCCCCTTAAATCTTCACAAATCAGCTTGCTGAGTCTACAACCCGAAATAGCTCTAGAAGTCGCCTTAGACGTCTGTTATATAGGTCAGACGCCTGTCCTTATACTCGGGAAAAATTCCTGCTTTAGCTCAGACATATGTCCCCTTGGTCAGACGTCTGTCATAGCTCATTGTTTCTCAGACGTCTGTCGCAACTCTCTGGTTGCACATCTCCTTTGCTCAGATATCTGTTACTTCAGCTCAGACATCTGAGCTGAAATCAGCTGAAACCCACAACACATATTTACATCTAACTTCCTTCTACGAGCTCCGATTTACGACGTCTTCTCCATTACGAAGCTACTTCCAACCACTTCAATTTTAGCCGATATAGTGTCACAAAATTTAACACTTATTATGGTGTACCCATGCAAATTCAAATGTTATATTATCTGGTATGATTTTATGGGGTGATCTAAATTTGCGCCAATATACCTACAAATAACATTGTTTTTCAATTACGCAAGCAATTGTGTTAGACCTTACCTTTTGTATACCATATTCAAATTTAAAAACTCTACTATGTAAGAATTTTGAAATAGAATTATTTGCTTTAAATCGTTGTTGTCAAAATTCCTAAAATTTCATAGTGTAAATCACGATTCAGGTCGGATCTGTCCCCTTCATGGTTCGATTTACAATTCGATTCAAACTTCGTTAAAATCACAATTAAACAAAACATTCAGCGTGGAATAACGCATTTAACATATTTATTTGGATCAACAATTCCAATTATGATGTTCTTCAAATATAAGAATAAGAGAGAGAATTGAGTTTTAGGTTTAGTTGTACCGGTTCAAACATCTAAATCACTTTCAAATTGTGTACATTCCTCGAGATATGAATCGTAGATTCACGATTTGGGATCTGTTTCGGTTTAAATTTTGAACTTTGTTATTTAGATTTAAATCTCATTTTGAAAACCTTGCTCTAAATATCGAAACAACTGTAGATTGAAGTACAATATTTTCTTGTATCATGGGATTCTTTGGGTATTCTTATAGATACATCTCTCCATATATTCATTATAATAAAACTTTGCGATATTGTTGCAGTGGACTTGATTACAGAGCATCATCAAATTAGTTCCGAAGAGCATCAACAACATAGTTCTGAAGAACATGATGACATCCAACCTGTTATATCCCCGAAATTTGCTGAAGCTAATGCAGAGCTTTGTTCCTGCATCGCTGAAGTAAATTTGAGTTACGTAAAAGCTGTTTTGGAAGCTTCAGGCCTAAACAGCTACCAAGATTTAGAGAAGTTGCAGTCACCGGATAAGTTACTAGATCCATTCGTATTCGATGAAGTAGAGGTCATATACGACGAACTCATAGACGACTCTAAACTTATGTTTGAATGCATCAATGAAGTTCTGCTAGAGATGAAGAAAAGATATTCGGCTTCTTCACCTTGGATATCCATCATTAAATCTAACGTTCGTCCTATTCCAGTAGGCAGAAACTTTGTGAATGAAGTGTGTAAAGGAGTAGAAAAGCATCTTGACATGGCATCTCCATACACATTAGACATGGTTATAAAGAAGGATTTGGAAGTTGGGCCTTGGTTTAATGTTTGGTTAGAGAGTGAAGGTGCTGTGTTTGATGTTGGAGAAGCAATTCTTGATCATATACTGGAGGAAACTATACTTGAGCTTTGGGATTGATCTGTTTATTCAAATAAACAGGGTGAGCAGTTAGGAATAAAAGGGCTCCATGATGTATACTTCTTCCCCTGTTCTGTTTTACTTTTACATTCTTCTTGAGTGGATTTATACAAATGACATACTGGAACTGAAGTTGGTTTGTCTGGTGTTTGATTTTTGGTTTGTGATCTAATATGGTAACATGAGGCATACTTTGCGATCTCTCTCGATGGTTGTTATAAACTGTGTGTTAACAATTAGATTTCGTATACACTGATATTTTTATGATATTTGTTTGAGATGCTCATTGGAGATTATTATGGTCATTTAGATATGAATTCTTGATCAAAGATGATATGTTATCGCTTACATGATTGCTAATCTGAAGCAGTTTGAACAATAAGATACTGGAATAAAGCGTGGTATGGGCATTTATGAATTTATCTGGCTGTAGCTGGAAAACTTTAATCAGGTTAAAACTGGGTATATGATGGTTATGCTTGTGCTGAAACTCATGTTAAAACTGGGTATGGCTTCCTTAGCTCAATGCCCTCTTCAGTTTCATCTAATCTTAAATTTTTCTCATCCACTTCACCACTCTGGGATTTGATTTTGTTGCAAGTAATTTTAATTTTGGCATCGATTACCGTTGAATTTTATTCCCATCTCAATGTAATTATATGGTTCGTTTAATGCGATTCAATTGTTTGATCTTCACCTCTTGCTTCAAATTTTAATTTCAATTATACCTTTTTAAATTAATTAGACGTTTTCTTTAATATGTACGTATATTCATCTCCTATCTTACATAATTGAAGTGGTTATGGATGGTGGAAGCAAAATTGACTACAAATTTTAATATGGTTGAAACGTTAAGAATCACGGCTACTGCGCCTGTATAAATCCCACACAAATGGGTGTGCGATGATTAAAATAAGTTTTTTTTTCGATTTGGCCACTTTTTATAAACTTATAACACATTTAGCCTAGTTCCAAAATTTATTACAGCGGTAATCTGGTTTATGTCACATCTGCTGAAATCAGTTATTTTACACTAGCGTTTTTTTGAAATAACGCGTGCTTGTGTTATTCAGGATGACGCATGAAGGTGTTTTAAGTTTAAACCCCCTTTGAATTTCTGTTGAACCCACGGTGCGTTATCTTAAAAAACGCTCGTTCGCGTTATCCTGAATAACGTTCATATTGAGTTTTAATTATGTTTTGAAGAACTAAGATAAAGGCGTTATTTAGGATAACGCGAACGAGCGTTATCCAAAATAACGCAAGTATAAGATTTTGTTTTTTAAGATCTCACGTTTTATGCGTCATTTGAAATAACACTTGAACGCGTCATTGAAATGACGCTAAGACGTGATATACAGAGAGCTTTTACTCTCTTCCTCCTCACTTTCTTACTTTCTAAATATTGAAAAAAAAGAAATCCAATACCTTAAATCAACTTCCGAAATTAAACCCTTCATTACTTTTAGCTCTGATCCATCAGCAATTTCAGATTTGCGTCAACTGGACTCTACTCTCCGTCGTTTGATTCATCACAAGGTTTGAATTTCAAAACCCTAAATCTTAGTTTTTCTGGATCTTTAACTTTTGGTAATATATTCTTTTTTGTTGTTGTAAATTAGAATGGCTCCTAAGTTTATTACGATTATATGCTACTTCGATGGTGAGTTGGTTATTGATGATAGAAAGTGTGGAAAATACGAAGGTGGATCTTTCAAACCTGTAATAGTTCTCAAAGGTTGTAACTTGATGCAATTAAAAGCCTCGATATTCAAGTCAACAATGATTAATACAGAGCAATTTGATATTGAGTTAGTTTGCAACTGGCCGACTGATTCTGGTTCTAAGGCAATTAAAATTGATGACGATGGTGATGTTGAGTTAATGTTTTCTACCGCTTGTAAGACTATAGAGTTATTTGTTGTGAAAACGACAAAGTTAGTGGTAGAAGCACCTACTGCTTCAAGACCCGTTCGAGCGGCACCGTTCCGTCCAACTCCTCTAATGCCATCACCAAATAGTATTCTTCCTTCGAACGTTTCAAAGTATGGACAACATCAAATGTTCTATGCGTATCCCCCGCATATGAATTATACACAGAATTCGCATTTTAGCTTTCTATATCTCACACAGGAAAGTATCGGATGCATGACGCAGAGGTAAGCCCAACTTAGAAGGTTTTCTAAATATGTTATATTTTGGTTCTCCCAATTGTTGTTAATAGCCGTCATATATTGTATAGTTATGGTCCTTACTACCATCATACACAAAATAATGTTGGACTGTCTACACAAGTAGCAGAGTCGTTGCAGCCAACGCCATCTGAGTTATATCATATGAGTCAGAAGTAAGTATTCTTTGAAATGAATTGTTATTTGAGTCATGCATAAGTGTTTGATCAAGGTGTAATATTTTCATGATGCAGCTGTCCGCAGGATTTCATGGAAGAGCAATCGCCCTTCGAAGAGAATGCATGCGATGACGCGAGTTAAGTAGATGGAAATGTAGACCTACAAACGAACCCTGAACCTGCTTTGGACAACATGACGGTTGCTTCGATTCCCGATAACAATCACGCATGGTTTGGCAACATGCAAGTAAATAATGATTCATTGAACTTTGACTTCGGAGCTGAAGAGATGGATGATGAGGATGATGAAGAAGATGGGACTAATGACAAACCTGCAATGGAAATTCCCCTCGATGAGGACATGTGTACTACACAAATGTTAGCCAGATCCGTTGTTGCTAACTTGCAAAGCAGGGGAGAATTATTCTCGTCCTCCTGCGTTTAAAGTGGTTTTAAACCCGGTCTTGTTTTTGAGAGCTAAGCTAAATTTCTGCAACAACTAACTGAGTGGTCCATTTTACATGCTGTTTCTTTTAAGCCCATTAGGTCCAACAAAGAAATGTATATTGCCATTTGCAATGTCGACGATAAATTCCAGTGGAGAATTCATGCAATTGATTCCAAAAAATCGTAGGCTGGATCGTGGGTTGTTAAGAAGTATAGAGGGGAGCATACTTGCGTTAATCCAACGGTCAATTCAAGCAATCGGCAAGCGACATCAACATTTCTAGTTTCGAAGATCATGCCTTTTGTGAAGTCTGATTTAAACATAACAGCTAGAACAGCTCAAGTGTTGGTTGAAGAACAATTGTTTATTAAGATTGGTTGTATGAAAGCTTGGAGATCTCTGAGCAAGACAATTGTTATGATTTACGGGGATTGGGCGGAGTCATATTCATTGTTATGATCATATTTTGATGAAATTAGAAGATCAAATCCTGGTAGTGTAAGCCATATAGTAACAGATGAATATGGTGTATTTGAACGTGCATTTTGAGCATTTGGCCCTTCCACTGAAGGATTTCTACATTGTCGCCCATTGCTTTGTATCGATGGCACTCATTTGTATGACAAATATAAAGGTACACTACTCGTGGCCACTGCAACAAATGCGAATGATCAACTCTATCCATTGGCATATGCCATTGTTGAGGCCAAATCGGCTGACTCTTGGGCTTGGTTTTTTTCCTGTATGAGACAGTTTATACATAGTGTAAACAATCGACGTATTACTTTCATATCTGATAGAATGAAAGGAATCCCTATCGCATTGCAGGAAAGATGGGTAGAGCCATATAAGCATATATTTTGCGCGAGACATCTAAAAGTAAATTTTCAAGCCGTCGGCTTTAGAGATCAACGTTTGACTGGTTTATTTTATGCGGCAGCATGTGCATCAGAAGAGGTTGAGTATCGTAAGCTTCGGGACGAAATTAAGACAGCCAACGTAAGAGCTCATAACTGGATTGAGAGAAGTTTGGGCAGAAAAAAGGAATATTGGGCTTTGTTTAAAGACGATGGCAGAAGGTTTCATGTAATGACGACAAATGCTTCTGAAAGCTTCAACGGTGTGCTAAGAGGGGCACGATCGCTTCCAGTTAAGTCGTTGGTTGCACGTACCTTCTATAGATCGGTGGATTATTTCTGTAATAGGCGGCAAAATGTTGTTGGTTCAGTATGCAAATTAACCCCAAACTGGGAGGCAAAAATAGCTGAAAGAGCCGAAGAAACAAGACGTTGCAGAATAGTTCGCTTCGGCGAATATGAATGGGTTGTAATACACTACTACGGTGATGAATTTACAGTAAAGATAGATGGTAATACTTGTTCGTGTACATGTAACATACCAATGCTACAACACCTTCCTTGTGCGCATGTCATGGCTGAATGTTCGACAGTGGCAAATGAGGCCAAAAGAGCTCATCACGACTTCGCCTCCAACTTGTACATAGTTCAAAGTTATCACGCGGCTTATACGCCGGAGTTTCATCCAATTCATGACAAGCGCTATTGGCCACAACCTTCAGGACATACGGTTTTTTCACCGCAAGCTCGGAGAGCACCGGGAAGACCTAGATCTACTAGAATTAAAGGCACCATGGACGAGGGGCAGTCTTCCAGAGCTAATAGGTGCAGCAAGTGTGGAGTAAATGGCTATAAGAAGAGCTGTTGTACTACAGTGACGTAGACTTTACTAAGTGTTATGTAGTACCTACCAACCCTGTTTTATTACGTTGTGTACCTTTCTATTTGGTTTTATTATGTATAAGACATATGTCGTAACTATTTATCTAGTTTGTTATTGGAGATTTATGTATAAGACATCTGTATTAACTATTTATCCTGTTGTTTTATGTTTTTGTTAACATTTATCTTGGTTGTATTATGTAAATGAAATATGTTTTGGAGAATTGGTTTAGTGGTACACAGACGGACAATGCACGATGCATGAAACGATACAACATTAAACGACAATACGATGCATGAAACGATACAACATTATAGGCTAATACACTACTTAGTACAACTACATATACAGATACATAGAACAATACATTAGAACGATACATATACCGATACATAGAACGATACATTACTCATTAGGATATCTAGGAATGGTGGACTCTAGTGAGTCATATTTTTTCCGCATTCGGAAAATTTCGGTCTTTAGTTGCGCATTCTCTTCTTGCATCTCCAGCGCATACTCGGGGCCTCTTCGACATAATGGAGGATCAATCCACTCCGTGTAACGACAAGGCGTAACCAAGTGCGGCATCGATAACCAAACCGGATATCGCCCGCAACCGTAGCACCGTCGGCCAACGTTTGCCTTACTCTTCGCAACATGCACATGACAATAGACATTACAATTGCAATATTGTCGTGGTACTGCTTCCCCAATTGCTAAGGCTTTCCCCCTATTTCTCCTGCCGTTTCCATCCACCGCTATAAAGGTCTTTTGTCACTTTTCTTTAGGTATGAGAGCTTCAAAGCGTGATTCTTTGCCCAGTCGGCGTTCAATTGATTCAAACTCATCCATGTACTTGGCTAAAGTTTCATCATCAAGTTCCCCTTGATCAATCTAAAGTATACTTGCATGAATAAAACGAACATTATGGGTTAATTTTGCAAAACAAGAAACTAAAAGAAAAGATGCGGTGATTTGTTGGATTACCTTCAATTGTGAGCAAATTTTCTAACAAACAAACAATATTTGTCTCGCGCAATCTAGCTTGTTTGAAAATTAGGACTTTGGAATTGTGAGGTTTTTTGGGTTTGATTTGGGAAAGTAACAAATGAATGGGTGGGTTGGTGAAGATGGCACGTCTTTTAATGACACATGTTGTAGGATGCCAACCTGGAGCGGCATTTGGAATAACGCGCACAATGTTATTCCAAATAATGCATAGAGCGTTATTCCAAAAAACGCTCTAGGTTGTGCACGGTTTAAAGGTTACTGGTTCCCAACCTATAGCGGCATGTAGAATAACGCTTGTTGCGTTATTTGGAATAACGTTGTTCGCGTTTTTCCAAATACCGCTCCAGGTTGTTTACAGGTTATATTTCCTTCAGAATCATGCTTAAACCATACAATTTAAAGTCAATAAAGGTAAACACACAGAAGCAAACAGTGGAACCTAGTATGGAAAACCAAAATGATGTCACATAAACCAAAATAACCATACGTTACAACTCCATATCTAAGTTAACGACAACCCGCAAAACAATACACAATTTCAACATCCGAATACAAAGTCCAAGTAGCTAAAAACGACAGTTAACCTACAAACTACAACAGTACCTTAGGGACGAACTACTTCGGAATCCGCTGCAGGTAAGGAGTTGCTCTCTGTTTCTTCTTATGTTTTGGGGGTACATCTTCATGCAAAGACGATGAGGAACCTTCTTAGGGCTGTGACCGACCATGCACAACCTAGGTTGGTTGAGACAACTCTGGTTCCTTACCCTTATCCTTTCCCTTTGACGTCACTTTTTCCTCCGTGACGTATAAACCAAAGTAGAGGCAGAGGAATGTCGCGGACTTCTTGTGTCTCCAAAGCTTCTACGGGTGCTAAAGCTTGAGGTGGGGAAGGAGGAGGAGGCGGTGTCGGTCTAGCAAGCCTGTTCTTTCCCAAAATTGTTTGCAAAATACACTTGACGCTAAAGCATTTTCCCTTGCTTTGTTCGGGCACCTCATGAGATAACTCATCAACCATTTCTATAGCTCGGTACACCTCATCTGCCTGCATTTTATAAGTTAACTTACATAAAACTCAAACTTGCCAAATAAATAAATAAATTATACTTGTTAGCAAGGTTTTCATACCACATTCCTCTCAAGAGGAGCTCTAGGCATGTACGGTTCCACTACAGCACCAAGAGGTTGCACGCTGCGAAGAATATACTGGGGTAATCTGCCAATACCATGTGTAATACTCATCGTTCGACAACGTAAACTCCCGCTCCTGCTGCGTATGCATGTGCTGATGGTTCCATGTCTGAATGTCCCCCTCGTACTCCGCGCGTACTTCTAAGTTAATCCTGTATTGTGGGGCTGGTTCAGGAAGATGTTTTCTAAATGCAAACTGACGCATCACCCGGTCAGGAAGGTGATATGCTACATCGTTCAAACATATAATGGGCACACGGGCGGTCCACAGATGCGAAGACATAACATAAGGGCGGAAACTGTTCAAGATCCTGCGCATATGGGATCCATGTAACAACATGCGGACTAAGCACGTCAAGCTCATTGCGGTAGAAAGCTAAATTACGCCTCAGAGTCGACACAGTGTTCTTCTTTCCAACCCACCTGTAATTGTGACTTGGTAAGAGATAGAAGAAAATAACTTAACACAAATAAGTTAAATAATTGACGGAATAAAAATACCTAGCCCTGTACGGCAAAGAAAAACCAATATTTGGTTCCTTTAATTCAAGTCTACCAAGGGGGAGATACGTCCACGACCATAACTACAAAGAAGTAAATTACAAAAAAACGACATACATAAAAACAAATAAGAAGCTCATAAGCATACAAAAATAAAGTACCTGAATCAAAGAAGGACAACCTCCAAGATTAGTGTTCTCAGACAAAACGGCCTGGTAAGTTCCGTATATGTGTATGCTAATGTAGCACTGCTCCAAGAATATTGCCGACAACGATCAAAATCCTCAATAAAATGCAATCACCTAAGCCACACCCGAGTCTTAGAATGATCGCAGATCAGGCGTTGAGTAATGATCTAGAGTATGATAACTCTAGCATGCAGTTCTATCTGCTCCTGCGTGGCATCCTGTGGAATGTCATGCTCAAACTGCATTTTGTACCAATTTGTAATAATTTTCTCATTTCCCATCCACTGGTCCGCGGGAGGCGTAATACCTAAAAGCCGCTGGCACATCTCCATGTAGTCTCCTGTCTCCGGATTCCTCAAAGGAGCACCATCAATAGGCACGCCTAGAAGGACCGCCACATCACCCAAAGTGATGGTCATCTCTCCACATCTAAGATGGAATGTCGATGTCTCCGGTCTCCATCTATCGACTAATGCAGTGATGAGACAACGATCGAGTTGAATGTATTCCAACTGGTGTACTAGTATGAATCCAGCACGATCAAGCAAGGCCAATACTCCTGGATGTGTGGAGGTCACCACGCCAACGGAAACCGTGTGATCTATAATCATAACGGGGTTTTTTCCTTGTAAATAAATTTTAACAAACAACGTAAGACATACATACAAAAAAAATAAGAAATAAGATTAGGCCAACATTCAAACACCGTACGGACATACCGCCATCAAAGCATTATTATTCGACCTATGCCTGTCTTGCAAGTACAGAACAGTATCATCTACAAGTCCCGGTTCCATCTCAATAATTTCTACACAAATCATGTTCCAAACAACATTAGTGCTACGCAAACGTAGCCAAAATAACCACAAAAAAAGTTGAAAACTATAGAATTCTAACAACATTGAACCCATTAAACCGTATACAAGCATATTCTAGAGTTTCCCCAATCATGGACAAATCCTAAATTTTAGAAGAAATCAACAAAATTATGAATTTTTTACCTTCCGGAGCTTCTTGTGTTGATGAGCTTGCCATGGTGATGATTTTCGATCAAAACAGCCCACAATTTGGTTTTATGATGAGCAATTAGGGTTAGGAGCTTTGGGTTTTTGATTTTGGAAAAATAGGAGTTAAGAAAAAGTAAGGAGGAAGAGAGCCTGGGCTCTCTGTATATCCCGACTGTGCATGATTTTGAATGACGCGAATAGCGTTATTATAAATAACGCTAACAGCAAAAGAAAAATAGCCTTGCGTTATTTAGAATAACGCTCCGTAGTAAGAAAAATACAAGATCAATTCTAACATATGTACGTTATTCAGAATAACGCGTGCTAGCACCATCTTAAAAACCACTTTTCCTTCATGTAGGGAAAAGATGAAGTTTGTAACAACATAAATCTTCTCCGCGTCATCCTGAATAACGCAGGCACGCGTTATTTCAAAAAAACGCTAGTGTAAAATAACTGATTTCAGCTGATGTGACATAAACCAGGCTGCGGCTGTAATAAGTTTTGAAACTAGGCTAAAAGTGTTATAGGTTTATAAAAGGTGGCCAAATCGAAAAAAAATCCTTAAAATAAACCAATGCTTGTTGGTTGAAATCAATCAACGCTTAGTTGTAGCTTTGATTGCCAATAATCAACAATAGTGCTAAGCATTGGATGATTTCAATCAATGCTGCCTACAAACATTGATCGATTCGATTGGCGTACTATCACACATTGAACTCCTACCTCAATTCGAAGAAACCATAAAAAGGATGAAACTATAAAAGAGATTTACAGTTGCGTTTCTATATTATTCCATCTAAATGTCATTCTCCTTGCTTCTTTCCATTACTTTTTTTGCCAGCTAAAAACTGCTAGGATCTTGTTTTGTAGAAGAAAAATAACCTAATGTTAGAACAAAGGAAGAAAATGTGAATAAGTAGTAAGGGCACATTTGGAATATTCAGAGAAAACGACGAGGTGTGCATTTTACTTTTTAATTAGTGAAGAATGAAGAGTAAATAACGTGACAGTAGGCAAATCCATAATTATATTTGTTATACAATATTCGCTTCATCTCCGAAAGATGCAGAAGGCATGTTGCTTAGAGGTTGTGTAAACCAAAGAGTGCTTTGCCCAATAAACAGAAGGATCTTTAAATTGGGCCAATTGCTTTGCATCGACCAATGAAGTGAGCTTTCTTTGAAATCCAAAGGGTTGCTTTGCATTGTACTTATCAAGAGACGTGTTGCCTACCTAGGATTAGAGATTTTCCCCTCCATAAGTCTACTACCTTCAACGATAACAAGAGTATGGGACATTGTCTCACTCAAAGACAATGTATCATCACCAAGGCACTCTAAAGCATCACCCTTTTATGACTCGCTCATATTCAGTTCAAAGTGTATCACCCTTTCAATCCAATTAGGTACTTCACTCCTCCCAAATAACTGTTATGCATCACAAAGACTACATTACCCTAGTCCTGCCTGAAAACTGTTTCGCTCTAAGATGGCTAAGGAGATTGCATCACCTTCGAAAGTATATCACTTCATCCAAAGGCTAGTGATTGTGTCTCTACCTATCAAGCTAGTTCGTATAACCGTAGAATAGCATTGTCTTACTTGAACAGTAAGGACACATGAATTATGTTCATTATATTTTAAAGGCTAAGCATTCTCTTCCCGCTTTCACAGTTGTTTTGCCTTCAAAAAAGTGGTGCCAAAGCAACATTGAAGCAAGTGTTACTAAATTGAAGTTGAAGCAATTTCGAAGGGGACAAAGCAAGAGAAGACGAAGCATATACAAAAAAGTCGACACCATCAATGTCGAAGCAATCAAGGCAGAGCAGGGAAACCCTCACCCTATAAATAGACGTGGAGGGACATGATCCAAGTGATCAAATTTTCTTTTCTCACTCTCCACAATTTCATTTTGTTGTAACCCTAAATTGAATTGGGGACAAACTTCCAATTTTAGTTTGGTGATTGCGCGAATTGGCTGAGTGTACAGACTCAAAGCATTGTACTTGCATATATCATAATGGGCAAACATGAACATTTGAAATATCCTTGCATATTTCACAACATATATGACTCTACAAGTTCGATGATATATATATATATATATATATATATATATATATGTATGTATGTATGTATGTATGTATATGATTCACACATTATTAATGACATATGTGACTTGCTCAAATTGGGATTGTATCGTCTTAACTTAAGACAACTCACTTGTTTTGCTTTCGAATTGCACTTGCTTACTTTTGAATTTACTTGAGTTGAAATAACCCCATAACGTCCACATATTTTTGCTTTGACTCATCCCATAAAGGTCAAAGAAAGGGGTTCAGCTTTAGATTCTAGGACCTTACTTCGTCTATTTACATATGACTTTATACTTTATCCTTATTGAATAATTTAGAGTCTTAACGAAGAAATTTATTAATATTTTTGATGCTAGAAGTAGGGCTCGAACCTGTGATCTTGTTTAACCTCTAAGTACGTTGGACTTCTTTTGGCTTACATAGATAGAAATTAGAGAACGGCCTTACCATGCATACATCATCATTCCAATTCCAACCCAATTCCCATGACTTTTATTTATTCCAAACAAGGGTCATTAGGGCTAGCACTAAGGACATAAGAATTTAAAGAGAAACTATTGAGACTAGTGGCATTGCATATCATATCATGGGAATGAAGAAAATGCAAGCATGACCTTACAACCTAGATAAATGTAGCATTAATCCCTTTTACGTGGCATATACTTTGATATTTTCTTTAGAAAGACAATGAAGTAAAGATGATTCTTTCTTGGAAATGAGAAGAGAAATTCACCAAAAGGAAAAAAGGACGATCTTCGAAGGAGTAGTCAAAAGGGAATTTAGACAACTCATCGGAAAATGGAGGAACACTCTCAGTCAATCTCCAAGGTCAATTAGCTTACCAAAAAGAAAACTAAATGATAAAGAACTCAACATCAACCCCTAAAGAGATAAACATCCGTTAAAGAAACTTTTCTTAAAAAGTCCCAGTCGCTAATAAAAAGTTCACTTACTACTTCCTATGAGAATATCTACTCTTAACCAAAGAACACATTAACTACCGGCCTTCAAATTTTATTCCTGTTTCAATATAATTATAGAGTCCATTTATTGTCGTCTCATTATTTGCTCTTCACCTTCCGACTAAAATTTTAATTTTAGTTATACCTTTTAATATTTAATTAGATATCTTCTTCAATATGTATATGTATATGTGTGTGTGTGTGTATGTGTGTGTATATATGTATGTATTTATGTATCTTCCATCTTTACTTAACAGAAATGGTTATGGATGATGGAAGCAGAATTAACTATAGATTTTAACATTGCTGAAATGTTAAAAATCACTACTACTGCTACAAATGGGTACATGCATAAAAAGTAGAAAAACTTGTTTTAATATGCTTGAAACGTTAGGTTAAAATTAGTGTTATTGCTACACATGAATTCCAAACAAATGGGTGCGCGATGATTATAATGTCCAACGCATGTGTGGGGGGGGGGGGGGGGGGAGGCATTGGTTGAGAACAATCAATGCTCGGCTGTGGCATTGATTGTCATTAATCAATGCTAATGCTCAACGTTTAATATTATAATTGGACTATCATGAACATTTGAACGAACCTTGCATATTTGATGGCATATACGACTCTTACATATCTATATGATTCAACTATATTCGATAGCCTATGCGCCATGCTCGAGTTAGGATTGTATTGCCTTAACTTAAGGAGACTTGCCTGTTTTTTCCTTTGGGTTGCACTTGTTTACTTTTGAATTGGCTTGAGTCAACATAAGCCTTTATCGCCCTCATATTTTAGCTTTGACTTATCTTATAATTAAAGAATGGAACTTAGCTACAAATTTCGACACCTTGCTTTACCTATTTAGATAAGACCTTATACTTTATCCTTTAGACAATTTGGTATGTTAACGAAGAAATTTGATAATACTTTTGATGCTAGAAGGAGGGCTTGAACCTATGATATTGCTGAACCTCTAAGTATATTGGACTTCCTTAACCCATATAGCTAGGAACTAGAGAACAACCCTACTATGCGTATTTCATCATTCCAATTTCAATTCCAACATAGTGCATCAAGGAATTTTATTTATTAAGAATAAGGGATATCTAAGCCCCAAGCATTTGGGAAAGTACTAAGCACACAAGAATATGAAGAGAAAATATTAATACTTGCGGCATTGCATATCATCATGGAAATGAAGAAAAGAAAATTGTGTTTTTACAACCCAAATAAATAGAGCACTAATCTATTCTACATGGGATATATACCGATATTCATTTTAGAAGGACAATGAAGTAAAGATGATTCTTTCTTGGAAATGAGAAGAGAAATTTAACAAAAAGCAAAAGGGACAATCTTCAAAGGAAAATTAAAAGAGCTTGCTAAAAAATGGAGGAATACTCCTAATTAATCTCCAAAGTCAATTAGCTCACTAAAAAGAAAAGAAGATTAAGAACTCAACATCAACCCCAAAATAGCTAAACATCCATTAAAGAAAATCTCTTCCAGAAAGTACAAGTCATCAATAGTATGTTTGCTTACTACTTATTATGATAATATCTACTTCTTAACTAACGAATACCTGAATTAAATACTAGTCTTCAAAGCAAAAGCGCTTAAAAACAAAGTGACTCTTGAGGAGTCTTATTGCCATTACCATCTCATTAGCAGGCATAACACTAATCAGTGTCGAGCTCTGAAGGGCATCATTATCCATTTCGTTAGGGAGGAAAAGCTCAAAGAAATTACAAGGAAGTAGCAAAGCAATTCAAAAAAATGAAATGATTTTGTTATTCTCAGCAGTTTTTGAATGAAAGGATAAGCCCTAGGAAAAAGTCCACGACACTTGCTGGGAACCTCTTAGAGGGAGCAAAGTCATCGGCACATCTAAGGAACTTCTGGCACATCCAAGGAGAGTAAGCTTTTAGCGTTACCCATATGGCCTTGTTAAATTATTTCCTAAACGAAGGAAATCCTTGATCAATTTCAATGTATAATCCTAGCGTATCCAGGCACCTCTTAGAAGGAGGAAGTCTTTGGCACATCAAAGGAATAAAGTCTTTAGCGCCATCAACTTGATCTCGCTAAAGAACCTCATAGAAGGGGGAAGCCCTTGACATGTCTTAATACATTAAGCCTTAAGTGTCTATTATAAGCCTCACTGGAGAACCTCTCAAAGGGAGGACATTATATCAACTTGAGGAGTCTTCTGTTATTGCCAGATATGGGATTTTGGTCTTCTACTGATTTCAGATGGGGAATTATAGCTATGTATTATTGCTAGATATGAAATTATGTACTTTCATTAAATTCGAATATAGATTTTATTTATTTATTTATTTTTATCAGATATGGATTTTTGATCTTTTATTAATTTCTAATGTAGGATTATGATCTTCTATTAATTGACTTCTCCCATGAGATTCTAAACTTCAAATTGTCACAAATATGGACTTTAACCCCTTATTAAAATACTAAATGAGAAATCTTGGTCTTCAATCTGAAAGAATGAATATCCAATTCTAATTATAACCATTACCAAGCCAACGGCATTTAAAGTAAAGCGAAAGCAATAAGGAATCAAAAAGAAAAAATTCACTACATAGTTGAAAAGATAATGGGACAATGCTACAAGATTATGCTCAAAGTATGACTTTGTTACATTTCATGCATAAACCTCATTCACAATGCAGTCATTTACAAAAACTACTAATCAATGAATTCCTGAGTTGACTCCGTTAAGCTCTCAGCAACATGAGAGAAATCTGTAATATGGCGAATAACCTCCAAGAGATTTTTTTTCATTTTCTTCTCTTTTCTTCAAATAAAAGTCATCAATATCTACCGTAGAAATTCATCTCTCTAAAGCTTTATTAATAGCTATAATTGACCCCTCTAGGTGTTTCACTTTTGTTTTAAGTTTCTCTACTTTCTACTGAAAGATAAACTTATCACGTTCAAGATCTTAAACAGGTGCAAAGTAGGAATTGATATGTTTAGAAATGGAAGAATTTCATTGCTTTCTCACACACTGGGTGATGTTGAACTTGAATTTTCATGTAATGGCCTGTGTTTTACATATCAGAGGATCATAAAATAATGTTATTTAATTTATAAGTGGTCGTATCATTTTAATAATTTAAAATGTGGTTCATGGGAATGTGATGCATATCCATGATTTTCACTGAATTTTTTTTGATAGTTTTACCACTGTTACATCTATTTTTAACCATAACTATTGATGGAGATTGAATTAAGTGCTCTAACTAGTCTCATTGCTTTGGGAAGGTGGTTGACCATTCCATAGAGTGGTCAAATTAAGAAAACGGTCAAGCGATTTAGGAGAAATTAAAGTTTTCTTTTCTGTTGGACAAATTTCAGGACAGCTAATGAGATGAGATTAGTTAGCCCATTAGAATAATTGCCAACAGTTATAAATAGAGGTCGTAGGGAGAAAATAGAAGTTTTCTCTCTCATTCTATCAATAAGTTGGATTGTGATCTAATATGGTTCATCCAAATTCTCATTAACCCTAGATCTCTATCTTCTTTATCAAATCAAGTTTATTATACATCCATGGGCTCGACCTACATCTAGGGGGATTAAAACTTATCATCTCTCCATGCATTTTCTCTGCTTTCCAGATCAGATTACATCTGATTGATTTGAATTTCTGGTTTCGGTGAGTGATAATGATCTCGCACATAGCACCCATGTTGTATTATATGTTATAGTTAGGTCTTTTAAATGCCCTATCTGTTAATTTAACCCTAAATCCAGATTTTTTATATTAATTATAGATTTAGAAACTCTAGGTTAACCTAATTATAACATAAGTTAAGTCACTTATTGGACTTAATATGTTTTATAAGTATTTTCCTTAGATTGTATTAGATATGTGATTATTACCATTTGATTCAAGATTGTATGTGATTATATGTTTATATTTAACTAAAATTTGGATGTGATTACTATTTGATTGTTCAAATTGTATGTTATGCTTGATTAGATTGTTTAGAATTGTTTGAATCAGGGCTTAGAATGAAAATCAGGGAATATCTGAAGCGCTAATCATCAGAATCAGATGAAACTTAAAGTATGGGCTCTGGAAGGGACGAAGATGGATCCTTAAAATTTTGAGCTTTAAATTCACTAAGTACAAGGATTGGTACCAGTTCATAGGGCATGGACTGGCATTGGTCCATGCCATTCAGTCATATGGGGCGACGAGTTTGGCTGGAGCATGGTGAGGTCCTTTGAAAGCTACAGTTCAAGTTTGGTTAGGTATCGATATGCAGAGTGTCTGCAACTTGATGGATCAACCATGGATTAAACGAATACCAGATGAAGGTTTGAAGGCAAGCAACTTGACTCAAAGGCATAATTAGGCAAGTGAAAGCAACACATGAAGACACTTAGCCAAAATTGGCTAAGTATATGGATCAACGCTAGTCCATCAAAGGTTGGTACAGGGACTTGAGGTCCATGATGGGAGGGGTAGGGAGCTTGGGGATCGTGTTGGAGGTTGTTGTTTTTCGATTACTTATATATATTTGAAGTCATAGCATGATCAAACTAAAAATCTTTGATTGTGAACTCGGATGGAAGTGGTCGAAGGTGAATGTGATAGGTAACTTGGGATGGAACGGGGTCGCGGGAATATGGAATGATTAGGTACGACTTGATATAAAGATGGAGTTGCAGATGGCTCATGTGTTTGGAAGTGCCAAGGAATCATTGATAGATTAGAGTGCTTTAGTTGCGAACTTGCAGCAACATTACCATAGGGACGTCCATTAGGACCGACAGCGATATTCGTGTACCTTAGATCGCTTGGGAAGTGATCCAATTGTCTTCGAAAAGAAAACATACATGGGGGCATACAGTAGTCTGACTAGAACCAAGATTCTCCATTACCCCTTGACATAAATGAGCATGGTCATATAGGTTATCATCACATTCAAGGCTTTAAATGGTGATACCTAGAATATTTCTTGATGGATGTTATGTTTGATATGGGTGTTTTTCTTCTTCTTTCTCTGGGTAGGCTATCACTGTAGGATAGTGAAGTGAAGTGGAGATTGGGTATCCTATTTTGTTCAGTATCTATTCCTGTTGTTACTTGAGTAACATGTTTTTTTAAGTTGTTATATGCTAACCTTTTGGTTATAGGGATAAATTAGGTGAGACTTGAATTGTCTAATTTCATATTTTACAATATATATGTTGATAGTCACTTATCACTCATACCAGACTATTGTCTGACTAAAGTTTTATGTTTCCTCTTATTGCCTTCGAATGCTCATTAACGATGTTGTTGAATAGTCTAAGTAGCAGGCTTGGTGATGATGTTATTGTTCAGTGATGAGCTGGAGGCTGACATATTATTCTATTATATAGCTATTTGTTTGTTTCCGCTGTTTGATCTATATACTCTGAGAGAACTTGGAGTAGGGTTTGATGTACTCAAAATGTTGACATGTTATATTAGGTTTTGATATTTTTGTTCGAAGATGGGAATTTTGTTTTATCATACTTCACTACTATTCTATCATATATTTCCTTGTTAGATTTTATACATGCGTTGTGAGATATAAGATAGGTTTTTTAATTTTATTTTCTTTTAGGGATCATCCTATATTGGCCTGGCATAGTTTATAGCGCGTATTCCTTATCTTTTTGTACATGAGGTATGTGGCGGTCGTCACATGTAGTATCAGAGCTTTGGTTAATCTATTCACCTAAAGTTTTGTAGAGTAAAAACATATAAGAGACGTGTTTGTATTTAATTTTGGATGGTATTATATATAATTTTAGTATAGTATATTAGCTTGCACTTGAGTCCCCTTGCAACTATTCTCTAATGCAGACTAATCATTCTTGTTTCAGATAAAGAGTGAGTCGTTGAAATACAAGAAACACTGCTAGGAGCAATCCCTCTTCTGGAGTGGTAGGAGAGGATAGTGGATCGGTCGCCGCTACACCCAATTTACCATCTATGTTTAAGGCTATAATAGCATTGATTATGAGGAGAATACCTATTCTACGAGTGGAGGTAGATAGTGGTGCTCCTGTCAAGCACTAAGGTTGTAGATTTTGTTAATTTGTGCAAAGATTATTTTTCTCTTGGTGGCAAGACATTTATTAGGACAAATTCGACGGTTGAGATTCATAATTAGTTGGATGCATGTTCCAGCATCTTTGAGGATCTTGGAATTGATGATGTGATGGAAAGGAAACTTCCTTCGAGGCAACAACCAGGATAAACCATGGATTGGTGGAATTCGATAACCGTTGGGACTACAAAGGATCAAATATAGTCGGAGCAGTTTAGGATCAAGTTCGAAGACAAGTTTAGTCCTATGGTTCAGAAGTGGATTCTCTTTAAGTGGTTTGCTAGGCTGAAGCTAGGAAAGAAGTCTGTTGTTGAGTATGTGACAGAGTTTCAAGCATTGTCTACGTATTACCCGTTTTTATTGATACACTTCTTCAGAAAAACAAGAATTTATTATTGGATTGGACGAGTATCTAAAAAAATTGTTTACTATATCGAAGTCTTATTTAAGAAAATTGTTTAGAGGGATCTTATGCACGAGAGCATGTTTTGAAAGAAGAGTGAAACTGTTTTTGACAGCGGTGAAAAGGGAGACTCGAAACCACATGAAGTGACCCGAACTTCCCCGGTCTCTGAAGAGATGAGAAAGAACGAATTACTGTGAGGACAAGACAAAATAGGACGCAGACGAAAGAACATTTCATTGCTATTACAACAATTCCATCAGATACAAGAATATACAGAGTATAAATGAATAAATTACATTCGATAAATATCAGAGATTACAATAAATTACATAGCAGCGGAAAATAATACAAAAGCACAACTAGAAGTGATACACGGATACAGAGCTTTCCGAGCATCGTTCCAGCTGTTAATCAGGACCCTGTGAACATAAATCTGCAAAACCAAAACTACTAGCTGCCCGTGCGGAAAATAGGGGCACCCAGAGTTTAGGTTAAAACAATAAACTCCAGGTCAGTCATGGGACTGGTGTGAGAACTAAAACAGTTATAATTCTTTATTTTAAAGTTCGGTAAATCAAGGGACCACGCCGTATAACACGGAACGGGTTTCCTCCCAAGAATACCAGTGCATAAAACAAACAGCGCAATGCTAAATAAAGAAAAATGAAGCTGTTATAAGACCCAGGTCCCATCACACAATGCAACGCAAGCCGGAGGATAGGGTTTTTACCTTATAACAGCCAAAGCATGCTTGATACGTTTAAAACACATTATTTGATACTATTATAGGTGTATAGTGTCAAAACAATTTCAATCATAAATATCAATCATAGGCGGCATTAATGACCCATACCACTATGTCGCCATACTAGGTTCTACAAATAAAACCGCACTATCACGTATTGGAAATTGGATTTCCGTCATGAGCCGAGGCAAGGGGCAAGCTCCTCTCCGATTCGAGACACTCTAGCAAATGCCTCAGGACCCCACTATGATCCTTGGATCTTCAGGGCCGGTCCTCTCTTACTTTTGAGGATTGGCAATTCCTGAACACACGTTTCCCGGTCCTTACAGACCTATATCCGAGGCGCCTCATATCCAACAACCACACAGGTGAAAAGTATACAAATGTCAGGGCTGGTAGGTCACTGACACCACCCTAGCTAGAAAGAAACGTCGTGCTCTCCCTGCAGTCCGTCACCCGTTTTTGACTCATACCGAGGTGTGAGGCTTGCGAATTCACGTTATACACAAAGCTATGCCACACAGGCCGTGCTTTGATCATCAACCACAAGACTTTGCTTTTCAACAGAAGCCCTGATCAATTGCCACTTACGCATGCCACATTAGCAATTCACTCCATGCGACTGATGTCCATCGATATACAACCTCTGAGCTCGTACGTCTCAGAGAAGGGCGTTAAGCAAGAGAATAAATTCTCCGCCGCCAAACAGATGTATATTTAATAGAGATCAATCAACACAGAATAAAATCCAATGTCAGACACACAATCCATTTACAAGTTCGTTCTGGGTCTGAACGAAACTGGAGGCACTTTCCTCGCATATCCATCCATCTCCAGGTACGTCTGGACGATCACCAACTGATTCCCTCATCCTGGGTGTACAGCCCAATCAAGATCATCAGTAATCACCCAAACGATGTGAAGACTTCCGGTCTTCAACCACCGTCTTCATCTTCGACATCTCGTCGAATCGGTTATTCAGAATGGGTATAAACCCGGCCTTTCTGAATAACCCACGTATATAATAAACGAATGTTACACAAACACAACGAACGCCTCATTCCAATTCAGAATATTCTTTTATTCACAAAATCACATTCTTAGGGAAATGTTCCCATTAATTTTATCCAAGATAAATTCTTCTAAATTTATTCTTTAATCCTCCTATGGATATCATTTCAAACTAGTCGGGATTAACGAACCACACCGAAGTAATTATTTGTTTTATTTCCCAATCCCAACCTATATATCCCATGGAGCAAAACTGGTGATACTCCATATCTAACACCACGGTGTTATCGGTAAAATTAATTACCATTTCACGTTCAAATCTAATTAAAGATTTAACTATCGCTTTGGAGCAAAACTGGTGATACTCCACTCTCGATCACTTTTCAGATTTGATAATTTAAATTATCAATTCACATTTTTAATCTAATTAAAGATTCATTAAAACTCCACTTAGTTTTAATCTTCTCAAAAATCAATATTCTGTCTTTAACTGGGTTAAAGAACCAATGTCTTCTAAAACACGATTCACGGTAAACCCAAATCACATTTGATATTAAATACAAGGCTCTGAATAGAAAATATATCGGCTTATATTCAATATCAAATTCTGAAACCAACAAATATCGTATTGGAAATAACGATATAAAATATATCTTTCAAATTCCCATAACAATATCCGTATAGTCACGAAATCCAATATCGAAATATTCCGAAGATAATTTCGATTCAACTCCAGTCCAATCCACGTATTGGGAATATCGATTATTTTTAAAATCACTTTCAAATTCAATTTATTCATTTCAAAAATAAATTGATTTTTAATTCTAGTTCAAAACTAGTTCATTTCGATAAAAATCTATTTTTATCTTTTCAAATGTGGAATTTTTCACCCCAGTTCTTTCCAATTCACATATTATAATTTTACACAAATTATAGATATTTTTAATAATTTTATCAAGGCCCGTACAGTCGATTTCCATCAACGGCCATCGAACTGCACTTACAGCGACCTTTTTCGAATTTGATTTGGACATAATTCCAAATCCAACCGTTAGATTTCAAATTTCTAATATTCAATGGAAAGCTCTTTTCGATACGAACCCAACGGTTCCGGTTTTGGGAGAATCCGACGGTCGGATCTCCCGCAATGTCCGTTTGAAATAAATGGTCGAAATTCACGAACTGCCGCGGCGCGGCGCGTTCTATTCAGGCCATTATATTATATATATAATATATATAATATATATTTCGTCGATTTCTATTTAAAACGAATTATATAAATAGTTTTAAAATTCGTTTCAAAATCTATTTCAACTTCCATTTCAATTCAAAGCCAAAATGGAATTCTTCTTTATAAATCCGTTTTAAAATTCATTTCTATTCAATTCGAATTTCAATTCAATTTGAATTCATTCCAATTCGCTTTTAATTCAATTTGAATTCGTTTTTCAATTCATTTCGAAATCGTTTTCAATTCAATTCATTTCGAAATCGTTTTCAATTCAATTCATTTCGAAATCGTTTTCAATTCAATTCATTTCGAAATCGTTTTCAATTCAATTCATTTCGAAATCGTTTTCAATTCAATTCATTTCGAAATCGTTTTCAATTCAATTCATTTCGATTTCATTCGAATTCAAATTCACTTTCTATTCAATTCGAATCGAATTCATTTTCTATTCGATTCGAATTCATTTCAAATTGATTCAATAAAATTTCCATTTGAATTTTTAATCTAATTCAATTTGAATTTCCTTTCAAAATATTAAATTTTGAAATCACTTTTCAATATTCATTATAAAACGAATAAAATCGATATAAACATCGTTCGCGTCAAAATAACGCATCTCTACTCAACACGGCTTTATATTTCAATAATTCGTTATTCTATTCAACCAATGAATATTAGTTCTTTTCAACACATGAATCTATATTTCTTTCAACACACGACTAATCTCAACACATGAGTACTGTCGACACATCACTATTTTTGTTATGTAAAATATTTTATAAAACTATGGTATCTATCGTTTGATTTTTAATTAGACTTCTACTGGGAAGTAGTTCTAATATTAAATATGATAAAGATGTAAATTTTATTATATAAAATATTTCACTCAACACATGAACATCGTCAACACATGACTATTTTTATATTCAACATATGAATTTCCTTTTTTAATATTCATTATTTCCCCGATTGGAATGAGGCCCAATCAATCACCATATAATGTTAATTATATGGATTCCATACAACACATGTATATAATAGCTTTGAAAAATAATCAATCATCAACCAAAGTGCACTACACTGTATAAGCATCAAATATAGATATCTAACGCTTATAACAGCCTGTCAATCAATCGATCGACATATTTAATCAATCAGGATGAGTGAACTTCAAATTTCATCCCAACACCCGTGTGGGGTTTCAAACAATCAAACACAGATTTTATTTGTGCAGTTGGGCGATGTGTAAAATTTATCGACCCAATCAATATCAGTCAAATCAGTGTATATAAACAAATCGGCCGATTTGTTTATAAATATTTTATTTATTCACTTTCACGTTAAAAACTATATTTTTAACGATAAAACATTTTATTTTAACACATGAATTTCTATTCAGTTCATTTACACAATAAAAATGATATTTTTATTTTTCTAACATATTTTAGAAAATTTCGGCGGCATAACGGCACGATACTAGAAACGGGACGAGGCCTAGCCTTATCCCCGGTCTAGTGAAGGCCCACGCCATTCACACATCAATCAAATCAATTTCAATTCACCAATTCAAACCAATAACCTAACCAACTACACAATCAAACAATTTAACAAACAAGCCATCCATGGTCTGTGGATGACGGGTGTCGGGTGCTACTAAGCACCGTCTGCATCCTAGTATATATATATATAACTAGAAAAGAAATTTAGAGTGAGAAGTTCTCACCTATAGCTATCCAACTTCACGACACTCCTATTGTAGAGATCTTCGTCGTTCTCGCCCTTTTTGACCGCTTCGTTGTCGTAGCCACTATATATGTAAAAATCGAATTTTTACTTCGCTGTTCAATATATAAAAATCGAATTTTTACTACGATGTTCAATATATAAAAATCATATTTTTATCACGCTATTTTCTATATAAAGATTTCGCCTTTTTAAATTTAAAGATTTAACCTTTTTAAATCTAAAGATTTCACCTTTTTAAATTTAAAGATTTCGCCTTTTTAAATCTAAAGATTTCACCTTTTTAAATCTAAAGATTTCACCTTTTTAAATTTAAAGATTTCACCTTTTTAAAAATCATCACTTGATTTCAACGTATATAAAATAAAAATCAGATTTTTATTTTGCTACATATACAAAGATGATATTTTTATATTCTCTATCCTATAAAGATTATATTTTTAATACTTCTATATAGTAAAGGTTATATTTTTAATACTTTAAAAATATAAAAATCATATTTTTATATTCTCTATCTTACAAAAATTATATTTTTAATACTTTAAAAATATTAAAATCATATTTTTAATATTTCTATATAGTAAAGATTATATTTTTAATACTTTAAAAATATAAAAATCATATTTTTATATTCTCTATCTTACAAAAATTATATTTTTAATACTTTAAAAATATAAAAATCATATTTTTAATATTTCTATATAGTAAAGATTATATTTTTAATACTTAAAAAATATAAAAATCATATTTTTATCACTTTAAAAATATAAAGATCATACCTTTTACCAAATAAAAATCCTATCTTTTCACCTTTTAAAGTTCTAATCTTTTTCCATTTAAAATTCAAACCTTTTCTATTTTAAATTCTTTTTAAAATCAGTTTTAAATTACTTTTTAAAATCAGTTTTTAAATCCTAAATAAAAAATCAGTTTTAAATTCTCTTTAAAATCAGTTTTTAAATTACTTTTTAAAATCAGTTTTTAAATTACTTTTTAAAATCAGTTTTTAAATTCTCTAATTATATAAAATAAAAAATAAAATAAATAAATAAAAAAAACTTACAGGGGGGGGGGGGGGGGGGTCAGACCGGCGGCCGCTACTGCGAGGGGGGGGGGCTCTGACGCGAGGAGGGCGCTCGGAGGTCGGAGGTGGGGCCTGCGGTGGCTGGCGGCTCGAAGGGGGGGGTCTGCGTCGTGGGTTTGGGCTTCGCGAGTTGGGAGGAGGGAGAGGAAAGAGTCGCGAGGGGGAGGAGAAGCGGCTAGGGGAGAACGGAGGACGGCGGTGGCGGACTTCGCTGGAGGGGGCGGCGCGCTAGGAGGAGCGATTCGCTTTTTTTTTTCTTTTTTTTTCTTTTTGCAGAAGAATGATCGGGGGGGGGGGCAGAAGATTTTAAGGGAGAAAGGGGTTTTTTTATTTTATTTTTAATTATTTTATTTTCAAAAAAGGTACTTTTCCATACGACCTCGAAACGAGGCCCACCACCTGTCGTCCCTAGCGTTCCACCCCCATTCCGAACACAATGGGATATGTATCGTAGGTTGATTCGATCGTTTGAATCAGTTTTCGTTGAATTTACATTTAAATCACTATATTGAATTTTAAACGTACATTTCAAATTACCGGGGTTGCATATTAACTTTAAAAATTCCAGAAAAATATTTTCTAGCTTCATATTGACGATACAGTCCTAACAAAACTAGTTTCGTCGAATTCTGAGGCCGTTGGAAAAATGGCCATTTTCCAGTCGATTAAAATCAACTGAAACTGGTCAAACGCGTTTTCCTTTGCCACACTCACATATTGATTCGAAAAATTATGAAATTTGAAACCTAGCAATAACTTTACACTGCGGATCCAACAAAAGTGGTTTCGTCGAAATCCGAGGTCGTTTGCAAAATGTCCATTTTTAAGGGCCTGAATTCCATAGCGACTATTCAGAATTTTCAACTGGACATATCTTTTGATTCCCGATATGAAATCTCAATTTGTCGGATTCGTTGGAAAGATATTATCAATTAGATCCTAATGTTTTTGGTTTCACTAAAATCCGGATTGTTTTGCACCCGGTATATTCAATTGAAGTTTGAAATCGAATTATCGAACTACCGCGCCATTTTCAATTCTATTTATAATTATATATAAATATTTATATTCTAACGACGACGCATATAATATATACGTTCGAATTATATTCAAAATAAATTTCTCGTCGATATTATTTAAAATAATCTATTTTAAATATTCAAAATTCACTAAAATTGCCAAAATAAAAATTTTAAACTGGCCCAGATTTTCGGGTTATTACACCACAACAAGGTGGTGGGAATAAGAAGGAGTGGAATGGAAAGAGAAAGCAACATTAATAGGGTAAGAATGGGCAGTACAAAGTTAAGGAGAAGTTACTTGCTTTAATTGTTATGAGAAAGTCCATTATGCAAGGAAATATAAGTCTGCAAAGGTAGAAAAGAAGTGATTTTACTGTGATAAGCCTGGTCATATGAAGAATAATTTCATAGAGCAATCAAAGGATAAACAGATTATCAAGGCTTATGAATTGGATGTTGTGCCATCTACCTCGAGAGCTCTTACTGCTGCGGAGAAGGGGAAGACTATTGCTATGCAAGGTGTGTTTTCAATTAGAGATGTTTTAGTTAGAGTTTTGTTTGATATCGGAGATCACATTCTTTTATCTGTAGTAAGCTTGTGTGCAAGTTAAGCTTAGAACCAAATATTATGGATAAACTGTAACGACCCAGATTTTTAGTTGTTTAATTTTGAACATTTAAATTTGTTTTAAATGTTGTATTGGAAATATAAAAGGATTTTTATAAGGAATTTATTAATTAAACGATATTTAATTGTATTAATTTAAAGGGAAAGTCTATTTAGACACAGAATTTTGACACAAATGGTGACACAATTGATATGCACCATTGGATTACCCCATGAATTGCACATCTCCACATAAAGACAAAAGGATCCAACGGTTGAGGCTTTGTGTCTCTCTATTTGTGTTTAATTTTGTGTCCAAATAGCTGCTCCCTAATTTAAATTAATTATAAACGAGCTCGCAACGTCACACTAGTTCGTAGCTTTAGGATTTGAACTTTAAATGAGTATATATGATCCAATATAAGTCGGAATTATTTGAAACAGGAATCTTTCGGACCTATTAGATTATTATTTTCTAATGAAAGAGAAAAAAATTGAGATTTCATCTTATAGATTTTGAGTTATGTCCAAAGCAAATTTTCAGAAAATCACTGTATAATTGTTTATGAACCATAACTATTATTAAATAAAATAAAATGATTTTGAATAATTTGAACATCGATTTAACTTGAAAATGGAAAACATTGAGTTTAAAACTCAAATTAGTTTATTTTGAAGTTGAATATATATGATAATAATTTATTATCTATAGGTTTGATTGTTTTGAAATCGATCTATATTTTATCAATTTAATATAATATCCAGAATAGTCAATTTTCAGACGACCTCGAATTTCAACGAAACTAATTTTATAAAATCCATAATGGTTAATTATTGTAAGATTTCTAGCTTCAAGTCAATTGGAATTATTATGTGATCGTGCACGATGCAAACGCGTATCAATTATGTTGTAAAATAAAAATTGTAGTTTTGCTAATGATCTCAGAGTTCGACGAAACCGGCACCATCGTTTCTAGAATATTAAGTTATGGTAAAATGTCAAATTTTATCGCGATCGGAGCTCATCTTCGGTAGTTTTAGCGTGAAACTTACAAAGTAAGTTTCATGTAAATATTTTAATAATAAAACCTATCTATAAATTCATCCCAAATCACCAAATCCCTAACCCTTAAATTAAACATAGCCAACACACAGTTTCCATATTCATTCGATCGAATCTCTAAAACGGGGAGGTATTAGGAGAAACGCCCAACGTGAAATTAAAGAGGGGAGTAAGGCTAAGATCTCGGTGGTGGCCGGGGGTCGTGAGGTGGCTTGAGGGATGAGAAATCGAAAGTCAATGGAGAGGTACAAAGTTGCAGTTTTTAGAAATTTTTGGCATCGTAGGTTGTTTTCAGGACGAAGGTCTTGAGGGAAAAAGGTCGGGAAAGAGGAGGCCGACTTGACGGCGGTTGTCTGGTCGACTCTAGTGGCCTGCGTTGGCTATTCTTCGGAGATGAACGGTATTCAGTTGTAATCGATTTCTAGTGAGCTCGGTTGGATATAGGGGTCGAGGTTCTGGCTAGTGGTTGCTGGGATCATGACGAAGAGGTTGGAAGGTTTGGCTGGAGCTCTGGCATACAGAGGCGACGACTGTGGCTATTCATAGGTGTCAAGTTCGAAATTGGATGTCGTAATATTCTAATTATAGATTTAACGGCTAATGACGTGGTTAAGCCTAATAATGGTAATTAAGGAATAATGAAGTTAATTAGTGATTTTATATATAATTTAATTTAAGTAAATTTTGTAATGATTATAACTTGTTCGTTCGTTAACATAATCTAACGAAACAAGATCCATTGGGATCATACCTTCGAGCACTACACATACAAAATAGTTTGGATGAATTCTGAGTAGTTGGGTTTTTATGTAATTTCAAACACTAGTTTGAAATTGTATAAATCGACCTGAATCATCGAATCGAAAACGAAATATGAGTTAACTCTCACACCTTCTGGAATTCTATGTTGTGATTTAATTCGTATCATTATAACTCATTGTTGATAATATAAATTGGATGTTTTGGATGTTTAATGTTTGATTGTTGATTGACGTTAATTATATTCCCATTATTTTAAATGTATTAGATTAAAATTCTTACCACATATGCATTTATTAAATGATATTATGAGCTGTGATGCAGGGGGAAAATGTTAGAGGGATTCAACTAGATTCGTCAAATATTTTGTAGGTTATTGATTTTATATTATTCATATATGAACTGTTTATTCCACGTGACGTTGAAATCCGTTTGGATGATTGATGGTTAAATTGAATTCAACATTGTTATATTATAATCAATGGATAGTATTGGTTAAGTGATTGGCAGCAGATGACCTAAAATCCATCTTTTTAAGACGTTTGTTGCCATCAAGCGAACTGACGCAATTTGAAGTTATAAAATTTATTTTTATAACTATAGCAAGATTTTAAATTTATTTTATATAGATAATATAAATTAGAAGTTTTGCATATAAATCGATGTTCTATACTTAGTTTTTATAAAGCAGTTATAAATAATTTATATAGTAAATTCTTATGTTTTTATAATTTTTATACGCAAGGAAGTTAAAAATTAACCTAAGAGTTAATAATTTGAATAATTGTTTTTAAGAAAACAATTAAGTGTGAAGTTATTAAATTAATTATATTATTAATTAATTTAAGAGAAAGGATTAGTGAAAATCAATTAACCAGTTAAATAATGCTTTCAAGTTGACTAAGTTAACTGTTTAAATTGAAAATTAATTATTAAATTAATTTGATTTTCAGTTAACCTAATTAAAATGGTTTTTAAAAATAGTTGTTCAAACTTAATGAATGTTCTTAAAAGTTAATTTATCCTTTAATTAACTGTATTTAAAATAATTATTGAGTTGTTTATTATTAATGAAATTAGTTATTATTCAAATAAGGTTTAAAAAGGATTAACTTTTTTATTTTTAGTTAATAAAAAAGTTAACTGCTTCCACTGTAGTTAATGACGAAGTTAATGATTGTTTTGATTACTTTTTAAATTGAAATTCATTTAAGAAGTAATCGAATTTGTAATGGAATTTTAACTGAATGTCATGAAGGGTTTTGTAAAGGAATTTGATAGCGAATCCAAATCTTATAAACAAAAGTTTATAAAAAAGGATTTAGAGCAAATGCAACGATTTTAAGTAAGCGTTTACTTAATAACTAAATTAAATGAAACAATCGAAATTGAAAAGAGGTTTCTATAATGCAAAGGAAAATCTTTATCGAATTTGGGTAAAATAATTGGGTGAGGGATTTTAGTAATAAATCCAAATTAAGTTATATAATAAGATTTCTTAATGATTTAATGGATTGATGCAAAAGGAATTGAATAAAGGGTTTTCGAAATACATCCAAATTGTAAATAAATCATATTGAAACAGATTAAGGTAAAAAGCCACTTTTTGGTAAATGAGCTATTTTAATATAATCCAAGTTACAAATGAAATTGTAAAAGAGGATTTAAAGCGAAAGGCTGGTGTATTAGTAAACAATTTACTTAATCAACGAATTAAGTAAAAATGGTTATAATTGAAGGAAAATTTCAAAAGTAAGGATATGGTTTATAAAATCATATTTTTAATAAAATAAAGAATGAAGTTTATTTGATATTATAAGAAATATCAGGTTTTGAGTTACAAACTTTTATCTGTCTTAAGATAAGAACGTTGTCGATCAAGGTCTGTGAGGTAAATAAAATTCCCTAACTTGATCGATTTCAGGATTACCTGAGGAATGATATTAGTTTGTAATGGTAAAGAGGTAGGAAATAAATTTACTATTTCCATAAGAAAAACATTGAAATTTTATTTGCAAAGTTTTGAGAGATTAAATAAAATGACTGAGCTTTATAATAAATAGTGTATTACTTCACATTGTTGACCCAAATATGAAGTGTATACTTATACCATTCAATTAAGTATATAGCACTATTTTTGGACTGTCTTGACATCCAGAAGTGATATGATCTTTATTGTATACAAATGACCATAAGTACATTGAAAGAAATGGTTGAACATAGAGGAGAAAATTAGCACCAAAGATTCTCAAAACGAAGAGTTATCCATAAGAATCGATTTCGTATTTTTATTATCTCAACCATCCTCTAGAGGAATAGCAATAATTGCTGAAATTTATTATCTATATCAAAATGTTGATGGTTTGGAAGTTGAGTCGCTAGACAAACAAGCAATCATTCGGTCTTTAGAACTAACTGCTAGTGGGGCGACCCTAGTCTTCCTAGTCTCACCCCTTCATTGAGAAATGTCTCATTTTTTTACTTTATGCAATTCTTTGAAGATTTTGGATGATATCATGATTGGCAACTAGTACTGAAATGTGACGGTTTCTCCCATACCTCTGTACCTATTGCTAAGGAATATGCATTGTAAACTATGTCAGGCCGATATGGGGCTACCGCTATGGGAAAATAAATTTTAAACACAATCTGCCATATATCTCACAACGCGCGATAAAATATAATAAGGAAATACATGATAGAATAGTACTAAATCATCAGAAAATTGAAATCCCATCTGCGAATAATAATAATATCATATTCTACTACAATATGTCGACAATTTGAGTATATCAAGCCTTACTACAGGTTCTCTCAAAGTATACATATCAACAACGGAAACAATTAGATAGCTATAAAGTAGAATAATACGTGAGCCTCCAGCTTATCATCGAAAAGCAACACTATCACCAAACCTACTACTTAGTCTACCCGACAACATCATTTATAAGCATCCCAAGGTAATTAGAGGAATCATAAAACCATGAGTCAGAAAATAGCCTGGGGTGAGTGATAAATGACTATCAACAACTATATTTTAAAATATGGAACTAGATAGTTCATGTCTCACCTGACCTCTCCTTACGACCAAAGAGTTAGCATATAATAGCTAAATAAAAGAAGATACTTAACTAACAAAAAAAAAATACTACACATAATAGGATTCTCAATCCCTACTTCATTTCAGTATCCGATGGTGATACCTAGAGAAAGAAGAAAGAAACCATCTACATTAAACAAAGCATCCACCAAGCAATAACCTAGATATCACCACCTAAATCCTTGAATATGCTGATAACTGGTATGGTCATCCTTGTTTATGTCAAGGATTATTGGAGAACCCTCGTTCTAGTTGGACTACTGTACATCCACGTACATTTTCCTTTCCAATACAACTAGATCACATCCCAAGCGGTCCAAGGTACACAATTATCGTTGTCGGTCCTAATGGGCATCCCCAAGATACCTGTGCTTCAAGTCTACACCAAAAACACTCCGTGCTACCAGCGATTCTTTAGCACTCACAAACATATGAGCTATCCACGACTCTATCTTTATATCAAGTGCCATACGAGTTATTCCATAATCCCGAAGACTCGTTTCATCCCGAGCTACCTATCACGTTCAGCTTCGACCACTCCTATCCGAGTTCACAATGAAAGAGTTATAACTTGGTCATGCTACGAACTCAAATATGTATAAACATTCAGAAAATCATGGCCTTCAACATGATCCCGAGACTCCCTACTCCTCCCACCATGGACCTCATGTCCTCGTATCAACAATTGATGGACCAGTGTTGGTCTATCCCCTATGGGCCGATGTCAATCAATACACATAGCCAATTTTGTCTAAGTGTCTTCATGCTCTGCTTCCATGCACCTAATTATGCCTTCAAATCAAGTTATATGTCTCCAAGCCTTCATCCAGTCATTCTTTCAGTCTGTGGCTGATCAAGCATGTTGTAAGCACTTTGCCTGTCCAGACCCAAGCAAACTTGCACCATAGCTTCTTAAGGACTCCACCATGCTCCAAATAAACTTTTTGTCCCATATGACTGAATGACATGGAAAAATGCTGGTCCAATCCCCATGGAAAGGTACCAGTCCATGTACTTAGTGAATTTGGAGATCAAAAAATTTAGGCTCCATCTTCGTCTCCTCTAGAGCCTATCCTCCAATTTTCATCTAATTCTAATGATCTGTACTTCCGTTATGCTCTAAATTTTGTTTTTAGTCTTTATTCAAACAATTCTAAACAATCAAATCAAGCATATCACACAATTTGAACAATCAAACAAAGTAACACCCCATACTTTTTTGAGCTCAAAATTTGACAAAAATCGAAACTCGAACACATCCAAGCGTGAAGCGTGTAAATTTGGTACCTTCAAATAAGAGAGCATGGGCATAAGCAGAGTACGATAAGATAACTCACAGTGGAAACAAAACAAGATAAACTAGTCTTGACCCAAATAACAACCTTATATAAGTTAGTTACCAAGACAATATCGAGCATGAGAGAGAATGGGAACCGAAAGCTAAACTTAGACACATGTGAGAACCCGACCTTCTCTAAAGAAACCTGGGAGGTTGTAATGCGGAGGGGGTAAGAACAACAAGTTCAGGTGAAAAAGAGAAGCACAACAAAGAATATTATACACAGATGTATCCTGTTTGGTTCAACCCAGAATGTATGGCTGCCAAGGTTAGTAATTCTAACCTAACCTTGTAAACATTTACGCATGACTCATACTACCCTTCCCAAGATAGCTTTCCCAACAAATACGATACTGAGATAGAACATTTACGCATATATTTATGAAGCCTTCAAAGTAGAGCTTAACTGATTATTAAATCGATAGTGAACTTCTAATTATGGAGTTTACTTATTCACACGCACATCCTTAGCCACTTAACACCTCATTATTGAATGATAGATAAGGTGGATTCTCCCGATCGCTTAAAACCCTTGGCAGACCTGTTGGTCACTCAATACATCTCGATGATTTATTCGGCGTTAATATAAACTAGAGGGCACTAGCTACGAGGCCTTACTAGTTAACACTTCCGTTATTCATGCATATAAACCCATACCCCATGTAAGGTGAGAGATGGTGTTTCGCTTTACCATCTAGCTGACCTTATTGGATAATCTACTTATTCGTTTAATACTTCCCGTAGGATAGGTAATCCTAATGACCATACCAGACATTTTTTAGAATTCCATGTTTGGGTAAGCCTCGCACACACCATTCAAGACCCCTAGACTGGAAGACCTACTCCGAGGTGGACTTCTCGACCCAAGCCACTTAAGACCCATGGAAGTGGACTATACGCGAAGATTATCAAGAACATACCCAATTAGCTTTTAATGCCTCTTCTTGTAGGAGTAAAGTGGGCTACGTTATTTAGTTATTCCCGTTTAGTTTCATTTTACGTGAATACTATACGTACGCCAAATGTTTGTCGTCATGGGTTCCTATGGTAAATAATATTTTACCATTACCTACCTACTAAGTCCGTTCTTTATTTTTCTATATTAAGTTGTATAAATAAGGAAAGTTATATTCTCCTTATCTTAGGATATTTATTTAGTTAGTTTCCTTAGTGGACTTAGTATTTAAAACAACAATTGTTACCCATTCATCCCCTTTTATTTCTTCTTTTCCATTTCATAAAGTTACTGCCATTTATAACCATAACGTTGATATTACCCTAAGGCATTGGTTTATTTCCTTTTATTATAATTAATGTCATTTATGAGTCTGACGGTCCAAATTTCCTAAAACATTAATTAACAATGAAATATCCCTATTATATCAGTCCCGAGTTATCTATTTGTTGTACCCCAACAACTAATACTAGTTTATTCTTTTGCTCATTGTTATATATATATATATATATATATATATATATATATATATTTGTGCACTAGACCCCTCACATTAAGCTGGCTACCTATTGATGCTGGATTTGCCGGGTGGTTCCGGGCAGACTTCTACCATAAGTTGAGCTTAACATCGTGTCTTGGTGCAATTTTATTTAAATTTCCAATATATATAAAAAGAGGGATACTAAAAATCACAAGGAATGGATATTAATTATTTTCGAGTTAATGGCATATTCCTTATCATTTCCAATTCCCTTCTTTTTACTAATCGGATTATATTTATTAAATCACACTAAGCCCAACAATTCTGAACCACAAATATATTAAAATTTTAAACCATATCTTCATAAAACTATATTTTTATAAAATTATTTTTTCGAATCCGTAATTTCAAAAACTTTTCGAAATCCATTTTATTTTTCCAAACAGTTTTTAAAATTAAAATTTCCTCAAAAACAAGGCTAAGAACTCAAATGAATGTTTGCAACGAAGGAATATCCAGATATTTAATGAAGTATCGAATGGTCATACCTCATAATTATATTTCTGAATGGATACGACATATTGGCATGGATTTCCCATTTAAGACCAAGGAAAATTCTTTGATTGGGACTACCAAACTAAAACCAAAAGTGGCGACTATCTCGGTTGTAGCTAGATTTTTGTCCGGTCTCCAAACTCGAAACAATGGAATCCACCATATGCCATCCTCATGCTCTTCTCAATGAAATCGCCAACGTACTGCGGGATCAGACAGTATTGGCTAGAAACCTGAACTTAACATATTTCAATTCTTGGTCGCTTAAGACCGATTATAAATAGGCCCACGACTATTTCATCGTCGATATAAATTAAAGTCGATTAAGAAAAACGAAGAAAAACAAAAAATAAAAACGAATTACATTCTTTCACGAGTCCAAGTTTAACTAATTCCTCTGATCGTCTAACCTATGCTCTGATACCAAAAGTAACACCCCACACTTTTCTGAGTCCAAATTTCAACAAAAATCGAAACTCGAACACATCTAAGCGTGAAGCATGTAAATCTGGTACCTACAAATAAGAGAGCATGAGCATAATCAGATTACGATAAGATAATTCACAACGGAAACAAAATAGGATATGTTAGTATTGACCCAAATAACTACCTTATAAAAGTGAGTTACCAGTCAATACCGAGCATGAGAGAGAACGAGAACTTTAATGACCCGCCTTTTTACCTGATTCTCGTCGGTAATTAAACCAACTTAAATCGTTCATAAAGACAGGAAGTTATGGGCACAAACATATTTTTAAAATAAATTTTAATTAAGTAATTATCAAAATAAACTCATAATAATAAAACCAACAACTTAAATGATTATTAAATCAATATTCGTATCATATTAAGAAAACCCCAAATATATTATAAAATTTCAAATTAACCTTAGAAAAGTCCTAGGGGGGCTAGAGCATATACAGAAGCTGAGCTGAGAAAAAAACTGAACGACAAAAAATACTCGACGAACATAGTCGAGTCAGTGATAACTTACATCAAGTCCAGACAAGTATCCATATACTTTATGATCTCTGATCAAGTTGAACTTGACAGTTTATAAATAACATTCTCGCAATTTGACATTGAAGTAATGCATCATGCATATATATGTGTGAAGGGGGATGCAAAATGATGAACAATACGCTGAATCATTCTCACGATCAAAGTGGCTTTCTTTAAGTTGGGGTCCTAGGCGCATCAAACAGGCACTAATAAACAAAGGTGTAAAAGATGTGGAAGCAGAAAAGACAGCTAAACAAGTGTTTGAAGCCGATGAAGCAGACAAGGATAACAAAGCATTGCAACATGGCATGACTAACTCCAACTTGGATCGTTTGTTTCTTCAAGCTTCAAAGCAATGGTTACGAAGCCCGAACACATCGCCTGAGAATCAAAAGGCAAGAATCGTAAATTGGTTACAATATCGAGGTCTCAACTGGGGAGTTGTCAGTTCAATCTAGAAGAAGCTTCAGGATCAATATCCTCAATGAGTCACATAACCTACATCAAACCTCCTTTTCCTTTTATTTCTTTTCTTTGGTTTGTCTACATTGTGTGCCAAAATGTATATGTTAGATTTTTGCTTGTACAACCCTTTTTTATGGAGCATAATTCAGGATTTTTTTTTATTAAAAAAATGAATGTGAGATGACAAGGCAGCAACCAGCTAAAATGATCTATGCCAGACTGTGAAAAAATAGTAGCCATAGGAAATACAGTGAAGAGAGCTGATATTAGCAGTAATATTACTAGTAGCAATAGTAGTAGACTAATAGTATTACTACTAGTAAAAGGAATACTTCTCCTAGGTCTAGATCAAGAGAGAACAGTAATGGCAGAATTTTGAACTAGAATAATGATGCAAGTTTGAGTAGAAGTAACTCGAGGAAAGGAGGAGAACAATCGTCTTTTAGGGGAATCCAATGATTGAGAGCGATGAAAATTTGATGAAAGCTAGTGCCTGTGATGTTGCTGCTAGGAAAGCAAACCAAACACAAGCTCAGAGCAATGGGAAGGAGAAGAACACCACCACTACCAGGCCCGGCCCAAGGGCAAGGCCCTTGAGGCGAGCGAATTGGGCAACCCACCATTGGATGGGCAGCAGGAGGGAGCAGGTTGTTGGAGGTAGAAGAAGAACATTAGTTACTGTTGAAAAGAATTACGGTGAGAGGCTTCTAATATTGTAGTTGTGTAGTAGAGTGGTATGTTGTTGGCATACTTGATGAGTGGTCACGGGTTCAATTCCTGATGGCAGCAATTTTAGGGCAAAATTTTTCTCCTCCTCTTTCGTTTATATTTTGGGCATTTTAATTTGCCTAGGGCACCCCACTTGTATGGGCCGGCCCTGACCAATACATCAAGCACAAACAAAGCGGGGGGAAAACAACAAAAGAGTAGCAAAACAAAAAAAGAAAGAAGAACATTGCAGAGAGGTAAAAAGCACATCAAAAGGCACAAAAACATTGACAAGGAGATCGTCAAGGGACCTGGATAGCAACAAAAATGGAAGCAACTACGCTTCAGTACTGCTGGAAGACATACAAAACCACCACCAAGAGCATACGAGATATTCACTTTTGGCTTGTGTATCAAAAGCATTCTCTCGATAATGGAAGCAGTAGCAGACATGAACTCTTTATCCTTGGACCAATCGTATGGACGACATCAAGAGAGTATTCAGAGGAAGTATAGTGGTTCGGTCAGCGAAGAACCGCAAGAGTCGGCCAGAAGTAATAGTTACGTGGGACAACCGCATCCATGCATGGTAGTAATTCGGTTGATTCGACTAAGAGGAATTGGGTGGCAGAGGAGGAGGAAATGGAGGGGTCAACGAATGGAAGGATATGGAAGAGAGGTGAAGGAGGGTCTTAGTATGAGAAAAATAACGATAAGTATGAGATAAATTATAACAGAATTGAAAACAGGAGGCTCGATTATTTTCAAACTTACACATGGTCACCTCTTGTTGCTAACAATTATTATATAAATTACTTTTGTAGGATTATTTTCAATGTTTGTTTTCTGAAAATTATGCATGCACTTGATCGGAAATTAGTATGAGCAAAATAAAGATAAGTTGCTTACAACCATACACATAATGTAAAAAGTGCAACTAATACCCAAATGAAATATGTCGATTGTTACGTCATTTGTATTATGTTGGCATAGTAGATGCTACCAACACTGGTGGATATTTAACTACTATAAAACAGATATAATGCAATTCAATGAATACTGCTTACCTGATTTTTCACGAGAATTGAACCATCGTGGATAATTCTGAAGTTTTATTTTGCATGTCGATGGTTTGCTTCTCGCTTACATATGACCATATTGTCTTGGTGTAGGTCATACCGTTTCCCATTGCTCTCAATCGTTCCTGTCTGTTTTGTCCCAACACTTTTGCAAGTGCGTCTTCTTTGTAATTAGCTGTTGAGCTAGAAGTTGATTCATTGTCGATTTGTTTAATTTTTTCCTATACAAGTTGTCATATATACATATTATAAACAATCGAAATATCACAATAAGAAACAAAGTTATCTAATAAATTTTTGAAGTACTTACGATAGTCTCTGCTGTAGTCACATTTATTCGTTCCCATTTTTTCGAGTATGGGATTTGATCCAAACGTGAGATCGAGTGACAAAAGGCGGCTGAGAACTCGTCTTTCTCTATGTTCAAAGAATATGTATTACAACATGTTACATTGTACAGTTCATTTTTTTTTTTTTTTTTACTTAGATTAAGCATTAGAATTTCCCCCCTTGTTAGTTTGGATACTTCTCCTTGCTTTTCTGCTCCTTTTGTTCTCACTCCCAGTATCCTCCTCAGCAAAAAGAAGTTTACTTAATACAATAACTATTCCTTTACATACTTCTTCTCTACCCTCTATCATAAGAGTGACAATTTAATCTCAAATGTGTGCAACTTACAGTTCATATGCATTAAATGAACATGGGTTTACATCAGAGAACACACAAAAGTTAATCTTGGCTGACACAGTAAGGTTTGACAAATCTTGACTTATCTACTGAACAAGTCCCAAAAAGCTAAATCATATTCCACGTAATTTGGTAATTGCAAAGTAGGTGGCAATTAGCATATCCTGAATGGACAAAGCTAGGTATTGGTACTTTTGTAGACTGAAAACTGAATGTTAACGAGGTTGAGTTAGAAATTTACCAAGAGCTAACTAATAAAATTGCCTGTACCGGACAACCCATATACCGTACACAAATTACCAAATATGAAGAAAAGATTAGAAAATTAAGAAAAGATTAAACAAAATGAAGAAGAAGATTTTTTTAGTTTAGATTACCAAATATGAACAAATAGTCCAGACAGACATGTTATAGCTTACTATCTGGCTTTTACGGCTAACACAATGTGTGTGTTATGTACTACGAGATAAGGGAGATACACGTTCTCACTCCCCCAACATGCTCCCTTCTTTTTATGCCTAAAATTATCAAAGTAGGACAAATTCTTTTGAAGATGATCCATTCGTTATCAAATCTACCTAACATTTTAAGGTGAACAGTTAAAACAAATATTTTCAATCTTTAGTGGCACGAAAGTAGGGGTGTAAACAGGTCAGACCAAACCGGACGGAGGTGTGTCCAAACTCTGTCTTATAAGAATTCGGACGGACACGGATTGGACATCATATAGCCTCGGACAGAACCAGACAACGGACTGTCATATCCGATATAGCCTTGGATAATAGAAAAACATTGAACATTTTAGATCGAACCGAACACTAGTGTGTCCAAACTCTGTCCTATAAGAGAATCGGCCGGATACGGACCAGACACCTTATAGTCTCGGGCCGAGCCGGACAGCGGACTGTCCTGTGCGATATACAGCCCTACATGAAAGTTTAAAAATAGCATAAAATTTTATGTGGATGGTCTTGGTAATAAAAAAAATTTACAGAGGAAAAAATCCTTTTGAGACTTCGCAAAAACATATACAAAATGTACATGAACAAACACTTCATAATATGAAGTGTTTATGTGCTGACTTTTTGTTTGTCATTTTTACATCCAAGCCTAATAATCTTTTTTCTGTTATCTACAATACATTTGAGATTTATAAATACTTTCACACAAATCTTATATTTAGAAATATCATGGATTCATGAAATGAATAGCTTCTTTAATTTTAAGCACATTCATAAGTTAGGGGTGCGCTTTTTGTTAAGCCAAAAACGTTAAGACTTGTGTTTTGAATACATACTCTGAAAGGAGTGATTTAACAAAAGACGATTGTGTTTTCGTGCTACAATGAAAAGTGTGTGAGAAAGGGGTATCATAATTATTGGAGGGTAATATATTTTCGGTGAATATCAAACACCAACAATTAATTTCCCCTTGCCAAACAAAGGGGGACATGGAGACTGTTTACCCCATTCTGGCTTCTCATACCAGAACGGGAAAATTCATTGCAGTAGTGTTACGTTATTTCTGCACCGAGTATAACTGCACTGAGTATACATAAATTCATGTAATATAAAAATAGTGTTTACCTGAAGGCATTCCCACAAAGCAACTTGTAATTCGTCACTTAGATTCATCCACATATCAAGTGTAACCGGAATGTGTTGCCTTCCTAGAGGACCTAGATAAGAAGACAACTTGACAGAACCATCTCCTATTTGTTTGCCATTTGCATCAAATTTGACTTCAATACAACTCTCTGGATTCAATGGAAGTCTTTTAACTTTAGTTGGACCTCTACGTTTGCGCTTCACAGTCGAAATTGCAGCGACATCTTGAGTAGTTCCCTCATTAGCGTCAACATCAAAATTTTCTTCCATTGTATCTTCATCACCTGCCTCGGCGTTATTCTGAATTTGAGCATTGTTGTTCACTCCCGTTTGTGTGACTCGGTTTTCATTTTCTTTCGAGTTGTCTTCAGTGCGAAATTCATTGATTGCTTTAAGCCATTTTAGAGCAGTCTTCTTCCTTTTAGTCATTTGCTGCATATTGAAAATATAGAGAGAAAAATTTAATAGGTACAATAACCATGCAGAATGTACAATCTTTGGAATTTTGAAAAGGCATAGGTTCCAGAAAGCCACCAGACCTGTAATACTGAAACGAAAATCTTTCCAACAGATTTTAAATAATAGGAATTCATTCTTCCTTATGTTCAGTTTTGCTCAAACGCATTTGCTAATGTTCAATTTTCAGCTATTAAAGGTCGAGAACAAGTGCAAATGTTAGGACAGATCGAAGAATGCATAGGATAAAGGTATCAAACCAACAAAGTCACACAGTCAGGCATTACTCAAAACGATCTTCAGTTATGTAACGTTCTGTATTTTTTAACGGTTGAATAATTAATTTATTTAATTATTTAAATAGTGATTTAGAGATTTAAATGGTTGTTTAATTAAATAATTTGGAATATTTATAACGGGGTAATTTATTATAAATTTCCAAAATAGTCGGAAAATGTAGAATTCACAACATTGTGTGAATTGGATTATTTTTAAGATTTAATTCTGTTTCGAACTGAATTATAATAACGAATATATTTAATAAAACGATGCTTTAACGTATTAGTTATAATTGTTAAACCAAAATCTAGGCCTAACACCTAAATACGGTGTGAAGACCTTACAATCACAAACCGCAGATCACAGAATGCAGAAAATGCAGTAAAAAACGGGGAACACACGAGGTTTTTATAGTGGTTCGGCTCAAACCAAGCCTACGTCCACTTTATATTTTCTTAAATTCTAAGAAATTACAGTTACAACGCCGTCTCACAATCCGTGAGATCCAATTACATACAACATCCTTGTATTTCAGTGAAGAAGAAGAGAATGATTTTATACACGAAATCCTCATGTTATATTGATTTGAGTAGCACACAAAGTCCTTGTGTACTTGGCAATGGAGGCCGGGAGGTGTTAGTGCCAAAAAGCCAAGAGAGTCCTTCAAAATGCCTTCCAATGGTGTATTTATAGTCATTTCCTGATAGCGGTTCGTGAGACACGTGGCACGCATCCCAAAAATCTTGAAATGTGGTGGAAAACTTGCAGAAATCCTCTTCAATCGTCCCATGCCATGTGTAATCAGATTTGGATTGACAGGAGTGAAAAAAGCCATGATAATATGTCAAAACAGTGCGAGGCTGCAGGCAGTTCATGGTCCTTATGTGCTCCACGATCCTTAGGGGGGCGACCCCTTAGATGGTCACGATCCGTAGGGAGGCGACCCCTAGGATGGCCAAGAACCCTAGGGGGCGACCCCTAAGATGGTCACGATCCCTAGGAGGGCGACCCCTAGGATGGCCACGACCCCTAGGGGGGCGACCCCTTAGATGGTCACGATCCGTAGGGAACCGACCCCTAGGATGGCCAAGAACCCTAGGGGGGCGATCCCTAAGATGGTCACGATCCCTAGTAGGGCGACCCCTAGGATGGCCACGACCCCTAGGGGGGCGAGCCCTAGGATGGCCACGAATCTTAGGGGGGCAACCCCTAGGATGGTCATGACCCCTAGGAGGGCAACCCCTAGGATGGCCACGACCCCTAGAGGGGCGAGCCCTAGGAAGGCAACGAACCCTAAGGGGGCGAGCCCTAGGCGAGCCGGTCCAGGAAGGTAAGATACGATCCAAATTCCAAGGTAGCGACGCTTTACCACTTCATCCAAGTGATTACCAGTCGACACTCAAGTCCTAAGTTGTTCCAGATGGTAGAAATTCATGTTGAGACGATCTTTGTCAAGAGATAGTATAACAAGTTGCCCCCCAGAACATATCTTGCTGCTTTAAGGAAGATGTGTTCTGGATAATCCGAGAAATCCATATCTGTACAGAGATAAAGGTAAAGCAAATGCGCCAAATCCTGGCGAGGGCCAAACCTTTTAGGCATAATTCATACCAAGAAGTTCAAACCGGGTATAATCCATACCCGATTTCTTTTGTCACATCCTGACAAGACCGTTTGCAGCTCCTTAAGTATAATCCATACTTAAGATTCCAAAGTGAGTATAAACCATCTCGAGTTACCAATCTGAGTATCATCCATACTCATATCTAGAGAAAGCTATACTTTCCACAGTCTGACAAAATAGTCTGACTCTAGGCGTAATCCACACCTAGTGTTTCAAGATAAGTATAAGCCATACTTTAACCGAGATTGAGGATCTTGCCACATCCTGACAAGATACTTAAATTCACTAAACATAATCCATGCTTGGAAAGTCCTTTCTTATTCAATTCAAAATGCAAAACCAAAGCAGATCCTGGTTGGTTTTACATCGAGTTCAGAGCACGCTTTGGGGCTATGTCCTAACCCTGTATGTGTGTACTCCGATTCAACCAATCAGAAAACCTAATGAAAACAAAAACAAATCTTAAAGCCTAAGAAATGCAGAAAATGAAAGCTGATCTCATCCAAATCAGTTGATGATGAGCGCACGAGAGCTCGATCCAGGGTCATTCCCTCTCCGGGGAGCAGGAGGTGGCAGCGCAGGTGCAGGTGTTGTTAGTGGTTTCACGTACTCGGGCAGCCCTCCATGTCTAACCCGTTCCTCAATCAAATCACGCAGATTCCTACAGTCATTGGTGTCATGACCGTCCATATCATGGAATATGCAATGTTTTCCAGATTCGCATTCTCTTTGCGATGGCTCCCTTCTAGGAGGCTTTGGGTAGGAGACAACGCCGTTTGTGTCCATGTAGATGTCTGAGAGTGAGGCATTGAGTTCAGTATACTTTTTATATCTGAGCCCTCTCCGAGGCTGAGTGTTGTGGTCATTCTTTACAGTAGCTTTTCCTTTGCCATTCCAGAATCAGACGGTTCTCTGTCTTTGAGCATGTTGACATCGAGAATTTTCTTCTTGGAGATTGCATCCTCTTCCCGTAGAAACCTATCTACTTCAAGGTGGGATTCGCCGAGATTTCGCGGTGGATCTCGGTACAAAGATTTTTTGAATTCTGAGTTATCCAAGACACCGGATACCGCTGCCATCAGTACCATCGATGGTTCAGGGCGATCAACTGACATTTCTGCAACGTTGAATCTTTCCAGAAATGATCGCAGGGTTTTTCTGGGCCTCTGCTTGATTGTAGTGTGTGACATGACGTTCTTGGGTCAAGCGATGTGGACCCGAAACTGTTCAATGAAGCGAGCAACCAACATGTTCCATCTGTTGATCGATTCCGTTTCTAGCTGTTGAATTTATATGACTGCTATATTAGTCAGAAAGTGGGGAAAATATTTAGCCATGACGTTTACCGATTCCGATTGAACTTCCATATGTTGTTTGTAACGCATCAGGTGCAAGGTAGGATCCGCCCTGCCGTTGTAAGGCTCCAGTTGTGGAAGTTTGAAATTTGTGGGATTATAAGAATTCCTGATTTCTTCAGTGAATGGGTTGTGATTGACGCCATCCAAGTCATTCTGATAAGTACGGCCTCTCGAGAGGCGTTCAGTCAGATCTGCTAGCCGATTTCCTTCAAAAGTTGTTGCAGATTGCCTAAATCGGAGCCGCCAACGTTGTGAGCAAGAGAATCAGGAAGCTGCCTGTGAGCTGCTGGGGGTGAGTTGCTAGGACCGGTTCGTGAGCCAGGGGGTGCATCACGAGCCGATCATGGTCCAGGGGTCCGCGGCTCGTGGCTCGCGGTTCGAGGTGAGGAGCCGACCCGGTCATGGGTCGCCATCACGAGCCGCTCCTGGTGCCCCATCATGACCTGTGTCCTGCTGTTGAGCGGGAGCTTGCATTGTGATGTCCATCTAAACTGGAGCTGAAGTAGGTCGAGCCTGACCATTTCCAAGAGTGAGGGGGTTGCTCCCGAGTCCATGTGATGTATGATCCACTTCGGTGGCTTCATTTCCAATGACTTGAACGTTGCTCGACCTTCCATCCATCCGAGCGAAGAATCCATCCATCATCTCCTATTGTTTTCGGAGGAGAATGTCTTGCCTTGCCATCTGAGCTCTCAGTTCAGTGAGAACGCCATTAACGCTTCAGTGGATTCATCAATTAGCGGTTGAATAATTAATATTTATAATGGGATAATTTATTATAAATTTCCGAAATAGCTGGAAATTGTAGAATTCACAATATTGTGTGAATTGGATTATTTTTAAGATTTAATTCAGTTTCGAATTGAATTATAATGACAAATATATTTAATAAAACGATGCTTAAACGTATTAATTATAATTGTTAGACCAAAATCTGGGCCTAACACTCAAATACGTTGTGAAGACCTCACAATCACTCTCAGATCATAGAATGCAGAAAATACTGTAAAAAAGGGGAACACACGAGGTTTTTATAGTGGTTCGGCTCAAACCAAGCCTACGTCCACTTTATCTTTTCTTAAATCCTAAGAAATTACAGTTATAACACCGTCTCACAATCCATGAGATCCAGTTACATACAACATCCTTGTATTTCAGTGAAGAAGAGGAGAAAAGAGAATGTTGTATACACGAAATCCTCACATTATATTGATTTGAGGAGCACACAAAGTCCTTGTGTACTTGGCAATGGAGGCCGGGAGGTGTTAGAGCCAAAAAGCCAAGAGAGTCCTTCAAAATGCCTTCCAATGGTGTATTTATAGCCATTTCCTGATAGAGGTTCGTGAGACACGCGGCACGCATCCCAAAAATCTCGAAATGTGGTGGAAAACGTCCAGAAATCCTCTCCAAGTCGTCCCATGCCATGTGTAATCAGATTCGGATTGATAGGAGTGGAAATAGCCATGATAATAGGTCAAAACAGTGCGAGGCTACAGGCCGTTCGTGGTCCTTATGTGCTCCATGATCCCTAGGGGGGAGACCTATAGGATGGCCACGATCCTTAAGGGGGGCGACCCCTAGGATGACCACGAACCCAGAGGGGAGAGCCTAGGATGGTCACGACTCCTAGGATGGTCACGACCCCTAGGATGGCCACGAATCCTATGGGGGCGACCCCTAGGATAGTCACGAATCTTAGGAGGGCGACCCCTAGGATGGTCACGACCCCTAGGAGGGCGACCCTAGGATGGCCACGATCCCTAGGCGGGCGAGCCCTAGGATGGCCACGAACCCTAGGGGGGCGAGCCCTAAGATATTGAGCCGGTCCAGGAAGGTGAGATATGATCCAAATTCCAAGCTAGCGACGCTTTGTCACTTCATCCAAGTGATTTTCAGTCCACACTCAAGTCCTAAGTTGTTCCAGATGGTAGAAATTCGTGTTGAGACCATTTTTTGCCAAAAGATTGTGTAAAAATAATATAATTTAAAACGAACACGTAACGTCATGGTAGTTCGTAATATCGAGTTTTGAACTTTAATTGAATATACAATCCGTTTTAAGTCGGATTTCTATGAAATTAGAAATGTTCGAATTTGTTGAAAGATATTTTTCTAATGAAAGAGAAAAATCGAGATTTCGTCTATTAGATTATGAGTTATGTCAAAATCAAATTTCCAGAAAGTCAGTATGGAATTCATTTATAATTTATAATGATTCATTTATATAATAAAAAGGATTTTCATTATATATTAAATATCAATTAACTCAGATTTCGAAATATCGAGTTATATATCCAGATATATTTATTTTGGAGTTAGATAATATTCTATGTGAATATATACGATAATATTAATTTATTAATATTAAATTAAATTGTTTTTAAATATATAATATTTTAATTGGTTTATTTAGACCTTAGAAAATAGTCGTTTTTGCAAACAACCTCCGTTTTCGACGAAATTAATTTGGTTGGATCCGGAATATTAAATTATAGTTAAATTTCAAATTTCGTGATTTTTGGAGTCAGTATGTGACAGTGCGGAATTCTAATGTGAAAAACAGTCGATAATTTGACTTTAAAAATATGTTGTGTGAGCAAACGGACTCGGAATTCAACGAAACAAGTTTCGTTGGGTCCAAAATGTCAAACCATAGCTATATGTCCATTTTCGTCGAATTTGGATATTGTACGTGATCATAGGAATTTTTAAACGATAAATACAAGCAACGGTACAATATAAATTAATAAAATAATCGATTTAAAAATTATATACTAACCCTATAAATACACTACAATATTCCTTAACCCTAAAATTTTCTCATTCTATGGTCAAACATCTTTCTGCCGTCGATTATAGCCTCCCAAACTAAAATTGTGCATTCTTAAATTTCTAGAAAATCATGAAATTCGAAGCTTTATACTCCTATAATCTTGCTCTTTATCCTCATATGATACTTTTACAGTTCAATGCAATTCTTCATTCGCTGATTGTAACACAACGACGCTAGGGTTTAATTTCTGGGGGTAACTGGAGGAGTTCTATACCATGTTGAGTTCGAATTCGATTTCAGAAGGTGAAACCGCATTTGCGTGCTAAATTATGGGTTAAACGGTGAAGAAGTTGTTCGATGCTTACCCAGGCTCGCATGCGTTAAACTGTAGAATGCAAACTGGAAAGTATAGTGCGATCTTGTCCTTGTGGCGTGAGGAGAGAGAAGAGATTAAAGGAAGATTTTTGGTGATTTTTACCGGATTTTTAAGGGTGTAATGGAAGAGGAATAAAGTTATAAATAGTGCGGTTATGGTTTAGAGGGAGTTCGTGTACATGAGTTATATTTGATCGAGAAGAAGATGATGGAGTTTTCCTGTTTTGAATTTTATAGAAGAAGAGTTCGACTATTTGTATTTTTCATGAGGAGCAGCAGAAGGATTTGAAGTAGATGGGATTGAAATAGGTTCAGCCATTTCCTGAAACAAACAGGAGCAGGCTTCGATACTTTATATTGGGTGGAAGAAGGATTTAACCAGCCATGCTTTAATAATGGTAATTAATAGGATAATTAATTATTTAAAATCGCTAATGGCCTTTAAAATGTATTCTAACCTTCAAAAATGTATAACTTTATTATACGATATCAGAATCATACGAAACAAGATCCGTTTGGATCGTATGGACGACAACTACACAATGGAACTGACTTGGAGTGAATTGGAGCTCGTTACAATTTATAGTGAAATAAATTTCCTGATTTGAATCAATGACGTTTATCATTATCTAACGATAAACGTCCAATGTGAGTATACTCACTTGCCCAGTTATTTTTCTATAACGTATTTTTAGAATTGATAAATGATGGTTGATCGATAAAATTTCCATTTGGAAATAAGATCGTTGTGTGTATGGATGTTTCCTTTAATATTTAAATAACCGACTATTAAAGTTTTGACCATTTTTCCATCGTCAATACGGAGAGACCGAGATAGATTTATTATCTGAAAACCACTCAATATAGGCATTAGCGTTACAAACCAAATATGATGAAGATAAATGAAGACGGAATTTATGCAATGGCTGTTTTGGCAAATCCTAGGTAGAAATTACCTAAGATGGGTTTACAGAATAGTGCCTTTCATCTGTCCAGTCCCAGGATAACCTGCATGGAAGAGTGTCTGACTGAGTATATCTAATAGATCGCGTAAGTTGATCTTTTCAAATGTATTCGCGTTTAGTGGCGGAGGAATTCGTTTCTCTTAGTTGTATACCCGTGGGATTTTTGGAGAAATCAATTTGTGATTTGGCGGGTATGACGATGTGGCATTCAAAGTGAATAAAGGTGTGATCGGTCAAAAAGATACGATATGGCCTCTAGCCTCACAACCGAGAAATGGTATAAAATCGGGTAGGTCGCATGGCTAAGTGGGTAGCTCCCAATTAGGGTGTATTGTCACCTGATCTAGAGAAAAATCTTTTTGCTTCTCTAAACTATTTTGATGCTGTTCCTTTCAAGAAACGGTTGCTGATCCCAACCGTTGGTGATAATACATTTGGTTCACTCAAGTGAAATAAGTGACCGGTCATGTTTAGCTTAAGTTACAAGATGTTCTTGTTGAACCCGGTGTATTCCTCTCTAGAGATACACTGTCAGAAGGTGGTCCGGTACCTTGCCAGTTGGAATCCATTAACCAATAAGAGTCTGCGATTTTTGATTATATACTATATATATGGAACGTGAGATGAAAGCGTTCCACTAGATTGCTATTTATTTGATTTAGACATTATTAAAATATCAGAGGAGTATGGATTTTTAAAAGAATGTTTTGGGTTATCGTAAGTTAAAAACCATCCGTGTTTATGTGTGGATTTGTCTTATGATTATTCTTTCTTTTAAAAGGATTTTAAAAGTTCAGCAAATGGTTGGAGTTTACTCACACTAGTCCCATGACTGACCCAGAGTTTATTTTGTTTTGTTTTCCCTAAACTCATGGATGCCCTATTTTGTGTGGGCAGTCAAGTAGTCATGATTTGATAGATATACTTGGAGAGCTTGGAGCAGGAGGCTTCAGGATTTTATAGCTATTGTTTATTTCCACTGTGTTGTAAGTGTTGTACTCACATAATGGTATTGTAACAAATACTAGTTTTACTTCAAAGTTATGTCATATAATATATTTTATTCGTTCCGCTGTGAGATTCGTGTTTTAGTTTGATTATGTTCTGATGTGATCTTCTTATTCTTCTATTCTAATTTTCTATCTTATCTATTTCTCACCCTCTAACTTCTTTCTATTGACGTTTCGGTATTTTCGGTCCTTGAATAGTCGACATGGTGTTGTATGTCGATTACCAAGGTCAAAAATCCCCCGGGTCATTACAGTCGTACCAGAGCTGAAGGTTAAGCGATCATCTTGGCTCTGTGGCGTAACTCAATAGAGATGAGATTACTAATATCCTAGATTAAGTGTAAGTGTACATATATGAGCGCGTATTTGTTATTTGATATAAAAATGGTTTTATATTGTGGAGATTTATTAGTTGAGTTGATTATGAGTTCTAGTCGATCAGTTTGATCCACTGTATCGGTAGGGGTTTCTAAACACTCGAGTACAATGAATCGACATAGTATTTTTGAAATTGGGTAAATGAAATAATTTTACCCAAATTATAATTTGATATAAAGAAAGTATAGATATTGGAAATATTATAGTATATTGGATGTGTGGTTGTTATTATAATCAGATAAGGTTATAATTGAAATGGTTATGTAAATAACCAATCAGAATTCATATAAGTGTAATATATGAAATCAGATGAACTAAATCTGAATTTAAAATCAGAATTTGGAATTAAAATTCCTAGAAGTTGGAAAGGTGTTTGAAAATGGATTAGGATTAAATATATGGGAATTTTAAAATTCTGGGAGATTTTAAATTGTTTTACAAGCTTTGAGAAGGATATTTTGAAATAATTTCAAAATGGAAATGTTTAAATATGAGTTTTGAAAGGTGATATAGTATTGAACTCACTTCAGTTGCTGGGAAATAATCCTGATGATGTTGGCCACATCATCAGTGTTCATTTTTAAGTTCTAAGTGACGGATTACTACCAAAGATATTGTTTTGGAATTGTTTTGAGGAAACGAGTTGTTTTGACTCCTAAAAAGGAAAGTTTGATTTTTGATATGTAAACTGTTTAAAACTCCCAGGAAGAGACCGTTTGAATTAAAAATAAATTAAATAGGAATTTGCAAAAGCAAATTGAAATTGAATTGGATTAGAATGATATCGAATAAAATTGGATTGTGAGATAGGAATCTGAAATGGTATTGGATTGGTGAGTTAAAAGTTTGGAATCGAGGATGGAAATCGAGTTTGAAATGATATTATGGTTTGGATATAAGTGAATAGCTGTGTTAAGGATAAACTGATTGGAGTTTGATTGGGGTGGCGTTGGTATCTGCTAAATTGGTAGCAGATGGAAAGGTTGTAATGATATGCCCGACAAAAAGGTACAAGTTTATATTTTATATTGGGTATGAGATTTATGAGCCTGTTTGGCAAACTTCTTGGCTATTTGATTTTCTTTTGGATGGGAGAAGGCCTAGAGAGGCGAGTTGTAGTTGTACCGATTGAGCCGTACAAAGGAGACGTTGGCGAAATTTTTCGAAAATTTAAAGTGTTAGAAATTTTCAGGATTTTTGAAAATTTTCGTTAGTAGAAATGAATTATTATTTTGGTTGGAATTAAATGGGTTAAGTTGAAATTGAAGTTAAAAAGTAAAATAAATAATTTTTGACCTTGTTAATAGGGTTTGTAGCATTTTTCGAGCTTAGTAATTTCAGGAATGAAATTCTTTTAAGGGGGAAAGAATGTAACGTCCCCATATTTTTAACGGTTCAATAATTTATTTATTTATTTATTTAAATAGTGATTTAGAGATTTAAATGGTTGTTTAAATAATTTGGAATATTTAGTTAATATTTATAATGGGATAATTTATCATAAATTTCCGAAATAGTCGGAAATTGTAGAATTCACAATAATGTGTGAATTGAATTAATTTTAAGATTTAATTCGGTTTCAAATTGAATTATAATAACAAATATATTTAATAAAACGATGCTTGAACGTATTAATTATAATATAATTTAAAACGAACAAATAATGTCACGGTAGTTCATAATATTGAGTTTTGAACTTCAATTGAATATGCCGAATCCGTTTTAAGTCGGATTTCTACGAAACAAGAAACATTCGAATCCGTTGAAAGATATTTTTCTAATGAAAGAGAAAATTCGAGATTTCGTCTATTAAATTGTGAGTTATGTCCAAATCAAATTTCCAGAAAGTCACTATGGAATTCGTTTACAATTTATAACGATTTATTTATATAATAAAAAAGATTTTTATTATATATTGAATATCAATTTACTCGGATTTCGAAATATCGAGTTATATATCCAGATATATTTATTTTGGAGTTAGGTAAAATTCTGTGTGAATATATACGATAATATTAATTTATTAAGATTAAATTAAATTGTTTTTAAATATATTAATATTTTAGTTGGTTTATTTAGACCTTAGAAAATAGCCATTTTTGAAAAAGACCTCCGTTTTTTATGAAATTAATTTTGTTGGATCTGAAATATTAAATTATTGTTAAATTTCAAATCTCGTTATTTTTGGAGTCAGTATGTGGCCGTGCGGAATTCTAATGTGAAAAAAATCGATAATTTGACTTTAAAAATACGTTGTGTGAGCAAACAGACTCGAAATTCGACGAAACAAGTTTCATTGGGTCTGAAATGTCGAACCATAGCTGCATGTCCATTTTCGTCGAATTTAGATATTGTACGTGATCATAGGAATTTTTAAATGATAAATACAAGCAATAGTACAATATGAATTAATAAAATAATCGATTTAAAAATTATATACTCACCCTATAAATACACTACAATATTCCTTAACCCAAAAAATTTCTCATTCTATAGTCAAACATCTTTCTGCCGCCGGTTATAGCCTCCCAAACTAAAGTCATGCATTCCTATATTTCTAGAAAATCATATAAAGGTTCTAAAATCATGAAATTCGAAGCTTTATACTCCTATAATCTTGCTCTTCATCCTCATATGATTCTTTTATAGTTCGACGCTATTCTTCAATCGTTGATTGTAGGACAGCAACGCTGAGGTTTAAGGTCTGGGGTAATTGGAGGAGTTCTAAATCATGTTGAGTTCGAATTCGGTTTCAGGAGGTGAAACTACATTTGCATGCTAAATTTTGGATTAAACGGTGAAGAAGTTGTTCGGTGCTTACCCTGGCTTACGTGCGTTAAACTATAGAATGCAAACTAGAAAGTATATTGTTTAACATCTGTGGATGCAGGGAAACAGGTTGGAGGGATCCAACAGGATTCCTCAATATTCATAATACTGTTTGTTTTCATATATTGTGATATATGATGTGATATATAATACGTGATTGATTATGATGACACTGGTCTTTTTATTTGGTATTTTAAATACCATAAGTAATACCGGAATGTAAAAAGGGAATTTTCAAAGTGTATATTGAAACAAAAATATTTATATAAAATCAATGAATTTTATAAAAATGAATTTGTAAAGTGGATATTGAACTTTAGAATTTTATAAAATCAAATGGATTTTGTAAAAGGAAGTATTTGAAAATTAAATAAGAAACTTCAATATAAAATTATTTACAGTTATATGGAAGTTTAAAAGATCGATTTCGGTTAAAATACTTAATAGAAGTGATAAGAAGTAAACAAAGAACTTTATGGAATAAATATAATTTTAGGAAAATTAGTAGAATTTAAAAAAGGAAATTATCAGTTATAAAAGGATTATGGGAAAATTGGATATTTAATAGAAATATGTTTTTAATGGATAAATTGAGCAGATAAATTTATAAACGATGTTTATAAATAAATAAAATATTTATCGCTGGATAAATTAAAATATAAGTCTGAATTTATATAAAGAAGTAGAGATCGGTTTTAACACCGATATTTTTAATAGAATTTGAACTTAGCATTTATAAAGGGAATTATAAATGAGATTTAAGTGTTAGAAGTAAAGAGGAGATTTCATACGAATAATTCTATAAATAAAAGTATAAATAGAATTTTGAAATAGGATATTATTTTTAAATGCGAAATCAAACTGAATTGATTATATAAAAGAAATATTATTCACATTCGATGTGAAAAATGGATTAGAGTAAATATTTTGCATGTAAAAACATTTATAAAGGAAATTGGGTTTTGAAATAGGAATTTAAATGAGAATTTGAATGAGATAGGAAATTGCGTTAAAATATAATAGTGGATTCTATTTGCGGAAAAATGGATTAGTGGTGGATTTATAAAATGACTCGATACATAGAAATTGAACCTGTGATAATATTTATAATTTGAAATCAAGTTTTGATTTGATAGAACAGTTCCAGATTTCTATAAAAGGATAATATTCACGTTTAGAAAATTGGAATGGTTATAAAAAGGGGATTGGTGAATATGTGGAGGTGATATATTCAAAAGCGAATTTAAAAATTGAGTTGACCTGAAATGGTGAATTTATTCCGACGTTCGGAACGTTAATCGAATATAGGTTATTTGAAAGAGAGTTAATCGAATATAGGTTATTCGAAATAGAGTTAATCGAATAGAGATTACTCGAAAGAGAGTTATACACTGCAATTCGATTATATCGAATTCAGAAAAGTACTATTTACTTTCCGGTTTTTAAATCAAGATTTATTTATTTATTTAATAAATTAGTTAATTATTATCTATTCAAAGTAACGAATAAAAGTTATATTTTGAAGTTAGATATTTCGAAAATAGGGAGTATAATGTTATCGTTATAACCGATGTTTTTCATAAAAGAAGTGGAATTGTAAACTGAATCTTAGAGTTGCATAAGCAATGATTTAATAAGAAGATAAGAAATGGGGTTAAGGAAATTAGAAACTGACTGGAGATTTGTTAAGCTGAATGGTTTCCTGAGTATCGATCTGATGTTGGTTTCGGCCTTCGGGTTGATATTCAGGGTATTGTTCTCTTACTAGTTTACGGTTAGAGACTGATAGATATAGGAGGATAGTGATGCGTGAATAGGGAATGGAAATGTTTTCCATTGTTAATAACGTTTATTTTCTAAATTTAGAAAATAAGAATTTATGGATATATGGAAACGGGGAAATGAATAAATTAATTTAAATAGAAAAATGTTGATTGATCGATAAAATTTCCATTTGGAAATAAGATCATTGTGTGTATGGAGGTTTCCTTTGATAGTTTAATAGTCGACTATCAAAGTTTTGACCATTTTTCCGTCTTTAGTACGGAGAGACCGGGATCTGATTTATTATCTGAAAACCACTCATATGGGCATTAGCATTGCGAATCAAATATGATGAAGATAATTGAAAACAGAGTTTATGCAAGGGATGTTTTGACAAATCCTAGGTAGAAATTGCCTAAGATGGGTTTCCAGAATAGTGCCTTCGGTTTTTCCAGTTACAGGACAACCTGTATGGAAGAATGTATGACATAGTATATCTAATAGATCGCGTAAGTTGATCTCTTCAAACGTATTTGCGTTGGTGGCGGAGGAATTCATTTCTCTTAGATGTATACCCGTGGGATTTTTGGAGAAATTAATTTGTGATTTGATAGGTATGACGATGCGGCATTCAAAGTGAATAAAGGTATGATCGGTCAAAAAGATACGATATGGTCTTTAGCCTAACAACCGAGAAATGGTATAAAATTGGGTAAGTCGCATGGCTAAGTGGGTAGCTCTCAATTATGGTGTATGGTCACCTAATCTAAAGAAAAATCTATTTGCTTCTTTAAACTATTTCAATGCTGTCCCTTTCGGAAAACGGTTGCTGATCCCAACAGTTGGTGATAATACATTCGGTACACTCAAGCGAAATGAATGACCGGTCATGTTTAGTCTAGGTTACAAGATGTTTTTGTTGAACCAGGTGTATTCCTCTCTAGTGATTCACTATCGGAAGGTGGTCCAATACCTTGCCAGTTGGAATCTATTAACCAATAAGTGCCTGTGGTTTTTGATTATATATTATATAAGTGAATCGTGAGATGAAAGCGTTCCACTAGATTATTATTTATTTAATTTAGAAATTATTATAATATCAGAAGAGTATGGATTTTTAAAAGAATATTTTGGGTTATCATAAGGTAAAAACCATCCATGTTTATGTGTGGATTGGTCTTATGATTATTCTTTCTTTTAAAAGGATTTTAAAAGTTAAACAAATGGTTGGAGTTTACTCACATCAGTCCTATGACTGACCCAGAGTTTATTTTGTTTTGTTTTTCCTAAAATCTTGGGTGTCCAATCTTGTATGGGCAGTCAAGTAGTCGGGATTTTACAGATATACTTGGAGAGCTTGGAGCATGATGCTTCAGGATTTTATAGCTATTGTTTATTTCCACTGTGTTGTAAGTGTTGTACTCAGATAATGGTATTGATCGACGCTAATCTATGAATTAGAAAAGCGCGATATTTGTAATAAAATTCTGCAAGCATACAGGTGTGTAGCATACAGGTCGAACACAAGGAGGTAAATTGAAATCAAATTATTTATCTAATCTCTTGGGCGAGTTAAGCTTGGAGACTTTGTTGAAATAAAACAAAACAAAATTAAAACTGTAATTTGATTCAGAACAGATCTAACTGAACCGACGATCAAATCACAATTTCAATGGAAAAGCAATGAAACTATGAATCAGATTCAAATCTAATCAAATCCAATTTAACCTATGAACGCGATTAAAATACAGAAAATAAAATTGCAGAATATAAATAACAACAGGAAACAAAATTAGGATTACCGCTGAATCTAATCAGACGGTCAATCACTAATGAAAAGAAATGCAAAATACAAATAGTGTTCTACCGAATCTAATCGTGTAGACAACACTAATTGCTAAGAAATAGAAAATTACATAAAATAAAAAGAAAAATGAGTTTTATTAATGAAGAAGAGAATAGAATATAGGATGGTGGCTACAATGATATTACAAGGGTATATATAGGGTAGATAGCCAAACCCTAACCCTAATGATAACTGGGCCTGGTCATTACATCACTAATTAGTTTACAATGAGAAACATAAATGGGCCTTAGATAAATAAAGCAACTTTGGGCCTTTTCTCTTTTCCTCTTGCTTCCTTGACACTTCTTCATTGATTTGTGATGTGCAAAGCCTTTTTATCAATCCTTTTCTTGTCCAACAGCAACTAGATGTGAGATCTTCATCTACAATTCTTCAAAATGTAAACATATATCAATTTCATCTCTATTTCTCTACTTTTCTAGTTGCATGCGGGCTGGGTTGGAATATCTGTAAAAGTAACAAAACAATACCCAAGTAATATTTATTTATATACAAAAGATAAGAAATAAGAGCATAAAATAAACACATTTCTATGTTAATCATATTGTATACAAATACTGGATTTATTACAAAGTTATTTTATATAATATATTTTATTCGTTCCGTTGTGAGATACGTGGTTTAGTCTGATTTTGTTCTGATGTGATCTTCTTCTTCTTCTATTCTAATTTTCTATCTTATCTATTTCTCACCCTCTAACTTCTTTCTATTGACGTTTCAGTATTTTCGATTCTTGAATAGTCGACATGGTGTTGTATGTCGATTACCGAGGTCTAAAATCCCCTGGGTCATTACAAGTCACATGGGGTTCATCCTGTTGATCAGCCAGTAAGTGGATATGTGTATATCAGTTCACAAGCACAAAAATGATGTTAGCAAGATAGACTAATGCATCTATGAATCATCAACCATTAATGTCAAAAGACACAAGTAGTTCAACCGAAACAATGAAAGTGCACAAATCAACTATAAAATCAAAAGTTACTCGGGTTGGACATCAGGAAACGGAACATGTGAAAAGACGCAATTAGTTCAAAGCGTTTTTGAAACATGTCGCAAACATCAAAGACCAAGTTGCCAAAAATCAACAGGATTCAAAGTACATTCAGAGAATTTAAATTATATATACCAACAAATATATCAAACTACAACAAGTCAGGATGCTCATTCATTCCAGACTTGTTATTATCCATCAGGCTTTGTATAAAATAGTTCGAGTTATGCTTTCTTATTATCTACATGTATTTGAGTTTAGTTTCAAACTCTATAGCAAATTTGATTCATAATTTTATGAATAATGATTTTGGGTTTAGCAGTAAATTTGATAACATAACCGGATAATATGCAACAGTAAAGTAGCATATTCCTATCAATATCTAACAAGCTCACATCATTTTTCGTGTGGAATATAAACAAAAATTGAAGTCTGACGGAGCCCATGACTACATAAATTAAAGAATGGAAATATGATTCAAAAAACAGTCCAATATTACATTGAAATAAAATAGCTTTGTATAGATGTGTCTATGTTCATGTATATAGAATATAAAAACCCAAAGGAAGCATAAGGTTTGGCTACCAATTTTTAGTAATACACTACTAAAAGTCAAATAAATGTTTTAGCATGATAGGTCTACGCTCAAACAATCTAGTTAGTATAACTGGCTGAATTCAATTTGAAATATTATTTTGAACAAGGTACTATTCGAGATAATCAAGTTACGATGTTGTAATCTAGTATATGCAAGCCAGAGATGAAGGTAAAGTATAATCACAGTAGAAGATATTGCTTTATTTAAGACTTTTCTCAAGTATGCCTTCACAATCCTCCCTAACATTGCTAGCATCATCCACATAATCATCATCCATCTCATTTGCTTCACAATCTTGTACAAGATAGTTTGTGTGCTCAATATCATTGATTGTCTCCAATTCATGAAAACATATTGGTGGCGCCTTCGTTACCACATACCAATTAGACGAGTCATCCTCTCTTGAATAAAAAATTTGTTTTGCCTGAGATGCAAGGATATATGGATCCATTGAAAATGAAGCTTGATTTTGATGTAATTTAACAAGCATAAATCCGTCTTCAACCTTCACCCCATTTCCAATGTTTTCCCATTGACAATTAAAAATTGGAATATAAAATTTATGATAATCTAATAGGATTATGTCAGTCAAAATACCATAGTACTTGACCACATCAACTACTTAAGAAACATCTTTTGCTCTTGCTCTATACAAAGTAAAAGCATCATGAGTCAATCCAGAATTTTGAGCTTCTCTCTCAACGTCTTTGTGTGAAAACATAACCCGTTAATTATATAGCCTTTGCAGGACAAAGCAGTACTACTTGGACCATACGCGATTCATTTTAACAGTTTATCATGTTCACTTGAGTTTATAGATATCTGGAACAAAAACTCAATACATTATATATTTAGTCAAAAAAACTATTCCCAAAATTCTAAAGACGAAATTTAAAAGATTTGATTAACCTTTTTTAATCTAATCGGCGAATTTTTTTGCGTGATTTTTCCATAGCAATGTAGCATTTATTTCCATACGCTTGTCCAAAATTTGTAACTCTTCCAAATGCATACTGGTATAATATAAAAGATACTATGTTACATTTATAAATGCACGGTTGTTAAGGCAGTAAAAAGAAACAATATGTGCTTACTCTAAAAATGGCTTAGTTATGGCCATATTCATGAGCACGGCCAAATGAGCAACTTCCTTCTCATTAGCCGTTAATGTAAATGTCTTGCAAGTTAATATTGGACGTCCTTCGAGTGTTGAATCATCGTCCTCAAAATCTGTGTTCTTGCCCTCTTTCTCCCATAATTGTGATGATTTCTTCAGAAAGTCACCAAAGAATCTCATAGACTCTTCTGCGAGATTGTTTTCTGCAATGCATCTTTCGGGTCTTGCATAGTTCCTTACATAATCTTTAAATATTTTCATATACCTTTCGAATGGGTACATCCAACGAAACTGAACTGGTCCACATAATCGAGCTTCTTTTCCAAGATGAATTGATAAATATATCATTATGCCGAAAAATGAAGGTGGAAAATATCTTTTGAGATCACATAAAATTCTAACAATCTCATTATCCATTTCTTGTAGCTTTTCTCTATCAAGAACACGCTGACATATTTTATTAAAATACATACACAAATGGGTTATTACTTTTCTTGGCCTCTTTAGGAGCAATCCTCTAATTGCAACTGATAGCATTTGTTACATTAAAACATGATAATCATGCGACTTCAATCCGCTGACTTGGAAATCTTTCAACGACACACATCTTTTGAAATTTGAGCAATAACCATCAGGTCCCTTGAAGGCATACAATCTTTTGCCAAATATCTTTTTTTCAGAGCTAGACAAAGTATACGAAGCTGGTGGAAGTTATGTTTTCTTTCCACAAGGTTGTACATAAAAAGCATGTCGAATTCCCCAATCCTCTAAATCTTTTGTAGAATTAATGCCATCTTTTGATTTGCTATCATGCAACATTGTGCTAAGTTAATTTTCGCCAACGTTTTTCTCAACATGCATCACACCCAAATTGTGGCGGAGTGGAAGTTCCTATAAAAATCAATAATATGGTAGTTAAACATTATATAATTTTATAGCTAAATTTTATGAATAAAATGAATATAGAATACTGACCTCCTAATATGGTAATTCGAAGAAAATTGATTTTTTTTCCATCGGGATAGCTCTTTTCTTGTAGAATCATTTTCACCGTCTTTATTGCTAGTACACTTTCTCTTCTTACTCCTAAACGTTATAATTTGCTTCTTATTTAGCTTCTTATTCTTTCTCTTCTTATCTTTTTCTATTTCGAATTTTTCCAAAGTCATTTGAATAATCTTTCAAAATAATAGAAATATCTCTACCTGTAAGAATTCTAGGTTTCTTACCTTGCTCCACAGTGTTATCAAACCAAGCCTTTTGTTTTCTTAATGGATCTGATAATGGTAAAAATCTCCTATGCCACATATATACATTTCGATGATGAGTATTAACACCGCATAATGGATAGCCTTTTTTTGCCTTTTACACAACATCCATCAAGATTCCCATAAGCTGGAAAATCGTTTATAGTCCATAAAAAAATTGCTTTTAAGTTAAAAAGTTTATTGCTAAATGCATCATAAACCTCCAGTCTATTACTCAATAAGTTCTGCAAATCTTCTACCAAAGGAGCTAAATATACATCAATATCATTTCCAGGTTGCTTTGGACCGGGTATTAATATTGTTAACATGATATTCTCATTTTTCATACACAGTATAGGCGAGAGATTATATGTCACAAGCATCACTGACCGACAAGTATACTTGGAACTCTTCATGTCAAATGGGTTGAAACCATCGGTAGCAAGACCAAGTCGAAGGTTGCGTGGATCACTTGAAAATGAATTTCACTTATCATCCACCATGCTCCATGTTAAAGAATCCACAGGATGACGCATTTTATTATCATTGCTTTTATTACTAAAATGCCACCTTAGATCTTCTGCTATCTGTTGGGATCGAAACATTCTTCTAAATCTTGGGATAATTGGAAAATATCTCAACACTTTGACTGGAATACCATTCATTATCTCTTTTGTCCGCTCAATTATCTTCCATCTCGAATAACCGCATTTCGGACAGCTAGTCAAATCTTCGTATTCTTTTCTTAAAAGACAACAATCATTCTTGTAGGCATGGATCTTCTCAAACTCCATATCGAATACTTTAAGGAGCTTTTTGAGTTCATATAAAGTCTTTGGTAGGACATTATTTTTAGGTAATAAAAATTGTTGTACACTCAGAAGTTTATCAAAACCAGTATCAGATAATCCAGTTTCACATTTCAAATTATACACTGCAGTGATAGCAGATAATTTTGTTTGATCTACGCAATCAGGGTACAATGGAGTTTCTGCATCTTCCAATTTTTTTAAGGAAATCATCCATTCGCTTTTGTGCATCATCACCATTTTTATTATCGAAGAAAGAAGTATTGTTCACAAACTCTTCATCTTCAAAGTGAATGGCATGAAGTAGTTAATATGTCTCATCCAATTTCACTTTTTTAGATACATTTATTTGCTCACCGTGACTACACCACTTACTGCACTTGTATAAAGGATCCATTCCTCTTATAATCTAATGATTAACAACAATGTTATCATATTAATGAGTGAGATTTCGACAATCTAAGCAAGGACACAGAATTTTTTCCATATCTCCTACATTTCTCTTTGTGGCATGCACAAAATTCCATGCTTCTTCCTTATTCTCCCCACTAGTTATAGAGTAAAAATAAAATACAAAGTTATATATATATATATAAAATCAAAATTACTTTTGATTTTCAACTTAAATTTTAAGCCAACTATTGTATTCTTACCTATTTAAATGCACCCTATCTTTTTCCATCGCTATAATAATATTACAACAAGCAAATTCTGACAAAAACAAAAGTATAATTTGTTAGCACTTAAAGAAAGCAAACATACATTAATATAATTTATAAAGTGTTGTGATCACACCAGTAGCTTGCAACGATGTGGTCACACCAATAGTTCGCAACACAATTAACTAGATAATAAGAAAAGAGAATGTTATTTTATTTCAATCAAGGAAGAAGAAAAGGAGATGAGATGAAGTGGACTTTCAAAGGAATTGCATGATTAAAAAAAATGTGAAATCAAAAGACAATTACAATGAATATCGACTTGTAGAATAGCAAATTTGCAAAGGGATAACTATTCTAAAGAACATGGAGATGCATGTTGGATGCTCGTAAGTCACAATATATAGATTCAAGCAATGCACATTCTGAAGCTACGAAACGTTTTATAGAGTTCTCGAATCAAATATAATTGCAAGCCATAGTTCACAAATATAAGGAGGAAAAAAGTGATATACAATGAAAAATTAAAAAGGTCACAGATAAGTTCTAGGTAAAAGGTATACACTGCCTACTTCTCCCATTGGCCATCCATAATCAAGTCGCTAACATAGGAAGCATATTTCACCAATGTAGACGTTGTAGTCGATGCTAAAATCAGCATATGTTTGAAGTATATCATTTTTGCAGCACCTTAACTATAGAAATAATTTGTAGACCCTAACAGTTCCTACTTTGAATCGTCGAATGCTGATTTTTTTTTTTAACGAATGATTGACAACCAATGCCTAGTTCTAGTTGTCTATTCCTAAATCAGCACAAAGCTATGGACTGTAGTTATGAAAGATATTGAAAAAATGAACTGAAATATAGAATAAAATTTACAAATGATAGATGTCCAAATTGTAGAATCCAAAATAATAAAAATTCTGCCTTTCTGATTTAGAATATTATTTATGAAAAAGATTCAAATAATAAAAACTCATCAACACCCGACATGAGCAGCAAGGCAGAACCAAACGTGAAAGAACCCGACATTAGCTACCAAACATGTCAGCTCCCCTCTAATTCCTTATAGCAACTTGAGAAAGCTATGTCACATAATTAACACAGCAATGCCAGTAAACATTTGGACACAATATTTAGATATGTAGGAAGAACAAGATTAGCCAGATCGATCTTTTCACCCATCACATTGCTTGTAAACAATTGGGTACTTGGACACAAGACAAACCAGACCCCATTATTCACAGCATCAAAGCAAACATGGTAACATGTTTACCACAGTAGCAACTATATATCAAACAACATGAGTAGTACAGTGACAAGAGACTTACTGTACTTGACAACAACTCATAAGCCTCAATTCAGTATCGAAATCAACTTTACATCAACAAGAAGCACAGAGTAGAAAATACTCAGCCAAGAAGCACATGCTAAAAGGAAAAATAATAGCATATATGACATCAAGAACAGTGAACCAGCGCCATGACGTAGCAGCATGCACGACCACGAAAAGCACCTCCTGACAAGTGAGTTATGCCATCTTATACATAAATTGACTATACTGTCTGAATTTAACTTACATTCTAAAAGGTAAATAAAAAAGTGGGTGTAAATATTGAATAACTTAAAAAAAATAAACTGGTGCATGCTTCATTGATATCTTATTCCGATTTAAAACTTTTGATAGGATACACAACTGATGCTTACAAGGAGTATGCAATATACGGTCACAAAAATGACTTACGGTACCTACATGTCATTACAAAATTTTATCATATCATTTAGACCCATTTCTTTTTCACGCAATCTGCATATTGAATTTATCTGTATATAATTATGTTGACGATGATTGCATATGAAAACACAGACTATTGGTAACCATTAGTCATTTAAATCATCATCTCTCTAGCAGAATTAGGGTGTTTAATAATTTACGTTATTCTGACCAAAAAAATTTAATACATTCTAACATGCCAAAGTTATGTGGGTTATCTCCACCACTTTATGATAAAATTGTTTTGCTTATATTTTGGATTACTTCCAGTATAACCTGTAAGATGCTTGCAGAAACTAAAATAAATTGTTACTGTATAATACATGTTTGCAGTGGTAAACAATATAAAATTGTATGTTATATTCACAGGTTGCTACTGTACAAGCTAACTACAAATTATCTTTCTTCTTTACAGAATGATACCGATAAAAGTTTTCTTAACCACGTATCAACCACAACTAAAAACCGAGAAGAAAAAAAGAAACCAAGTTTGACGTACAAGCTTCCTATATTTGTGTTATTTAAGTGCACATGTGAATAAGATTATTTCGTATTTTTTGTTTGTATTCTTGGAACTTTAGTGCACATATCGCTTAGTTTGTTGCAATGACTAATTTTTTTTTGTTCTTCGTACTATTTTGAATGTATGCTAATCTTAAAGTTTTACATATAAATTTGTAGCATTACCAAGTTAGTTTAGTGAGTGTTCCAATCTATTAATTAACGTTCTACCCTACTGTCCTTTCTATATGCCATATTTTCACAATTACAAGCTCGACAAACTCATGATTGTGAAAACCTCAGTATGTCATTATTTACATATTTTTTGTTTATAATTGATCATGAAAGTCCATTTTCTCCTTGAAACCATTTTAGTCATTTGGGACCCATTAGATGGATACTCTGGATTCAGTAAACATATTAAATACTGATTACTAAATGTAATATTCACAATTAATCAAAAAATGAAGTTAGCAATAGATAATATTATTAACAAGAAACTACATAGAAAAAGGTTTAAAAAACATAACTATAGAATTTCCAACAAAAGCCAACACATTAGTCCAACAGTACCAGCTATAAAGTAAACAATCTTTCCTAAACATGAATAGTAGCGCGAACCTTCCTCACGTTCTGCGTGAGTCCCAGACATGACGCTAATCATTTCGTTATTAATTGATTGATTTGTTTTTGTTCATATGTTCTTTTATTTTCATTTATTGAAAAATAAAAGTGTACATATTTATTTGCATTTTTTTGTAGTTTGATATCAATGGTGCTGCATTTGAGTTGATACCAATAGTATAGTTAAATTAATCATTAATACAAAATAACAGTGTCCAATCTTCTTCTTTTTTTTTGAAAATTATTTTTCAATCATAACATGAAAATTATAATATTTAAAGTTTTTTCATTAATACATGTTCTTAAAAGTCGAAAATGCATATGCCCTGTATGAGAAATCCAACGACAATAGGCATAGGTTATCCAATTCGTAAAGACAGGTATATTTCGTTGAATAAATAAAATATCATTTGTTTTTTTAAAGCCAAGAAATTTCAAAAACGGATTAATTAATTAAGACATCAACATCAAAAGAATAGATAATAAAAGTTACTAGAGACAGAAACAAGGTGAGGTACTTGTTGGACCTAACATTAAACACCTGCTGCTTCTACTTCAATTCTTTCGCTTTTCTTTCTTAAATGGCCGGTAATTCAAGATATTGTGCAAATATTGTTATGTCATAGGAATAACATAAGCAAACCTACAATTCTATCATCAAGTCATAGTTCTATTATACCAAATTGACGCACTAAACTCGGAATTAAAATAAAAAGTATAGGAATTTATACCAAATTGATGCACTAAACTCGGAATTAAAATAAAAAAGAAAAGGAATTTATACCAAATTGACGCCCTAAACTCGGAACTAAAATAAAAAAGAATAGGAATTTATACCAAATTGGCGGCTTCCTGCGCTTCACAGGTTCTTGCGTTTCACGACTTCGAGCGTTTGTGGAGGAATAGCGACGACGTTGATTTGAGTGAGGCTCGGAGTGGAGTTCAGTGCTTTTTTGAGAGGAGAGGATAAAGGAGAACCTTTTTGGAATTTGGAACGGAAGAGAGGAGAAAGGAGATTAAAAAACTTTTTGGAATTTGGGAAGGAAAGCAACGTTGAGGAGGGAAACGAAAAGCAACATTGAGGTGGGGGGAAACAAAACGCAATGTTAAGGAGAGAAACAAAAGTTTTAGGTGGCTAAATTTCGGTTTACGTGTAGGCGGCTAAATTTCGGGTTACGTGATAATGAGAGCGATTAATAGGCTATGTTTGACGCCCACGAAACACTAGCATGTCTTTACCATAGCAAGTCATATTTTCGTGCTATTCTAGTTGTTATTAATTAAGCATTTTCTTGTAGTGAATCAATGTCAATTACAATAGTTATTCATTTATTTATGGCCCTATTTATAGCAATCAATTACACTAATTGCTACAACGGTCACCATAGATATATTCATTTAATATGGATTACATTTATATGTATAATTCAATAAAATGAAATTCATTCGAGCATTCAAACATTCATTATAATGTATATATTTCGTTGTCTACGTAGATTCAGACGGATAATGTATATATATTTATATTTTAGCGCAGTTAACGTAGTTATTTTCTTTTATTATTATTGTCGTTAAGTTTAATAATTTGGTTCAATTAATAAACAACATTCCTATTTGTATTCAATCTTCAAATAAGGCTCTAAATCTTACAGAAAGACAGTCAACTACAGTTATTGCAAATCATGCCTGAATATTGGAATAAACATATTTCAAACCACAAGAAATATATATTTATGTATGTTTTGGAATAGTTGATATAAACTACGCACAAATGCATATTTATATTTATGTGTGAATTTGCACAACTTTTCCCTTTTTCAATATTTAACATATTTTTTATTGGTTTCAAATAATGTATTTTTATTTAAGGGGGGCAAAAGGCACAATTTACAATAACTAATTTAAACTCGAACAAAATTGAGCATAAATATGTCTATGTCTATCTAATTAAAATTACATAATTTGCTGAAACTACAGATCTGAAATGAAACTGCGTCTTAACGGTGTTTTATGGGATTGATTTCCAAATCTACAGTGTTTTGCAATAACCATAAAATATTTTCAAACAAAATTGTGGGAACTATGTATAAACAATTAAGTAAGCCTACAAATTATAATATTATTCATAACCACAAATCTATACTTTTAGGTTTTTGATAACATCTATAAACAGATCTGATAAGCATCATTTTAGTTCTAACAATATTTTGAACAAATCTGATAAATGTTAGGCATAGATTTAAGATCTAATACAAACGAGATAATAAGTTATTGTAACTTCGTATATAAATTTCCCGCTCACCTGAAAGCATCCAAATTTGAAATCTGAATAATCTTTTAGGCCTACAATTCCCAAATTCTTACAGATCTACGGTTATTCTGAAAAGGGGATACTTTCAAATCTGTAGATTTGCAAGAAAATAAGAAAAGAGGGGAGAATTTGATGAATAAGATCTTAGACATCAATTCATACCCTTTTTCACTTGAATCTGATAATCCCTTTCAAATATATATGATTTATGTTTGGTTGATTGTGTATGAACCTATTTTTGATTTAGAATTTATTTGTAGAGAAAGGAAAATGGCAGAGCTTTGTTGTTGCCTTCAGATATTGTGTGGAAAAGAATGAGGCCTTACCCCCTTTATTTATAGGAGTGGAATTGTCCATGAACCGTTAGATTTATTTTAATGAACATCCTCCATTTATATAATAATATATACAAAAATACCCTTCAAAACCTAGCCGTCACTGGACGCTTCAGACACGAAGCGGTCCACCGACTATACAGGGGTGTCGACCCCCCTTGTGTCAATTTTCCCAGTGAGAATAAAAGGTAATGTATATTATATTTATCATGTTTATTTATTTCCACTCGTTTTTCATATTTCGTCTGTAACTTTTGCATACAGACTCCGTTCGTGAAACTCCAAACATGAAAGTTGACCAGAATACCGAGATGAACACGACGATTATAGTTTCATGGTCAAATTCCTTTGTTTGGATAAATTCCTATTTTTGAAGTCTAATTAAATAGCTAATTTATTGTCAAAATTCCGGGTTGTTACAATAATCACATCCAATTTCAGTGATATACAAACATACAATCACATATAATCATGAATCAAATGACAATGATCACAGATCTGACACAGTCCAAGGAAAATTACATACAAAACATATAATATCTCACAAGTTACTTAGCATATGTTATATTTAAGTTAACCTAGTGTTTCTGGATCTGAAATTAATATGAAAAATCCGGTTTAAGGATTAGATTAACATAAATGGTGTTTAAAGACCTACTGCAACATATAATACAATATGGCTATTTGAGAGATCATTATCACTCACTAAAACCTGAAATTCAACATAATGAGATGTAGATTTGATTTGAACAACAACGAAAATGTATGGAGAGATTATGAAATCTAATCCCTTAGATGTATATCTAGCCTTTAGATGAAAAACAAAATTGATTTGATGAAAAAATTAGAGATATATATGGTTTAGGAGAATTAGGATAAACCAGGGTAGATCACAATCTAGGTTATTGAGATAATGAGGGGAAAAAATCTATTTACTCCCTACTGCCTCTATTCATAAATGTTAGTCATTAGTTTAAAGGGCTAATTAATCTTAGCCCATTAGCTATCCTGAAATCTATACAGTAGAAAAAAGAACTTAAAACTACAATATAAGGAATGACCAACCACCATCGTAAAACAATGAGTCCTATCAGAACATCTTGTACGTTCTCTATCAAAAGTTATGGAAAAAAAAGCTATCATAAAGGTAAAATGTTCACAAAAAGATTCAGTAAAAAAATGGACATGTATCACATTCCCATGAACCACATTTTAAAATATTATAATTATACTACCACTTATGACTTTAATAGAATTATTTTATAGTCCTTCGATATGTAAATTATGGGTCAGTACATTCCCTTTCCCTTTAGGAATTTTGTCCCCGAAATCCTAAACAAACACGAACAAACACTGCATTATGCATTCCCACCTTCCACAAGCAATCAAGTAATCATCAAATCTAGCATCTAACAATCCATGCAAGCATGCAAAATTCTAATAGTATATGACTCAATGGAACTAATAGATACAATCTATGGGATATACCACTCGAAGGGTTTTGAATAGTCATCTTCTTAAATAATTCTACTATATAATCAAGCTTCCTGATTCTCTCCAAAATAGAAAACGGCCCAATAAATATTGGAGATAATTTTCCTTCCCTTCTAGGTCGAACAACATTCTTGAGAGGTGTAACGAGTACCTAATCTTTGATAGAAAATTCTAAATATTTCTTCCTTTATCAGCATAACTCTTCTGGCGATCTTGGGCCGCCTTCATTCATTGTCGAACGAACTCAATCTCATATGTTGTTCCTCTTATCATTTCTGGCCTAGGTACCAGTTTCTATCTTGTTTCCAATCAACAAGAGGGTGAATAACATGGTCTTTCATTCATGTCTCATACAATATCATTCCAATACTCGTTGATAACTAGTATTATAGGCAAACTCAACTAAATGAAGATGGTCTTCCCATAATCATCCAAAATCCAATACACAAGCTCTAGAAAGACTTTCCAATGCACGACTAACTCTCCTGGTTTGCATATTAGTTTCTGGATGATAAGTCATACTCATAAGCAGCTCGGTTCCCAATGTTTCTTGTAGACTCTTCTAAAATTTTCTTGTGAATGTAGGATCTCTGTTACTTACTATACTCTTGGGTCGTCCACGGAATCAGACTATTCATGTGATATACAACTTTGCCAACCTAGATGTCGTTCTATAGGAACTGATAGGAATAAGTCTTGTATTTTTGGTTAAGCGGTCCCAACTACCTAAATACTATCATATCCTGGCTTAGTCCTAGGAAATCCATCGATGTTTGCTTCCATTTCTCCGTAGGAACTTCTGATGGCTATAACTACTCATTTGGTTTCTTCTTCTCAGCCTTAAACAATCGGCAATTCAAAGACTTCTCGAAGAATCTCCCAACATTCCTCTTTATACCTTCCCAGTGGTAGACTCTCTTCATATCTTGGTACATCTTATTACTGCTGGGAAGAATAGTTAATCTAAAGTGATGGAATTCTCTTAGAACTTCATCTCTCAATCCATCTATAATAGGAACAACCAATCATACATCCTTACATAGTCAACCATCTTAATCGATTTCATATTATTTCAAATCCTCAGACTCGACCCTCATCTCTAACCTTTTAATATTCCCAATAAGTTTGGCATCTTGCTTCTGGCTTTCACCAATCTTTTCGATGAGAGTATGTTAAATAGATAAATTCGATAACATCTCAGGTTCCAACTCACAGTGTGTCCTGAAATCAAATCCAACCAGATACTCTGGTTGCTTTTGTTTCATAAACATAGCTTCCAAATTATATAGTATGTCTTCTACTCAGTGCATCTGTCACTTCGTTATCTTTCCCTAGGTATATGTGATACCAAAATCGTATAAACCTAGAAATTCTAACCATCTTTACTGCTGAAGATTCAAATCCTTTTGGAAGAGAGGATACTTTAAGGACTTATGATCGTGAATAGCTCAAATCTAACTCCCAGTAGATAGTGGCTTCACATCTTCAAAGGAAACACTATCTTTACTAACTCTAGATCATGAGTAGGGTAATTCCTTTCATGCGGCTTCAATTATCGACTATCATAAGTAACAACTCTACCTTTCTACATCAATACTGCTCCTAAACCAAACTACATGCATCAGTATAGAAAAACATCTCCTTATTACCAACTGGAATAACTAGCACTGGCACATTAGTCAACCTCTCCTTCAAGATACCAAAAGCCTGATCACACTTCGCATCTCATATGAAGGCCTGGTTCTTCTTCATCAAAATGGTCAATGGTGTAGCTATCTTTCGAAAAGTTCTCCACAAGCCATCGATAATATCCAGCTAACACTACACCAGAAAAGCAATTTTGCAGCGTCTTTTGCCGTGGCTAATTAGTTTTGCCATGGCTTTAGGCCGTGGCAAAATAGGGTGCGGCGAAAATTTTGCCACGGCTTTGTCATGGGCCAAAACCGTGGCAAATTGGTATTTTGCCACGGCTTTAGTCCGTGGCAAAATATCATTTTGCCACGGCTCTGGGCCGTGGCAATTTGAAATCATATTATTTTTTAATATAATTTAGCCACGACCTTGGACCATGGCTAAATTCAATTGAATAAACTACATATTAATCAGATCTACCTGAAACATAAAGCTCCGATTTGAACAAAATATGAGCAAGTTATACCCATCAATATAAATTTATGAGCATATCATACCCATTAATATGAATTGTAATCTTCATAGTTATAAATCTACAAAGTTCAAATGAACAACTCATACTTAATCAACACAACATTTAGCGTTGTTTCAAAAGTCGAAACACAAACAACTATAAAACAAGGTTCTTAATTAAGATCCAAAAGTCGAAACACAAACAACTATCAAACAAAGCTAAAACACAATCACAGATACAAATGTTGACCTGACAAACAAGGACTTACAATTTAATTTCACACGATCAAACTTTGTAGTGTTTTGAAAATCACAGTGCATCCATGGATCCATTCACCAACGCTATTTATTTTCAAACACCCAAGATAACTGCATCATACCATTCATTTTCATTGCATTGGTCAGAAAGTGAAGGCCATCAGTGGAAGAGACGAGATGAAGTGGATAGGTTGAAAACCCAATGTAGCATCAAATCTTTCCCATCGAGCCTATGGCTTAGAGCAATTAGAGAGTACTGCCCATCCCTATTTCCCAACAAGAGCCCTGCTAAATTGACATAGGTTGATGACTCCCAAACCAGTATCATTCTTTGACATGTAGATTTTATCTAACTCTTAAACAACTTGCTGGAGAGATAACAAACGAACCCTTCCATAAGAATACGTTCACAAAGAGTCTATATTCTTAATAACCTAGGTTAGAGCTATATGGAAAGAGAACCAGTATGTGCAGAGGGAGGTAAAAACTAATTTTCTTGGATAAGTCTACATGCTAAAGACAAGAATGATCCTTTCCAACCAGCCTTCAAGTCATTCTAATACAGCTGACCAATCTTCATGATTTGAACTGGAAAACCAAAGGGATAAGCCAAGTTAAGGAACTAGAAAGAAAAGGGTGGAACAAATAAAGATAGAAGCAACCAAAGTATAAACAATGTGAATTTTGCAATTCATCTATTTTGTTAAGGAATATATATCATCTTCCGAGTAGGCTTGTAAAATGTGCAAAAGACCGTGAAATTCATCCGTGTAAACTATGTGTAAAGCACAAAATCTATTTACTTGATAATACAAGAACCTGAGACGAAATTCGAAACGAACGGCATATAACATAGTTGTCATCAGTTCAACATCATGAATAATTTTGATGGACATTTCTTGTTATCTTAAGCCACAAACACAAATATACGAAATAAAGTCAGTTAGGGGCAGCAACATAAGTTTCTTTGTTATATAAAAATATATTTCATAGTGCATGTACCAAGTATAGTAACAAAGAGACAATAATTTTGAACATGAGTATTGTTTATAATGTTAAAAATATAAAAAGTTTGAAAGTACATGTAAATGTGTTGAAGTTCTTTTGAGTGCTTTTTCTTGTATGCCACATATATGTTTTTTGATAAATTTTCTTAACAAATCTCGCAACATATGAAAAGAAAATTAATTTTTTAAGAGATAATTAGTTAGTTAAGATATTTGATTTTGTCCAGAACATGAATGTAAATCGATATTTTTGTAAAGTTGCTAACTTTTTAAGGAACATATTAGCCTAAACAAATAAATTTGACTAGCTATGTTGTATTCTTTTATACAACTTATTTTATCGTTTACCCTTTTTGTTCAACCAACAACCAAAATTATAATAATTGAATTTTTTTTTATCAACGTAGTAATGAATGTTCTTTATATATTATACTGTAAAACCTAGTTTAAGTTGCCAATTATTCTTTATGTTAATATGGTTTGGGTTACATAGGTTTGAGAAACAAATCTAGTTCTAATTCTAATTAAAATTGAAAAATTAGCCATAACATAATAAATTGGATTTACATATTCTAGCGAGACATCAACAGAAGACTGACAATGCATAAAATGAGTGAGGAAATTGTGATTCTATAGTTTGAAGTAAGACTGAGAGAAGAGTTTATGTTATACTTTCAATAAAAAAGAATAAAAAATGGACATGAGTGGGCGTCGAGAATTGAACATGATGACATGATAACTTAATGAAAAGAGTTTAGATGAGTTTAACCGTAACACCCTTAAAAATACTGTTTTTCTTTTCTTTGGAAACTTCATCCAAGTGCTCAATAAAATTCTTTTTTTACTAAAGTAAAATGTAGCCTCAAGATTAAATATTATAAAATAGTTAATCATAGATTCTTATGCCATAAAAATTCACAGTAACGTTTTCAAGTAAAAAATTTCAAAAGTACAATCTAACTCACTGTCATTGTCCAAAACGAAAAAAATTGTTAGTTTCTTACACTTTAAAAGATGAGGCAAGAGAATTTATAATGAAAAATCAAACAAACAAAGAAAAAACAAATTTCACTTCACACCTTACCATCAGACATAAAAGTTAAGTTAATGCTTACACCAAGATGCTCTAATACTCCAATAAAAATGCTTTATATACTGGTTTCCAGATGTTTGTTCAAAACTATACAATTTGATAGTGAAACATTAACTTAGTCAACATATGAAAATAATGTACAATAAACAGACGTACATATATGTTGCCAGATGTTTGTTCATAACATATTTTGATTGAAGTGAAATTAGTTGAGGAAATTTGTATACTATAACTTTTCAGTTTAATCCTATGTAAATGGAAAAGGAAATACATTAAAATATGTTGTGAGTAAGGACTTGTCCATGTTTCAAGTCTAACACTAAGGTTGCATCAACATATAGATCCAAATATGTGACCATAACATTTAATCAATGCCCAAAAAGGTAATGCAATGCTTGGGGTAAAAATACTGATAAAGCATATACCAAGTATTTCAGAACTAACTTTCCTCTTTCATAAGAGGGACAGAATAAAAAAGAATGAAAGAAGAGAAAAAACCGATTGAAAGAGAGAAATTAGGCTAAAATCAACAGACTATGAATGGCTGAAATAAATATTGAAAGTGGACTGTAAAAACCTGACCTCTGATAAGCATGCACTACAAAAATAAAGGTAAGTAGCTACTCTTTTATTTGGTATCTAATCATAAAAAATTGTCTCTAATTTGTAGTTGAGACACACTTAAGACAAATAAATTTGTCTTTAAAATCAGGTGCCAAAAAAAGTTGAGACAACGAACTTGGGTCTCAAGAACATTAAAGACATAAACGTCAGATACAAATAAGTCTCTGTTTAATAATAAAGACAATAGCTCAGATCCCAAATCTGTCTCAAAAATAATAGTTATTTTAAAATAATTGGATAATAAACGCATATATATTGCTTGGTTTTCAATATAAAACAATAACAGAATAGACTCCAATATCAGTTCATACATAAAATATAATATGTCCATACAAAAGCATAAGCACTTCAACATCAATACATTCTGTTGCAACATCAACATAACACACTAAAATAAAAATGACCATAAAATAATACTACAATGTCAGACTTTATCAATATACATTAATACACACATCATACTTTCATTTGCCGAAAAGACAAAAGATCAAACTTTCGTTTACTGAAGTAATTTCAAGGTACAAACGCAAATAAAAACAAGTATGTGGTTAAAGCAATGAATACAAACAAGTAAATTCTAGAGCAACTTATGCTATGTAAATACAAGTAAAAACAAGTATGTGCTTAAAGCATCATATACAAACGCAGATAATACAACACCTGGACTAAAATTTAAGAAAGGAAATCAAATTCCAAGTTTGGAACATTTCATATACATGAAACTCTGATAGTAGTCATGGCTGTGAGTTGAATAGTCTCCACCACTTGTGAAACACCCCACCTCCGTTAGGGTCACTCTCAAAGGGAATGCCCTAATTTTGGTGGAGGTTTATAAGTACAAGTCACAGATATACAAGACAGATATAAGAACACATATTTGTAAACAACGGAAGAACAACAAACTTTATTTCATAAAGTCAAATACGTGTTACAACAACATCCTTTCCAAAAACATAACATAACACTTTCATAATCTGTCTTGAGTACATTATTTAGAGAAGCATAAATAAAACATAGATAAACTGCAAAAGCCCCATAGTGGATTGTCCAAAGCCATAGTTCAAAACAGGAAAGTCCAAGCAATACATTTCTCTTCTTCAAGCTGGATGTTGAGGTTGGTCAAGCTGTTGTGTTCCCTCCCTGAGGACCTGGGGGGGGGAACGGAAGAAAGAAGACGAAAGAAAAGTAGAGTCAGACATAAAGCCTGAGTAAGTCTAGTACTATTTTGTCTATGAATAAAGAACTGGGTATGATAAGTATAAACAAGAAGTGGGCAAGCCCAATAAACTTGGTTAAGTTATCTAGGGTCGGATATACTATCGTACCCCATGTTAATCTCTGAACCCATATACTAGTTTCCAATTTGCACCCCATAATCAGGGTGATGTGATCCATTCTATGATGATCGGCTCCTACTCGCATAGTTACATGTGTCTTACGGCCCCCAATGTCTGTAGTTACCTATGCTGGTCCCACCATGGGGTGTATCAAGTCCCATAGTGGCAACCCGACACAACCTTAGAGTGCACAGGTATGCTACTGGTGTCCAGTGCCTTATTTTTCTGCACCGGAGTGTGTGCACGCCCGCACTCCGTTAGAACCTACACTGCTACACCACCGCCGTCGCTTTGACCTCTTACAATCAGCCCAGTAATCGTGCCCCACTCTGCTTAGTTTCAGGGTATCATGATACACCTTTTAGGGTTACTGCTGAAAAGGGTCCCCCGTTACTATGTTTTCTATCTCTAGCCAACATGCTAAGTTGGTTAAGTGTTTCTAACCTAACCCCCACCAGTCCGTTTAGTTTAGCATGTTCCATTTTGATTAAGTCTTTAGTTCACTTAATCCTAACAATCCTGACTCAGCCTTAATTGTCTTATTAAGGCCCTGACCTCTCACATTAGACAGGTATTGTTGTGGCTGCCTGTTGCCGGTCGGTTCCGGGCAGTCTTACGCCACAACTCAGTCTAACCTCGGGTCCTTATTGGGCTCCATGTTTAACCTCTCACATTGGATAGGTATTGTTGTGACTACTGGACAGCCGGGCGGTTCCGGGCAGGTTTACATCACAACTCAATCCAACCTCGGGTTAAACACATCGTATTTTCTACTTTTACATATTTTGTCATTCTTCTTTATTTCTTATATGTAAATATTTGCGGCCCATTATTAAGTTAATGGTGTAAAGGTTACACCAATCACGGGCCCAACCCATACTTGAATTTGGGCCCTTCTATTTTATATTTTCATTCATCAATTAATTTTTAACCCAACGTTATTTTCCCCCGTTTTAACACGTCCGTTTATATATATATATATTGGGCTTAGCCTTTTAAAGCCCAATTTAGCCATGCGAAAAGGGGAGGCTTATGGCGTATACACAAAAAGGGGAAGGTGAGCGCATGAACTTGCAATACGACGTTGGAAATACAAAATAGAAATTGGTGTACTTGCATAGTGGTAACATAGGTGACATGAATCAAAGCATGTGAACTTGCATAGGTTTAACTACAACATGAACCTATATTCTTATTTATGCATAATGTCAAACATAAGCATGGCACAAATATTTCTAGCATAAACATAAACAAGTCATGTTCATAAGGTTTCTACATGTTTACAAAGGGGATACTTTGTTACTAACACAAAAGCATAGTTCAACTTATTCATGGTTTAAGTCTAATCACATAACGATGGTATAAACATACTTATGCATAAATATTCCTAAACATGGTGTTTGCTTTAAACTTGCAAAAAGGGATTTTTGAGTCTAACCTAGCCATGTCTCACATATGTCATCATATAATTCTTGTAAACAAGATAGACTTAATCATGGATTTCAATTATGCCAAATATCATTCATAGCCTAGCCATATTCATAAGTTTGCAAAAGCATGACTTAATACATGGATTATGGTGTCAAAATTCCAACATAGTTTCATATGAACTATAACAACCAAACTTGTTTCAATTACTTGCAAAATGATTTATGCACAAAAACATACATCATGATGGCATAATAACAAAGCCCCAAACTTGCATGAATTTCAATCAACTACATACATGTAGCTTCAACATAGATTACATAATTTGCGCAATATTCCAAACGTATACTTGCATAGAACTACCGCATGTAGTTCTTTATAATGAATAACATAATTTTGCACAAATATGAATTACTTTATTATCCCAATTCAAGCATACAAATCAATACAGTTGTTTATTCATACCAAAGTAATACTCTACTTACAATGGTTGCGGCGAATTCTCTAATTAAGAGATATGATTCCTTTGTTGAATTGATTGGCTTTAGGTTGCTTGAATTGCTTTAGGCTTTAAAACTTTCTTTCTAATTCTCTCTCTAGTCGGCGGCTACTCTTAGTCGTTCCTCAGCAACATGGCGGCTATGTTCTTAATTTGAATGAATAGATTAGGGTTTAGTCTAGGGTTGTTTATATAGAGGTTAGGAATTGATTAGGACCATTGATGTTGCTAGGTTAGATCGTAGCCATTCATTAGATAGAGAGACCAATTAGAACCCGCCACCTAGCCCTAATGACAAAGCAGACCACAGAAATTCGACCAAACACAGACCTGGCCAGCCAGGTTGATTGGGCTCGACCAGGTCGACACCCCTGTCGACAGGGCTGTCGACAGCCCTGTCGACATGGGTAGCCCAGGTCGACAGCCCAGTCGTCCTGGGTGGCCTTGGCGGGTGTTTATCCGCCCTGGCCCATTGGGCCCCATTTTCGAATTATTTTATTCTGTTTGCATTTTAAATTTAATTCAAAACTTCCGAAGGCCATATCTTCTTCATACGGACTCCGTTTTTCGAAAACTCGGACTCTATTTCGCGTATTTTTCCGAGACGAACGCAATGGCGTATCCCGTTTCCCTTGGTTCTTTGATTTCAAATTAATTATACTTTAATTTGTTAATTTCACAGTTATAGAATTTTCGGGGTGTTACATTCTCCCCCACTTAAAAGGATTTCGTCCCCGAAATCTTCAAGTTAGGAGGAATGTATATCCTAACATCCAATCATCCATCTACTCACCCATCAAACACGAGCATCCATTGTCCTTAAAAGACTTCTAATGCTTCATGATCATATGCGAAGTGTGTGTGTATATGAACTTATCTAATGCAAAATCAGGCGGTCTACTGATTCAGTTGACCTCCTTAATGCGAATTATGTAAGTGCCATGCATCCATTATGTATGCAAATTTTCCTATTCTTGATTCTATATGAGTGCACAATCATTCACTACAAATGCAGCATACACATGACAACACATAAGAATTCAACCATATACGAATGCAAACATATATGCATATGCAATATGAAGTGACTGAGCCGATCTAAAACCTAGATTGTGTGTGTATATGCAACCACGAGCAACCACTAGCAATCACTTGCAACCACTTGCAACCATCATACATAACATGTTTCAACTACATGTTTCCATCCAAAAAGATTCTACCTAAAAGATAAGGTCGAGGAAATATACCTAAAAAGATGGATAAAAGCGCAACTTAAGGAAAAAGAAAGATCAAGGATGTACCCTCGAACAGAAAAGGGTAGGCAGTACGTATTCTAGCTTCAGTTTCCCAAGTCGCGTCTCCCTCGGCGTCGCTCCACTGAACTTTGACGAGCTTGACTTCGCGGTTGCGTAGCCTCTTCACTTCCGTTCCTAAGATGCGGGTTGGAACTCTCCTTATGGTTGCTTCGCGCTCCACTTCGGCCTCTTCGAGGATATTTGGCTCTACCACTTCAGCAGACTCATGTAGACATTTTCGGAGATGTGAAACGTGAAAGACGTTGTGGACTCCAGCCAACTTCTCGGGTAGCTCTAATCTATAGGCCATTTTCCCAATCTTCTCGATAATAGGGAATGGCCCTACGAATCTTGGCGCTAGCTTTCCTATGGTTCCAAAACGAACAACGTTCCTTAGCGGTGATACCTTGAGAAAAACTCTGTCTCCAACCTCAAATTCAAGGTCGGTCCTCCTCTTGTCGGCATAGGACTTTTGTCTGTCTTGGGCCGTCTTCATCCTTCTTCGTATTAAGTCTACTTTCTCTGAAGTCTCTCGGATCATATCTGGTCCAAGTATAAGCTTATCAGTAGACTCCCACCAACAAGTGGGCGATCGGCACGGTCTTCCATATAAAGCTTCGAAGGGCGCCATTCCTATGGTTGCTTGATAGCTGTTGTTGTAGGCAAATTCCACCAAAGGAAGGTGGTCTTCCCATGTCCCTCCGAAGTCGAGGACGCATAGCCTTAAAAGGTCTTCCAAAACTCTGTTCACTCTCTCTGTTTGGCCGTCGGTTTGGGGATGATAGGCTGTGCTCAAGCATAACTGCGTTCCTACTGCTTCTTGCAGACTCCGCCAAAATTCGCTAGTGAAGATGGGGTCTCGGTCACTAACAATGCTAGATGGTATTCCATGGAGTCGAACGATTTCCTTGAGGTAAAGTGATGCTAGGGATGAGGCAGTTCTTTTACTTTTGACAGGTAAAAAGTGGGCGCTTTTAGTAAGCCTATCCACTATTACCCAAATGCTAGTGTTGCCTCTCCTAGACCTAGGAAGCCCATCGATGAAGTCCATTGAGATGCTATCCCACTTCCACTGCGGGACCTCCAGAGGATGTAGTAGTCCGCCAGGCTTTTTCTGTTCCGCCTTAACCTGTTGGCACACCATACATTTAGAAACGAATTCTGCCACGTCCTTTTTCATGCCATTCCAAAAGAAAGTCCTTTTTATGTCTTTGTACATTTTATCCCCGCCTGGGTGTATCGTCATCTTGGAGTGATGTGCTTCCTCGAGAACCTTCTTTATTAAATCGTTTGTCTGTGGGACGCATAGTCTTCCGTCTCGCCTTAGCAAACCCTTATCGTCGATGGAGTATCTGTTGAGGTGACTTGAAGTCTCACCCCTAATTAGCCTATCAATCATTTCCACAAGCTGAGGGTCTTCGCGTTGTGCTGCCCCTACTGAATCCACTAAAGCTGGGCGCACTTCGAGAGATGCTAGCAAGCCTGGTACGAAATCGGAGGAAGGCCTAAAGTCGAAGCTGGCTATAAACTCTAGGCTTTGTCTTTCAACAAACAACGGGCTTAGGGTCAATTTCTTTCGGCTCAACGCGTCTGCCACTACGTTGCCTTTGCCCGGAGTGTAGGAGATTTCGAAATCGTACGAGGCAAGAAACTCTATCCATCTTTGTTGCCTCAAGTTAAGATCTTTCTGCGAGAAAAGATATTTCAACGATTTATGGTCAGTGTAAAGTTCGAACTTCTCACCTAGGAGATAGTGTCGCCAAGACTTGAGTGCAAAGACGATGGCGGCTAACTCAAGATCGTGGGTTGGGTAGTTCTTTTCGTGCACCTTCAACTGCCTCCCGCCATAAGCTACTACCCTTCCTTCTTGCATTAAGACGGCGCCTAGCCCTGTCCCACATGCATCCGTATAAACAGTGAACATCTTGCTCCCATCCGGCAGCGTCAAAACTGGGGCTGTTGTGAGAGCCCTTTTTAGTCGTTGGAAAGCAAACTCGCAATCCAAGTCCCAATTGAACGCTAGGTTCTTCTTAGTCAATTTCGTGAGCGGAGCTGAGATTTTTGCAAAATCCCTTATGAATTTTCGATAGAAACCTGCTAGTCCTAGAAAGCTTCGGACCTCGGTCGCATTCCTTGGTGTCTTCCAATCCTGTACCGCCACTACCTTAGCAGGGTCCACCGCTAACCCTTGTTTGGATACTATGTGCCCAAGGAACCTCACCTCTTCTCTCCAAAAGTGGCATTTGGAGAACTTGACTTTTAGTTGATGGACTCGCAAAGTTTCCATGATTGCCCTTAGGTGCTGAGCATGTTCCTCTTCACTCTTTGAGAAGATAAGGATATCATCTACGAAGACCACTACGAATTTGTTGAGGAAATCTCTAAATACCCTACTCATCAGGTCCACGAAGTAAGCAGGTGCATTTGTCAAGCCGAAAGGCATGACAAGCCATTCAAAGAAACCGTCTGGGGTTCTGAACGCCGTTTTATCGATGCTATCTTCAGCCACCCTAAGCTGATGAAAACCGGTTGCTAAATCGAGTTGGGAGAAAACAGACGCTCCTACAAGCTGGTCAAATAAATCGTCAATTCTAGGGAGAGGGTGCCTATTCTTTTTCGTTAGCTTGTTGAGCTCCCTATAGTCAACACATAGACGGAGTGAACCATCCGCCTTTGTAGCGAACACCACTGGAGCGCCCCATTCTGAAATGCTCCTCCTAATGAACCCCTTCTCTAGAAGCTCTTTAATCTGTTTACTGAGCTCTTTCCTTTCCCGTGGAGCCATATGTCTAACGGGTAACGCAACGGGCTTTGCATTATCTACAAGATATATGCGGAAGTCTATTTCCCGCTTCGGAGGCAAGCCCTTCACCTCTTCAAAGACATCCGGATATTCCCGGACCACTCTAACTGATTGCAAATTTTCAACAGAGGCATCTAGCGATTCAAGATAACTAAGCATAACCGCATACGAGGGATTACAAGAAATTTCCAAAGTATTACCGAGCTGGGTTAGGAGCCTAACAACCCTTTTCTCACAATCAAGGATGGCCCCATTACTGGATAGCCAATCCATACCCAAAATCAAACCATACCCCGAAAAGCCCAAAACAAAGGCACTACATTGAAATTCGACACTTAGAATAGAAATTTTCAATTCCAAACAGATCATAGACAAATGAGCTGGGCCCCCAATTGGGTTTGAAACAATTAAGGGGTCCTCTACCATACTAGTTTTTAGGTGCAGAGATTCTACTAAAGCAGACGAGATAAAGGAGTGTGATGCGCCAGAATCAAATAAAGTGCGAACGGGGTGATCATAAAGATAAACTACACTTTCAACAGAAGTATTTATACCTCGCTGTTGCAGAGGTGGCGCTTCTAGCACATGGACCTGTGCCCCTGGGGTGGATCCAGCCCTCTGCCCCTGTCCTCGTTTCTTTGGGCAGTCCTTAGCCCTGTGGCCTGTCTCACCGTAAGAAAAGCACCCACCATTCTCCTTGGCCTTCTTTTTCCGGCAGTCCTTTACTAAGTGCCCCACTTTGCCACATAAATTACACTTCCTCTTCTCTTTGTTGCCTTTCCCGCCCTTCTTAAAGTCTGTCTTCTTGGGCTGCAAACCCTCTTTCTTCCCTTGAGAGCTTTCTGCCTTCGTCTCCTTCTTGCTCTTATCCTCTTCATTCAGCAATGCCATTTGCACCAATCTTTCATACGTGGCTCCCATGGGTATATGGGTCATGGCCAAACTGTGTAATGGCTCATTCAACCCTTTGACGAAACGGAGAGCCTTCTTGTGCGGGGTGTTGACTAGGTCAAGCCCAAACCTAGCCAGCTCATCGAACTGATTCACATACTCTCTGACAGTCTTGTCCCCTTGCTTGAGAAATAAGAATTTCTCCAACTGCAAACTTCTTTCCGCATCTGAGAGAAATTTGGTCTCAAACCTTGCCCTAAAGTCCTCCCACGTCTCCACTGGTCTTTCAGCATTAGTGACTTCCCACCAGTAGGAAGCCTCGCCCTTCAATAGCCACACCGCCACTTGTACTTTTTGCCTATCCTCTACCTCAAAGATGATGAATAGGTCCTCAGTTTCTTTTAGCCAATTTCTAGCTGCTACGAAGGACTCAGTTCCATGGAAATCCCTTCCTCCCATAGCTTTAAAATCTTTACATATCTTAGCAAAATGGTTTCCCCGAGGAGGAGGTGGAGGAAAAAGTGCTGCTGCAGCTGGATGATTTCCTTCCGCTGGGGGAGGAGGAATGGTAGGACCTGGCTGAGTGGCTCTTGCTTCTAAGAACCGTCTAAACCAACCAGGTATTGGTACCCCTTCTGGCAAGTTAAGATCTTCCGACATGCTGAAACAAAAAGGATAGATTCAAAACGAAGGATAAGAGATAGTACCTATGGCTTTGGGGTGTGGACTTTGCCTTTTTAAAATAAAATAATATTTTTCTTTTAAAAATGCTTCTTTAAATTTCCTTTTTGAAAATAATTTTTTTCAAAACTTTTTATCTTATCTGGTATACCTATGCTCTGATACCAAGTGAAACACCCCACCTCCGTTAGGGTCACTCTCAAAGGGAATGCCTTAATTTTGGTGGAGGTTTATAAGTACAAGTCACAGATATACAAGACAGATATAAGAACACATATTTGTAAACAGCGGAAGAACAACAAACTTTATTTCATAAAGTCAAATACGTGTTACAACAACATCCTTTCCAAAAACATAACATAACACTTTCATAATCTGTCTTGAGTACATTATTTAAAGAAGCATAAATAAAACATAGATAAACTGCAAAAGCCCCATAGTGGATTGTCCAAAGCCATAGTTCAAAACAGGAAAGTCCAAGCAATACATTTCTCTTCTTCAAGCTGGATGTTGAGGTTGGTCAAGCTGCTGTGTTCCCTCCCTGAGGACCTGGGGGGAGGGGGGGAAACGGAAGAAAGAAGACGAAAGAAAAGTAGAGTCAGACATAAAGCCTGAGTAAGTCTAGTACTATTTTGTCTATGAATAAAGAACTGGGTATGATAAGTATAAACAAGAAGTGGGCAAGCCCAATAAACTTGGTTAAGTTATCTAGGGTCGGATATACTATCGTACCCCATGTTAATCTCTGAACCCATATACTAGTTTCCAATTTGCACCCCATAATCAGGGTGATGTGATCCATTCTATGATGATCGGCTCCTACTCGCATAGTTACATGTGTCTTACGGCCCCCGATGTTTGTAGTTACCTATGCTGGTCCCACCATGGGGTGTATCAAGTCCCATAGTGGCAACCCGACACAACCTTAGAGTGCACAGGTATGCTACTGGTGTCCAGTGCCTTATTTTTCTGCACCGGAGTGTGTGCACGCCCGCACTCCGTTAGAACCTACACTGCTACACCACCGCCGTCGCTTTGACCTCTTACAATCAACCCAGTAATCGTGCCCTACCCTGCCTAGTTTCAGGGTATCATGATACACCTTTTAGGGTTACTGCTGAAAAGGGTCCCCCGTTACTAGGTTTTCTATCTCTAGCCAACATGCTAAGTTGGTTAAGTGTTTCTAACCTAACCCCCACCAGTCCGTTTAGTTTAGCATGTTCCATTTTGATTAAGTCTTTAGTTCACTTAATCCTAACAATCCTGACTCAGCCTTAATTGTCTTATTAAGGCCCTGACCTCTCACATTAGACAGGTATTGTTGTGGTTGCCTGTTGCCGGTCGGTTCCGGGCAGTCTTACGCCACAACTCAGTCTAACCTCGGGTCCTTATTGGGCTCCATGTTTAACCTCTCACATTGGATAGGTATTGTTGTGACTACTGGACAGCCGGGCGGTTCCGGGCAGGTTTACATCACAACTCAATCCAACCTCGGGTTAAACACATCGTATTTTCTACTTTTACATATTTTGTCATTCTTCTTTATTTCTTATATGTAAATATTTGCAGCCCATTATTAAGTTAATGGTGTAAAGGTTACACCAATCACGGGCCCAACCCATACTTGAATTTGGGCCCTTCTATTTTATATTTTCGTTCATTAATTAATTTTTAACCCAACGTTATTTTCCCCCGTTTTAACACGTCCGTTTATATATATATATATATATATATATATATATATTGGGCTTAGCCTTTTAAAGCCCAATTTAGCCATGCGAAAAGGGGAGGCTTATGGCGTATACACAAAAAGGGGAAGGTGAGCGCATGAACTTGCAATACGACGTTGGAAATACAAAATAGAAATTGGTGTACTTGCATAGTGGTAACATAGGTGACATGAATCAAAGCATGTGAACTTGCATAGGTTTAACTACAACATGAACCTATATTCTTATTTATGCATAATGTCAAACATAAGCATGGCACAAATATTTCTAGCATAAACATAAACAGTCATGTTCATAAGGTTTCTACATGTTTACAAAGGGGATACTTTGTTACTAACACAAAAGCATAGTTCAGCTTATTCATGGTTTAAGTCTAATCACATAACGATGGTATAAACATACTTATGCATAAATATTCCTTAACATGGTGTTTGCTTTAAACTTGCAAAAAGGGATTTTTGAGTCTAACCTAGCCATGTCTCACATATGTCATCATATAATTCTTGTAAACAAGATAGACTTAATCATGGATTTCAATTATGCCAAATATCATTCATAGCCTAGCCATATTCATAAGTTTGCAAAAGCATGACTTAATACATGGATTATGGTGTCAAAATTCCAACATAGTTTCATATGAACTATAACAACCAAACTTGTTTCAATTACTTGCAAAATGATTTATGCACAAAAACATACATTATGATGGCATAATAACAAAGCCCCAAACTTGCATGAATTTCAATCAACTACATACATGTAGCTTCAACATAGATTACATAATTTGCGCAATATTCCAAACGTATACTTGCATAGAACTACCGCATGTAGTTCTTTATAATGAATAACATAATTTTGCACAAATATGAATTACTTTATTATCCCAATTCAAGCATACAAATCAATACAGTTGTTTATTCATACCAAAGTAATACTCTACTTACAATGGTTGCGGCGAATTCTCTAATTAAGAGATATGATTCCTTTGTTGAATTGATTGGCTTTAGGTTGCTTGAATTGCTTTAGGCTTTAAAACTTTCTTTCTAATTCTCTCTCTAGTCGGCGGCTACTCTTAGTCGTTCCTCAGCAACATGGCGGCTATGTTCTTAATTTGAATGAATAGATTAGGGTTTAGTCTAGGGTTGTTTATATAGAGGTTAGGAATTGATTAGGACCATTGATGTTGCTAGGTTAGATCGTAGCCATTCATTAGATAGAGAGACCAATTAGAACCCGCCACCTAGCCCTAATGACAAAGCAGACCACAGAAATTCGACCAAACACAGACCTGGCCAGCCAGGTTGACTGGGCTCGACCAGGTCGACACCCCTGTCGACAGGGCTGTCGACAGCCCTGTCGACATGGGTAGCCCAGGTCGACAGCCCAGTCGACCTGGGTGGCCTTGGCGGGTGTTTATCCGCCCTGGCCCATTGGGCCCCATTTTCGAATTATTTTATTCTGTTTGCATTTTAAATTTAATTCAAAACTTCCGAAGGCCATATCTTCTTCATACGGACTCCGTTTTTCGAAAACTCGGACTCTATTTCGCGTATTTTTCCGAGACGAACGCAATGGCGTATCCCGTTTCCCTTGGTTCTTTGATTTCAAATTAATTATACTTTAATTTGTTAATTTCACAGTTATAGAATTTTCGGGGTGTTACAACTTGGATCAGGAACAAGCTTGTAAAGCAAAGAAGTACCCTGAAAAGGGATCAAATGTGCACCTTGAGCATACGGTTAAGCTGTTTGGGAGTAATTTTAACAAAACCAAACTTTTTGACCTAGATAGCTTCAGATTCATCAGCTGAAGGAAGCACAAAGTAGTAAACATTTAAGGATACCAAATTCTTCAATACATGAAAAAGGTGACTAGAAATATCCCAGTCCTTGGCAATCTTTGCTTGTGGCAACTAATGGAAGCTCAGCAACAGATCTCAATATGCGCAAAATGTGAATAATAATGGCAATCCATACCTATATCTTTTAATCAATCTTTCACGGAGTAACAAAATCAGAATTTGAATAATTACAGTAGACTCAGAAAAAAAATTCATCATCAACCCAAAAAATGTAAAACTGATTAATAAACACCACTTGATAATAAATAAAAATATTCACACTGGCAGCCAAATCATAACATGTGCCAAATAACAGAAAAACAAATTATACATCAAAATTCTTGTAGATTTATGAATAGACTAGTGAAAACTAACCTTTATTTTCTTTGCATAAATCTTCCTTCAGGTATCTCTGCGAGTTAAAGGCTGCATTTTTCCTTCCATTTTTGTTTGACGATAAGAGAAATAGCAAAGATGTTAACTAATTCACAGAAATACTGCATTGAGAGATTGTTTCTGTGGAACCGAAAATAAGAACGTGGGTGATTAAGTGAGAAACAAGGGGATTTGGGAAAGTGGGTGGGTTGGGGTAACAGATTGAGACCCATTTGAAACAACGAATTGGTCTTTTCTAATATTACTAGAGACACAATTATTTTGTATCTAATTGGGCTTTGTTTAAAGACAAATTTTATTTAGGTTCCAAAATTTTGTCTCAATTTTATGTTTTTGTTGTAGTGATGTTGTAAGGTACGTTTCATCTTTAACATGCATTGTTTTTATGGTAATAGCATACGTCATCATACACACTCTTTAATGTTTGTATATGCCAAAAAAAAACCATACATCGTATATATTATACATGCAGCGAATAAGAGAAAAATGACCAAAAGATAATAGAAGGGTAAGGTGCAAAAGGTTTCTCTAATTTTTTTTTTAAATGGTACAATTTGGAAGAATAAGCTTCAAAACTATATAGTTATCCTTAATTTTGCATTATCATACAAATATGTTTTGATAACACTCATTATTGATCATTTACCTTGATACAGACATTGAATCCTCCTTTCATTTACAGATCCAGGACCGGAGGAAAAGCTCGATAAGCATATGAATTATGAACACAACCAAAATTATGAACACAACCAGACTTCGCATCTTTTCCTCGAAAAAATCACTCGTGGTTCTTTAAAAAAATCTGTTAGTAACTGCAATAAAACCAACACATAACATTCCGAAATTATTTCATCAGAGTTGTTATAGCATTTACCTTGCTCACCATCGTATCGGTTTTCAAATCACCGGAAAAGGCAACCAAATAACCAAAAAATTTCAAATTTAGGTGATATTACTTAACAGTTGCTGACACATTAAGCCTTTTTTGGTGATTTAAGTTGAGTCATGGGGTATGAAGAAGTACCTAGTGTATGCAATGTGCAGTTAGTCATTTAGAAACCGGTTTCTATGGTAATTTTATCGTTATGTAGTTTTTCATTAACAAAACTCTCGACACACGCCAGTTTATGGAGGGCTACTCCAATCTTTGTTTCTAATACATGAACTTGATGCAAATGACATCATAGCTAATGTTTGTTCCATGATTGTTTTTAACAAAGTTTGGAACAAAAAATAGAAAATGCAGAAATGCAAAAATATGCTAAACTTGTTGGTGAGCCTGTGCTAGTTCCTATTGCAACCGCATGAACTCTTTCTTCATTGCTCCAACACAGCTGAATTCTCATGCTAAAACTGGTAGCAAGCTTGTACCTTCCTCACTATGTAGTAAATAGACAGAGAATAATATTTTAGTCAAAGCTTATAACAAAGCAAAAGCAATAAGGTGTAGAGGTTAAATAGTTTTGTGGTGGGCCTAGTTATGTAAAATTAGTTACTATACGTCTCATCGAAAAAATTACATTTTCTAAGTCATTATGTTAACATTTAGTTACTTGAAATATTGTAAAATTCACTTATATATTTTAGATATATTGTTGCATCCAAGGTATCGCTATACTCAAAACAAAAAATAATTCATTTAGTTGGGTAGAGCTCACTTCATAAATCCAACAGATTAATTAGGAAAAGACCTAAACAAACAGCTGATGGTAAATAAATAGCATATTTTTCATGTTCAGGCAATTTCCGATCTAATTACAAATTCAAACATTTTCTTAAAATTTACTACCAACATACACAACTTTCTATCAACGTCAAAAAGACAATTGCAAGGGTGTCATTTCATATCGTGGTAGCACAATTGTTTTTTGTTTCATTGTTTAAATTTACATTGGTTACTTAAAACAGTTACCATGTAAAATTTTAGAGAGAAAATTATAATGATGCAATATCTTGTTTTAAAAACCACGCCTGTACAAATATACCCTTTTGTGGACATACTAACAGAAAATGGTTTACGATTGAAATATGTTTCAAAGTGATCTGTTTCATCATAAGTTTAGTAAGATATACCTTTTTGTACAGAAGTGCTATATGTTTATATTTTTAAGTTTCAAATTGGCACACATCCATAACAGATAATATATATATATATATATACTGTTCATGGAGGACTATAATAGTTAGGAAACCTTATCCAGCCCTCCAATCACAGTATTGAATATCAAACCTTGCTACTTCTAATGCTTGACTTCCATTTTAGATCTTTCCTCCATAGAAAGAAAGTTTAGTCCTAGGGCCCTCTACATTAAAGATGGCTTCCCATGTACTCTTTTTCCGCAAACTTCTTCATCGTCTTCTCTATATATTGCCAACGCTCTAAATCAATTTCTACAACAACGCGCAATTAAAATCAATAAATTTGATATATACCCTTAACAACTCACTGATACGATACTCGCATAGGCCAAAATAATGGAAAAATGTAATAAGCAGCTTTTTTTGAGAATTTGAAAACTATGAAAATGATATTAATCAAGAGACTTATACGCAAGGGCGAAGGCAGGCATTGGCCAGCCTGGGCTAAGGACCTAGCTGCAATTTTCAATCCCAGCACAGAAATGTATAATTTGTTATTAGGCCCTATCTTAAATATTAGGATGCTCCTTCCAGGAAATAAAACTGATAAGATAAAGTCGTGCATCAATTTCCTTTATACCATCAATTTCTTATATATCCATATATATTTTTATAATTAGAGTTATCCAGAATTTTTATGTAAAACAAACCCAAATGATAACTAAGCAAACATGAATGATGCTGAAATAATAAAAACACTAGAAATTTACATATTTACAACAGTGAAAAAATTAATCGAGCCAAAGTTGCAACTTGAGGAGACCGAGAAAGCAATCTAACGCCTGAGATACGTACATAAACCTTTTCGACCGATTGTTATTGACCGATTGTTATTGAAATAAAAGCACTTCCCAGACGTATAAATTGAAACAGCAAAATCCAATGAATTGGTGATTATTAATAAACTGAAATAAAATCAATGCTTATTAATTAACAGAAAAATGGGGCAAATTTTATTCGAAGGTATACAACTGAACAATTAAAATCTCCATAATTATTTAGGGTTTCGATTTTAAGTAGAATAATACCTTAAAATAATTTGGAATGAGAGGAACGTGATTTCTACATCAGCGGCGGATTTTTTTGAGATGAAAGGAGATTTGGATTTGGATTTCGACCTGAGGAGAAATCGATTTCAATTTTGGAATGAGAGGAACGCGATTTAGGTATTTTTTTTGTTTTGGTTGGTAATGTGAATTGTCAAGAGGTTATACTTGCGTGTGAAATAGTTGGGACATGGGGGAATCGGTGTTGTGATTTTTTTTCTATAATATTGGAATGGGCACATGCCATTCCAAAATTACCACGATCATAAACCATGCTAAATCATTTTGCCACGGCCCAGAGCCGTTCCAAAATTGCCACGGCTTCAGACCGTGGTAATTCTTCCGCATTTGGGCGTGGCAAAACTGGCAATATGGTGTTGTGTAAACCAAAATAACTTCTGACATCTATATCACTTTTAGGTTGATTCGAATGTTGAATTGCTGCTACCTTAGCAGGATCCACTGCTACCCCTTGTCCCGATATGACATGAACTAAAAATCTCACTTCTACTTCTAGAAGTGAAATTTTAAAAACTTAACTCCCAGCTAATGCTTTCAAATATCTAACAATATCCTTAAATGTGTCATGTATTATTCCTCATTCCTAGAAAAGATAAAAATATCATCCATGAACACAAGCATGAACTTATCAAGTTGATCTCTGAAAACTTGATTCATAAGGTCCAAAAAATATGTTGATGCATTAGTCAATCCAAAAGGTGTCACCAGCCAATCAAAGAATCTATGCGGTGTCCTAAAAGAAATCTTCAACATGCTATCCTTTGTCACTCTCAGTTGGTGGAATCCCGCAGTCAAATCTATTTGGGAAAACACCATGATTTCATGAAGTTGATCGAATAAGTCATCGATCCTCGGCAATGGATACTTGTTCTTTTTGGTTACCTTATTTAGGTCACGATAATTCACACACAATATCAATTATCCATCAGCCTTGGTTGTAAACACCATCGGTGTACCCCATTCGAACATGCTTCTCTGAATGAATCCATTCTCGGTAGATCATTCATTTACACCTCAAACTCCTGTTGTTCTCTTGGCGTCATCCGCTTAAGTGGCATACCTATAGGTATGGCTCCTTCTGTTTGATCAATTTGAAACTCGGTTTCCTTTCGCAGTGGAAATCCTCTGACCTTGTTAAAGACATCAGAAAATTCTCTAGCAATAGGCACAAATGACAACCCATCATGTGGAATTTCAAGTAAATATAAAAAGTTAATCAGGACCCCGCCCTCCGATATGCATCAAATCACAACCATTTGCCTTTTCACATTTCTGATTGTCACCTCAAGCTTCTCACAATCACTATAGCCCATACCCCTTAAGCCATTCTATACCCAAAATAATCCCAAACCCATCGAAGTTCAAAACAAAACAATCACATACAAAAGAACAATCATGACTTGGTAAGGCTAGACCATGAAAAAACATACAAAGACTATATAATCCTCCTACATGGTTAGTCACAACCAATGTTTTATGTAAAGGCCCGCAAATCCATACTCTTTGAGTCGACTAATTACAACTCCCGTCCAACCCAAATTGCATGAAAATTCAAATCTTTAGTAAGAAAGAATAAAGAGGGTGAGGAGAAAAAAGAAATGTTAGAAGGGAAGAAGAAGAACAATTAACACTATAGAATCAAAGTACAATAGAATCTCATGGCGGAACGAATAAAATATAATATTTCAATACTCTTTACATAAGGAGAAAAATTGTATATATATGATTACAATATCAGAGTACACACTAGATCAATACACACAACGAGAATAAATTAATACCAGAGAATACAGGAATACGTCTCGAATCAAGCTCCTCTCCTAAGGCTCCAAGTAAAACCTAACCTGTAAATATACTCACCCTGACCCGAGCATATTTTGAAGCAAAGCAAAATCAACTGGATCAGTCTGGAATACTTTCAGTGATAAAACTCATTACAAAGAACTTGCTTAACTTTTAGAAAATCCTTCGAAAATGGAACTCTCATAAGACACAACCACACATAAACATGACACGTGTTTTTATCTTATTATAACAAAAACACTTTTATATCAAAATCCAATGATATTATAATAATGTCTATCAATCCACAAATAAAATAATAATATAGCCGAAAATCTTGCTTCTCACTTTTCGACATAGTTGGTTTACAACTAAAAACGTATGGCTCGTATTGGAGTTTGGATTTCTAACATGACTAGGTATGGAACCACCTTCCGATCAGTGTACTCTAGAGATGTAACACTAGGGTTCAATAAAAACGTATGGCTCGTATTGGAGTTTGGATTTCCAACATGACTAGGTATGGAACCACCTTCTGATCAGTGTCCTCTAGAGATGTAACACTAGGATTTAATAAAAACATTTTGCAGCCCGGCCACACATTCAACTTGAGCTTACCGAATATATCATCACCAACGGTTGGGATTAGTAATTGTACATTCCGAAGCATACAAAATAAAATGGACAACCAGTTTCTCTTGATCACGTGATGATATACCCAAATGGATATGACCCACATAGACATTTCCCAGCTGATGAGACTTGAGGTCACGATTATCTTTTAATAACATCACATTCAACTTTGGATGCCACATTATCAGATCCGCCAAGTCATTAATTGATTGGCACAAATATACGCAGGGTGTTCGGCTAAAAGAAGTTACCTTCTCTCCCACCATACTTGGTATATTTGTAAAAGTCAACGTACGGGATTCTAAGAAATACCCTGTCAGACATTCGTCCATACAAGTTCGTTCTGGGACTGAACGAAACCAAAGATACCTCAAAACAAAGAGGTTTACTAGTACAAGTTTAATCCTGGTTGTTAACCAGAGACATCAGCGAGCAACCCTCTTGCTCCAAAGATTTATGTCTTTAAATAATCTCATAAGCATCCTTGCAAGTTAGTTATTGAACACAAAGTTGGTTCGAAGTGGTTTTGGGTCTAATTCCCATCCCGGTCTCTTCGAACTAACACGTCAATAGTCCAAAGGGGAATAATCATTGGTAGTCGGATTTTTAACTATCAAATCACAATAGTATAATCAAGTACATCAGCAGCTCAACCCCTTTTAATTAAAATCATTCATTAAAACTCTTTATCTAATATAAAAAATGAATTGCATAACTTATCTTAACCAAATAATCAAATCTCTTTTGTTTTCATTATTTTGAAAACAATAATCAACTCTTAGAATGCATATCCTCATGAAATCGCTCCCTTTATTTTTTTTTTACTTCGGAAATATCATTACATTTCCACAAAATACATTTTATTTCTTTTACTTTGGATATATCGCTATATATACCTAATCGAATGGTATAAGTGTAATTACCAATGCTTATATGGGTCAAAACAATGTCAAGCGACATATTCCTTATTATATAACCCCAGTGACCATTTTTTAACTTCAACTTTACAGATTAAAGTTTACAATAGAGATTATGAAAATAATAATTAAATTTCCAATTTTCATTTCCGTTTCCAAACCTGTATAATGTCCTTTCATTTACATTTCCCTAAAACCAAAGTCGTTTACTTATTTCTTCGAATAAGCGTGTTCACAAAATCATACTATCTTCATACCACAATTTTTCCGAAAATTTGATTTAGACATACATCAAAATCCTCAAAATGGAATTGAAATGTTTCCCTTCCATTAGAAAACTATGATCCAATATATTCAAATAATTCTTGTTTCAAAGAATTCCAACTAATATTGGGCAATTTATACTCATTTGAATTTCAAATCTCAAAATGACAAATCGCCGCTGTGCGACAAGCTCGTTTTAAATTTAATTACTTCGTTTATCACCGAATAAGTTTATAAAGTATAAACCCATTATCAATATACATAAAATATATTAAATCAAGAAATCCACCTTTGGAAGCACAGAAGAGTAAGTCCGGATGGTTTCACTCAATCGATTCCATAGAACAATCCTTAGGATTAGAAGACCATTGGACTTTCACGAGACGAATGTCTTTTTGCGAAGGTGTTTAACTTTCATTGCAACAACACGAATAAGTTGTTCCGCATAAGTTAAATTCGGTGAAATCTCAATTTTTTCCACTATGTTCGGCTCAAGAATAGATTCAGAATCCTTAAGACACTTTCGGAGTTGAGAGTTATATGAAATACGTCATGGATAATAGAGAATTGAGCCGATAATGAAAGACGATAAGCTACGGGGTCAGCACGTTCAGTAATTGGAAAAGGATCAATATACCTCAGTGTTAATTTTCTCGATCGACTGAATCACACAACACCCTTCATGGGTGAAATACGAACAACACAAGATCTCCCACGAAAATTTCTAATATCTTCTCTGATTATGGCATAGGATTTTTGCCAATTTAGAGCCTCTTTTATTCAATGGAAAATGAAATCAATCTTTAATATGAAATTATGAATAAAATCTGATCCTAGAACAAGTCTTTCTTCGGCTTCAAGCTAGCATGAAGGAGACCAGCATGGCCTTCCGTAAAGAGCTTCGAAAGGTGCCATACCGATACTCGATTGGAAGATATTGTTGTATGAAATCCAACAAGAGAAATATGATTTTCCCAACTTCCACCAAAATAAAGCACATATGTGTAAAGAAGATCTTCCAGAATTTGATTCACATGCTCCATTTGTCCGTCAGACTGAGGTTGATAAGCGGTGCTAAAATTAAGCTTCGTCAAACCTTTTTGAAGACTCTTCAAAAATCGACTGGTAAATAATGGTTCACGATCACTAAGAATTGAAGTGGGGACCCCATGTAATTTAACAATCTCTTTAATATAGAGTTTGGCCAAGAGTGACAAAGTTGAATTAGATCGAATAGGAATGAAGTGTGCGTATTTATTTAGTCTGTCACAATCACCCATAAACTATCATTTCCAAATCGAGAACGAGGTAGACCATCGATAAAATCCATGGACACGCGATCCCACTTCCATACGGGGATGTCAAGAGGTTGTAATAACTCGCTGGGATTTTGATGTTCGGCCTTGACGAGTTGACATGTAATGCATTACTTGATAAAGTTAACGATATCAGATTTGATTCCTTCCCAACAATAAATCCGCTTCATGTTCTCATACATTTTGCTACTTCTGGGATGAATGGAAAACTTAGAATGATGAGAAAGAACTGAAACGTACTTACGGAGATCGCCAAGGTTTGGCACAATAATTCGTCTGAATTTTCGAATGCCTCCATGAGAATCAATATCGAAATCTTTCAACTCATCAACACAAGATTTATCCTTAATACTTTGTCTTAGGCGAGCCAATTCGGGATCAAAGTTTTGAGCTTTATGAATTTGGTCTAAAAGACAAGGATGAGCCTCAAGGATACATAACACAAGAGTGGAACTCAGATTGGAGTCACGGCTCTAAATCTCGCAAGCGAATAAAGTTTTGAGATCTTTGCACTCAAGTATCATCATAGACACTATTAGTTGATGATTTCGGCTAAGGGCATCAGCAAAACGATTTCCCTTGCCAGGAGTATATAGAATATCAAGATCATAAGAATTTGGAAACTCAAGCCAACGTTGTTGTTGCAAGTTAAGTTCCTTTTGCGAAAACAAATATTTTGATGACTTATGGTCAATATAGAGAATAAACTTCTCTCCCAAAAGATAATGACACCAAATACAAAGTATGAAAACAATAGCCACGAGCACTAAATCATGAGTGGCATATCGAGTTTCGGCCGGTTTTAGTTGCCTAGAAGCATAAGAAATAACACGCTCTTTTTGCATGAGAACGACACCTAAACCAACACGGCTAGTGTCGGCATATACAACCAAGTCTTAGTTCCCTTTGGGAATCACAAGAACTAGGGCATCCGAAAGGAATTCCCTAACTGTTTGAAAAGCGGTTTCATATTTGTCCGACCAAATGTACTTGACTCCATTATTAGTCAAACCTGTAAGAGGTACAGAAATTTTTGAAAAGTCTTTTATGAACCGACGATAGCAGCCTGCCAATCCAAGAAAACTACGGATTTCCTTTATATTCTCAGGTATCTTCTAATTTTGAATAGCTTCGATCTTTGAATGATCCACAGAAATTCTAGAACCGTAAATAATAAGACCTAATAATTTCACACTAGATCGCCAAAAATGGCACTTGGAAAATTTAGCTTTCAATTGATTGTTCCTAAGAGTTTCTAACACAATACGAAGATAGTTTTCATGTGCTTCCTCAGTTTTATAATACACGGGAATATCATCGATGAAGATGAGCACAAATTGATCGAGGAAGTCCTTGAAAACACGATACATAAGGTCAACGCAATAAGATGGAGCATTTGTCAAACCAAACGGCGTTACTAGCCATTCATAAGATCTATACAAGGTAAAGAATGATGTCATGGAATACTATCCACCGCAATGCCTAGTTGATGGAATCTGGTAGCTAAGTCCAATTGAGAAAAGATCTTAGCACCACTAAGTTGATCGAATAAATCATCAATCCACGGTAGAGGATATTTATTCTAGATGATGAGATCGTTGAGCTTGTGATAGTCAACGCAAAGCCTAAGCGCACCATACGACTTCTTCACAAAAATTGTTGAAGCCCCCAAATGCGAGGAACTAGAGAATAAACCGCTTCTTCCCTAATTCAGATAACTGCTTTCGCATCTCCTCATTTTCTTTATTAGACAAACAATAAAGAGGACGAATAACAGGTAAAGCTCCAGGAGCTAAATTGATTTGGAACTCAATGGCTTGCTTAGGCGGCATTTCTAAGATGGACCCAAATATGTCGGGAAATTCTCAAACAACACATATTCGAGAAATAAGCTCTCCCTCATTATTGTTATCGTCATCTCTCAGATTTAAAGTATATAAGGAGGCCATTGAATCCAAACTAGAACCTGTAAGTGCGACGAAAATTCAATCAATGTATTAAAGATGTAAAAGATGGACAGTCCTTTCATGACATTGGATATGAGCCTTATAATGGTAAAGCTAATCCATTCTCAATATAATTCTGAAGCCTAGATAGCGTATCACATACGAATCGGCTTAAAAAGAATAACTACATATAATAATCTCTACATCTTCACACAATAAACTAAGTGTTGTGGACCCACCGATCGGATTCACAATTCTTAGTGAAGTCGTCAAACATAAGGCATCCAAAGAATAAGCATCAACAAGTTGTTGGGATATATAAAAAGTGAGATGCACCCATATAAAGAACTAGTATAGGATGTCTATGAGACTCAATAATTCCATTAAGGATATAATGAAAATTACCTTGATCGGAAGAAATGTTGCTAGAGGTTTGCACAACAGCTTTCCCTCCTTATTATGAAGTTTGGGACATGAAGATGTTGAGTGACCCGGAGTCTTGTAATAGTTACAAGAACGGGGCTCGGGACACTTGTTGACATAATGATGTTTTACTCTGCAATTGAAACATTACCCCTTACCACAACTCGAGATCTTTGCTCTGACCACTTGTTTACCCTTCTTATTTGGATAGGACTTTGATTTATTGTTGGGATTCCTCTTCTTGTTGAAGTTCTTTTTTGAGTTCTTAACTTCAACATCGCACTCTTTATCGGTTTCCTCAAGACTAAGCACGATATCCACTAGGTCATCAAAAGGCTCAACCAATTTAAGAATTAAGTGCTTCTTGAGATTCTTAGTAATCCCATGTACAAATTTTCGATTCTTCTTCTTTGCAATATCGACATACTCAAGTCCATATTTGGAGAGAGAGTCAAAAATTTGACATACTCAGCCACAGAAGAGCTACCTTGAACAAGGTCCATGAAACGACGGGCTAATGCCACTTTCTTACTCTCAGGTACGAACTTTGCTTCAAATTTTTCTAGGAATTGCTTCCAAGTTAGATCGGTCTCTTGAATTTCAAAGGTCCAAAGCTCATACCAATCCAGTGCTCGTTCCAAGAGCATACTAGAAGCTACCTAAACCCAATGCAAGTCCACTAGATTCATGCAGGTAAAGATGCATTCGCATGATTTGATCCAAGCTTGTACCTCAACAATGTCTTCGGAACCCTTGAAGGACTGTCCATCGAGCTTGGTGTAGTCGCTACAGAAGCTAGCAAACCTAGATTTAGGATGTGTAGGCTCATAAGTGGTTCTTATCGCTTGGGCATTTGTAACAAGATTATGAAGTTACTAGGTCGTCATATACACTCCCCCAACAGGAGTGGCACTGGGTTGAGCGGCGTTCGAGCGGGAACGCCTCAACATTTTTCTTTAAGAAAGGAAGAAAGAAAAATGTTATTCTCAAAATAATTTCAAATAAATTCGAGTCAATAAACAAGAAATCATAATATAAGATAGGACAAGATGGGTCCTAAGACTCGATTTAAATCCTAAACAAGGTTTCCTAAGAGAGACTTAGGACAATGATCCTCACCGTAATATCTTATATTTTTCTGAACTTGGCTTTGATACCAAGTTGTAAAGCCCCACCTCTATACTCACATTAGCCAAGATCATTACAAGTAATGATGACCCGAACAATAAGGCTGTTAAGGAGCGACCACCTATATATTAGCTTTAAACGAGTGTTAAACATGTTAGATACAGTGGTCTTACTTTTCTAATTCTCAAGTGGAACTTCAACATATCTAATTTAAGTTCAAATCCACTACACAGTTACTAGATATAATTCGGAAGCAATATAAAATACATAACAATAAAATCAGAGTCAGACACAGATACTCACATTACTAAGGCGGAAACATATATGAATAAAACATATAAGTATATGCACAAAGATAGTGGTCAGACAAGATCACTATACAACATAAGAATAGATAAAAGTGTTATCCAATAGAATATTATACATAAGAAGTCACTGTCTCGAATACATATCAATGAAAACTACAACTCTGGTGTTGTAATCCAAAAGTCAAGAATGGGATCCTGCTAGAAATCATATGGAAGCACCTGCAACACCTCGGTCTGACCCGAGTACTATTTATAAGAAAATAAACAATAAACGAATCATTTTAGCTGTACTTATCTAATAAACTAGAGAAAACAAGAGTATAAATAAATGTAGAGGTATAAACAATAATAATTATGTCACACACAAGGGTGAGGCTTGAAAAACCCTACAATGCATCTCAAAACTCTATATAAGAGCTATAAAAGAATATCTCATTCAAAATTATATAGACACTCTCAGGAAATGATAACTCATATCAAATCAACTTAGACATTGATAACACAATATCAATCAACCCAAATTCTAGAAATTAATAATCAGAAATCCAGAAATCTCAAAGGGAGGGGGTAAGGCCTATCTCAAATTGGGAGCCCATAGACTCACCGACATGTGTATCTAAAATGAGATGCGATCTCTAGGTAGCTAGCCTATAATTTAAAAATCTTTTCTTCTAATGGCTCAATCCATAGCCGCTTCTCTCTGCTCATCTAGCGAACTCTTCTCCTCTTTTCTAAATAGTTTTTCAGTCTGTGTTAAATTGCTCTTGTGCTCTCTCTACCGAAATAATACTACTTGTCGCCTCTTTTCTTAGCAATCGTTCTCACCTTAATTTTTAGGTTATGGAAAGGTTCACAACTGCTGGTGATTTTATGGTTCATGGTACTTTCAATCGACCTTGCCCATCGATTGCTGCATTTTCTAATGCTATCGAAGTAGCAACTTCTGGTCCGGTTTCAAATGTTATTTTTGGAGTTTCTTCTATTGTTGTTTGAATAGGTGAATTGAGGATTTTCGCTGCTTTATTGCATCATTGTTATTTGGTGGTTGAGGTGTTGTTCTTGGATTTATTTCCAGTGTACTCTGGATCACTGGCTTTATTCCCTCTGTTCGCAAGGATTCCCATTGTTTGTTGTTAGCCTGGTTTTGGGGACATGATCACTTCGATTGGCAGACAGGGCAAAGGGGATTTCACCACCCCTTTTGTGCCTCGTGTATCCATTAGGGATATCGCCTACTTTTTGGCTACCCAAAACTTTGTGCGCCACCCACTAGTTTTATGTTTGGCTCCTTGTACTGCAGTGGTTTGCCAAGCCCACTCGCCTTTGCAGGCCCATGTCTAGGAAGAGTTTGCATTAGGGATTTGGTCACCCCAGCCCGGTCCTTCCCTCGGTTCGTGCCAACGAAATCCTCTCCATGTTAGCCCGTGGTCATTGAATGGTATAGATGATAAAGAAGTTATAAGTGTCATCGATGCCACAAATGTTGAACTTTGGTTTCTACCAAGGGCCCTTTAATGGCCAGTACTATTAAAGAGGATCGTGTTGGCCCCTCGTTGGTTGCGCAAGCTCCCCCTGCATTAACTTTATCTAACTACTTATCTGCCCTCTCTGGAGAACTGGATTTGGTAGCTCAATTGGCTTCTCCTATTGAAATACCATTCGAGGCAGAGTTGAAACATATTGGTAGTGACTAGCGCAAGTGTGGAGTAACTATTGCGATGTCGTCGGGTTGTTGGGATGTGGGTAGTCTCGGTATGCAGCCACATCGCTCGAGGCTTAGTGAGGCAACTGAGACTATTCCAATTTGGATCTGGTCATTTTGCAGGTTGTTGTAACGACTATGGTTTGTTCTCCTTCGACTTGCTTCGGCAATGTCTTGCTTAGATGGCGGATGTTGAAGGTTTTAGGTCGATTTTGCAGTTGTCACCGACGATGGGTTGTTGTTTTGCTTTGTGGGTCGTCGTTGGTTTTGTGCTAGTTCTATTATTCCGAGGCAGGTGTGTTTTGATCTTATCTTATTTGTTGGCCATAGTTACTTGGTTGTACATAATTTGTAGACTGCTTGTTCTACTTTTAGGATGCCTACTTCTTATCTTGTTATTCCGGTTATCACTCAACCCCATGTTATTATTTGCGCTTTGAACTTTTTGTATCTGTTTGTGGGTATTGTTGCTCATGTTAATGGGTGTGGGTGGGTTAAGGCTTTTGCGTTTGGTCTTGTTGGTTCTGCAATATTTTGTGTCTTTGGTGGTGTTTTTGTGTAGTCAACCTTTGGTGATACTGGCCGATTGGGCCTTTATGGCTCTGCTTATTTATTCTTTCGAGCTTTTGCTTGTGTTGGTAGTATGATTTTTGGGCTAGTTGTCTGCGTTTTTGATGGCTTAACAATAGTGGTGTATGTACACTTTGGGTTGTTTGTTCGAATTGGTTTTAACGAGGCCTATTTCGTGTCATTAAAGACTCTGTATATTGGTTGTGGTTTGTGGGTTTTCAGAGGTTTTGTCGACAGCTTCATAGGGTGTCGGCTGTTCGAGTTAGATGGTCCCTCCGTTGCAGGCGTATAGTGGATCCTATTATGGTCCACTATATGGGTTGCCAGGAAGATTGCCGACCGATTTGGTCTACATAGTATGTCGCTAGTCCGAATTTGGGTTCTGTTACTTTACCTACTATGCAGGGTTGTCAATCTTATGACAGTTCGGCTTTAGTATAGTTCACATAGGAACTAGTGGTGTGTTACTTGACCTACCTAATTTATGCTAACTTTATCGTTTTCGGTTATCCCATTGTGTATCTCACAGCCCACTGATGAGTTTTCCGCTTCTGTTTCTTCCACTTTTCTTAGAAAGGACGAAATAGCGATCATTGATGACCAAATATCTCGATTTACTAAGAATTCTTATCCTTCGAGGTCCGGCGTCTCTAGGTCTCATCCATCTGATCATTGTTCTGAGGTATCTTTCAGGTCCCCCGAAACTAGTGAGGTGCCTTCTCGTCCTTCTGTCGTCTTCTTCCCCTCGTCATGGCGTAGGCCAAGAGATGGTCCTCTCACTCCGCACACCATTCGCATACGCTCTATAGCAGCATATGAGCAGATCGTATGATCTACTCATCACACGCTTTACCTTATCTGAGCTGATTTTCAGTGTCTTCTCCTTTAGGAGTTGCTCCTCTTCTTGTTGGTCTCCTGATTTTTTTATTTCTTTGGATGGCGAATTTCCTGTTCTATAATGATCGTGGTATTAGTAACGATGCATCAACGGCTAGGCTGAAGCGCATCGTAAGGAAGCATTTTGTTTGTCTGGTGGCTCTTCTAGAGCCTTTCATGGGTCCGGAAGTGATCACCAGTACCGTTATTTCCATTGGTTTTGGTGGAGACATTGCCAATGTGTCTGCTTAGGTCTGGATCCTTTGGTCCAAAGATGTGGTCGTTCACTCAGCATTCGACTCAGACCAGCTTCTCTCAGTGGTCTGTTCCACCCTGTTCATCGCTTCTTCTTTCCTGTTTTTGGCGATCTATGCGAAGTATAATCGGGTTGAGAGGTTAAGCCTCTGGTCCGACATCCTTGCGCTTTCTGGCCTAGGTTTTGGAGTTTCAGTTTTGGGTGGGGACTTTAATATAGTCACCCATCAAGCTGAGAAACTGGGAGGCAATGCTATTAACCGGGTTGTGGTAGAAGATTTCAATGCCTTCATTATCGGTTTGGATCTATCTGAGGTTTCCTTCGTTGGCTCATCCCTTACTTGGTGTAGTAACCAGGAAAGGCCTAACTGGATTCCTTTCAGGCTTAACAGAGTATTTGGATCGGAAGATTGGTTCAACCTTCCCTTCACGTATTTTGTCTTCCATCTTCATCGTACCTTCTTGGATCATGCTCCGATGATTCTCCTTGCTTTCCCTTGTCCGTTTCTGGTCCATCGTCTTTTCGGTTTCAGAGTATGTGAAGATCCTACTACTCATTCCATCAAGTAGTGGAAGAGTCTTGGAACTCTTTTGTTATTGGCTCTCCTATTGTTGTGTTTTATCGTAAGCTGCATCGTATCATGGTTTGTCCTAAGGCTCGGAACATGCTTGTTTTAAAGAACATCTTTGACCGTGTTAGGGTGACGGAAAAGCAGCTTATCTTAGTTGAATGGTCCTTTGATGAGGATCCTTCATCGGCTCATAAGGAGGCTTGAATGCTTGCCTAACTTGCCTTCTTGTCCGAACTTCGTATTGAAAAAACTATCTTCGCCAGAAGATGAGGATCAAGTGGGTGGTCGAAGGAGATACGAACTCCAAAATTTTCCATTCCTTTATCCGAAAGAATAATAGTCTTCTTTCAATTTGCCATATCCTTCACCCACATCTCTCATTGGCTTCCACGCCATAGGAAGTCAAAGAGACAATTCTATCTCATTTCCAATCTTTTCTGGGTTCTCCCTCTGTGTCTATTTCTGATCCAGCCCTGTTAGCGTTCATTCCCAGACTCGTTCTTCCTTCGGAAAATGTGGACCTTGCTGTACCTTCTTTTTCAGAAGAGATACGTGCTTGCGTCTTTGCACTTAGTAACGACAGTGTGAGTATGCCTGACGGTTTCAATGGGGTCTTTTATCACAGTTTTTGGCCGATAATCTAGGCGGATTTTTGTCTGGCTCTTTGGTTTTTCTTCAATGGTGGAACCCTTCCTCGGGGATGGACTTCCACCAATTTGGTCCTTATTCTCAAATGTAAGAGTTCTTGCACGGATTTTTTTGTCCTATCATCTTATGTAACTTCTCTAATAAGGTGATCTCTAAGGTTATAACCTCTCGACTAGCACCGATTCTGGAACCTATTGTCTCGTCTTCTCAGGCTGGGTTTGTAAAAGAACGCTTGATCATGGATAATGTCCTTTTATCCCAGGGGATTGTTTCCAAGATTGATCGTAAGGTCATGGGTTCTAATGTGGCCGTTAAGTTGGACATGGCTAAGGCTTACAATCACATGTCTTGTTTTTTATTATTAAGGTTCTAAGGGACTTCGGTTTTCTGGAGCCCCTTAACGATATGGTTCGGAGACTTATTTTTAACTGTTGGTTTTCTGTTCTTATTAACAGATCGGCCAACAGATATTTTAAGGTGGGAAGGGGGATTCATCAGGAAGACGCCCTTTCACCTTCCTTTTTGTCATCGCGGCGGAGGCTTTCATTCGTGGATTGCATGCCCTATCAATAACAAATCAAATTCAGAGGTTTGGCATTCCTAGTGGATTGTCCTATTACCTCTTCCTTATCATACGTTGATGACATTACCATTTTCACTAATGGTAGTCGTCGTTCTATTCGTCGTCTTCTCAGTCTCATTCAGCAGTACGAGCGGTGCTCAGGCCAACTCGTTAATTCTGCTTAGAGCTGGTTCATTCCGGTGAAAGATTGGTATTCGGTTGGATTGTCTTGGATCGAAGGCTTAACCGGTTTCAAGGCTGCCTCCCTTCCCTTATCTTACCTTGGTATTGTTTTACATAGAGGTAGGAAGTTCAACGCCATTTTCGATCCCTTGATTAACAAAGCAAGAGGCAAGATCATTTGCTGGAATGCGACACTTCTTTCTCATACAGGAATACTAGTTTTCATAAAGTCTGTATTGGATTCTATTGGATCTCTTGTCTTTGCTGCTATGACTCTTACTGCTTCCTTCTTTCGTTCTTACCATTCGTTGGTTGCGTCCTTTTTCTAGGTAAAAAGACAACGATAATTGACATCATTGGATTTCTTGGGACGTCATTTGTCATCCCAAAAGTGAGGGAGGTTTGGGTCTTCGAAATCTAAAGGATGTCTGAAGTGCCTTTGCTTGTAAGTTGTGGGACAGGTTTGGAGAAAACGATTCCTTGTGGGAAACGTTCCTCCATGAAAAATACCACAGGCCTTCGAGTGTGAATTTAACTAGTTCCCCGTCCTACGCTAGTAAGACATGGAAATGCATGCAATCCGTTAAAGACTTTTTGGACTCACATGGTGGTGGATCTAGATAGGAAGGCAGTCCTTTCTCGATTCAAGCGGCGTGGAGTTCGGCCAGGATCCCAAATCCACATCTTCATATCTTTTCTTTCATCTGGGATGTCTGATTACCTTCGAATGTTTCTTTGTTTATGTGGAGAACGCTGCATGACGGGTTACCACTAGATGAGAATCTTTACAGAATTGGTATCCCTATTGTGTCTCATTGCATGTGCTGTGGATTAGGTGAGTTGGAATCTTTAACTCACTTGTTTTTCCATAGTTATTCTGCTATTGCCGTCTGAAATTACTTCAGGATGCTTGTTGGGCTCCGAGGTAACGCCACTTCCTCCTCTGATTTACTGATACACTAGTGGGTTGGTATCTCAAGTAAATCTATTTTTTCGATCCTATTTCACCTTATACCTTGCCTTATCTGTTGGCATATCTGGTGAGTGCAGAACAAGGCAATATTTGAAAAATTTCTGTGGATCCTCCTACCATCATTCAGAGGGTAAGGAATGACGTTTTCCTTGTTTTCCATGGAAGGCAATTTAGGTATGTGTTAGGCACCCACTCAAGGAGGCTAGAGGTTTATTACCTGTTTTGACAGTTCCGCCTTCTCCTAGGGTGGGGATCGACTGAAGCCGCTCCGGACTTAGTGAGTTTGAATGGTTTCCCTAATATCCTTTTTTCATTCTCAACTTCCCTCCTTCATTTCTTACATTGTTTACTAGTGCCACAGGTCCAGGTCTTATAGGACATTTTGGTTTGTTTCTCTTTAGATTGTTACTAGTTGAGGATCTTTTCTGGAGCTTTCTAAAGTTGGTGCATTGGTAGTGGAGCAAGAGCTATCAGTTGGACTTTTTTCATGTCTGGGAGCGATAGATTTCAGATGTCTGGATTCGCATTTTCTCTTACTGCATAGGAATGTCGTGGTTCACTGTCATGATTCTTTGGACTAATGATGGCTTCGGCGACTTCCTCGTCATTGGCGTGTGACTTCTGAGAGTCCACTTGGATTCGGGTCTCCCTTTTGTTTTGGTCCTGATTGTATTTATTTGTTTATATCTACCGTTCATTTTTTGTTTGTGCTTGCTTATGTGTGTGCACATATTACGTAGCCATTTTTACATAATCTGTTTTTGTGAGCCGTCGGAGAATGGTTAGATTCTCCCTTTTGTTATATATATATGTATATATTTAAAAAAAATAGCTAGCCTAAAATATTGATCCAAACCACCTCGAATGGCCCGAAGACTGCGGGGTCGCGACCTCGCTAATGTTGAATCGAAGTTCCTCAAGATGACCCAAAGAACATCAAAATGCATAAAATCATGAAAAGATCACAACTGATCCCAAGTAGTGTAAATTACTCCAAGCTAGTAATTATAGGAGTTGAGCTTCATGTACCATAACCACTCGCTCTACTCGAATCGTTACAAATGAGTTGTATAATCCATTAAAGACATAAAATGATCATTGCCATAGTTTTCAATTGAACTAGTCCAAGAACTAAACGTTGAAACAAATGCAAGGGTTCATAATCCTTGTTTTTACTAAGACGTTTAATTAAATTTCTCGTACGAGTGAGAGAAAAGAGTTATATAAATATATACTAGTAGATCGAAAGATGGTTTATAAATTAACTTCATATAAACCAGAGAAAAGAGTTATATAAATATATACTAGTAGATCGAAAGATGGTTTATAAATTAACTTCATATAATGAAGTAGGATTGGAAATCCTTTTATAATAAGGTTTGGTATTTACTAATAATATAAAAACCCTTTATAATTAGTAATGGTAATTCTCATATAATATCGATCGTAACAACGAGGCAACTCAGAAATCACGTTTTTAACACGTAAATTAAATCTCAATAATATCGATTTTAGTAATCCGTACGCAACGAATAATTCAAAAATCAAGAAAAGAGATCATTAACTCATAAATAGCAATAGAAATCCATCCGATGATAAAGGAATCGATAAAATTTGAAATATCGTAAGAAAAAGCCAAGATATATGCATTTTACAACAATTCAACCGTCTCAAATTATAATTCAGACATATGAATTGAAATAACAGAAACCATGTTTCTGCTCTGAGTTTCAGACATCTGAATGGTATAAACCAGATGTCTAAATATGTATTTAGACATTTGAATTATCCATTCAAACTTCTAAAATAGATCCATATTTTTTTAAATATCTATAGCAGGCCAGACGTCTGAATTACGACCTGGAAGCTGATTTTCCTAGACAGGATGCTCAAAACGATTTCGACCAACACGTGAAGGCTTATGATGTTATATTCATAAAAAGTAGGCTTCCATGACTTATCGAAACAACACGAAAACCCAAATTTACATGCACACAAAGAATCAAATAAGAAGTCATCGAAATGAAGTCGAAATTCATAAATTGGAAAATGTTAAAACACAAAACAATCAACACAACCAAATACACACAACACATTCGCAATACAAATGTGCCATAAGAGCACTAAACGAGCATATAGTTTAAGGCATAGACGTGACTTCACCAAGAACTCTCCTTTGGTTGTTGCAAGCAATGAGATGAATGAAGACTTAGCCAAATCAATCTTTCTTCGATTATAACACACAAATCTTCATCATATAAATAGAATTTCCTAAGAGTTAGGTTATAGGAATTTTCAGAAATTAAAGAGAGAATAAGTTAGAGAACATAGAGATGGAGCTTACCTCTCTTCTCTATGAATTTGCTTTTGATTTCCTTTACAAATTTGGATTCCTAAGATTAACTAAGGATTAGGTATTTTGATTTTCCTTTGCCTTCCTCCATCTCTATTTTTGGTTAAGTGTTTGGATGGAATGAGGGGGAGAGGGTTGTGGGGGTTCATAAAGATAGGCTAGGTTACCTAACCCAAACCCAACTCAAAAGTTCTAATTTTCACTAAGTCCAAATACGTCGATGTTGATAGTTTTAAAAGTCGTAAACGACATTTTGAACTCAATGGAAGTGGTTTTGAGTCCAAATTCATCCGTATGCAAAAAATGACTTTTTGGGCTAATATTCGATTAAAGATATTATATTTAAACAAAACACTTAATTATATTTTCGTAAAATATGCGGGTTGTTACACAAACGCACCTCGCTATTTTATTAGACCATATGCTTAATCTTTCATTATGCGTTTAGCTTACTTTTTTTATTATGTCAGGACTGATTTATTATGCTTATTAACTTGATCCCAAATGTAAGTTTATATATAAGAAGCCTTTATTTCTCTTTCTTTTAAATTATAACCCTTCGTATTATAACTTTACTTGCACTAATAAGCCTTTATTTCATTTTAAATTATAACCTCGTGTTATAACTTTACTTGCACTAATAAGCCTTTATTAATCTATCTTTTTAATTACAGATTTACTTATTTTACAATTATTTAAGTTATATTCCAGAAAGTCGTCTTATTCCACTTGGTTGATTACAAAAACTACATTTAAATCTATTACCTTATTTTAATGTTAGTCTCATAAACAGTAACAAATAGTTGGAAGATATTTCTTTACTTATTTTTTAATTGTCGGCTTGTGCAGAATACCATAACATCTTTATTTTGCATTAGTCCCACTTCCTTTACTATTATTCTTATAATTACGTTTACCATCTTTCTTACAATATTACATTATGGAAATACATTTCCTTTTCTCAACCAACCAATTAGTTTATTACTAACTTTCAAACCAATTTGTACATTGGAGTTCCCTTTTTATTTCAATTCCTAAGTTTCGATATTTGCTGTAAATTTTGCACATTTAGGCTTATGTCTTTTTCCACAATTCTCAATTCCAACATTACTTTTATTTATTTGGATTCCATTCCACAATAGGAACAATTGCATATAAGTATACTCTTAATCATTTACGATTTCAGTACGAATAACTTGCATAACATGTTACTGCAATTATCCTAAACATATAAATGACAAATTCAATAATTTAACATGAATCTAATGATATTATACATCATTAACATAAAAGATATATATAATTTAAATTCGCTCACTTGGAAAAAGCACTCCAAGTTCTAGATCCGACTTTTAATCTAGTTTTAATATCCATTTTCTTCCCTGTTGTAACCCTATTTGGATCCACAAACTGGAATTTGCATAGATTTATAAATCTAGATCAAATTAAAGAAAATTTACATACTAGAAAACAAGATCTACAAAACTTACCTTATACGGACGATTTAATTTGAACATTTCTTTTCCTAGTTTATAGTTTCTCCCTCCAAATTGCAAATCAGAATGCCTAAATCTAATATACATAATTTCTGAAAATTTGTTAGAGAAAAGAAAATGGTAGAGCTTCAGCATCCGTTCAAAAAAAATATGCGTTTGAAGGCTAACCTTGCACGTTTATTTATAAAGAGCCAAATTAACGTCATTCGTTCAGTACAAAAGGTCCAAATCGACATGTACAACACGAAAAACTCACGTGGTTTTTAACCGCGAATGGGTCAACCTAGCTACCACATAGGTCGATCCGGATGAACTCAGGGTCGACCCCTTTAGGCTCATGCATTATTGTGACGTGTTAAGCTTATCATTAATTTGTTCCTACAATTAACTTATAACTTTAGCTACTTATATTTGTTAACATTAATTTATTTTTCCTTTTATTTCAAATTTAATTCCATCCATAGCATATGTTGGTTTTAAAATTCAAACACATGTTATTTTCTAAAGTTTGTACGCATATATTTATCTAAATTAAATATATATATACATGCGCATTTTACAATTCATGAATTAATTCCTTTGTAATGTTATACTACATTTATTGATTTACAATGCTACGCTTAAATAACATTAGCCTTCAATAAATCTCCATTAAATAATTTATAATGTTACGTTTACATAACATTAAATGAACCTCATTTACCATTTTATAACGTTATTTTTCTATAACATTGACATTTTAATTCATTTTATTTATATCTCTATAACATTTTGTTTTTATAAGGCTAACTTTTTATTTAATCTTCATCTATTCTGCATGTTCTAGTTTTTAAATTCAAATGTCCGATATTTTGGAATTCATATATTTTTATATATTTATAAAATAAATGAATTTACATACATTTACAAGTATAATTATTTTTCGATATAGAACTTCGGTTGTCAATAACTTTTCTGTACGAGTTCTGTTTGAAGTATATTGTATATGAAAATTAATTAGAAAATTGCCATGAACACAATGGTATAAGTTTTGAGGCCAAATTCAGACAACTTAAATAAAATATTTTCACTGTTCAGAATTATTTCAATTATTCAATCATTTAAAAAATGCAGAACGTTACATTCTCCAACCTTTAGAAATTTCATCCCAAAATTCACCAAGGGAAAAAACAATGCAGTTTCTTATAGCAGTCACATCCAATTAGTGTACACCTACTTTTTGTAACCATTTATGTCATTGTGCAAAGTGTATCACATCATGAAATATACGAATGTACATGAATTTCTAAATGGTACCTCCTAAATGAATGTTTTTACTTTAAGAATTATTCTCAAAATACGATGCAAACATCTTAAATATACTTGTAATTCTACATGTATGCAATACTTAAAAATCAAAATAGTTTTTCATCTATTTTTTTCCACACTTCTACAGGTTAAAAGCATAGTTCAACCAATTTTTATGTCCAAAACTCTACCGCACAACTTTTAATATTCGAATTTTAGAAAAATCTAATTTTTGAAACTCGGTTTCTTATGCTGAAAAAGGTAGGAAACTGAAAAATGCACAATCACCGCTTCACTTTTACGAACCTTTTTCTCTGTATTTGGAATTTTCACAGTGCTTTCCCAAAAATTCTATTTTTCCTAAGTAAAGTTTACAAAAGAAAAGAATTTCTTTTTAAATTTTCCGAATTTTGTGTGGAATAAATTCCTTTTCTCTTCAAGTATTTTATTTCTTATTGCTCTAATTACGTTTTATATTTATACTTATATTTATCGCTTTCTTTTTTATTACTCTTTTTCTTTTGTTAGCCTCTTATTAGCTACGCCCTTTGTCTATTTTCTTTTCGAGTTATTAAGACACGTAAAAAAAACAGTTTACTAATAAGCACTAGTTCCTGTAACACTCATTACATAGCACTTATGTACAGACATATACTAGTAAATAAAGGAAAAAACATAAATCCTAAATTTGGATATATCTATATAATCTTAGCTTGGCTTCAGCTCGGAAACTGCCTCCAAGGCTATTTAGAAACCTTCTCCAAAGGCTTTCCACACTTCATCCTCTTGAACCCACATCTATCACCTAGATGGTATCTATCTGTTATTGGGATCCTAAAACCCAAAAATCTAATTGGGCTTCAATCTCAATCCCCATGACTAAGCTTTGCCTATTGCCTCAGCTCGCATGACCGAGTCTCAGATACAATAATAGGTCTAAATCTGATAGTCTCTGCTAAACCATGACGCATTACCATACAAATGGATCTTCATTTTTTTCTCAGTTATAACTTATGTCATTATTTATTTACAAAAACCCAACACTTGTTATTTTCCAGTCCACTTCCTTTTTATTGCAGACCTACAGATTTTAACGCTTTTCTACAATTTCAACCCTTTGTCATTTTATTACAAATTTACATGTGAGCTAAATTCTCATGTGAATTAACTAATCTTTTATGATTAATCCGCATCCTTTAATAAATTTGTATTTATGTGAAATATCTCTCTACCATTTTCACATAAACTATACGAGTCTAAAATTACCTTTAATTCTTCTAATATTTGAATGGTAATTGCTTGAAAGACATATTTTAAAAAAAAAATCCCTTAACCTTTGTGGACCATTCCATGCCTTTTGAGTTTTGACCATTTATCACTTTCCCTTCTTAATTTCATTCTTAAAGCTTTCCACAATTATTGCCCAAGTTTTTATGACATACTAATTACTACACATTACATACATATATATATATATATATATATATATATATATATTATAACCGGGTTCAAGAACAAAAGGCTGGTACAAAGTGCATAAGCGATGCAAACACCATAAGCCTAGTATAGCCATGCTACTAGTATATAAATAAATATTTACGTATAATGATACATGCATTCATTTCAACACTATCAAGTTCATGTCAATGAATTTTTTTAGTGCCCAATGTATGATACTAAATTATCAAGGTCAAGAACCAAAGTGTCCCAGCACAACATTTCAATATTTTAAGTTCTAATATCCTGCGAATTCCAGTTACTAAGGCAAAAAGGGATGTGCTAGTGACAGTGTAACGACCCGAGGATTTTCGACCTCAAAAATCGACATAAATACGTCTTATATATGTCGACCATTCAAGAATCGGAAATACTGGATCATTAATAGAAAGAAGTTAGAGGGTGAGAAATAGAAAGATAGAGAATTACAATAGAAGAAATTAGATAGGAGATAACACAACAGAAAACAGAGTAACACGAATCTAACAGTGGAATGAACAAAATATAATATATAACACCATTTGAAATACAAAATAGTATCTATACTTATATATATCATTAGAGTACATCACATATACAATACAATGGAAATAAACTCTATATATCGATCGTTGAAATCTCCTGCTCCAAACTCTTCCAATAATATCTGTAAAATCCTGAACTACTTGACTGCACATACAAATTTGGGCACCCAAGAGCTTAGGGAAAACATAGGAAAATAAACTCTGGGTTAGTCATGGGACTGGTGTGAGTACATGATTTTAAAACAGATTGAGAAATAAAAGGTATTTCATAAGACCGCGCCGCACATAAACACGGAACATGTTTTTTCCCTTATGATAACTAAAACAATTCATATATCGAAATCAAATATTATGATAATGTCTAGGGTTTTCAAATATAAATTAGAATTTAGTAAAATGCTTGCATCTCACATTTCACATATATAGTTTACAAACAAAACCGCCTAGCGCTCAGGGATAATGGATTTCCAACTATGACAAGGTATGGAACCACCTTCTGATAGTGTATCTTTAGAGGGGAATACATTGAGTTAAACAAGAGCATCTTGCAACCTGGCCACAGATGACTGATCACTCATTTCGCTTCAGTGTATCGAATGTATATCACCAACGGTTGGGATCATCAACTATTTCCCGAAAAGGGACAACATCGAATAGAATAAAGAATGAAATGAAATTTCTCTAGATAGGTGACTATACACCCTAACTGGGAGCGGCCCACTTAGCTATGCTTCCTACCCGATTTTTGTCATTTCCCGGTTGTGAAGCTTGAAGTTATACTTACCTTTTTGGATATATTGTATCTTCATTCACTTTGAATGCCACATAGTCAAACGTGCCAAATCACACATTTGGTTTCCCCAATACTACGGGTATAAAGCTAAGAGAAACGAATTCCTCCACCACCAACATAGTTTGAAGAGATCATTCGTATGATCCGTTGGGCATACTCTTTCATACATTCGTCCATACAAGTTGTCCTGGGACTAGACAAACCGAAGGCACTATTCTGTAAATCCATCTTAGGCAATTTCTACCCTAGGATTTTCAGGATAGCCCTATAACTCCGTCTTCAATGGTCTTCAACTTGACTTAAATTTAACAACGCCTAGGTCGAAACAAAGTGGTTTTTGGATTTCATCGAGAAAACCAATTCCAGTCTCTTTGAATTGATGAACGTTAGTATCTTTTAGGGACAAGTGATATTTAAAGTAATCAAGTTATCATATTCAAACAAATTTCAATATATATATTGATTATCAGGACTTGTCTACACAATTCCAGATTTCAACAGTAGTTTACATAAGAAATATAAATGATTAAATTAAACTGAACAAATACATTGGGTCATCAAACAAAATAATTATCCCACAAATCCAGCACAATTCAATAATTCAAATAATCATCATTCATAAATCGGTTGATCCTGGAAAATTATTATTTCCGAATCTTATCTATCTATGATTTTATTTTCATTTAAGAATCTCATTTATTTTCATTAATTATAACAGTATTGTTATAATTTGTACTTCAATCTATTTGGCTTAAAATATAAGTATTATTTCCTTTCTTTAGAAAAAAATTAGTTCAATTAATTTATATCTTATTTAAAAATGGAAAATGAATGATACTTTCCTATTTCAACTTATTCGATTACCAATTCAACATTTTCTTTCAATTTTCCACTTATTTTCTGAACTTCAGAATAATCACATCGTTATCGGTCAACCAATTTTTCTTGCCGATATCCCTTACAACCATTTTCCATCTGCAGAACATTTGCTTCCAACGTTATTCACTTTGGATTGTGAATATCTTTTCCTTCTGAACTCTTTTAATCACAACAACTAGATTTCACTAAAAAGTATTTGTATAAGATCAATACTATTTATCTAGTTACTTTTTAAATTCAGTTTTCCTTGAATTTCAATATTTAACTTACTTGTCATTAATTCGATTTTTAAATCATTTCTTGATTTAAAATATATATATCGACCTAAGTCGATTAAATAACATTTCATTTTAAAATACTATAATACAATATTATTATCGATCAGTCATCACAACATATTGTTGGTTACAGTTCAAATAATACGACTTGAACCATATTATCTGGATTTAATTTTAATTTTTAGTTAATTAGAAAAGAATATAAATTTAAGCCTATTTATTTTAATAAATTAACTTTGTTTAATTCTGACACAGTCTAACTTCGTTCATACCGATCCTTGTTCGATCATCTACTATCTCCTTTCTAGATTCCTTCATCCAATTCAAACACTGCTTTCCTTTCTTTTCTTTTCGACAGATATATTTCCTTTATATATATGTATATATATTATTTTATATAAAAAGAATACTTCCTATTGTTGTTTATAAGATTTTATTCCCTTTCTTTAATTTATTGCTATATCCCATTTCCCTTTCTACTCTCTTTCTTTACTTCTTTACTTCTATTTTCTTTTCTCTTTATTTCCATTTTTCTCTCCCTCTCTTTTATTTTCTTTTCACTACATTATTAGCCCGACAGACCAAGCTTCACAGTCCCAACTCCTTTCTTTACTTCTTATCTTCATTATTTACTTATTTCTAACTCTAACTGGGCCAAGCCCGACCCACGATATTTACGTAACATATACCCTATGCTAACACCTACTTCTCTAGGCTTCAGCAACATCATTCACTTCCAAAACATTAGTGAGTCAACACCAGACAAGTTCAACCATTCATTTTGCATATACTAGGAAATCATCAAATTATACACACATGTGCAAACTGTACAGATCCCTTATCTTTTCCTTTTGCTTAAATTGTTTCTCCCTTTCCTACTGCGTTCTATCTTCCCATCATCAGTGCACCATGTGCACTGTGCACCTGCACAGCCCCTCAAATCACCATGAACTCACCACACCCTCCCTAGCATGTCACACTTCCCTATGAGATCACCCTCCAGCGGACACCTCCGCCCAAAAGCCCTTCCCCCTCAAATTTCCCTTCTCACCCATTAAATTTGATTATCGAGTTCTAGATCAATGTCATAAGCTACCTTCCTGCCAACGACTCCAACCATGGAACCACATATAACTTCCACCAAGTTGAAGCCCATCCCCTTCCATGCCCTCTGACGAAAAGTGGTTAAACTCGATCAACCTAGTGACCCTTATGATCAAACAAAATTGAATCAGAAAAACAGACCCCAAAACCTAATATCACTCCGTCCCACCTCCATCGACCCCTAGAGATCTCCAGACTTCATCCATGGCTCCACCTAAATCCCATAAAGCTCCCCTTCAAGCAGTTTTTGATTCCATCAACAAATTTTCACAAATGTAATTTTTGTACTCGAATCAAACATAAAATTCTAGCGACCAACCTAGGTCACTAAAAATCCTGAGACCAAGTTTAAAAATCACAATTTTTGATAATACATATGATCATGTGCCTGAATCATAAAATTTTGATGATCGGAAATTTGAGTTTAGAAACTCTTTACTATAGTTTAAATATATATGAAAATATTGGACTTTAATCAAATTAAAATTATTTTTAAATCAAACTCCATATACATATAAACAACTTTCATGTATATATTAATTCCTATATCTAACTGGAAATCGAGTTATTGATTTTAAAGTGAGAAGTGAAAAGCTGAAACTTCTGTTTTAACATACACAGACCTGTAATATTTGTTTAACATGCCTCAAATTAGATCAACTGATCAATGTATGTATAATATGTGATGTAACACCTTTACATAGAAGCACATACACTTAAATGATTTGCATCATTCAGTACACACCAAAAAGATGGCTTAACAGTGTAATAAGAGGGGTTTTATTTACCAAAATATTCACTGTCTCTTGATTTTTTTTTCTCTGTATTTTGTTCCCAGTCTTTAAATCATGAAGATTGAATACTCAGTATAACATATTTCATAGGTAAAGGTGCATATGTATGTTTATATCACATTATATAACAATTTATAGTATATTCACAAGTGTTAAAAGAATAGTTTATCAAACATACACTGTTGTTGCCTTAACATTTGTTCACTGGTTTTAACTATAGTTTGTATGCTTTTGTTTCCAGGTTGGCATGAAGATCTTGTTACTTCATTCCATACATTCAAACATACATGTCCATATATATGTATGCCTACATCACACAAACAGAAGCAGTTTACAATGGAAAAGAAAAGTGTTGTACTCACGGATACAATGTTACTACTTTATAAATTATTCACTGGTTTTTAATTTTGTTTCCAGTTTTGACATGAAGATTTTATTTGCTAGATTCGATACGACATTCATAAACATATATAACTATATACATACATATATACATATATATCATGCAAACATAAATACTTTAAAGTAGGATAAAAGGGAAGAGTTTGCTCACAGTTTTCCTGTCTCAAGTGTCATGTTTGTTTCTCAGTTTTTTCTCCATTTTACTGCCATTTGCATCTAACTTCAACCCAGGTTTTAACATATAAAAAAATGTGGTGGAATGTATGGTATTTATAGCTGAAAACTATTGATAAAATATGTCCTAGCTTATAAGCTATAACAGCTTAGAGATAGGGGTTGTTTTGAGGAGCATAGCTATAACACCACACATTTTTAATATAAAAAATAAGATATATGCATAGATAGGTTAATAATGGTGATGTACAATGAAAATTAATCAATACATGAAAGAAAAGGAAAGATTAATTAAATAATAGTGTGTGTTACGGAGAAGATAATAAAGTACGGATAATTAATTCAAATAACGGGAATTAAGTAAAACGGGCATCACCATTGCATTCGTCTTGAAATTTTACATGGAAAAGAGTCCAATTTTCGAAAATCGGACTCCGTATGAAGGAGTTATGGCCTTTCGAAGAATCAGAAAAATTCAAAACAGTTTGAAATGCGACCCAAGCAGCTGGGCCGGAAAATTCCCATCCATTAACCAGACAGGTCGACCTTAGTGTTGACCTCCCTTAAGGGAGGTCGACCCGGGGGTCGACCTGCCCCGAGATCTAGGCAGTTTTTCCCTGTGACGTGTTCTGCTGTGCTTGTGCGATTCTGATGGCTTCTGGGCTGATCTATTGGTCCTAAAACACTCTCTACACCTATAAATACATCCCTAACCTAACCCTAATTCATTATAATTCTCTATGATGCCTCCATGTCGCCAAACTTCAACCAAACATAGCCGCCGCCCCTAAACTCTAAATTAAATTGCAAGTTTTTCATCAGCTTTGGAGTTTAATCAAATAAAATTAGAAGTTCTTCATCAACAATTCATGCTCTTCACCAACAATCAAATAAGAGGGTTAAATCAACGTTTCTACATCAACAACAAATCATTTTTTTCTCCAATCCAATCAATGTGAGTGGATTTTAAATTATACTTGTTGTATAATGTTATTAATATCGTTCGCCATTCCCCATGTATACATATAATGAATATGATGTTAATTCAATAAGAACAGTTATTTTATTTATGCCTGCGTTGAATTCTCTCCTTTTTATTCTTTCCCCTTTTTATTTTTATATCTAGGCTATCTTGAGCCTACGCCTATCATGGATATATGCGTTTTAAATGTGAATGAGAAATTAAGAAGGGAAATGGGTTGTTTGGGCATAATATGGATTGGAAGTATTGATGTATAATTTGAAATTGAATTATGGGTATGACTAACTGAAACGTTTAATTTGTGTAGATTTGCATAATTAAATTGGATATATGGAATTTGTATAATTTAGTACGATTGGCATGTAATTGGATAACATGTGATGTGAAATTTATCTGTAATTTGGAAGATAAGTATAAAAGATGAATTAAATTATATGTATGAACGTGGAACTGGGTAATATGCGAATTTGGTATGAATAAATATGTGGTTTGGACAATTAATTATAACATGGAATAGGCATGAATATGATTATAAGTGGATTTGGAATATACTACTTAAAATTTGCGGTTTAAACATGAAATTAACACTATTGTTATAACTTGAACATGAACATATTTGTGAATTTTGTAATTGGCATACGACAACTAGAATTGACATGAACTGTTAATTAGCTAAAGTTGAAACATAGCTAACTCGAGGTTAGACTGAGTTTGTGGTGTAAGACTGTCCGGAACCGCCCATCACGTCCAGCGACCGCAAACAATAGGGTCTAATGTGAGAAGTTAGTCATAACGTGCTTGAACCCGAGGTTAGACTGAGTTGTGGTGTAAGCCTACCCGGAACCGACCGGCACTTCCAGCAACCGCAACAATCGGTCTAATGTGAGAGGTTGGTGCATTAATAATTAATTAATGCTAATGACACATGCTAAGTATGGTAGGGTTAACAACACTTAACCAATATGACATGATATGTGGGAGGGTTAAGTTAACATGAATGAATAGACAACACTTAACCAATATAACATATGAATGGATAAGTGGATGGAGTTAAGTCAACTTGGGTAAACTTAACCAACATAGAGATGGGGAATGTTAACAACCTATTATAAACCAAAGTTGCGGTAATGTAAAGATTGAATAATAGGTAGACCAAGGGAAGTATATCACTTAAGATATAATACAAGATTTGAAGGGTGGAACAACTTATACCATAAAATAAGTTAATCTAAGCTGAAAATGTATAAAAGTACCCGTGCGCTATCGTTTGATAAAAAAGAACTTAAGTCATGCTTGAATTCATTGGCAAACCTTAGTTAAAGAAGAACTAAGTAGACAAACCTTAGTTAATGAGAACTAAGTAACCAAACCTTAGTTAAGAAGAGCTAAGTAAACAAACCTTAGTTAATGAGAACTAAGTAACCAAACCTTAGTTAACGAGAACTAAGTAACAAACCTTAGTTAAAGAGAACTAAGTAACAAACCTTAGTTAAAAGAAACTAAGTAATAAACCTTAGTTAGAGGGAACTAAGTATTAAAATAAATAAGTTGGATATAGATTGTAAAGCGAGGATGTGTAGTCCGTTGACAAAGACGACATTAGTTATATGAATAACATAACAAGAGATTGGTTGAGTTGAGTAATTCTCTTAGTGTCAATCTGATGTTGATCTCGGTCTTCGGGATTGACACTTAGGGGATTATTCTCTTACCAATGTAAATATGAACGATAAAGAGAACTTGTCAGTAAACCTTAGTTAAGGGAGCTAAGTAGACAACGATTAAGAGAACTAAGTATTAAACCTTAGTTAAGAAGACGAACGATTAAGAAAACCAAGTACTAAACCTTAGTTAAGAGAACTTAGTATCAAACCTTAGTTAAGAAAACTAAGTACTAAACCTTAGTTAAGAGAGCTAAGTAAACAACGCGCTTGAAGTAGTCCAGATATAGAATGAATAACCAAACACGGTAGATCATCACTAAGTCGTAGAATACGAGGAGGAGAAAACGTCCATCTAGAAACTCTTGTAGGCTCCAACGGACTAGGATATGAAGCACGCGGCTTCAGGGGACGTGTAGTAGGGTACTCTTGGTATCCCTCTGTGAGAATGCAAATGATCCACCTGGGCTTACAGAGGTTAGGTTTACACGGTTACGAACCAAGAGTACGCCTTGTTTGCAATAATTAGAAGGCAACCTAAAGACTAGGATGGACCAGCGTGAGTCGGTGAGACCATTTAGTGCCCCGTGATAGCAACTCGTCGTCTACCTACCATCTTCAGTCAGTACGAAAAGCAGAAAGGCAGAGAACTCCAAAAGACTATATACTTGCTATCTAGTTATGGGTGAGGTAAGGCCAATAGGGAAGGGCATAGAGGGCCAGGCAGTTGTGCCAGGGAAAGTTCTCATTCTTGATTTTCATGGGTGCCTTTCGTTTGTTAGTTGAGGTAGAGGTCTAATGGGACCATAGCCACTGTAAAGGAAGACCTTAGCAATTGCATCGGCAAATATCTTAAAGCTCCCAACCGAGTTCCGTGTTTCTTATTTAGCCCTGCCACGGGACTCGGTTTCGCACATATAGAGAACATGTGCAAGTAGACAGTAAGTACGATTGACGATACGTACGTGGGAAAAAGTCTAGGTACATACACATCGCTCTGGGTGGTGTACCGTAGACTAGGGGCCATTACTCGATGACAGAACCTAGTCGAACCTAGGATGGCAGTCCAAACGCTTACGTAATATAGTAATGAAGGTTCTATGCAGACGTAGCGTTGGTATACACATACATATATAAACATGAGATTCTGTACGACATGTGGCATTTGATAAGGGACTGCATACATATGGAGGAGACCGTGCGAGTGGGATATACCTTAGTTGGGGGTAGCTACATATACACTATATTAGGTTGATCTACTAGGGAGTAGATGGGTGCGACGTGAGTACATTCCATAAGGGCTATCAACACAAATAACCTAATAAACAAGAAAATGAAATAGACCGGTATATGTAGGGTTATTCAACATTTGTAGTTTAAACCCATTCACACAGAACGTATGTTCTGACCCCCTCCTCATTACATACTCGCAGGTTAGGTAGTTATAGAGATATGATAGCTTGGGATACTAGTTAAGCAGTATGTTTATTAAGGTAAAGCTATATTTTAATTACAATATATTTTATTCCTTCCGCTATGAGGTGCTTTACGAGTTCTGACATGTTTCTTTATCTCTGTCTTTTCTACAGGATACCAGAGCAAAACAACTCGGGTCTCAATGGATTGGAATTTTGAAAAAAAAATCGGTCCGTCGGAACCCGGGTTGTTACATCTGGTATTAGAGCCAGGTTTAGTGATCTTAGGGAGATAATGAGTGAACGTAATTGTATTTTCTAAAATATAAATATATTAAATATAGATAAACCTAAATCCATATAGTAGCCCACTAGATATGGAAAGAGTTGGGATATTGGTTTGTACACTAAAGTAACGAACGTAGAAATTTTGAAACCATTAGGTGGTTGGGAAAGTGTACAGTGTGACTTGGGGTTAGAGAAAGAAAATATCCCTTAGGATGGAAACTGAAATGATATTTCAGAGTAGTGGGTTTAAAAGTGAAACCTTACAAATTAGAAAAGGGTTAAAATGTGGAAAATGGATTAGGAATATGTATTGTTGAGAGAATTGACTTTGGAAGAGTGTCTAGGAAAGCCTAGTTGAGTTGGAGACCCACTTTGAGTCTAACCCAATGATTAACTTTTAAGAACTGGAAATTATAAAAGTTTTGGCAAAAGAGTTTGTGGTATTTTCAAGTTTTTAATCTTAAAAGTATTTTTAATGTTTGAAAGAAATATGTAAAGAGCATATTTGAAAAATGCATATTGGGATTTAAAGTAAAGTGGGGTATACTTTGTAAAATAATGATTTCTTGTTTTAAGAAAATTCTCTCATGAAAAGGTGTATATTATAGAGCATATATACATATATAGCTTGCTAGTTTTCATATTATAATATATGAAGGATTGAAAAGAAAGTATTGTGTTTTTAAAGTTTTGAAATCTCTATTCTGTTAACAATAAATTTTTATTATTGTTTTAAAAATAAGTTTTGTTGGGTAGACAAAATGAGCTGTAGGAATTAAGAATAGAGTAGATATTTTGCACCCTGTAGCAAGTAGTTAAATTTACATCGTAGGTATAAACAAGAACCTAACTGGGGATTGGTAGAGTTGAGTGATTCTCTGAGTATCAATCTGATGTTGATTTCAGTCTTCGGGGTTGATGCTTAGGGAATTATTCTCTTACTAATTTCCGGTCAAAGATTAGCTAATATTAAACTAATAGACAATTCCCATAGAATGCATAAACAATGTAAAGCCTAGGATTGTTGTTTAAAAGAAAAAGTATAGGCTAGTGATACACAGCATGTACTAGTAGTGACTACTAGGTAGCGAAGGGCAAGCAAGTATATAGATCCTGTTGTGTGGACTCGCAATTGTCGAAGGTGATAAAGTCCTAAGATTCTTGGCCCATAATAGTAGTTGTGTAGGATAATGTTTGAGTTAAAACGGAAAAGCTTATTTGAAAAATAAACTTGAGAAATTAGACTGAGCCAAATAAGCTAAGAAAGATAATAGCCTAACTAACAAGAAACCAACAAATTCAGTGAAGCAACAAAAAAAGACGGGAAAAAAGAAACGAAAATCTTAAGACAAAGATGAACAAAAATGAAAACTTTTCAAGATAATTGAAGAAGGAAAAGAAATTTTCTTATGTAGTTGTGCTTGTATTGGAAAATAGGAAATCTATATAGAATAGTTATGTAAAAATTCCGAGTACAATCAGAAAAGGTACCTAAAAGAAAAACGGATGATGAGAATTCTTCCATTTTATACCTTTTTGTGACATAAGAAATCGGATTTAGAAAATTAGATTTTTTTCTAAAAATCGAATTTAATAATGGTTGGTAGGGTTTTGGATGCAACAATTGGGTGAGCTATGCTCTTATTCTGTAAGAGTATGGGAAAATTTTGGATGAAAAGTGTTTTGATTTTCAAAAGTATTGCATTCATATAGAACTGCAAGTATATTTAGGATGTGAGCATCATGTTTTGAAAGAGTTTTTAAAAGTTTGCATACATATAAGTGGATCCAAATTAGGCATACATGCTTTACTATGATGTATTTCACTTTGCACATGTGCGCAATGTTTGCAACAATTGGATGCACACTTGATGGATGAATATTGCGAGGGATTATCTATTTTACTCTTATCGAATTTCGGGGACGAAATTCTTTAAGGGTTAGAGAATATAACACCCCGCATTTTTAATATAATTAAAAATAAGGTATATGCATAGATAGGTTAATAATGGTGATGTACAATAAAAATTAATCAATACATGAAAGAAAAGGAAAGATTAATTAAATAACAGTGTGTGTAACGGAGAAGATAATAAAGTACGGATAATTAATTCAAATATCAGGAATTAAGTAAAACGGGCATCACCATTACGTTCATCTCGAAATTTTACATGGAATAGAGTCCAAGTTTTTGAAAATCGGACTCCGTATGAAGGAGTTATGGCCTTTAGAAGAATCAGAAAAATTCAAAACAGTTTGAAATTCGACCCAGGCAGCTGGGCTGGAAAATTCCCACCCATTAACCAGACAAGTCGACCTTAATGTCGATCTCCCTTAAGGGAGGTCGACTGGGGTCGACCTGCCCCCAGATCTGGGCAGTTTTGCCCTATGACGTGTTCTGCTGTGTTTGTGTGATTCTGATGGCTTCTGGGCTGATCTAATGATCCTAAAACACTCTCTACACCCATAAATACATCCCTAACCTAACCCTAATTCATTATAATTCTCTATGATGCCTCCATGCCGCCAAACTTCAACCAAACATAGCCGCCGCCCCTAAACTCTAAATTAAATTGCAAGTTTTTCATCAGCTTTGGAGTTTAATCAAATCAAATTAGAAGTTCTTCATCAACAATTCATGCTCTTCACCAATAATCAAATAAGAGGGTTAAATCAACGTTTCTACATCAACAACAAATCATTTGTTTCTCCAATCCAATCAATGTGAGTGGATTTTAAATTATATTTGTTGTATAATGTTATTAATATCGTTCGCCATTCCCCATGTATACATATAATGAATATGATGTTAATTCAATAATAACAGTTATTTTATTTATGCCTACGTTGAATTCTCTCCTTTTTATTCTTTCCCCTTTTTTATTTTTATAGCTAGGCTATCTTGAGCCTACGCCTATCATGGATATATGCGTTTTAAACGTGAATGAGAAACTAAGAAGGGAAATGGATTGTTTGGGCATAATATGGATTGGAAGTATTGATTTATAATCTGAAATTGAATTATGGGTATGACTATACTGAAATGTTGAATTTGTGTAGATTTGCATAATTAAATTGGATATGGAATTTGTATAATTTAGTACGATTGGCATGTAATTGGATAACATGTGATGTGAAATTTATCTGTAATTTGGAAGATAAGTATAAAAGATGAATTAAATTATATGTATGAATGTGGAACTGGGTAATATGCAAATTTGGTATGAATAAATATGTGGTTTGGACAATTAATTATAACATGGAATGGGCATGAATATGATTATAAGTGGATTTGGAATATACTACTTAAAATTTGGGTAATTTGGGGTATAAACATGAAATTGACACTATTGGTATAACTTGAACATGAACATATTTGTGAATTTTGTAATTGGCATACGACACCTAGAATTGACATGAATTGTTAATTAGCTAAAGATGAAACATGGCTAACTCGAGGTTAGACTGAGTTTGTGGTGTAAGACTGCCCGGAACCGCCCGGCACATCCAGCGACCGCAAACAATAGGGTCTAATGTGAGAAGTTAGTCATAATGTGCTTGAACCCGAGGTTAGACTGAGTTTGGGTGTAAGCCTGCCCGGAACCGACCGGCACTTCCAGCAACCGCAAAAATAGGTCTAACGTGAGAGGTTGGTGCATTAATAATTAATTAATGCTAATGACACATGCTAAGTATGGTAGGGTTAACAACACTTAACCAATATGACATGATATGTGGGAGGGTTAAGTTAACATGAATGAATAGACAACACTTAACCAATATAACATATGAATGGATAAGTGGATGGGGTAAAGTCAACTTGGGTAAACTTAGCCAACATAGAGATGAGGAATGTTAACAACCTATTATAAACCAAAGTTGCGGTAATGTAAAGAATGAGTAATTGGTAGACCAAGGGAAGATTACCACTTAAGATATAATACAAGAATTGAAGGGTGGAACAACTTATACCATAAAATAAGTTAATCTAAGCTGAAAATGTATAAAAGTACCCGTGCGCTATCGTTTGATAAAAAGAACTTAAGTCATGCTTGAATTCATTGGCAAACCTTAGTTAAAGAAGAACTAAGTAGACAAACCTTAGTTAATGAGAACTAAGTAACCAAACCTTAGTTAAGAAGAGCTAAGTAAACAAACCTTAGTTAATGAGAACTAAGTAACCAAACCTTAGTTAACGAGAACTAAGTAACAAACCTTAGTTAAAGAGAACTAAGTAACAAATCTTAGTTAAAAGAAACTAAGTAATAAACCTTAGTTAGAGGGAACTAAGTATTAAAACAAATAAGTTGGATATAGATTGTAAAGCGAGGATGTGTAGTCCATTGACAAAGATGACATAAGTTATATGAATAACATAACAAGAGATTGGTTGAGTTGAGTAATTCTCTTAGTGTCAATCTGATGTTGATCTCGGTCTTCGGGATTGACACTTACGGGATTATTCTCTTACCAATGTAAATATGAACGCTAAAGAGAACTTGTCAGTAAACCTTAGTTAAGGGAGCTAAGTAGGCAACGATTAAGAGAACTAAGTATTAAACCTTAGTTAAGAAGACGAACGATTAAGAAAACCAAGTAGTAAACCTTAGTTAAGAGAACTAAGTATCAAACCTTAGTTAATAAAACTAAGTACTAAACCTTAGTTAAGAGAGCTAAGTAAACAACTCGCTTGAACCAGTCCAGATATAGGATGAATAACCAAACACAGTAAATCATCACTAAGTCGTAGAATACGAGGAGGAGCGAACGCCCATCTAGAGACTCTTGTAGGCTCCAACGGACTGGGATATGAAGCACGCGGCTTCAGGGGGCGTGTAGTAGGGTACTATTGGTATCCCTATGTGAGAATGCAGATGATCCACCTGGGCTTACAGAGGTTAGGTCTGCACGGTTACGAACCAAGAGTATGCCTTAGTTGCACTAATTAGAAGGCAACCTAAAGACTAGGATGGACCAGCGTGAGTCGGCAAGACCATTTAGTGCCATGTGATAGCAACTCGTCGTCTACCTACCATCTTTAGTTAGTACGAAAAGAAGAAAGGCAGAGAACTCCAAAAGACCATATACTTGCTATCTAGTTATGGGTGAGGTAAGGCCAATAGGGAAGGGCATAGAGGGCCAGGCAGTTGTGCCAGGGAAAGTTCTCATTCTTGATTTTCATGGGTGCCTTTCGTTTGTTAGTTGAGGGAGGGGTCTAGTGAGGCTATAGCCAATGTAAAGGCAGACCTTAGCATCTGCATCGGCAAATATCTTAAAGCTCCCGACCGAGTTCCGTGTTTCTTGTTTAGCCCTGCCACGGTACTCGGGTTCGCACATATAAAGAACATGTGCAAGTAGACAGTAAGTACGATTGACGATACATACGTGGGAAAAAGTCTAGGTACATACACATCGCTCTGGGTGGTGTATCGTAGACTAGGGGGCATTACTCGATGATGGAACCTAGTCGAACCTAGGGTGGTAGTCTAAACGCTTACGTAATATAGTAATGAAGGTTCTATGCAGACGTAGCGTTGGTATACATATACATATATAAACATGAGATTCTGTACGACATGTGGCATTTGATAAGGGACTGCATACATACGGAGGAGACCGTGCGAGCGGGATATACCTTAGTTGGTGGTAGCTACATATACACTATATTAGGTTGATCTACTAGGGAGTAGATGGGTGCGACGTGAGTATATGCCATAAGGGCTATCAACACAAATAACCTAATAAACAAGAAAATGCAATAGACCAATATATGTAGGGTTATTCAACATTTGTAGTTTAAACCCATTCACACAGAACTTATGTTTTGACCCCCTCCTCATTACATACTCGCAGGTTAGGTAGTTACAGAGATATGATAGCTTGGGATACTGGTTAAGCAGTATGTTTATTAAGGTAAAGCTATATTTTAATTACAATATATTTTATTCCTTCTGCTATGAGGTGCTTTACGAGTTCTGACATGTTTCTTTATCTCTGTCTTTTCTGCAGGATACCAGAGCAAAATAGCTCGGGTCTCGATGGATTGGAATTTTGGAAAAAAAATTCGGACCGTCAGAACCCGGGTTGTTACAATAGCTGTTGGCAAATGTGATTGAAAAGAGAGGCAAAAATCTTAATTCGATCTTTTTATTGAATGATATACACTGTTGGTTTCTATCAGTGTACAATATGGTACAAAAATGTTGAAAGTTTTTTCCAAAACCTTTGTCGAATATGATCCCTTACGGAGGGGGGGTCCGGGGGTGGCAGCCCCTCTAGGTGGGGGTGCGGGGGAAATGCCCCCGCTAACGGGGGCCCGGCGGGGTGCGGGGCAACGCCCCATCCGAAATGGTATATTTTATGTGTTGTTGAATTCTAATTCGAATTCAACAGCCAATGGGAATAACCGTTAGACAATGGTCACTACCATTTAAATCCAACGGACGCACTTGCAGATGAATGGATGTTTCGTCGCCTATATAACAGAGCGTTCCCTCATCACGACTTTACTTTTAATCCTCTTTCTCGAATTCCTCTATCTTCTACTTCATCAAATTAATTCTAAGTGCTTCTTCTGATCTGTGCAAGTAATCACAACTTGCATAGATAATCTCCATTGTATCCTGAAAGAAGGTTTTCAATCAACCCATTGTGATTTAGAAAGGGGAAAACATTCTTGAAAGACAGCGAATCTTTCGTGCCTTGGAACGAATCTTAATCATAATTATCAAACACATGTGCTTATGTTTTCAAAAACAAACTTAGCGCTGAAGTTTTTGGCTGTCGCATTGATGGAATGGATGTATATGCAGGGCATTAGCTGTGCTTGATTTTGATTGAAAGGGGGAAGCTATATATCTCTATTGTGCCTAGAAGTTTGAAAGAATAAGCTATGTTGGTAGTTTGATTTGAAAAGGAGGTTGCCTAGGCTGTTGAAAATTTGGTTTGAAAGGAGGTGTGATGTTGCCTAGGCTCTGTATTAAATAAAAAGAAATATCACTTAGTTCTTAAGGAGAATCTGCTCATGATCTTGTGGTAGAGATTTTTGTACACATGATTGTCCCCTCCTATGTAACAATTCATGCTATTAAATAGCTATGTATGATTCTATCAAAAGAATTGATTCATTCCATTCTAATCATCTAATGCTATATCTCTTCATATACTTCAATGTGAAGTAAAATGAAAATTTTATTAAATATTCTTTTTAATTCTCTATAAAATTTCTATTTTTTTACAAGAGTTTAAAACAACCTTTAAAGCATAAAACAAAATGACAAACAATACTTGCTTGCATATATACATATACACACATATACATTGTTTTATGTAATTTAGAACAATCTTAAATCAATATTTATATGCCACCAAAATGTTAAACAACATTTACACACACACACACACACACACACACACATATATATATATATATTAAGGAATATACGAATTAAAATATACACGTAGTATTTTAAACTAATAGTTATATTTCTTATAATATTTAAATTCAATATTATTCAAATGAATTTAAATACCAGATATAATCGAAAATTTATAGATTATAAAGTTGGTCAAAAACCGGGATGTTACAGATAATGTGTATGTATATAACATGGAAGAATGACGTACATTTATGCATATGGTTGGAATCATGTAAAAATGAGTTGTATGCCTACAAAGTAATAGTGGCCAACCTGATTCATGCTTATAAGTCAACCTAAGTACACAAAGTGTATTCATATAGCATTCAAGATAACATTGTGAAATCAGTGCAAAAATCAAAAATAAATATGCAGTAGGAAGAAATGAGCAATGACAAGCATATGAAGATGGCCGCTGGATGGTTCAAGTAGTCTAACAGGCTCATGCAGCAGCAAAGGGAGTCTTAAAAGTCCAATAAAGTCAAATTCAAACACGTACCAAGCTGAACAAGCGACAAGTACAGAAATATAAATTAATGATGGCAAGAGTAAAGCAATTCTCATGATAATGGAAGTCCTGCAGAGAAATTTGTTTCAGGGACATAAATATCAAGAAAACGCATGGGCAATTCAAATCAGAGAACCAGTCAAGAGTTTGAACAGAAAGACTTTATTTTTTTACTAAACAAAAATATGCATAGCCTATTCAGGTTTCATCAAGATGAAACATGTATTCTAATATGTTACAAGTGATGTTTGACAAGGAAAAACATGTGAATTGATGAGTACATTTTAGGTTCACAACAAAGTATGACATATTTCAAGGCAAGGGTATATAACTAAAGGAATTCCTGGGTAAAATAACAAGGTAGCTTATGTACTTCAATTCCGGTGCAAACGGGTATCATTAGTTAATCCCAACATATGTGCAACATAAATGGAACTATTAACTCCGTTATAAACACGGTCTCAAAATCATGTTTTATTTCACATAAGGGTGATGGATCATTTATATTTACAAAGCGATGGACCAAGTGATGTTTACTATGGATCGAGCATAGATTATATGATGGATCAGATATAAAATGGTAGCATGGATCAGACATAAAATGGTAGCATGGATCGGTCGGTTATCAATTGATGGATCGGGCGCCTTCGCTGGTGATGGGTCGGCCATCCATTTAACTATGGATCGTTCGACCACGTTATAAACTATGGATCAGTCGGTTATCAGTTGATGAATCGGGCGCCTGCATTGGTAAAGAATCGACCATCGACTTTGATGATCGATCGACACTTTTTCAAGCATATAGACCGGCGCATTAGCAAAAACAATGGGTCGATATCTACTTTTGACTATCATGGATTGGTTTCAGAGCGAGAATGGGTCGATCAATTTTGAGTTCCACATGGGTCGGCCTGCTTCATTCAATACAACGGCTGAATTCAATAAAGTATACATGTGGCCTCACATTGCGTGAAGCTTTTATTTTATACATATGAATTGCAAAGCATAAGTGACATTGTGAAGACATGAAACATGCATGGCCCAGTATAAACAAATGCAGGACGTGCATTGTATTATTTATATGCATGGTGTGTTGTATTCAATCATGTGGTGCACTAGCCTGCAGCAGTTGACACAAGAAAGTAAAGTGCACGTAACAATATAAACGTGAAAATGTGCCCACAATATAAAGAACAAACCATGGAAAATAGTGTATATGGACTGGCCTATTAGGTAGCAAGATGTGGCATTCATGACATATTGTGGAGAATTATACGGATCAATGCATTTTGTAAATGATGCTTTCTTCTCAATAAGAAGGGGATATAGCTTTGTATGTTCGCATTTCCATAAATGATTGCATGGGTCGGCTACCGTGCTTTATGAAGGACACGTAGCTTAGGCTCAGCAGCAAGTTATTGAGTGATGGATCAGTTAGTATTTGTGACGATGGTTCGGCCACAATACTGTGCATGGATCGGCTACAGGCAAACAAATATGGGTCGACAGCAAAGGACTTGTTGCGGTGGCACTATTGTAATAATATGTTCGGTCACAAATTCATGCAAATGGGTTGACACTTAAACAAAACAGTGGAAGAAAGGTAAATAATATGGGTCGGTAGCAAAAATGTATAAGGGTCGGTAGTGAATGACATATGGGTCAGCAGCAAAGTAATTTAGGTCGGTAGAACATGCATGCCAGCTATTGCCAGTTGTCCAATGGCATTTTCGTAAATAAATTTATGGTCACCCATACCCTACACACCAAAATTTCATCTTTGCCACTACCTCCAAATTACACCTATAAATACCCCATTTCTCCGCCATTCAAGGGACCGAATTTTGGTCCCCGAAGGGCTGCCATTTTCACTTCTCCACTACTCTAAAATTCTCCAAATCACTTTAACCTCCATTAATTCTCTCTCAAGCCTAGATCAAAATCAACATGGAACTAATGAAAATATCTAGTTGTTCAAGTGGTTGAAGGTCTACACAACAACCACCACAAATCAAGAGATCTCACCGTTCCTCCATGAATTCAAGTGAAATATAGAGCAAAAAGAGAGAAAAGAGATAGAACTATCATAAATGAGTGAAATCAATGAAAGCATGTACTTTGTAAATTCAAAAGTGATAATGGAAGTAGCTTCTATAGTGGATGTAGGTCGAAATTAAGATCGAACCACTCTAAAATTTCTTTATCTCTACTTCACTTTATATTTTTGGCTCCACATTTCTAGTTTTTACTCTTTTGTGAAGTGTTGCATGCACCTTGGGTGTTGTGATCATTTTTTGATTTCAACAGGAAAAGTTTAATACAAAGTTTAATATATGTTCAAATGCCAATTATTCAGCTAGTACAGTTGTTCATGAACTTGAAGTTGATGTAGTACGTATATACAGTTGCAGTTGCATACATGTATTAAATGCATATACTTATCCACGTATTCATGACAATTGAAAAGTGCAGCTCATGGGTTAAATAGGCAAGGTAGTGTAGGTATGTTTTGTATATATGTATGCTAACGATATGCATATACACATGCAAAAAATTATATGTATACACACTTGTGCGTCAGCCACCACATGTATACAAATATCAAGTTTCCAAACCTCAATAGTAAAACATCAAGCCAACATGCATGGAACAAGATAGGGTCAAACTAAACAACATGGTGCAAGTCACAACTATAAGCATGCAGCAAAATGACATGCACAAGTTCATGAACAACTATACAGTAGTCCAAATGGGTGCTATAACCCCTTGAATTTTTAACGACATCAAAGAGAATAAATTAAATAATAATAAATTTAATGTTCAGAATTAGAGGAAACGGACTGAACCATTGCATCTGTCTCGAAATTCTTGTCAGGATAGACATTTGGTTTGCGTAAAACAGACACCGTATGAAGAAGTTATGAGAGTTTTAAGTTTGTATACGCACAGAAATATTGTATATATACACAGGAGTCAGAGGTGAATCAGAGATGAGTCAGAATCCTATCCATAGGATACAAATTCGAAAAATTCCTCTAATCGGGAAAATTCCCGCTTAGAGGGTCGACCCCCCTAGATTGGTGTCGACCTAGGGGTCGATCCCCCTGAAGGGGTGTCGACCTAGGGGTCGACCCACCCACAGGGGTGCCGACACCCCTAGGACTAAGGTGACACTCGGTTTCATGGGGTATGACAGCTATATATATGTGTCATATTTCTCATATTCTCTTCATTGGGAGTCATGGAGGCCATATGCTGGTGGAATGCGAACTGAACCGTTTTCTACGACAACATACTCTGCAAATCCAATTCAGAAATTCTAGATCCATTCTCCCTAAATTCTCTAAACCTAACGCTGTGAGTTTCTAGATTACTTTTAGGTTTAGATAAAAAAAAGTATGCTTTAATGGACAGTGAATTGGATATGTTGTAAAGTATGGTTCTGTGTTAATATGAAATTCTATCCTATGTCATGATAGATCTAATTTCCTAGATCTAATATAATTATGGTGATTCGATTATGATGTTTATATGGATCTTGACTTGTAACCATGGTATGATGGAAGTACATGTATTAATTTGAATAATTGTGACGTTACTTGGATCTAAACCTTTATGTTAATCACCTTTTACCTGTCATATTATGATACATTGATATATGCTGTAAACTTGACATGTGAATCTACCTTTTGATCTAAGTATGTTGCTATGTCACCATAACTATACTAGATCTAGGTAATTGGACACCTAATGTTAAATCTAGATCTCATTATGCTTGCTTAAACATCATAGTGATTGCCACAAGTTATTAGTTATGTCTACTTTATGATGATGTTAATCACATGTCCATTCACTTTGTTGCTATGCCAGTTTATGTTCATTTTTATGCCACGACATGTTGAAACTATCACCCTTGTCATATTCCCTTTTTTTTATTATAGCTAGGCTACTTTATAGCCTAGATGCCGCCAAAATACGTACGAATACGTTACAGAGAAAACGGGGAAAAAGGGATTATAATTGGCATGATTTATGTAAATAGGAAATGGGCCATGTAAATCAAATGGGGGAAACCTAGAAATAGTTACTTATAATGACATAGGTAGATTTGGTATAATTTAGAATGTTTAGTAATTTACAATTAGGAATTGTAAATTGTACTTATTACACGAGGTTAGGTTACATTAGTGGTGGAAGTCTGCCAGGACCCGACCGGCATATCCAGCAACCACTAATGTTGAACCTAATGTGGGAGGTCTAAGTACGCAAATACGAATCGGGATAAGACACGAGGTTAGGCCCAACTGTGGAATAAGACTGCCCGGACCCAACCGGAATATCCAGCATCCACACGTTGTAGGCCTATTGTGGGACGTCTAGCCCATTTTAACCATAATTGGACATGGCAAAGATATGGACTACTTAATCTAATTTAATATGACTATGGACTTAAGTTAGGCGTAAGTAAAATTGGATGGGTAGTGGTGGGTTAAGTAAATTAGAGGGGATGGGTAATATATATGTATATATATAGGCCCACATACTTAACCCAAGAAGGTTATGTAATTAAAGACACCTAAGGGTATACATAACCAGTAGATAAGTGTAACAGGGTTATGTAATTAAAGACACCTGAGTGGTATATATAACCGGTAGATGATGTAATAAAGTTATGTAATTAAAGACACCCTTTAAGGTAAGCATAACTAGTATCGGGCTACGTAATTAAAGACAACTAAAGGTATACATAGTCAGTAGAAAAACCTGGTGGAGATACAAGACAAGGGGGAGAGCTTGTATCATATTGAGAGGGATCCATTTCGGTCAGTAACCCGAGTGGTATCAAGTAAAGACCTCCGTACTAGGTGGAGAAGGGGCACGCTTACTGACTGATTGTAAGAGATCGAAACGAGGCGGATGGTGTGGGCGACGCAAACCGACCGGGGACATGTGCGTGCATGGGCCGGGCAGAGGGGGCTAAAATGACCGTCACCAGTAGATGTGATTGTGCACACCATGGGTTTCCACTTTAGGAAGTGATACCTCCAACTGTGGGGCCAACACAGGATATCTACAAGGTAGGGAGCCGATCGATTAGGGTAGTGGTTAGGGTATACATGAACGTACGACCTAAGCCTACCAGCTTATAGTGGAAGGGATCATTTCATTTCAAGTTATACTAGTAATAATGCAGAGTAATCATTAGTGAGGCACATATACCTTAACTTGCTTACCTTGTCACACCTGCCATTTATGTAGTGATCTCTCTCTTATCCACTTAATATGCCTATCATGTTGCTTTTAATTATCTACTGGCTAAAAGTAACTAGACTCGCCAGACTTTATGTCTGACCCTGTTGTTTCTCCTTGTTTCTTCCGTTTCCCCCCAGGTTCTCAGGGAGGAAACACTCAGACTTAATCAGGAATCAGACATCATCTTGCTAGGAGCTACTTTTGAAGTATGGCTCAAGTTCTTAACTCTACTTTGGCTTAAATCTTTTATTGGGGGAATGATGCTTTTTATTTATTTATGTACTCTGATGGTGCAAGACAGAAGTATTTTTATTGTAATGGTTTTTGTGACTTATGAAATTGTGGACCGCGATATTATGACTTATGTTTGAAATAAAAGTTTAAAATTTTCCGTTGTTGCCTTATTTATCTCTGTCTTGTAATTATTTTGTGTCTGTTTACCTATAGCACTTCACAAAACTTAATGCATTCCCTTAGTGAGTGACATTAACGGACGTGGGGTGTCTCACTTGGTATCAGAGCCAGGTTACCGATCAGATAAAAGTTTTTGGGAATTATTTTCAAAAAGATTTTGAAGAAAAGCATTTTTCAAAAGGAAAGTCTATTTTTGAAAAACATTCCCCAGAAGATCCATATGTAGTATCCTTCGGTCCTTTATCTAAATTTCTTCCTTTTCCTTTATTCAGCATGTCTGGGGACCAGAACAATCTTAATATCCCGGAGGGCGTCACAATACCCGGGTGGTTCCATAGGTATTTGGAGGCCATGGCGCCTGCCGAAGGCTAAGAAAATGTCCCTCCCCCAGCTGCACCAGTCATTCCTCCTCCCCTTCCAAGAGCTAATAACTTTGCCAAGATATGCAAAGACTTCTGGGCTATGGGAGGAAGGCCATTCAATGGAAACGAGACATTCATAGAAGCTCGGAATTGGCTTAAGGAGACTGAGGACTTATTTATAATCATTGAAGTGGAGGACCGAAGGAAAATTCAATTAGCTGCTTGGTTGTTAAAGGACGAAGCCGCATGTTGGTGGGAAGACACGCAAGCTGGACGTCCGGTAGAAACTTGGGAAGACTTTAGACAGAGGTTTGAAATGAATTTTCTTTCCCAAGCGGAGAAAATCACACAGATGGAGAGGTTCTTAACACTCAAACAAGGAAATTTGACAGTGAAGGAACATGTAAACAAGTTCAACCAAATGGCAAGGTTCGGGCTAGAGTTGGTAGATACACCTCACAAAAGGGCTTTACGGTTTGTTAAGGGGATGAATGAGCCTCTACATGGTTTAGTTATGTCCCATCTTCCAATGGGGGCCACCTTTGAAAAGCTTGTTGATATGGACCTAATGTGTGAGGAGGACGAGGGAGAAAAGAAGGAAATAAAGACTGAGGGGACATCGCAGAATAAGAAGGTATGGCCCAAGAAGGGGCAACAACAGCAGCAACAACAACAAAAGAAAGGGGGAAAAGATGATAAAGGCAAGGATAAGAGAAAATATCACAATTGTGGAAAATAGGGCCACCTGATCAAAGATTACAAGAGAAGGAAGGCCAGTTGCTTTAATTGGGGAGAGGTCGGACACTTCTCTAAAGAGTGCCCAAAGAAACAGGGATCGCAGGGACAAGGGCAAAGAGCAGGGACTTATGGAGGGCCGGTGCATGCTCTCGCGTTCAGTGCTCCTGAAAGAGGTAGAAAAATTTCCGTAGAAAGTTTAGTTTCTCTTTCAAACTATCCAGTTAGAACACTTTTTGATTCTGGTGTTTCACACTCGTTTGTATCTAGTTCCGTGGTTGAATCTCTGCATTTAATAACCAGTATGGTAGTAGATCCCATAGTTGTTTCAAACCCCATTGGTGGTTCGGCTCATCTATCGATGATTTGTCGAGGCTTGAAAATATCTGTGTTGGGCGTCGAATTTGAACGCGACGCGTATGTGCTCGGGTTTATGGGCTATGGGTTGATTCTAGGATTGGCTTACCACGTATGGGGCCATTCTGGATTCTGAGAGGAGGGCCATTAGACTCCTGACTTGTCATGGAAAGATCCTCGAAGTTTCTTGTGACCCCTAAGGGTCTGTTATGCTTAGCTTCCTAGAGTCTCTAGATGCATTCATAGATGGTTTGCAATCTGTTGCAGTGGTTCGATATTATCCCGATGTTTTTGATGAGGTACGGGGTTTACCTCCGAGGCGTGAGATCGACTTCCACGTATATCTGGTGAACAATGCAAAGGCAGTTGCATTACCAGTGTGCCACATGGCTCCAAGAGAAAGGAGGGAGCTGAGTAAGCAAGTAGGGGAGCTACTTGAAAAAAGGTTTATCAGACGAAGCATATCTGAGTGGGGTGCTCTAGTAGTATTCGCAACTAAAGAGGATGGTTCGCTTTGTTTGTGTGTTGACTATAGAGAGTTAAATAAGCTCACCAAGAAGAATAGGCACCCACTTCAGAGGATTGATGATATATTTGATCAGCTTGTTGGTGCCTCGGTATTTTCTCAGTTGGACTTGGCTACGGGGTTCCATCAGCTGAGGGTGGCTGAGGACAGCATAAATAAGACTGCTTTCAGAACTCCAGACGGTTTCTTTGAATGGATAGTGATGCCTTTTGGGTTGACAAATGCACCTGGCTATTTTGTTGATTTGATGAGTAAGGTGTTTCGGAAGTTCCTAAACAAATTTGTCATAGTCTTTGTTGATGATATTTTGATCTTCTCCAAGAGTGAAGAAGAGCATACCCATCATTTGGAAGAAGTTCTGAAAACTCTCCGTGACCATCAGCTAAAAGCAAAGTTCTCCAAATGACATTTCTAGAGAAAGGAGGTGAGATTCTTGGGGCATGTAGTCTCTAAAGAAGGGATAGCTGTAGATCCCGCGAAGGTGGTTGCAATACAAGATTGGCAGATTCCTAAAAATGCAACCAAGGTGAGAAGCTTTCTTAGGTTGGCAGATTACTGCAGGAAGTTCATTAAGGACTTCGCAAAGATATCAACCCCTCTCACCAGGCTGATAAAGAAGAATTTGACATTTTCATGTGACATAGACTGTGACGTTGCTTTCTAAAGACTAAAAAGGGCTCTGCCAACATCCCCAGTCTTGACCTTGCCCGATGGAAGTAAAGTGTTTACTGTTGACACTGATGCGTGCGGTACAGGGCTTGGTGCGGTTCTGATGCAAGAAGGGAGAGTAATATGTTATGGGGGTAGACATTTGAGAGTTCATGAGAAGATGATCTGGAGCTATCTGCCGTAGTATTCACGTTAAAAACGTGGCATCATTATTTACTTGGAGAAAAGTTCGAGTTATACACCGATCATAAATCTCTCATGTATCTATTCTCACAGTAGGAACTAAACCTAAGGCAACAACGATGGATGGAGTTCTTAGCCTCATATGATTTTGAGATTTCTTATACCCGCGACAAGGGTAATGTGGTGGAAGACGCACTAAGTAGGCAGAGGGTGGCCCTAAGTCCTCTGTTTGTGGAAAGAAAGAACTTGGAGTTCATATCAGCTTTTGATTTTAGACCCTCCATTGAAGTTTTGCCGGATTTATTTGCATCCTTGGAGATACGACCTACTCTTGTGGATCAGATAGGAGCTTCACAACAAGGTGACCCACGGATTCTAGACATCATGGATAAGCTCATAAGAGGGGAGGCTTCTAGTCACCTCAGTAGATATGCCATAAATGAAAAGGGGTGGTTGCGACGAGATGGAAGACTTTGTATTCCTCAAACTGGAAGCTTGATAAAGGCAGTCCTAGAAGAAGCCTACCATTCTAAGATGACCATTCATCCAGGCGGTGACAAGATGTACAGAGACATGAAAAGGGTTTTCTTTTGGGCTGGGATGAAGAAGAACGTGGCGGAATTTTTTCTCAATGTTTAGTTTGCCAGCAAGTCAAAGTTAAGCAAAAGAAGCCTGGTGGATTACTTCATCCGTTAGAGGTTCCGCAGTGGAAATGGGAGAGCGTCTCTATGGATTTCATAGATGGTTTACCTAGATCGAAGAAATGTAATACCTGTATTTGGGTGATAGTGGACAGACTCACTAAGAGCGCTCACTTTATTCCAGTTAAAAGCAAAAGGATGGCACCATAGTTGGCAGCAATTTATGTTCGTGAGATAGTTCATCTCCACGGAGTTCCTTCCAGTATCGTGAGCGATAGTGACTCCATCTTTAGCAGCAAATTTTGGAGGAGCTTGCAGGAAGCATTGGGTACACAGTTGTGTTTGAGCATCGCTTATCATCCTCAGACCGATGGGCAGACGGAGAGGGTGAACAAAATTCTAGAAGATCTTTTAAGGCTGTGTATCCTTGACTTCGGAAGGACTTAGGAAGAGCATCTTCCTTTAGTAGAGTTTGCCTATAATAACAGTTATCAGGCCAGTATCAGTATGGCACCCTTCGAAGCATTGCACGGACGACATTGTAGAGCACCAACTTGTTGGTGGGAATCTACAGAAAAATTATTGCTTGGACCATATATGGTTAGGGAAACGTACGAAAAGGTTGACCTTATTCGACGATGTATGAAGACAGCTCAAGATAGGCAGAAGTCATATGCAGACAAGAGAAGGACTGACATCGAATTCGAAGTAGGAGACTTATTTTTATCAAAGTATCACCTTTGAGGAATGTGGTTCGCTTCAGATCGGTAGGGATATTGGCAACTAGGTTTGTGGGACCATTTCCACAAACGAGAGGATTGGCCAAATGGCCTACAGAGTAAAGCTCCCAGAAAATTTATCCGGTGTTTGTAACAACCCGAATTTTTAGCAACGTGTTAAGACAAGAATCAAGGCAGAATTAAATTATAAAATCTGAATCAGGATAAACGGGTTGCGCCATTGCGTTCGTCTCGGAAAAATACGCGAAATAGAGTCTGAAATTTCGTAAATCGGAGTCCGTATGAAGAAGATATGGACGAACGAAGTTAGGCAGAAAAACCGAAAACAAGCCAGAATGCACTGGCGCACTTGTGAAGTGCGCCAGCACAAAAATACACTGGCGCACTTGGGAAGTGCGCCCGTGTCGAGCCAGAAACCTGCACAGCCTTCTGGCTTGACCCTGGCTGGCCTGGTGCACCTGTTTTGGCCCTTGGTCTTGTTTTGGAGGCTTGTGACGATTTTTGAGGGCTGGGATCTATCCTAGGGTTAATCTAAGGGTCCTAACTAGCCTAATCTTCTATAAATAAGCCCCTAACCCCCCCTAAACCCTCATTATTCACTCATGTAACTAAACTATGGCCAAATTTCTACTCTCATGGCCTCCACTCAACTATCCTAGCCTCCACTTCATTTCTATGAAAGGTTTCATGATCTTGAGAGTGTTAGAGAGTCCCTATGTTAGTATGAGAGCTTCTCAAGTTTATTCCAAGGCAAAAGCTTTGATCTTTGTTCATAAAGATGGTGTTTTTGTTGATTTGGAGCATCCATCTTTGGGTTTTTGGGTGATGGCATGCATAGGCTTCATCACAAGCTTTAGTTTAATCGATTTAGGCCTTCATAGCAATGTAAGCCCTTCCCTACTCTTAGATATTAACTATGAAGTTAAATGTTCATGTTGCAAGTTTGGGTTTGATCATTGAGAATGATGCATGCTATCATGTTATGCAAGTTTATGAAGTCATTATCTTGATCTTATGAGCTAAAAGCCACAACCTTTATGTTGAAATGTTGCATTATGCAACATGAGAATCTTCATAATCATTATGTCAACTTGCATATGAAGTCATAATCCTTATATGATGATATATGCGAGTTTCTAGCCATCATTCCATGTCTTTTGTCACCCTGATTCGCTTATGTACCAAGTTTGGGTTTATGCATGTTTTTGAGGCTTAAGAATGTAACATGCAAGCTAATGAACACATTTGTGCCTCATTTGACACCATGATTAACTTGTGGCTTAATACCCCTTTTTTTGTCATTCCTTTGCCAAGTCTCTTCTTTTAATCCATCACGTTGTCGCGAACGTATATGCTAATTTAAAAAGCGTTGGGGTCACATTATGGGGAAACATAATGACATGAATACGACTTGGGTAAATGGGTATGAACATGACAACATGTAACGTTAAATATGACATGTGTTTATACTTGAAAACATGACTTGAAATATAACATGGAAGTTGACATGTAAGTATGCATAAAAACATAAGCTTGGGAATTTACCTATTAAGTTAGGTCTACCCATTGGGAATTTACCTATAAAGTTAGGTCTACCCAATTGCTTGAAAACTTGACTATGAACATGACACCAGACTAAACATGAAAGTGGCCAACTCGAGGTTGGGTTGAGTTTGCAACGTAAAGCTACCCGGAACCGACCGGCCTAACTAGTAGTTGCAAACAATAAGACCCAATGTGAGAAGTTGGTCATGTTGTGCTTGAACCCGAGGTTAGACCAAGTTGTGGTGTAAAGCTACCCGGAACCGACCGGCTTAACTAGTAACCACAACAAAGTCTAATGTGAGAGGTTGGGGTGCATTAAGTAATTAATGCCACATGATAGGGTTAAGTTAATTTGATTAATGACTCTTAACCAAATATGACATGGGTAAATGGGTTAAGTAAATTGGTTAGGCTAATGATACTTAACAAAACATGACAAGGTTGGGTAGGTTAAGTGATTTGATTTGCCTAATGACGCTTAACCATTTTTATACGACTAGTGGACGGGGATTAAGTTAACCAACACTTAATCAATCCAACATGATAATTTGGCAAGGTTAAGTAAGTTTTCTTAATGACACTTAACCATACAAGATGATTAGGGGATGGGGTTAAGTAATTTACACTTAACTAGTCCGACACGGTAATTAGATGGGGTTAAGTAATCCACACTTAACTAATCTAAACACGGTAATTCGATGGGGTTAAGTTAAACACTTAACCAATTTAAACTCGGTAATTCAATGAGGTTAAGTAACCAATACTTAACCAACTTAACGTGATAATTTAATGGGGTTAGGCAACTTATACTTAACCAATTATACATGATGATTTGATGGGGTTAAGTAACTTACACTTAACCAATCTAATACGCGGACCTGATAAGGTTAAGTCACAAGACCTTTTTAGAATATACTTAACCATTATAGTACGATTAGAGGATGGGGTTAAGCCAACCTATACTTAACCAATCCGACTCGATAATTTGATGGGATTAAGATAATCTATGCTTAATCGATCTAGCAAGATAATCCGATAGGATTAAGGTAAGCAGTACTTGACCAATTTGACTTGATAAGGTTAAGTCATGAGCCTCTGGGTACACTTAACCAACTTGTGGGACTAAGTCTTGAACTTTAATACTTAGCCAATCTTTGACGTGATTCGTGGGCGGGTTAAGTCATGGACTTGAATGATAACACTTAACCCAATAGACAAACCCTAGCTAGAAGAACTAGGTAGAAAACCGTGGTTAATCAAGGATAACGGGAAAGGAAGCTAAGTGGTAAACCTTAGTTAAGGGTAACTAAGTAATAATTCTTAGCTAAGGACATAGGACTAATTCTCAAAACGATGAGTAACCTGATACGGTAGGTCATCGCCTAGTATACGAGGGGGAGCAAGTTATCTGACTTGGATAAAAGCTCCAGCGCACTGGGTGCCGAAGTGGAAACTTCGGGGGACGTGAGGATATTCTTGGGATCCCTCTGTGGGCTGCCAGGTAATTGTACTAGGCCCATGAGAGGTTAAGGTCTGCGTTAGAAGGACCAAGAGTATGCCTTGGTTGCTATGCGAGCAACCTAAAGACTGGGATGGATTAGCGTGGAGTCGACGATTCTTGGTTTTTTCCCTGAATAGCACATCGCCGACTACCTACCATCTTTAGTCAATCGTGTACGTGCGGAAAGGCAGGGAACCCCCAACAGACCATGTGCTTGCTATCGAGTCATGGGTGAGGTTGGCCCGTAGGAAAGTGGGCTATAGTGGGGCCGTGGAGTGGTTCTTATACATGATTTTTCTTGGATTGCCTTTCAGTAGTTGAGGGAGGGGTCACGTGGGACCATAGCCACGGGTACAAAAACAGACCTTGATATCTGCATCGGCAGACAATTTAAAGCTCCCGACCGAGTTCCGTATTTCTTGATTTGCCCTGGCACGGAACTCGGATGGCACATTGGGGAACATGTGCATCTAGACATGGAAAACGATTCACGATACATACGTGGGATCAAGGGCGCGGTTGACGGGTGGCGTAATCCCTAGTGGTCCTAGGTGGCCAAAACCCAAACCGAGACACGGAAACGTTCATTAGGTAGCATAATCCCTAGCGGTCCTAGGTGGCATAAATCCTAAGTGGACGCGCGATAGTTCATGGTAAGGAAACACAACTAGATCAAGGGTTGCAGTCCAAAACAACTTCAAGGATAAACCGTTTACATGGGAAAGCCCGTACAGCCTACGGCAAAGGACTGAACTTATACATGGAAAGAAACATATGAGTTGAGTAACCTATATATGCGGCATATTAGGTTGACATGGACCATTACACGACTTTTGAGTAAGGGTCATTCACGGATAACACGTAATACAGTTGGGGTACTAGTACGGTAGGTGTAGAGCGGATATACAGGATAGATGCCATGGGACGTTATACGCGATAGATATCTTGGGATATTATACTTGATAGAAACCTGACAATGTGATACCTTGTTTTATCTTGACATCGTAGTTTATCACGACACCCTAGTGTATCTGAGTTCAGTAGTTCATCCTGTTATTTTGATTTAGCTTATCTATCTTGTTATCATGCTTATGTTCATCTCAGTTTCTCATGTCAGTTAACTTTACTAGTTTTTATACTAATAGTAGATAGGGCTTACTCAGTCTTTTTGACTGACCCGTTTTGTTTCGCCTCTTTTCTTCCGTCCCCCCCCCCCAGGTTACAGGGAGGAAACACTGTTGTTTAGTTCGGACTTCTTCTGCTTGAAGGTCATCATGGATGGCTTGGACTTTTCCTGGCTATGGCTACTTTACTGCTTTTTCTTGGGGAATAATTTATGAAAAAGTCTTTATGCTTCTTTATTATTGCAAGACAGGTTTTGATGTACTCTGATGTAAAAGGCTTTAGACCTTATTTATTCATGTTATGAAAGTTTGATTTTACTTCCGCTATTTTATATATGTTCTGTCTTGTAATATTTCTGTGCATGTTTACCAATAATACTCCTCCAACCCTAGTGCATTCCCTTTTGCGAGTGACCCTAGCGGAGGCGGGGTGTTACATTTGGTATCAGAGCAGAAGGTTACCAGATTGGGCGAAAGTTTTTAAAGACCTTCTGAAAACTATTTGAAAATCGTTTATAAAGAAGCATTTTTCAAGAAAGTTTTCTTTTAAAAAAAAAGAAAAGGCTATTCCCCAAAGGCCATTAGCATTATCCTTGTTTCCTTAATTAAATCTCTTTTCCTTTCTTTCCTCCATCTGTAGTCACAGTGGTTTTAACTGCGACTAGTCTTTTCTATCTACGAAAGTACTTTCCATGCGATGGAGGTGGTTCTCGAGAGACCAATGGCCGCGTTATAAGAAAGGATAGTGAGAAAGAGTATGAAGGATGCGAGTTTAAGGATGAACAACTTGTTGGTATGGCTCAACCCAGAATTAGAGAGAAAGATGAACAATGAAACCCATGACGAGAGAGTACCTTTGGCATGGTGGAACGGGACGGATAGTTAAGTATCATGGGGCAAGGACAAGATCATCGTGAAGATAATTGTATTCCCTCACTAGAGTACCTGAGTAGGGGGATAACATCCTTGTTGAAGATCTGGTTATTCTTTTCTATCATCCCGCCAAGATTTTGTTTTGATCCCCGCATCATTTAAGTCCGCTTCGATAGTTGAGTCTCTGCACCTTAAGTACTAGCGTAATAGAGAATCCCATTTTTGTCTCAAGTCCTGTGGAGAATCGGTCCATTTATTCATGACTTGTTTTGGATTTGAGAATGACATGCCTCGGTTATGGATGGATTCTAGGGATGAAGTGGTTATCCAGTAAGGGGTGCCACTCTCGGTTTTGATAGGAGGGTATTTAGACTCTTGACTAGCCTTGGTAATACCCTCAAAGTCTCGTGGAACCTTTTGGGTTCGGTCATGATTAGTTACCTAGAATCCCTTGATACCTTTATTGGAAATTTGAAGCCCGATCGAGTAATGTTCGCCGATAAGACGGATGGTTTATTTCACTTATGCATGGGTTATGGAAATCACCCTAGTAAGTGCACTTGATAACCCGGTTGGCATCTGTTTACTTTCAAGAGAAAGTTCTACTACGTGGAATACCTTATGGTACGAGGTCCGAGATTCACTAGTGGATTTTGGAAAGCTTGTATGAGATCATGAGTACGCAGTCATGTTTGCGCCAAGTGTGCAAGTGGAACGAGAAGGCGACGAAGAAATGAGTTCCAGCTCATGTTATGGAAACAGGAGATAAGAAGCTACGAAATCGCGAAGTTAAAAGACGGTCAAGGCACAATGGAATTAAGCTCAAAGAAATACGACTTTGATGGTCAAAGACTAGATACGCGCATAATATCTCTTTTTGGGAGTATATCCTTGATCCCTGTTTCCGTGGAGCTTACTTGTAGGCTATCTTTTGTGGACATCCTCTCGGTCCTATTTTCTGTTACAAACCCCGTAAGGAGTTTGTCTTGTTTATCTCCTCGACCCTGTTTCAGGGAATTCTAGGTAGAACCCTATGGATGTAAACATGTATTTGAAACATGTTATGATTGATATGGTTGCAAGTGGTTGCAAGTGGTTGCTCGTGGATGCGCGAATACACATTAGATACTAGCTCGACTCGGTCGCATTTCATATTGCATATGTACGAGTATTTATACTTGTTTATGGATGAAATCGAATGTATTATCATGCGGTTGTTGCATATGAATGAATGATTGTGCACGCATATAGTACCTATATGGCTAGGACTATTTGCATACATGTTGGATTCATGGCACTATACATATTTTGCATTAGAAAGATTATTCAGGCCTGATCATTAGCATTAGCTAAGGAACATGTACACACACGTTTTGCATATATTCATACAGCATTAGAAATCATCTAAGGACAATGGTTGCTTGTGGATGATGTTTTGAGTAGATGGATGACGGATGGTAGGATACGTTCTTCCTAACTTGGAGATTTCGGGGACGAAATCCTTTAAGTTGGGGAGGATGTAACAACCCGAATTTTTAGCAACGTGTTAAGACAAGAATCAAGGCAGAATTAAATTATAAAATCTGAATCAGGATAAACGGGTTGCGCCATTGCGTTCGTCTCGGAAAAATACGCGAAATAGAGTCCGAAATTTCGTAAATCGGAGTCCGTATGAAGAAGATATGGACGAACGAAGTTAGGCAGAAAAACCGAAAACAAGCCAGAATGCACTGGCGCACTTGTGAAGTGCGCCAGCACAAAAATACACTGGCGCACTTGGGAAGTGCGCCCGTGTCGAGCCAGAAACCTGCACAGCCTTCTGGCTTGACCCTGGCTGGCCTGGTGCACCTGTTTTGGCCCTTGGTCTTGTTTTGGAGGCTTGTGACGATTTTTGAGGGCTGGGATCTATCCTAGGGTTAATCTAAGGGTCCTAACTAGCCTAATCTTCTATAAATAAGCCCCTAACCCCCCCCCCCCTAAACCCTCATTATTCACTCATGTAACTAAACTATGGCCAAATTTCTACTCTCATGGCCTCCACTCAACTATCCTAGCCTCCACTTCATTTCTATGAAAGGTTTCATGATCTTGAGAGTGTTAGAGAGTCCCTATGTTAGTATGAGAGCTTCTCAAGTTTATTCCAAGGCAAAAGCTTTGATCTTTGTTCATAAAGATGGTGTTTTTGTTGATTTGGAGCATCCATCTTTGGGTTTTTGGGTGATGGCATGCATAGGCTTCATCACAAGCTTTAGTTTAATCGATTTAGGCCTTCATAGCAATGTAAGCCCTTCCTTACTCTTAGATATTAACTATGAAGTTAAATGTTCATATTGCAAGTTTGGGTTTGATCATTGAGAATGATGCATGCTATCATGTTTGCAAGTTTATGAAGTCATTATCTTGATCTTATGAGCTAAAAGCCACAACCTTTATGTTGAAATGTTGCATTATGCAACATGAGAATCTTCATAATCATTATGTCAACTTGCCTATGAAGTCATAATCCTTATATGATGATATATGCGAGCTTCTAGCCATCATTCCATGTCTTTTGTCACCATGATTCGCTTATGTACCAAGTTTGGGTTTATGCATGTTTTTGAGGCTTAAGAATGTAACATGCAAGCTAATGAACACATTTGTGCCTCATTTGACACCATGATTAACTTGTGGCTTAATACCTCATTTTTTGTCATTCCTTTGCCAAGTCTCTTCTTTTAATCCATCACGTTGTCGCGAATGTATATGCTAGTTTAAAAAGCGTTGGGGTCACATTATGGGGAAACATAATGACATGAATATGACTTGGGTAAATGGGTATGAACATGACAACATGTAACGTTAAATATGACATGTGTTTATACTTGAAAACATGACTTGAAATATAACATGGAAGTTGACATGTAAGTATGCATAAAAACATAAGCTTGGGAATTTACCTATTAAGTTAGGTCTACCCATTGGGAATTTACCTATTAAGTTAGGTCTACCCAATTGCTTGAAAACTTGACTATGAACATGACACCAGACTAAACATGAAAGTGGCCAACTCGAGGTTGGGTTGAGTTTGCAACGTAAAGCTACCCGGAACCGACCGGCCTAACTAGTAGTTGCAAACAATAAGACCCAATGTGAGAAGTTGGTCATGTTGTGCTTGAACCCGAGGTTAGACCAAGTTGTGGTGTAAAGCTACCCGGAACCGACCGGCTTAACTAGTAACCACAACAAAGTCTAATGTGAGAGGTTGGGGTGCATTAAGTAATTAATGCCACATGATAGGGTTAAGTTAATTTGATTAATGACTCTTAACCAAATATGACATGGGTAAATGGGTTAAGTAAATTGGTTAGGCTAATGATACTTAACAAAACATGACAAGGTTGGGTAGGTTAAGTGATTTGATTTGCCTAATGACGCTTAACCATTTTTATACGACTAGTGGACGGGGATTAAGTTAACCAACACTTAATCAATCCAACATGATAATTTGGCAAGGTTAAGTAAGTTTTCTTAATGACACTTAACCATACAAGATGATTAGGGGATGTGGTTAAGTAATTTACACTTAACTAATCCGACACGGTAATTAGATGGGGTTAAGTAATCCACACTTAACTAATCTAAACACGGTAATTCGATGGGGTTAAGTTAAACACTTAACCAATTTAAACTCGGTAATTCAATGAGGTTAAGTAACCAATACTTAACCAACTTAACGTGATAATTTAATGGGGTTAAGCAACTTATACTTAACCAATTATACATGATGATTTGATGGGGTTAAGTAACTTACACTTAACCAATCTAATACGCGGACCTGATAAGGTTAAGTCACAAGACCTTTTTAGAATATACTTAACCATTATAGTACGATTAGAGGATGGGGTTAAGCCAACCTATACTTAACCAATCCGACTCGATAATTTGATGGAATTAAGATAATCTATGCTTAATCGATCTAGCAAGATAATCCGATAGGATTAAGGTAAGCAGTACTTGACCAATTTGACTTGATAAGGTTAAGTCATGAGCCTCTGGGTACACTTAACCAACTTGTGGGACTAAGTCTTGAACTTAAATACTTAGCCAATCTTTGACGTGATTCGTGGGCGGGTTAAGTCATGGACTTGAATGATAACACTTAACCCAATAGACAAACCCTAGCTAGAAGAACTAGGTAGAAAACCGTGGTTAATCAAGGATAACGGGAAAGGAAGCTAAGTGGTAAACCTTAGTTAAGGGTAACTAAGTAATAATTCTTAGCTAAGGACATAGGACTAATTCTCAAAACGATGAGTAACCTGATACGGTAGGTCATCGCCTAGTATACGAGGGGGAGCAAGTTATCTGACTTGGATAAAAGCTCCAGCGCACTGGGTGCCGAAGTGGAAGCTTCGGGGGACGTGGGGATATTCTTGGGATCCCTCTGTGGGCTGCCAGGTAATTGTACTAGGCCCATGAGAGGTTAAGGTCTGCGTTAGAAGGACCAAGAGTATGCCTTGGTTGCTACGCGAGCAACCTAAAGACTGGGATGGATTAGCGTGGAGTCGACGATTCTTGGTTTTTGCCCTGGATAGCACATCGCCGACTACCTACCATCTTTAGTCAATCGTGTACGTGCGGAAAGGCAGGGAACCCCCAACAGACCATGTGCTTGCTATCGAGTCATGGGTGAGGTTGGCCCGTAGGAAAGTGGGCTATAGTGGGGCCGTGGAGTGGTTCTTATACATGATTTTTCTTGGATTGCCTTTCAGTAGTTGAGGGAGGGGTCACGCGGGACCATAGCCACGGGTACAAAAACAGACCTTGATATCTGCATCGGCAGACAATTTAAAGCTCCCGACCGAGTTCCGTATTTCTTGATTTGCCCTGGCACGGAACTCGGATGGCACATTGGGGAACATGTGCATCTAGACATGGAAAACGATTCACGATACATATGTGGGATCAAGGGCGCGGTTGACGGGTGGCGTAATCCCTAGTGGTCCTAGGTGGCCAAAACCCAAACCGAGACATGGAAACGTTCATTAGGTAGCATAATCCCTAGCGGTCCTAGGTGGCATAAATCCTAAGTGGACGCGCGATAGTTCATGGTAAGGAAACACAACTAGATCAAGGGTTGCAGTCCAAAACAACTTCAAGGATAAACCGTTTACATGGGAAAGCCCGTACAGCCTACGGCAAAGGACTGAACTTATACATGGAAAGAAACATATGAGTTGAGTAACCTATATATGCGGCATATTAGGTTGACATGGACCATTACACGACTTTTGAGTAAGGGTCATTCACGGATAACACGTAATACAGTTGGGGTACTAGTACGGTAGGTGCAGAGCGGATATACAGGATAGATGCCATGGGACGTTATACGCGATAGATATCTTGGGATATTATACTTGATAGAAACCTGACAATGTGATACCTTGTTTTATCTTGACATCGTAGTTTATCACGACACCCTAGTGTATCTGAGTTCAGTAGTTCATCCTGTTATTTTGATTTAGCTTATCTATCTTGTTATCATGCTTATGTTCATCTCAGTTTCTCATGTCAGTTAACTTTACTAGTTTTTATACTAATAGTAGATAGGGCTTACTCAGTCTTTTTGACTGACCCGTTTTGTTTCGCCTCTTTTCTTCCGTTCCCCCCCCCACCCAGGTTACAGGGAGGAAACACTGCTGTTTAGTTCGGACTTCTTCTGCTTGAAGGTCATCATGGATGGCTTGGACTTTTCCTGGCTATGGCTACTTTACTGCTTTTTCTTGGGGAATAATTTATGAAAAAGTCTTTATGCTTCTTTATTATTGCAAGACAACTTTTGATGTACTCTGATGTAAAAGGCTTTAGACCTTATTTATTCATGTTATGAAAGTTTGATTTTACTTCCGCTATTTTATATATGTTCTGTCTTGTAATATTTCTGTGCATGTTTACCAATAATACTCCTCCAAACCTAGTGCATTCCCTTTTGCGAGTAACCCTAGCGGAGGCGGGGTGTTACAGTGTTCATGACGTTTTCCATGTCTCTCATCTGCGGAAGTGCATGCAAGACACCGTGGAAGTTGTTGAGCCGAGCATGTTGGAAGAAGTTGAAAAGGAACGAGAGGCGACAGTCAGACGAGTCCCCACCCGCATTCTTGGGTCAGAGATTAAGAAGCTGTGCAATAAGGAAATCAACTTGCTAAAGGTTCAATGGGGAGATAACCTTGAAGATGCAACTTGGGAGACCGAAGATAAGATTCGTGCTTCGTACCCTTTTCTTTTCGACGGTATGTTCTTAGCTCCTTTTCCTAAATTTTATCAATACTTGATTCTGTCAATAGAGTATCTCTTATCCATGGTATTTTCGACCTTTAGATAGGAATCCTATGGATATAAACATGTATTTGAAACATGTTATGTTTGATGGATGCAAGAGTTTGCTAGAGGTTGCATGTGAACGGATATACACACATATTAGGCACTAAGATCGGCTCAATCACTTTCATATTGCATGTAGGGGTGTGTGCATTTTCTTTTCTTTTATGGATGAAAATGGATGAACTGGCATATGGACGTCGCATTTGGACGAATGGATGTGCACACATATAGAACTTATATGATACAATAGGTTTATTTGCATACATATTGGATTCATGGAACTAACATACATTGCATTAAGGAGGTCAACTGAATCAGTAGACCGCCTGATCTTTTGCATTAGCATTGGGACATACACACACATGGTTGCATATATTCATAAAAGCATTAGAAAACTTTAAGGACAATGGATGTCTGTGGTTGTTGGATGAGTTGATGGATGACGGATGGTATGATATGCATTCTTTTCAACATAGAGATTTTGGGGACGAAATCCATTGAGTAGGGGAGAATGTAACACCCTGAATTTTTAACGACATTAAAGAGAATAAATTAAATAACAATAAATTTAATGTTCAGAATTAGAGGAAACGGACTGCACCATTGCGTTCATCTCGAAATTCTGGTCAGGATAGACATTTGGTTTGCGTAAAACGGACACCGTATGAAGAAGTTATGAGAGTTTTAAGTTTGTATACGCACAAAAATATTTTATATATACGCATGAGTCAGAGGTGAGTCACAGATGAGTCAGAATCCTATCCAGAGGATTCAAATTCGAAAATTCCTCTAAGCGGCAAAATTTCCGCTCTAGGGGGTCGACCCCCCTAGAGGGGTGTCTACCTAGGGGTCAAGCCCCCTTGAAGGGGTGTCGACTTAGGGGTCGACCCACCCACAGGGGTATTGATATCCCTAGGGCTGAGGTGGCACTCGGTTTCAGGGGGTCCGGCAGCTATATATATATGTCATATTTCTCATATTCTCCTCATTGGTAGTCATGGAGGCCATATGCTGCTGGAGTGCGAACTGAAACGTTTTCTACGACAACATACTCTACAAATCCAATTCAGAAATTCTAGATCCGTTCTTCCAAAATTCTCTAAACCTAACGCTGTGAGTTTCTAGATTACTTTTAGGTTTAGATAAATAAAAGTATGCTTTGATAGACAATGAATTGGATATGTTGTAAAGTACGGTTCTGTGTTAATATGAAATTCTATCCTATGTCATGACAGATCTAATATAATTGTGGTGATTCGATTATGATGTTTATATGGATCTTGACTTGTAACCATGATATGATGGGAGTACATCTATTAATTTGGAAAATTGTGATGTTACTTAGATCTAAACCTTTATGTTAATTACCTTTCACCTGTCATATTATGCTACATTGATATATGTTGTAAACTTGACATCTGAATCTACCTTTTGATTTAAACATGTTGCTATGTCACCCTAACTATGCTAGATCTAGGTAACTGGACACCTAATATTAAATCTAGATCTCATTACGCTTGATTAAACATCATAGCGATTGCCACAAGTTACTAGTTATGTCCACTTTATGATGATGTTAATCACATGTCCATTCACTTTGTTACTATGCCAGTTTATGTTCATGTTTATGCCACGACATGTTGAAACTATCACCCTTGTCATATTCCTTTTTTTTATTATAGCTAGGCTACTTTATAGCTTAGATGCCGCCAAAATACGTATGAATACGTTATAGAGAAAATGGGGAAAAAGGGATTATATTTGGCATGATTTACGTAAATAAGAAATGAGACATGTAAATCAAATGGGGAAACCTAGAAATAGTTACCTATAATGAATGACATAGGTAGATTTGGTATAATTTGGAATGTTTAGTAATTTACAATTAGGAATTGTAAAGTGTACTTATGACATGGTGTTAGGTTACATTAGTGGTGGAAGTCTGCCCGGACCCGACCGACATATCCAGCAGCCACTATTGTTGAACCTAATGTGGGAGGTCTAAGTACGAAAATATGAATCGGGCTAAGACACGTGGTTAGGCCCAACTGTGGAATAAGACTGCTCGGACTCGACCGACATATCCAACATCCACACGTTGTAGGCCTAATGTGTTAGGTCTAGCCCATTTAACCATAATTGGACATGGTAAAGAAATGGACTACTTAACCTAATTTAATATGACTATGGACTTAAGTTAGGGTTAAGTAAAATTGGATGGGTACAGGGGTTAAGTAAATTAGAGGGGATGGGTAATATATATATATATATATATATATATATATATATATATATATATATATATATATATATATAGGTGCACATACTTAACCCAATAAATATATGTAATTAAAGACACCTAAGGGTATACATAACCAGTAGATAAGTGTAATAGGGTTATGTAATTAAAGACACCTAAGTGGTATAAATAACTGGTAGATGATGTAATAAAGTTATGTACTTAAAGACACCATTTAGGGTAAGCATAACTAGTATAGGGCTATGTAATTAAAGACACCTAAGGGTATACATAGTCAGTAGAAAAACCTAGTGGGGATACAAGACAAGGGGGAGAGCTTGTATCATATTGAGAGGGACCCACATTTCAGTCAGTAACCTCAGTGGTATCAAGTAAAGACCTCTGTACTAGGTGGAGAAGGGGCACGCTTACTGACTGATTGTAAGAGATCCAAACGAGGCGGATGATGTGGGTGGCGCAAACCGACTGGGGACATGTGCGTGCATGGGTCGGAAAGAGGGGGCTAAGACGACCGTGACACCAATAGATGTGATTGTGCACACCATGGGTTGTCACTTTAGGAAGTGATACCTCCTACTGTAGGGCCAGCACAGAATATCTACAAGGTAGGGAGCCGATCGATTAGGGCAGTGATTAGGGTATACTTGGACGTATGACCTAAGCCTACCAGCTTATAGTGGAAGGGATCATTTCATTTCAAGTTATACTAGTAATAATGCAGAGTAATCATTAGTGAGGCACATATACCTTAACTTGCTTACCTTTTCACACGTGCCATTTATGTAGTGATCACTCTCTTACCCACTTTATATGCCTATCATGTTGCTTTTAATTATCTACTGGCTAAAAGTAACTAGACTCGCCAGACTTTATGTCTGACCCTATTGTTTCTCCTTGTTTCTTCTGTTTCCCCCTAGGTTCTCAGGAAGAAAACACTCAGACGTAATCAAGAATCAGACATCATCTCGCAAGGAGCTACTTCTGAAGTATGGCTCAAGTTCTTGACTCTAATATGGCTTAACTCTTTTATTGGGGGAATGATGCTTTTTATTTAATTATGTACTCTGATGGTGCAAGACAGAAGTATTTTTATTGTAATGGTTTTTGTGACTTATGAAATTGTGGACCACGGTATTATGACCTATGTTTGAAATAAAAGTTTAAATTTTTCCGCTGCTGCCTTATTTTTCTCTATCTTGTAATTATTCTGTGTTTGTTTACCTATAGCGCTTCACGAAACTTAATGCATTCCCTTAGTGAGTGACATTAACGGACGTGGGGTATTTCAGGTGCAACACAAGTATATGCAGCATGTTAATGGCCATGCCAAGCATGTTTGCAAAGCATGTTTCAAGCCAAAGCAAAATGCAACCTGAGACACAAATGAGTCAAGACAGCACAACATGAGTGGTTCATGCAAATTAAGGCTAGTGCAACAATGGGGCAAACAAGGCTCAAATTCTCAAGTGAAGGAAGTTACAAAACATTCACAAGTACAAGAGCAACAAGGATATGCAGCATAGTGCAGTAAGTATTGATGGCAAGAAAACAAACAAAAAATGGTCATAGGACAATGCTTCAATGCCAAGAAATTCCGAGAAACAATCAAAAGGCTGCAAACAACAAGCAAGATTTTTGACTATTATATCCTAGTTTATAACAAGTCAAATTACTTGAAATAAGGTAAATTGTGAGCTAATAACTCACTTTTCTGCAATGTTACTCCTAGGTTTAAGTTGTTGACGAATGTGGGTTGTTGGGTGGCGATTCGGGTTGCTTGAGCTTCGATTTGGTGGTGAATAGGGTGGACGAACATGGCGCAATCGATGGCTTCTAGTGACCGACAAGGTGGATCTAGATTGAGAAGAATTTGATGTGGTGGAGATTTTTGATCTCGAGGATGCCATTAATTTTTTCTTCGATTTAGGGAAGGAGGGTTTTCGGCTGGTGAAAATAAAATGAAGAAGGGGAAAGATTTAACGAAGAGGAGAAAGGGTACGCGGGAAGTGAAATGTTTTTGGTTAACGAAGTAGGAAATGTTTTCAATTTTTTTAAAACGTAGTAATAAACAATGGTTATTTTAATAAGTGATGTCCGTGAAAACTTTTAACATCGATAAAAAAAATGATGTTAAAAATTCCTTTAATATCGGTGGTTTTATAAATCGATGTTAAAGCACCAATGTTGTAGCCATCTTTTCTAGTTGTGTACTACCCATGATACCCTTTATATCCTCCTCGATAGGACTTCGCCGTCTTGCTACGGAAGAGTTGCAACTACATCTGTGAAGGATAGATTCGTGAAGCCTGCAATACACATGTTCTATCATTTGATAAGAAAATGTGAAACTTCATCCACATCTGCTCGCTCCAATGCTCGGGCATCCACGATATACCACCCAATGAATACATTAAGGACTTACACGTAATCATTCTATCTAGTACCTGAACTTCGATAACTAGGCCCACCTTGTAAGAAACTCAGTGGGGGATTTCTATATTTGTAAATGGCATCTTCCTTAGGCCTAAAATACAAATATTCTATTTGGTTTGTCTTATTCCTCCGTGGTTATGGCTCCGCCTAGTCCCCTTCAACTAGTTTAAAGACCCTTTAAGAGAAAAGTGACAGTGTGCTGTTGCAAATTGTCAAAACATCTAATTGGCGTTGTCCTTCATCCAATGTTTCGATAGTGAAAGACCATTGGCCCTTTGGTTTAGCTCTACCCTTTACTCGTTCACACTCTGACTGATCATGAGGGATATCCGTATGCGACTATCTTTATGGGCCTACCCACTAAAAAAACCTACTCACAAAGCCAGGAGTCTAGATATCATATGAATACCCTCATTCATCCATCATCCTTTTGACTACTTGTAAAGGGAAATTTCGTTAGCAGTCAAGCAATTTTGAGGGAACCCTATAGACCTGCCTCTAGAGGTGCAGCTTTGTCAGTCCTACTCCAGAGAGTCATCCCAAAGTATCCTTATGTCCCGTTGATGCCTTCCACTTCCTTCCAGCCCCACTAAGCAATCATGTTGGATGTGCTTCCATTGTGCCAAAGCATCTGCAATCGTTAGGCTCTCATCAAGACTTCCTTCGAACTGCTTCAGATGCACCTTACTATTTTATTAGCCATATATCAATTCTCTCATTATGAGTTTAGCTCATTTTTATTGTTTTCTTTTATTGTGATACTGATTTGCATTCCCTGACTAGTCACATCTAATCTGGGCATTATTCATTATACTTATTAACTTAATCCCAGATGTAATTTTTAATATAACAAGTCTTTATTTCTATTCCTTTTTTTAATTATAACCTCTGTGTTATAACTTTACTTTGCACTAATAAACCTTTATTTCTCTTTTTTTTTTATTGGTTTACTTATTTTGCAGTTATTGTTTGTTTTATTCTAGGAAGTAGTCTTACTCCACTTAGTTGGTTACAGAAATTGCATTAGAATCCATCTCCTTAATTTAATATAGGTCTCATAAATAGTAACACCTAGTAGCAAGATATTTTATCTGTTTATTTTACTAATTGTCGGATAGCGCAAAATACAGTAACATATCCCTATTTTGTACTAATCCTACTTTCTTTACTTTTATTCTTGCAACTACGCTTACCGTCTTTCTTATAATATTAAATTATAAAAATATATCCCTTTTTCTCAACCAACCATCCATTTGTTACTAACTTCCAAACAAAATTATACATTAGAATTCCATTTTTTATTTCAATTTCCAAGTCTTCACATTTTTACTATAAATTTTTCACAGGCTTGTGCCTTTTTTCACAATTTTCAATCCCTTTATTGCTTATATTTATTTATATAAATTCCATTCCATAATAATAATTGCATATAAGCATATTCTTAATTATTTATAGTTTAAATATGTATAACTTGCATAACCAATTGCTGCAATTATCTTAAACATAACAATGTTAAATCCAATAATTTAACATGAATTTAACGATATTATATAACATTAATAAAAAGGTATTTAATTTAAATCCAATCATCTTGAAAAAGCACTTAGTTTTGGATCTTACTTTCAATCCAGTTCTATTTACCCATAGCCTTCCCTTGTGTAATCATATTTGACTCCACAAACTGGAATTTGCATGGATTTATAAATTTGGATTTAATTGAAGAAAATTTACAAGCTAGAAATCCATATCTGTAAAACTTATCTTACACGGACGACTTAATTTGGACATCTCTTTCCTAAATTTATAGTTTCTACCTCAAGATTGCAAATTAGAAAGCCTAAATCTAATATACATAATTTTTGAAGAACTGGAGGAGAAAAGAAAATGACAGAGCTTCTGTATCCATTTAGAAAAGTATGTATTTGAAGGCTATCCCTACACGCTTATTTACAGAGAGCCAAACTAACGTCGGTCCAAATCCACATGCACAACACGCAAACCCATATGCTTTTTAATCTCGTATGGATCGACCTAGCTACCACATAGATGACCAATCTCATGGTAGACTCCTATGGGGTCATGCGTTCCTGCGATGTGTTGGGCTTATCGTTAATTAATTCTTACAATTAATTTGTAACATTAGCTACTAATAACTGTTAACATTAATTTACTTTTTCATTTAATTCAGATTTAATTCCATTTACGTTACGCGTTAGTTTTCAAATTCAAGTACATATTATTTTCTGAAATTTGAAAATATTGATTAGAACAGAAATTAAGGTTTTTTATGCATAAAGATAACCCATTAAAAATTTAATCCCAAGGACGTTATACTGAATTTTTTAAAATTTAATAATGACCTTGGGATTAAATTTTTAATGGGCTGCCCTTATGCATAAAAAACCCTTAATTTATGTCCTAATCAATATTTTCCTGTATTTAAAAAATGCGGGGTGTTACACTTTCAATTAAACCAAATTACAACATTTCATAACTTTCGTCGGATTATGTGACCCTTCGACATATTTTCTGGAATTATCTTCGTCTATATGCAATCCTCCATCAAAATAATATATTGTTGAAACCCATTTAGGAGTCATTCTACATACATTTTTTTTTTGTGAATTTCACTATCTTGATAATGAACCAAACGTCAAACCATACAAACACAAGCACTACTGAATAAAGTTTTAAAAAACGTCAAGAATAAATAGAAAGAATATGTTGTTCATTTTCAAGTAGATCTACTTTGAACTAATTTAAGGTTTCATGTGAAAATAAGATTTTGGGCTAAAATTTAATCTTGGATGAATGCGTTTATGTTTGAAGTGAGGATAGGAAAAAAGGAAGCTGGCTACAAATGATCCAGATAGATCTAAATGACATATGAAATGTTGCCTACTGGAGGCATTTCAGATGTCGTTCAGGTAAAAATATATTTTTGGACGGCATCTCGGATGTCACCCACTACATTTTAATAAAAAACAATAGCTTTCGGCATTTGAGATACCATAAGTACATGTGCTGCTCCAGATGGTTAAACTGGTCTATTTCTACAATTAATTTTGAAAGTGACATTTTTATAAGTTTCAAAAGTGACCCAAAAAAATATATTTCCTTTTCTATTTCAATTGATTGAAATATTAATATCATTATAACAATAGAAATATAAAAAGATTTCCAATCAATTTGTGGTTCTATGTGATTTTTTGTTACAAAATTAAACATGATAAGCAATTTTATTTTTATTTTTTAATATGATAAGCAATTTGCGTACAATGCATATGGACACACATTTACATATGCATGTATGCACATACATACACATTCACACACATTTATGTACAACGACAAAAGGAATCTAATGTTGCATCCTTTATAGAAAATAGTTAAAATAGGCTATTTTTGCTTTTATCATCTACAAAAGGAATCTAATGTTGCATTTTTTTTAAAAAGCATCATTTGGTTAAGAGTTAAGACACTTGAATGTGATGCGAGATGCCATGAGTTAGATCCATTAATATACTATCTGAATTTGTATATATGTACACAAATTTTTATTTTTATTTTTTTAAATAGTTTTAAATAGTTTTAAATGAGTTATGAATAAGAATATACCTTTATTAGCATGATAATTGCCACAACTAACCCATCTCCTCATTGGTACAAAAGGAGACTTCTATGCTATGGAAGGAAACCATTGAGAAAATTTCTCTATTAACAGACTTAACTAAACTAATGCACATAATAATTAATAAGAATTTGATAAGTAACTTTAACTTTGTGGGTTAAGAGGCCCAATATGAACCTGAAGTGAAGTGGTCAACTAAAGCGGCATACATTATTTATCCAAAATATTCGTGTATAGTTTTAAGTGACACGCTGTCCATATTTTATTTTGAACTATTGAGTTCCTTGGAAATTAGAAGGAATTTGAAGTGCACCACTTTTTGGGATGCAGCATTAATTTATTACTTGAAAATTCACTTAAAAAGTAATCAAAGAAATCACCATCCTACAGTTGTTGATTCTACATGCTAAATTGTGGAATCCAACAAAACAACCACAAAGTCCTAGAATCTGTAGCAATTTTTGGGCAACCCAATACTACCATCAACAGCTAAAAGCCTAGTAGTCCCACACTTAACCACATCCTATCCAAGTTTTTCTCCTTAAGCCTTCAACCCCTTCATTGAAACCGCTTGGTTAAACAAATTCAGCACAGGCAATTTCGACAACACTGGAAACTTCTCCCCTGGCAAAAGTCATACAAAATCCTTCATCATCAATGGCACCTCAAAGTCATTCCTATCATGCTTCAATACATTCTCTTTCTGGCTAATATGAGTACCATGATCCATATGATTACTGGAGAAGCTTGCTTGATTCGGAAAATTCGGGTAAAGGCTAACATACCCTCTTAAGTACATCATATCTGTCATAAACTTCTTCCATGAAGACCGCCATCCATTAGTTCTAGAATTCGGTATTTGCACTGCATTTTTCTTGGCATCCTCTGTGTATTGTACGTTCATGTAAAGTTGTCCCAAAGACTAGATAAATCATAAAGTTGTCTGGTAAATCGATAACCACGCAGCTTGCAACTCAATCTTCTGATCCTCCACAAGATCTTCCTTCCGATAAGAAGAAGAAGAGAAAGCAAGACCAATCCGATGCTGACAAGGAGGAATCGGAGAAAAAGAAAAAAGAGAAGAGGCTAAGGTCATCCCCGAAGCCCAAGTAGATCGAGCTTGCTTATGTTTTTTATCTTTTTAGTTATTCCATTGGCCTTATGATGTAGTTGCGAGTGTGTCCCTTGCCTTTTGTCTAGCCTTGTTTTGTAAACCTGCACTTGGTAAATGAAAATCCATTTCTTTTGCATCATTGCGTACCTGCAAGTTCATTATGAATATAATCAACTAAGTTAGAATCATAAGTGATGAACATTATAAAGTTCCTGCACTGTACATAAATGTGTAATGTGTATGAGTATGCCCCCAATCAATCATTAATATGATGTCTGGCCAGGGCTTGTTGAGGATTGATTAGAGTCACATATGTGTTGCCCCCCATGCCCGGCCATAAAGGGTTCGGGCTCAGCTTTCAATCTTGCCCTCGATACTACGACGAGATAGGAGCCCTTCAATGGCAATTAGTCGATATGCCTTTATAATCCCCTATCGTATGCCCAGGATAGAGTTCGAACTCAGCTTTCAGTTTACCCCCGTTCCTTCAGCGGGGTAGGAGTTCTTTCGTGGCGCCCGGTCTCTGGTGCCTTTATACTCTCCCGTCGAATACCAAGGGTAGAGTGTTGTTGAGACGGTCTTTCGAATCATGGTGCACCTGCACGTCTCATTGACAAACCATGTCCTTGTCTTCTGTACTCTTTCTCAAGTCATGAGAAATAGAGTGCCAGTTGCTGTGTCATTTGCTTGCGTCCTCGGTATTCTGCATATTGTTGACCTTCTGATCTAATAGAAGGCACTTTGAATTACATGTTTTGAGATTGTTGCAAAGCTCATAACAAATTTTAAAGATTGTAATGATTCATTCGAGTAAAGAATAATAGAATAGATAAGAAATCGTGCAGTAAAAGTAAATGACACAGGATATTTTATAGTGGTTAATCATGACCTATGTCCACTTTATAATCTTTTGCTTATGTGATCGGACTGTTCTAGGCAAGTCGTGCCTTTTTATATGGTCCTAAAAACAAAAGAATAAAACTGACAATTTTATGTCAGGTAATGCCGCAAATGCTAGGCATTCCACACTCTGGAGATTTCATCTCCATCCACGGTCGCTAGCTTGAAGGCTCCATTATCAAGCCTCCGCAGGATGGCATAAGGTCCTTCCCATTTCGGGCCCAAGTGTACTGGGGGTGGAAAGACACACTTTATAACCAAGTCTCCGGGTTCAAATGTTCGAGCTCAGACCCTTTTGTTGTAGTATCGGGCGATTTGTTATTTGCGTCTCAGGGCACGTAGATCTGCCTCGTCCCTTTTCTCTTCTACCATATCCAGGGATTCAAGGAGTAGTTCATTGTTGGCCATTGGGTCATACTAAGTGACCCTGTGAGATGGTACTTCTAACTTAATCAGGATGACCGCTTAAGACCCAAAAGCAAGGGAAAAGGGTGTATACCCGGTGGCTGACTTGAAGGTTGTTTTGTAGGCCCATAATGCCATAGGTAGTTCATCAACCCACATGGCTTTGGCCCACTTCAATCGCTTTTTCAAAGTGGACTTGATTACTTTGTTTGCCGCTTCTATCTGCCCATTTGATTGCGGATGCGTCACAATTGTGATTCTCTTCTCGATATGGTATCTTTGGCAAAAGTCCCGGAACTCGGTGCTGTCAAATTGGGTCCCATTATCTGCTATGATGACTTTCGGGATTCCAAATCGACATATAATATTTCTCACAACGAAGTTGATCACCCTCTTGGTTGTGACCGTGGTCAATGGCTCTGCTTCAACCCACTTCGTGAAGTAATCAATGGTTACGATGGCGTACTTAGCTCCACCCTTAGCAATAGGGAGGCTTCCAATAACGTCAATTCCCCATATAGTGAAGGGCCACGAGTTCATCATTGTTGTTAACCGGTTAGGAGGTGCTCTGGGGATCTTGGAGAATTTCTGGCAGCTGTCGCAATGCTGTGCATATTTAGCTGCATCTTTGTTCACGGTGGACCAAAAATAGCCATATCGTAGTATCTTCTTCGCCAGTGTATGGCCTCCAGTGTGGTCGCCACATTCACCTTCATAAACTTCCCTTAACACTCTTTCAATCATGGGCTATACATCGGAGGAGCGACATCGAGAATCCTTGTCGGTACAAAACCTCACCTTGCATTACATATCTGGAGGCTTTACAAATGACAGCATGCCTTTCACTCTTTTTGGTGGGAAGTGTCCCATTTATCAAGAAATTCTTTATAGGTGTCATCCATGACTTCCTATCTGGCTCAGTCTCCAGTACAAGATCAATTTCCATCTGATCGATACTCGGAGACTGCGGTGTCTCTATCGGGACCATCTCTGTGTCCTCAGGGTTATCGGAACTTGCCATCTTGGCCAACTTATCCTCCCTTTGTTTCTCTGATTGGGGGATGTGTGTTATGTTGTAGTGTTTCAAGCCACCCAGCAATTTTCTTACTTCCCTCAAGTAAGATACAAGCCTTGGTCCTTTGGCCTGAAACTCTTCATTAACCTGGTTCACCAATATCTTCGAATCGCAAAAGATATCCAACTTCATTATCCCTAGCTCCCTCGCAAGCTTAAGCCCGAAAATCAGGGCTTCATACTCTGAGTCGTTGTTAGTGGCGTGGAACTCTAATCTTAAAGCATAATGTATCGATCGTTCTTCGGTAGTTACAAGTACCACTCCAACACCAGATCGTTTGTCATTCCTGGCTCCGTCAGTGTATAATTTCCAGGCGTCAGGGTCAACCAGTTATTTCGGAGGCTCAACTTCCTCACTCACCACATTGTCCTCCGGATGGTAAACTCTGCTATAAAATCTGCCAGTACTTGCCCCCTTATCGATCTTCGGGGTTAAAAGTTCAGGTCAAACTGACTCAACTCGATATTCCATTTGAGTAGCCTTCTCGATGCCTCTGGTCTTTGCAACACTTGCCGTAGTGGGTGATCGGTGTACACAGTGATAGATGAGCCTGAAAAATAGTGGAGGAGCTTTCTAGATGCGATCAGAAAACTGTACGCAAGCTTTTCTATCTTTGGGTAGTTCTGTTCCGCCGCTGCTAGTTTCTTACTTACATAGTACACTAGTCTCTGGACTTTATCTTTTTCTCTTACCAGGGATGAACTTATTGCGTGGGTCAATACTGCCAAGTACACGAACAAATCCTCGTGATCCACTGGCTTGGATAATATCGGAGGTTTTTCCAGATGATTCAGGAGGTTTTGGAACGCTTCTACAAAATCAGGAGTCCACTTGAAATTGCACTTCCCTCGCTTTATCAAATCGAAAAATGGAATGCACTTATCCATAGCTTTGGAGATGAATCTACTTAATGCGGCTACTTTCCCAGCGAGGCTCTGCACATCTTTGATTTTCCTTGGTTTTTGAATATTCCTGATCGCTGCAATCTGATATAGATTGATTTCAATTCCACACGAGCTAGCGATAAAGCCTAAGAATTTTCCAGAGGTTGCTCCAAATGAACACTTTAAAGGGTTGAGCTTCATCCCGTATCGCCTAAGGATGTCAAACATTTCTGCTAAATCAGTGGTATGGTTGGATGATTGTCTGGATTTCACAAGCATGTCATCAACGTACACTTCCATCGTCTTCCCAATCTGACTGTAGAACAACCGGTTACCAATCGTTGATATGTAGCTCTAGCATTCTTTAAGACAAAAGGCATCACTACATAGCAATACAATCCCAAATCTGAGATGAAGCTGGTATGCTCCTGGTCCAAGACATGCATAGGAATTTGGTTATATCCGTAATACGCATCCATTAAGGAGAGGAGTTCGTGAACTACCGTCGAATTCACCAATTGATCAATTTTAGGAAGTGGGAAACTGTCTTTAGGACATGCCTTGTTCAAATCTGAAAAATCGATGCAAGTGCGCCATTTCCCATTGGCCTTCTTCGCCAAAACCGGGTTTGAAATCCATTTTGGGTAAGTTGAATCTCTAATGAATCCATTACTCCTCAACTTCTTCTTTCAAGGCAGCGGACCTCTCCGGGCCAAGCATTCGCCTTTTCTGTTTAATAGGTGGATGCTTTGGGTTGATGCATAATGAGTGGCGCATAATTGAAGGGGATATCCCACACATGTCAGCATGGGTCTAGGCAAACACATCCAGGTTGGATTTTAAGAAGTTAGTCAATTCCTTTGCACGAAGGGGGTCTAACTGGGATCCAATTTTCAGGACCTTCGCTGGGTCATTATCGTCGATTGGAATATCCACAGTCGTTTCATTTGGAGTCGCCATTCTGCCCCCAGGTTCCTCGTCCTCTCTGGGATCTACATCCTCGGGCAGTTCTCTCAATGGCTCCTTCGGGGCCATCTTTAATTGCTATGCTGTGCCCTCCTTTGTGGGTGGAGGAGTACCCTTTGGTTCTGTGTTTAATCCTTTGAGCAAAAACTTCAACTCTGCTATGTAGCAAGCTCGTCCTACGACTTGATCGCCCCTAACTACTCCCACTCCTGCATCCATCGGGAACTTTAATAATAAGCACCAGGGTGCAATACAAGCTCTGAATTCTGCTAGGGCCGGTCGACCCAGGAAGGCATTATAAGGTGACTCGATATCCAATACAACAAATGGAAGAATTCCCACTCTCGGGCGATCTCCTTCTCCTAAAGTTACTGATAATTCCACATATCCGGTCGGGGCTGTTGAGGCTCTATTGAAGCAACCTATCCATCCCTCACAGGGCTTCAAATCTTTCGCCTCAAGCTTCATCTGATCAAAGGCTTTCTTAAACAGGATGTTTACTGAACTTCCATTATCTAACAAAACCTTGTGGACCAAAGCGGGACCGATGGTTGCCGTGATCACTAAAGAATCTTCAGTGGGGGCGTGAACTCCAATACAGTCTCTATCACGAAGTCAAACATTGTCTTATGCTGCTTTATCGGGGCTGCAATTTCAGGATTGCTGCATTCTCCTACTTCAAGATGTTTAGCCGCATTCACATACTGATCCATTGCCCTAAAGTTGTGCCCAGTAGGATGAGGTCCTCCTACTATAGTATTGATGACAATGTTCTCTCCTTTCTACTGAGCGGTTGGCCTAGCTGCGGGTTGGTTTTGGTTTGGGGCCTGCCCAGCTTGCCCCATATCTCTCGGTGCAACCTTGTATTTGTCCAACTTTCCTTGAAGGAGCAACTTTTCGACGACGTCCCTCAAATGATGACATTCATTGGTGGAACAGCCATGGGTATGATGAAAAAGATAAAACTTTCCTGTCTCGCGTTCTTTTTCTGTTGAATCTCTAGGTGGAGGTCTATTATACTAAAGGATGTTGTAGGTATCCAGGAAAATGTTTTCTAATGTATCATTCAATGGCGTGAAGTTTTCAAATGGTTTGAATTGAGGCCTTCTCTGTGAGTCATTTCCTCGATTTCTCCTCTTGTTGCTGTTCCCGGACTGGCGACCATTCCCCTGGTTTTTGTTCCCAACGTTGACCTCTACCTTTCCAGAATTGTCCCCAGATTGTTTGATGGCCACATTGCTCTGTATATCCTCTTTGTCGGCAGCCTTCCTTTTCTGATTGGCATATATCTCTTCCTGCCACAAACGAATATTAGCTTTTTCATAGAATACTTCTCTAGTTAGCAGCGGCTTTCCTGCCAAATACCGACCAAATTCTGTGTCTTTATCTACTCCGTCAATCAAGGCCATCATGATAGATTGCTCGTGTGGATCTTTAACTTCTGTGACTGCCAAATTGAAGCGGTCCAAATATGACCTCAGAGTTTCGTCGGGGCATTGTTTGATGAGCGATAGCTCGACGGCATTTTTGGATCTTTGAGCGTGAAGTCGGAACTGGTTTATGAACTTTTCGCTCAGTTCCTAGAAGCTGGCGATGGACAATGCAGGCAAACGAGTAAACCTGTAACGACCTGGATTTCGCCCGACCCTAATCGATCGCTAAATCGACCAAGACCGTTCAAAACCAGAACACGTTAACTTTGGGAATACAACACATCAGAACAAATAACAACAGACTTTTATAAATATTATAATAACGTTACACCAGAGTACAGAATATATCAGAGTACATTGATAAATAATACAGCGGAAGATTTAATTACAACAAAACTAATACAATGCAGCAGGATAATTAAATTAACATAGTGGAAGACCATCATTGCTCTGGACATATCTCTAAGCTTCGATCTAGAATCCTGCTCAATATATCTGCAAAATAAGCTACTCGACTGCCCGTGTGGAAAAGAGGGCACCCGAGTTTGCAAAGTGAAACAAACTACGGGTCAGTCATGGGACTGGTGTGAGAAATCTTTATAACTAATAAGAAGGCTAATCACAGGACCACGCCGCTATCGCGGAACGGGTTTACTCCATTGGATTGACAATGCATAAGTAAAGTAAATCGTTAAAACAACGCAATGCTTTTCAGAAAAATGAAACCATTATAAGACTCAGGTCCCATCACACAATGCAACGCAAACCGGAGGATAAAGTTTTACCTTATAATGGTCAAAAATGCTTGATACGATAAAAACGGATTTAATATTATTATTATTAGTGTATATATGTTTTAAAATCATTTCAATCATAATGTATTAATCATAGACGGCATAACTACCATATACTATGTCGCCATATTAGTTCTACAATCAAAACCGCATGGGGTCGTATTGGAAATTGGGTTTCCATCAAGAGTCAAGGCTAGGAACGATCTCCTGACCGATTCAAGACACTCTAGCAATGTCTTAGGATTCGGACGCTGGCGAACTCTTGGATATAGCAGGGTCGGTCCCCCAATAGTGCAATGGGTTAGATTGGCAATTCCTGAACACACGCTTCCCGATCCTATTGGACTTATAAATTGGCCATTGCGGCCAATAAAAATCTAAGGCACCTCAAAATCCATCAACTACATAAGTAAAATGTCGGGCCGTGATAAACCCAAACACCACTTCTAGCTAGAAAGAAACGTGTGCACTCCCTGCGTTCCCTTGCTCCGTTTCTGGCTCATACCGGGGTGTGAGGCTCGCGAGGTAACGAAATACACAAAGCTATGCCTAAATAGGCTATGCTTTGATCATCATCCACAAGACTCTGCTTTTCAACAAAATCCTTGATCAATTGCATCTTGGCATGCCACATTGACAGTCCATACCATGTGATCGATAACTACTAATATATAACCTCTGAGCTCGTGCGTCTCAGAGAAGGGTGTTAAGCAAGAAAATAAATTCTCCGCCACTACAGAAATATATTAATAGATATCAATTTAATTACACGGCATGAAATTCAATGTCGGACACACATCCATTTACAAGTCCGTTCTGGGTTTGAACGAAACTGGAGTCACCTAGGTGCTCGCGTATCCGGACAATCAATAAGTACGTCCGGACAGACCACCACTATTAACCCTTTACTGGGAGCGACCCAATACCAGGCAACAGTAGTCGTCCATCCAATGCGAAGATCGCCGGTCTTCATCCACCATCTTCAATGTCTTCGACTTTTAATCGTCATAGTAATTATTCAGAATGGGTTAAACCCGGCCTTTCTGAATAACTCGCATATTTTTATAATTTAAAAATCAAGTGTTATAAAGATACATCCAACGCCTCTTTCCAATTCAGAATATTCTTTTAAAATATAATATTCATATTATTAGGGAAAGGTTCCCATTAATTTTATCAAAGATAAAATCTTTCAAATTTATTCTTAAATCTTATTTTCAAAGATTTATTAATATTCCAATTCAATTTTAATATCAAAATCACTACTTTACAATTATTCCAATTTAAGAAATAAATCTTATTTTTAACTGGGTTAAAGAATCAATTTATTTTAAAAACATTGTTCACGATAAACCCAAAATCATTTTCCAATAAATAAATATAAATTGAAATACCAATAATCTTAGTTGAAAGATTATTCTTTATTTATAAGAAATTCTTTGTTTAAAAATATTCTTTATATGAAGGATACTCTGAATCGGAAAGCGACTCAACCATTTACCATATAACTTTGATCATATGGATTTCATACATTGTATGTAAATAACAACAATAATAAATAATCATCAAACCATCCATTCAACATACAAAGTGGAATTCTCAACTGTGTGAGCATTAAAATGAAATAATAACACTCATCGCAACCTGTCAATCTATTGATTGACATACGAATAAATATTGGGACTAGTGTATATCAATTATCATCCCAATACCCGTGTGGGGTTTTCAGCCAACAACAGTACATATAAATAAATAATTGGTTAATGAATTTAACCAATTTTGATACTACCAACATGTTGATAATGATGGATAAAACATGATATTTTATTCCTAATGACTAAATAAAATATATTTGACTCGCGTAATTTTCTTATACATTTCTAATATTTAATAGAATGTAATTTATTTATATGACATTATTGTGGATGACAAATAAAAGGATAATTTTCATTATACTTAATTTGTATGTAATTATTCTTAACGTAAAAGAAATAATCTCATTTGTATATGTTTCAATGTATAACCTAGCACTTAAAAATGTTTATTTAAAATTGCATACAAACTCTAATGTATGCAATAACATATAGAAATGTCACTTTAACTCACTTATACATTCTAGGTTTGACCAAGAATATGATTTTTATATTTAAATTTAAATTGTAATGTAAGTTTGCACATAAAAATGATTTTTATATTTAAATATAAATTCTATTGTATGTTATGCAAATAAAATGATTATTTTATTGGCATATAAATTCTATCTCAACAAAATGTATAAGAAGAGTGATACATTCATTTGCCAACAATTCTATTTTATCAAAATGCTATTTGTGTTTAATTCTGATTTGACAAAAATGTTCTTTTTGGTATCAACCAATATAATTCAACAAAATGAATGTTTAATTCAACTAGTATAAATTGACAAAAGTGAATATTTTGCTTCAACTAATGTAAATTGACCAAAGTGATTATTTTGCTTCAACTAATGTGAATTGACAAAAGTGATTATTTTGTTTCAACTAATGTAAATTGACAAAAGTGATTATTTTGTTTCAACCCCTTTTTAAAATGACAAAATTAAATAATTTTGTCTCATTCTATTTAAATGATAAACATGTATCTTTTGTATTGCAACAAAAGAACAAATAACCCTTATCTATCTATTTGCTCTTTTTATTTTAGCTAAGATGACACTAAAAATATATCTTTTTAATTCTAATCTTTTTATTATAATCTATGATGAAAATAAAAACATTTTATTTAATTTAACAAAATTACAACAAAGATGAATTCATTTTATCATAATCTTTTTATTTACTCTAGTTTAAAGTAAAAATGATATTTTTGATCCTATTCTTTTATTTACATCTAAAATGATAAAAGTGTAACTTCTTAAATTATGCTTTTTATTTGCATCAGAAATGTAAATAAAAATGCAATATTTTAATTTATGATTTATTTGCATCAAAGAATGCAAATGAAAATACAACTTCTAACTTCATGTTTTATTTGCATCAAAGAATGCAAATAAAAATGCAACTTCTAATTCAATAGTTTAGTTGCATCGAGGAATGCAAATAAATATGCAACTTCTAATTCAATATTTTATTTGCATTAAGGAATGCAAATAAATATGCAACTTTTAAATTTCGTAGTTTATTTACACCAAAGAATGCAAATACAATTTCAACTCTTAATACGATGATTTATTTGCATCAAAGAATGCAAATGAAAATTTGACTTTTAAATACGGTGTTTATTTGCATCAAAGAATGCAAATAAAATTCGACTTTTAAATACTATGGTTTATTTGCATCTAAATATGCAAATAAAAAAAAAAAAAATCTTTTAACTACGATGTTTATTTGCATCTAAATAAAAATAAAATCTTTTTTTTTTTATGTTTTATGCTTTGTTTGCAACTAAATTTACTAACAAAAATGTAACTCTTGAAATCATAATTTTACTTCTATCTAAAATACAAATTAAAAATGTCATATTCATTCTAGTGTTTTTGTTTGCATTTATAATTGCAAAAATGTAATTTTAACTCTAATGTTTGTTTGCATCTAAAATTACAAACAAAAATATAGTTTTACTTATTTCAATGCATATTTGCGTTAGAGAATGCAAATAAAAGAGTATTTTATATTTCAATATATATTTGCATAAAAAAAATGCAAATAAAAGAACATTTTATATTTCTATGTATATTTGCATAAAAAAATGGAAATAAAAGAACCATCTTTATTTTTCAATATACATACATATATATATATATATATATATATATATATATATATATATATTTCTATCTCAATTCAATGACATGTTCACAATTGTATTGATCATTCTATTAAACCTAATAAAATGACAAAATAATATTTTACATTAAATTTAAAATTCTATTTCAATTATATAAAAATGGTGAAATAATGCCTTCTGTGGAATTGACAATTCTATTTTAATTAAATAAAAATGATAAAGTAATGTTCTACATTGAATTGGCAATTCTGTTTCAATTAAATAAAATAATCCAATTAATGTTTTTATATTGAATTGACAGTCTAATTCAATTCAATAAAATGATCAAAATAATGTTTTTATGTTGAATGGCCAATCTAATGCAATTCAACAAAAATGTTCAAAATAATGTTTCAATGTTGAATTGACAATCTAAACCAATTCAACAAAAATAATCAAAATAATGTTTCAATGTTTGAACTTATTATTGAAACTAACTACATTAAAAATACAGTCTTTTTACTTTTACTTTTTTTATTGTGACAAATTTAAAATAAAAATATAATCTTTTATTTCACTGACATGTTTGTAAAAATGTTATCTTTATTTCAATTGACATGTTTTGACCAAAATGTTATTTTTATTTCAATCTACATGTTCTGACAAAAATTATCATTTTATGTAATCCTTTTTAACCTACACTTTTTATTGCATATAAAATAATAATAAAAATGTTACTTTTAAATCTCAATTCTATTTCATTATAACTAATTGAAAAATAAAAATGAAATCTTTTATTCCAATTCTAATCTTTGTAACTAATTGAAAATAAATTATAATCTTTTATAACTATTCTTTTTATTGAAAACAATATTACAAAAAAATGTATGTCCTTTAATCCTATTCTAACATTTTAAACAAAAATGTTATTTTATTCTCTAACGCAACATTTTGTACTAGAGTAACATTCAAAACAAAATTGTTATTTTCTTATATTATCATAACATACGTCTAACAAAAAGGCTATGTTCATTATCATAGCATGTTTCTAACAAAGAATGTTATCTTTAATATAATCATCATTTCTAATGAAAGAATGTTTTCCAATCTAATTATCATTTCTAACCAAAGAATGTTTTCCAATCTAATTATCATTTCTAACCAAAGAATGTTTTCAATCTAATTTAACAAAATATGAACATTATAATTCATCACAATCAACGAATAGAAAAACACAGATCTGATTTCATACATTCGTACATCGATTTCAAATAACAAGAAAATAATTAAATGTTAATTAATTATTAAAAATAGAATTCTCACCGATGGTTTTAATTCTAATAAGATCTGAAAATTTTCCAAAATCTGATCTGCTCTATTTCAGATCTGGTCAATTTCAGGCAGTAGATCTCGTCAACGCGAGTCCAACGAACTTTGTTTCGTTTTATTCCGTTCTGATATGACAAAGTTATAGTATTTTAAACATTCAAATACATTAGTTAATTAATAAATAATTAGTTTATTTAATTTCGTTTACCCTTCCTTAAGAAATCAGACCGTTTCTCTCTGCTCCTCCTTCTACGTTCTATAGGAACCCATCATCGAACATGTTGACCACCTGCGGACCCTCCTAGAAGCCACCGGAGCAAAATCAGACGCCACCACATCGTCAGCCATGCCAAGCTCCTCCTGCGCCGAACACCACGCCCAGCTCACACGTCCCCTGATGCCGGAAATCGAACCCAAAGGTCACGAGTTTGAACCCGAATTTCGAGCAAACCGTGTCATTATTCCAGATCATTACCATTGATTAGAAGGAGCTTGAGGAGCTCTTTGATTTCATGTTTAGAGTTTTGAAAATCATTGAACTGGTTTGGGGAAATTAGGGATTCATTTTGGTTGCTTTCTGGCCATTCATAGAACTTGGCGGCGGCTGTAGACATTAGGGGATTAGGGTTTGTAGTTTTGTGGTTATTTACATAATAAAATAATAATTAAATTACCTAATTTCTTAATTAAAGCCTGTTAGTCCTTTTCAGCTCCGATTTCAACCCAACAAAAGATGCCCCTAGGAAAATACCCATATTCCGGACGCGATGGGCTAGGTCTCGTCAGCCCGTTTGATCATCTATAGCTTGTTTTATTTAATTTAATATTTAAATCATTTATTTAATTAATTCAATCTTATATTTAAATTCACTGGGGCCACATACGACCTCTAAAATTTCCAGAAAAATTATTTCTAGCTATGTTTTGACGATACGGTTCTTACAAGACTAATTTCGTCGAATTCTGAGACCGTTTGAAAATGGCTATTTTTAATATTAAAATATAGATATAAATTCTACAAAGACTATTCCGAATTTTAAACTGGGCATAACTTTTGATTCCCGCTATGAAATTTCGATTTTTCGGATTCGTTGGAAAGATATTTTTAAATAGATTATAATATTTTTGGTTTCACTAAAATCCGTTAAAATTTGAATCCGGTACAGTCAGTCAAATTTCAAGTTTGACTTTTCAAACTACCGCGCTATTTCTAACTCCTTTTATAATTAAAATAAAATTATTCATTCTAACTTCGTTTTAAATAAAAAAATTCGTCGTTATTATTTAAAATAAATTATTTTAACCATTAAAATTTCTAAAATAAAAATTATAAATTGGTTCAGAATTTGCGGGTTGTTACAAAACCACATCAATGCCACATCCTCCAGGAATATTGGGAATGCTTTGCATTTTACTGCGTCAGGAGTAGCAGCGGCATTCATGTGCCATGTCTACCTCATCAGTTGCTGAACTGGATATGTCTGCCTGCATAACGATTCATGGTGGGCATAGTGAGTCATCTCGGGAAGCGGACATCCAATATATCATCAGTAAAGGGCGTATAACTGCGGCCTATACCCCAATCTTCATCCCTCTGTCCACAGCTATCTACGATGATCTGCCTAATCATTGCTTCAACATCAGCATGAGTCAGTGTAGATTCAGGATCAACACTCCTTGCCCTGCGGGGACCTCCAACGTCCCTTCGAAGTGCTGCCGCGAAATCTGGGGCTTGAGCAGAACTTCCTTGTCCCCTATTGCCACGGTCAATCACACGGCGAGGGGGTTGCAGTGGTTGATTCTTAACTGGATCATTAATAACCTGAGCTCCTGAAAGTGTTACAGGATTATTCGGATTGCATTTGACGGGCCCCAAGTTAAGTACATCCTCTTCTCGAGAAGTAAGCGATCCATATCGAAGTTGTTCTATATTTTCAGCCCTTTCCAATGGTTGTCGTGGAGGTCTTGGAGATTCCCCAGACGAAGACGAGTACACTGAAGTTAGAGGATGGGCTGGCGGAGGTGTCCTCTGCCTCTGAAGATCATCAATTCTTCTGTCCAATGCAGTAATGTTCTATCGTAACAAGGAACTTTCTTGCCTTTGGGCAGCCAACTCATCATTCGTCCTCCCCAACATATCGAGTATGCGAGAAAGATCTCCTTCAGTTGCTGGGGCAGAAGGGTTGAACCGATTGTAACACCCCACCTCCGCTAAGGTCACTCACAAAGGGAATGCACTAGGTTTGGTGAAGCATTATCGAGGTAAACATGCACAGAAATATTACAAGATAGAACATATATATAAAACAGCGGAAGTAAAACAAATTTCATTTCCTTATAAAATAAGGTCCAAAGCCTTTTACATCAGAATACATCAAAACCTGTCTTGCAATAGTAAAGAAGCATAAAACCTTTTCATGAATTATTCCCCAAAATAAAGCGGTGAAGCAGCCATAGCCAAGAGAAGACCAAGCTATACATGGTGACCTCCAAGCATAAGAGGTCCGAACTAAACAACATCATTTCCTCCCTGAAAACCTGGGGGGGAAACGGAAGACAAAGAGGCGAAACAAAACGGGGTCAGTCATAAAGACTGGTAAGTCCTATCTACTTCCAGTATAAAAACAGGTGAAGGTAACATGACATGCATAAACTGAAAGTAAACATAAGGATGATGACAAGATAGATAAGCTAAACCAAGATAACTGGATGAACTATTGTAGCAAGATAAACTAAGGTATCATGACAAACTACGGTGTCAAGATAAATCAAGGTATCACGTCGTCAGGTTTCTATCAAGTATACTATCCCAAGGTATCTATCATGTATAACGTCCCACGGTATTTATCCCGTATATTTGCTCTGCACCTCTAGTACTAGTGTCCCAACCCGCGTCATGTGTTAACTATGAATGTCCCTTGCCCAATGTCATGTAATGGTCCATGTCAACCTAATATATAGCATATGTAGGTTTTCCCCACTCGTATGTTTCTTTCCATGTATAAGTTCAGTCCTTTGCCGTAGGCCGTACGGGCTTTCCCATGTAAATCTATACCACCTCAACGTAGTACCATTTTATCCTTGAAGTTGTTTTGGACTGCTACCCTTGATCTGGTTATGTTTTCTTACCATGAACTATCGCGTGTTCACTTAGGATTTATGCCACCTAGGACCACTAGGGATTATGCTACCTAATGAACGTTTCCGTGTCTCGGTTTGGGTTCAAGCCACCTAGGGCCACTAGGGATTATGCCACCCGTCAACCGCGCCCTTTATCCCGCGTATGTATTGTGAATCGTTTTCCATGTCTAGACGCACATGTTCCTCAATGTGCCATCCGAGTTCCGTGCCAGGGCAAATCAAGAAATACGGAACTCGGTCGGGAGCTTTAAGTCGTTTGCTGATGCAGATATCAAGGTCTGTTTTTGTATCCGTGGCTATGGTCCCACGTGACCCCTCTCCCAACTACTGAAAGGCAATCCAAGAAAAATCATGTATGAGAACCACATCCCGGCCCCACTATAGCCCCACTTTCCTATGGGCCAACCTCACCCATGACTCGATAGCAAGAACATGGTCTGTTGGGAGTTCTCTGCCTTTCCGTTCATACACGATTGACTAAAGATGGTAGGTAGTCGGCGACGTGCTATCCAGGGCAAAAACAAGTATCGTCGACTCCACGCTAATCCATCCCAGTCTTTAGGTCGCTCGCATAGCAACCAAGGCATACTCTTGGCTCTTCTACCGCAGACCTTAACCTCTGTGAGGCCGGGTTTCATGGACCATCTGCCACCTCACAGAGGGATACCAAGAGTACCCTCACGTCCCCCGAAGCTACCGCTTCGTCACCCAGTTCGTTGGAGCCTTTACCCAAGTCGGATAATTTGCTCCTCCTCGTGTGTTTAAGCGATGACCTACCGTATCGGGTTACTCATCTATCTATGAACTGGTCCAAATCTCTTGACTAAGAATTATTACTTAGTTTCCCAAACTAAGGTTTACCACTTAGTTTCCTTTCCCGTTATCCTTGTTAATCCCGGTTTTCCACCTAGTCCCCTGAACTAGGGTTTTGTCCAAAGGGTTAAGTATTGTCATTTAAGTTCATGACTTAACCCGCCTACGAATCATGTCAAGATTTGGCTAAGTATTCAAGTCCAAGACCTAGCCCTACAAGTTGGTTAAGTATACCAAGAAGCTCATGACTTAACCCTATTCAATCATCAAGTCAATTTGGTTAAGTACTTGTTTATCTTAACCCTATCAGGTTATCGTGTTAAATTGGTTAAGCATAGATTATATTAACCTCATCGGATTATCGAGTCGGATTGGTTAAATATATGTTAACTTAACCCCATCCAATAATCGTATTATAATGGTTAAGTATATTTAAACGGTCTCATGACTTAACCCTATCAAGCTCTCATATTAGATTAGTTAAGCATGGTTGCTTAACCCCATCAAATCATCATGTAGAATTGATTAAGTATAAGTTACTTAACCTCATTGAATTACCAAGTTTAGATTGGTTAAGGGTTTAACTTAACCCCATCGAATTACCGTGTTTAGATTAGTTAAGTGTAGGTTACTTAACCCCATCTAATTACCGTGTTTAGATTAGTTAAGTGTAGGTTACTTAACCCCCATCTAATTACCGTGTTTAGATTAGTTAAGTGTAGGTTACTTAACCCCATCTAATTACCGTGTTTAGATTAGTTAAGTGTAAATTACTTAACCCCATCCCCTAATTGTCTTGTTTGGTTAAGTGTCATTAAGAAATCAAGTCTGATTCCACTTAACCTACCCATTCGTGTCATATCGGTTAAGTGTCATTAGTCAAAATTACTTAACCTTTTCATGTAGCATTAATTAGATTAATGCACACCAACCTCTCACATTAGACTTTGTTGTGGTTACTAGTTAAGCCGGGCGGGTCCGGGTAGATTTACACCACAACCTAGTCTAACCTCGGGTCTTAAGTGCTATATGACCAACTACCCACATTGAGTCCTATTGTTTGTAGCCACTAGTTAAGTCGGGCGGGTCCGGGTAGATTTATGCTACAAACTCAACCCAACCTCGAGTTGGCCACTTTCATGTTTGGTCTAGTGTCATATTACACTTACAACCCATACGTGTCTAGTTTCAAGTCCCATGTTTACCCCACATGTCATGTCCCCCATTTAGGTGTATCATGAGTGTCATATTTTCATGAAATCTCATGTCAAATTATCATGTCATAATCACGCTCGTCTATCCTACCCCAAATCGTGTTTCCAACCTAAGTAAAAGCGAGTCAACATAGTAAGGATACTATGCTACATATTGGCCTCAAAACATGCACGATGCCAAAAAGGGGTTGGCCACAAATATGCATGGTATCATAAGTGGGTTTGGCCTCAAAATATGCAAAGCAACATAAGGGGTTTTTGGCCATAAACATGCATAGTATCATAAGGGAATTTGGCCACAAACATGCATAGTATCATAAGGGAATTTGGCCACAAACATGCATGATAACATAAGAGGTTTGGGTTCATTTACATGCATAAGCCCCAAAGTCGAATCTTTGCCAATGTTTCACAAGTCAAATGGTTCCCAAAGGTTCATGCTAACATTCCATAGATAAAGATTCAAACTTGCAAGATAAACTAGGTTAAACATAACATGAGTGGCATGATTAAGTCGCTAAAACTTAGCCCAAGGTCATAGATCATAGAAAAGGGGCAAAGTTAGGTTCACATAGGCTAGCATACTTATGTTTCATCGCATTTTATTCCATGTCACATTAGAGCCACCGTTAGAATCTACAAGTAGCTAGAACTTATATAGCGAGGCTTAGGGAAGGACCATGCATCGTCTTGACGAAGAAAGGTGGCTCCTTTGTTGAAGAATCGTCATGAAATTGGCCTAGCAACGTTGATCCCTCCTTGATTTGGTGTAGAAAGCTTGCACCTTCTTCATGGATCTAGCTTTGGATGCTCAAGCCTTTGGAGATGAAGATGGAGGCCATGATATGAAGGTGGAGGCCATGGTGAGGGAGCATTTTGGCATAACTTCGTTGTAGGAATGAATTAATGAGGGTCTAGGCTAGGTCTAGGGGTCTTTTTATAGAGATTAGGGGTAGTTTAAACCATAGGATTAACCCCAAATCAGATCTGAGCCATCAAATTCCGTCGGAAGCTTCCAGAACAGGACCAGAGAAACAAGCAGGCGCACCCAGGTGGCCTGGGCTTGACCACCCAGGTCGACAGGGGTGTGGACTTGCAAGTCAACACCACCTTGGGTGTGTCGACACCCAAGTCGACACCCATGTCGACTTGGGTGCTGGGCGGGAAATTTTCCCGCCCAGTCTTTTCGGCTCCAGATTTGAATTTTGAACTGTTTTTCGGACTTGGAATTTTCTGAAACTTCGTTGGGCCATAACTTGGTCATACGGACTCCGTTTTTCGAAAACTCGGACTCTATTTTGCGTATTATTCCGAGACGAACGCAATGGCGCAGCCGTTTCCCTTGATTCAGATCTTAAAATTTAATTCTGCCTTGATTCTTGATTATAACACGTTATTAAAATTCGGGTTGTTACATTCTCCCCTCCTTTAAGGATTTCGTCCCCGAAATCTCCAAGTTAGGAAGAACGTACCCTACCATCCATCATCCATCTACTCAAAACATCATCCACAGGCAACCATTGTCCTTAAGAGACTTCTAATGCTTTATGTGCACATGCAGAAAGTGTGTGTATATGTTCCTTAGCTAATGCTAATGATCAGGCCTGAATGATCTTTCTAATGCAAGATATGTTTAGTGCCATGAGTCCAACATATATGCAAATAGTCCTAGTCATATAAACACTACATGTGTGCACAAACATTCATTCATATGCAACATCCGCATGACAACACATTGACTTTCAAACAAGTATAAATACTCGTGCATATGCGATGCAAAATGTGAGTGCGTCGATCTAGTATCTAACGTGTATTCGCGCATCCACGAGCAACCACTTGCAACCATTTGCAACCATATCAATCATAACACGTTTCAAATACATGTTTACATCCATAGAGTTCTACCTAAGGTTCCCAAGATAGGATCGAGAAGATAAACAAGACAAACTCCTTACGGGGTTTGCAACAGAAATAGGACCGAGAGGATATCCACCAAGCGATAGCATGCAAGCAAGCTCTACAGGAGAACTAGGGATCAACGATATACTCTTAAAAAGAGACCTGATGCGCGCGTCTAAGCCTCATTTCCTTGAGATTAATTCCATCGTGCCTTGACCGCCTTTGACTTCGTGATTTCGTAGCTCCTTGATTCCTATTTCCAAGGTATGAGTCAGAACTCATTTCACTGTCGCCTCTCGTTTCACTTCCACTTATTCTTTCCCTAGTATGCTCGGCCCAAACATACCTGTGTACTCATGCAAGCTCTCCAAAATTCACTAGTGAACTCTGGATCTCGTTTACCGATGCCAATCCATGTTACCACGTGCACTTACTAGGGTGATTCCTATAACCCATGCTTAAACGGAATGAACCATCCGCCTTATTGGCGAACGTTACTTGATCGGATCAGAGGTCTCCGATAAATACATCAAGTGATTCAAGGTAACTAACCATGACAAAGCCCAAAAGGTTACATGAGGCTTCGAGGGTATTACCAAAGCAAGCCAAGAGTCTGACTACCCTCTTTTCAAAACCGAGAATGGTATCCCTTACTGGATAACCACTTTACCCCTGGAATCCATCCATAGCCCAACAATAGAAGCATTGCTTCTAATCTCAACACTTGGCATAGACGTTCTCAAATCCAAACAAGTCATGAATAAATGGACCGACTCTCCAACCAGATTTTTGGGACAAAAATGGGATCCTCTACCATGCTAGTACTAAGGTGCAGAGACTTAACTACCGAAGCAGACTTAATTGATGCGATGATCAAAACAAAGTCTGGACGGGATGATAGAAAAGAAAGGGTAAACCTTTAACAGAAACGGTACCATTCCTCTTAGGTACGCTAGAAATGAGAGCATACAATTGCCCTCTAGCTGATCCTGTCCTTATCTTCCTTTGTGGATCAAGCCATACCAACAAGTTGCTTATTCTTAAGCCTGTGTCCTTTATCCTTGCTCTTATTATCCCTTCTTATAACTTCAGTAACAGGTCTCTCGAGAACTTCCTCCTTTGCACGGGGAAACACTTACGTAGCTAGACAAGGATTAGTCGCAGTTAAAACTACTGTGACTACAGATGGAGGAAAGAAAGGAAAAGAGGTTCAATCAAGGAAACAAAGGATAGTGCTAATGGCTTTTGGGGAATAGCCTTTAAAAACAAATTTTTCATGAAAAATGCTTCTTTGTAAACGGTTTTTCAAACAGTTTTCAGAAGGTTTTAAAAAAATTTGCCCAGTCTGGTAACCTTCTGCTCTGATACCAAATGTAACACCCCACCTCCGCTAAGGTCACTCACAAAGGGAATGCACTAGGTTTGGTGAAGCATTATCGAGGTAAACATGCACAGAAATATTACAAGACAGAACATATATATAAAACAGTGGAAGTAAAACAAATTTCATTTCCTTATAAAATAAGGTCCAAAGCCTTTCACATCAGAATACATCAAAACTTGTCTTGCAATAGAAAAGAAGCATAAAACCTTTTCATGAATTATTCCCTAAAATAAAGCGGTGAAGCAGCCATAGCCAAGAGAAGACCAAGCTATACATGGTGACCTCCAAGCATAAGAGGTCCGAACTAAACAACATCATTTCCTCCCTGAAAACCTGGGGGGAGGGGGGAGAAACGGAAGACAAAGGGACGAAACAAAACGGGGTCAGTCATAAAGACTGGTAAGTCCTATCTACTTCTAGTATAAAAACAGGTGAAGGAAACATGACATGCATAAACTGAAAGTAAACATAAGGATGATGACAAGATAGATAAGCTAAACCAAGATAACTGGATGAACTACTGCAGCAAGATAAACTAAGGTATCATGACAAACTACGGTGTCAAGATAAATCAAGGTATCACATCGTCAGGTTTCTATCAAGTATACTATCCCAAGGTATCTATCATGTATAACGTCCACGGTATTTATCCCGTATATTTGCTCTGCACCTCTAGTACTAGTATCCCAACCCGCGTCATGTGTTAACTATGAATGTCCCTTGCCCAATGTCATGTAATGGTCCATGTCAACCTAATATATAGCATATGTAGGTTTTCCCCACTCGTATGTTTCTTTCCATGTATAAGTTCAGTCCTTTGCCGTAGGCCGTACGGGCTTTCCCATGTAAATCTATACCACCTCAACGTAGTACCATTTTATCCTTGAAGTTGTTTTGGACTGCTACCCTTGATCTGGTTATGTTTTCTTACCATGAACTATCGCGTGTTCACTTAGGATTTATGCCACCTAGGACCACTAGGGATTATGCTACCTAATGAAAGTTTCCGTGTCTCGGTTTGGGTTCAAGCCACCTAGGGCCACTAGGGATTATGCCACCCGTCAACCGCGCCCTTTATCCCGCGTATGTATCGTGAATCGTTTTCCATGTCTAGACGCACATGTTCCTCAATGTGCCATCCGAGTTCCGTGCCAGGGCAAATCAAGAAATACGGAACTCGGTCGGGAGCTTTAAGTCGTTTGCTGATGCAGATATTAAGGTCTGTTTTTGTATCCGTGGCTATGGTCCCACGTGACCCCTCCCTCAATTACTGAAAGGCAATCCAAGAAAAATCATGTATGAGAACCACATCCCGGCCCCACTATAGCCCCACTTTCCTATGGGCCAACCTCACCCATGACTCGATAGCAAGAACATGGTCTGTTGGGAGTTCTCTGCCTTTCTGTTCGTACACGATTGACTAAAGATGGTAGGTAGTCGGCGATGTGCTATCCAGGGCAAAAACAAGTATCGTCGACTCCACGTTAATCCATCCCAGTCTTTAGGTCGCTCGCATAGCAACCAAGGCATACTCTTGGCTCTTCTACCGCAGACCTTAACCTTTGTGAGGCCGGGTTTCATGGACCATCTGCCACCTCACCGAGGGATACCAAGAGTACCCTCACGTCCCCCGAAGCTACCGCTTCGTCACCCAGTTCGTTGGAGCCTTTATCCAAGTCGGATAATTTGCTCCTCCTCGTGTGTTTAAGCGATGACCTACCGTATCGGGTTACTCATCTATCTGTGAACTGGTCCAAATCTCTTGACTAAGAATTATTACTTAGTTTCCCAAACTAAGGTTTACCACTTAGTTTCCTTTCCCGTTATCCTTGTTAATCCCGGGTTTCCACCTAGTCCCCTGAACTAGGGTTTTGTCTAATGGGTTAAGTATTGTCATTTAAGTTCATGACTTAACCCGCCTACGAATCATGTCAAGATTTGGCTAAGTATTCAAGTCCAAAACCTAGCCCTACAAGTTGGTTAAGTATACCAAGAAGCTCATGACTTAACCCTATTCAATCATCAAGTCAATTTGGTTAAGTATTTGTTTATCTTAACCCTATCAGGTTATCGTGTTAAATTGGTTAAGCATAGATTATTTTAACCTCATCGGATTATCGAGTCGGATTGGTTAAATATAGGTTAACTTAACCCCATCCAATAATCGTATTATAATGGTTAAGTATATTTAAACGGTCTCGTGACTTAACCCTATCAAGCTCTCATATTAGATTGGTTAAGCATGGTTGCTTAACCCCATCAAATCATCATGTAGAATTGGTTAAGTATAAGTTACTTAACCTCATTGAATTACCAAGTTTAGATTGGTTAAGGGTTTAACTTAACCCCATCGAATTACCATGTTTAGATTAGTTAAGTGTAGGTTACTTAACCCCATCTAATTACCGTGTTTAGATTAGTTAAGTGTAGGTTACTTAACAACCATCTAATTATCGTGTTTAGATTAGTTAAGTGTAGGTTGCTTAACCCCATCTAATTACCGTGTTTAGATTAGTTAAGTGTAAATTACTTAACCCCATCCCCTAATTGTCTTGTTTGGTTAAGTGTCATTAAGAAATCAAGTCCGATTCCACTTAACCTACCCATTCGTGTCATATCGGTTAAGTGTCATTAGTCAAAATTACTTAACCTTTTCATGTAGCATTAATTAGATTAATGCACACCAACCTCTCACATTAGACTTTGTTGTGGTTACTAGTTAAGCCGGGCGGGTCCGGGTAGATTTACACCACAACCTAGTCTAACCTCGGGTCTTAAGTGCTATGTGACCAACTACCCACATTGGGTCCTATTGTTTGTAGCCACTAGTTAAGCCGGGCGGGTCCGGGTAGATTTATGCTACAAACTCAACCCAACCTCGAGTTGGCCACTTTCATGTTTGGTCTAGTGTCATATTACACTTACAACCCATACGTGTCTAGTTTCAAGTCCCATGTTTACCCCACATGTCATGTCCCCCATTTAGGTGTATCATGAGTGTCATATTTTCATGAAATCCCATGTCAAATTATCATGTCATAATCACGCTCGTCTATCCTACCCCAAATCGTGTTTCCAACCTAAGTAAAAGCGAGTCAACATAGTATGGATACTATGCTACATATTGGCCTCAAAACATGCACGATGCCAAAAAGGGGTTGGCCACAAATATGCATGGTATCATAAGTGGGTTTGGCCTCAAAATATGCATAGCATCATAAGGGGTTTTTGTCCATAAACATGCATAGTATCATAAGGGAATTTGGCCACAAACATGCATAGTATCATAAGGGAATTTGGCCACAAACATGCATGATAACATAAGGGGTTTGGGTTCATTTACATGCATAAGCCTCAAAGTCGAATCTTTGCCAATGTTTCACAATTCAAATGGTTCCCAAAGGTTCATGCTAACATTCCATAGATAAAGATTCAAACTTGCAAGATAAACTAGGTTAAACATAACATGAGTGGCATGATTAAGTCGCTAAAACTTAGCCCAAGGTCATAGATCATAGAAAAGGGGCAAAGTTAGGTTCACATAGGCTAGCATACTTACGTTTCATCGCATTTTATTCCATGTCACATTAGAGCCACCATTAGAATCTACAAGTAGCTAGAACTTACATAGCGAGGCTTAGGGAAGGACCATGCATCGTCTTGACGAAGAAAGGTGGCTCCTTTGTTGAAGAATCGTCATGAAATTGGCCTAGCAACGTTGATCCCTCCTTGATTTGGTGTAGAAAGCTTGCACCTTCTTCATGGATCTAGCTTTGGATGCTCAAGCCTTTGGAGATGAAGATGGAGGCCATGATATGAAGGTGGAGGCCATGGTGAGGGAGCATTTTGGCATAACTTCGTTGTAGGAATGAATTAATGAGGGTCTAGGCTAGGTCTAGGAGTCTTTTTATAGAGATTAGGGGTAGTTTAAACCATAGGATTAACCCCAAATCAGATCTGAGCCATCAAATTCCGTCGGAAGCTTCCAGAACAGGACCAGAGACACAAGCAGGCGCACCCAGGTGGCCTGGGCTCGACCACCCAGGTCGACAGGGGTGTCGACTTGCAAGTCGACACCACCTTGGGTGTGTCGACACCCAAGTCGACACCCATGTCGACACCCATGTCGACTTGGGTGCTGGGCGGGAAATTTTCCCGCCCAGTCTTTTCGGCTCCAGATTTGAATTTTGAACTGTTTTTCGGACTTGGAATTTTCTGAAACTTCGTTGGGCCATAACTTGGTCATACGGACTCCGTTTTTCGAAAACTCGGACTCTATTTCGCATATTTTTCCGAGACTAACGCAACGGCACAGCCTGTTTCCCTTGATTCAGATCTTAAAATTTAATTGCCTTGATTCCTGATTATAACACGTTATTAAAATTCGGGTTGTTACACCGATCATCAACATTCTCTCTTATATGCAAAGAACTCGAACCAGGTCGCATGCGTAGCACGAGCCATAATTTCCTTTCCGGGTCCAGTTGTAGTCCTATGGGCAGGGCGGTCCGTGACCCCCTCTGGTGACCGGTTCGTGATGTCTTCAGGTTGGCTCGTGACGAGCTCAGTAGGACGGCTCGTGGGTCCTTCAAGTGGGCGGCTCGTGGCACCTCCAAGTGAGCGATTCGTGGCGGCGTACTGCGATCGGGTCGTGACTCCCTCCTGGGGTTGGTTCACCTCCCACGAGCCGCGAGCCGGGGACTCCACTTCAGCCTGCTCGTGAACGCTTTCTTCGGTGACTTCGTTTGCAGCTTCGTTTTCTTGCGAAGCTCGTAAATCCTTATACTTCTTTCCAGCCATGATATCTCGACTTTGTTGAAATCTTCAAAAATCAAAACAGTGAAGATTCAGACTATTTTCTTTGGACTTAAATGTCCAAATAGTAGAGCAATAATCAGATGCGCTGAGACTTCAATTCTTAGTGAAAGCACCAAAATGTTAGATCCAAATTTGGCTCTAACACCCAAACTGTTTAGAATTACGGAGATTAACAACTAAAAATGAAAGAAAAATCAATGAACACACCAGATTTATAGTGGTTCAGCGTTAATGAGCTTACGTCCACTTTATATGTCTTTGAGTATACGTTGAATACGAGTACAATCAATAATTTCTCTCAATCTCACTTTTACAGCAGTGATCCACTCAATAATTTTGAGATAATACTGATTAGAAATAATGAAGAAACAGTAATGGTGGAAATAATACTCAGAACTGCCAAAAGATCCTAAAAAATGCCAAGTATAGGGCTATTTATAGGTGATATTTGCAGGCGGTTCATGGTAACACGTGGCACGGATTCCGAGGATCTCGGACTGGTTAGTGGCTTGATGGAGAAATGGTCAAAATGGCGGTTATGGACAGGTGTCACCAAATCCTAGACTTGCGGATTGTGGAGGACTTGGTCATGGTCACCATCTCTTCGGCTTGTGGACGGTTCGTGGTGAGGAATCACAAGCGGGTCGTGATGACCCTTCACGAGCCGGTCGGTCTTGGAGCTTCATGAGACGGATGTGAAGGGGTGTCACGAGCAGGGTGCTGTGATTCACGAGCTAAAGTGCATTCATCTCATGTTTGGATATGTGGCTCTCCATCTTGTTGAATTATGAATCGCTTGTACTCTTGGTGGCTTGGTTACAAAGCTAGCCAACAAATAATGTTAACTTTTTATTTAATTCCTATTTATTCTGCATGTACATGTTTTCAAATTCAAAAGTGCATTATTTTTAGAATTAAGTTAACACGTTTATATATTTATAAAATAAATGTATTCACAAACATTCCATGTATAATTATTTTTCGATATAGAACTTCGGACGTCAATAGCTGAATTTCGTTTGGAACATATTATATGTAAGTTAATCAGAAAATCACCACGGACACAATGATATAAGTCCCAATGCCAAATTATAACAATTCCAAGAACGTTTATTTTCATCATTCATAATTATTTCAATTATTTAAAAAATGCAGGGTGTTGCACTTTCAATTGAACCAAATTATAGCATTTCATAGCTTTCGCCGGCTTATATGACCCTTCGACATATTTTCCGAAATTATCCTCGTCTATCAGCAATTCACCATCAAAATAATTTATTGTTGAAACACATTTAGGAGTCATTCCACATACAAGAAAATGAGAATTTCACTATCGTGATAATGAACCAAACGTCAAACCATACTAACACAAACATTACTGAATAAAGTTGTTAAAAAACATACGTTCAAGAATAAATAGGAAGAATATGTTGTTTATTTTTATGTAGATCTACTTTGAACTAATCTACAGTTTCATGTGGAAATAAGATTTTGGGCTAAAATATAATTTTGAGTGAAATGGGTTTATGTTTGAAGTGAAGATAGAAAAAAGGGCTAGCTACAAATAAGCAAACTAGATCTAAACGACATCTGAAATATCGCGTACTAGAGGCGTTTCCGATGCCGCCCAGGTAAAAAAATAATTTTGGACGGCCTCGGATGCCACCCACTACATTTCAAAGAAAAAAAATAATAACCAGTGGCATTTGAGATGCCGTAAGTACAAGTGCTGCTCCAGATGGTTAAACTGGGCCATTTCTGCAATTAATTTTGAAAGTGACATATTTTTATAAGTTTTTAAAAGTGGCCCAAACAAAAAATATTGTCTTTTCTATTTCGATTGATTGAAATATTAGTAGAAATATAAAAAGAATTCGAATCAATTTGTGGTTCTATGTGGTTTTTTGTTACAAAATCAAACATGATATGCAATTTGACGTACAATGCACATGGACAAACACATTTGCGTATGTATGTATACACATACGTACACATTCACACTCATTTATGTACAACGACAAAAGGAATCTATTGTTGCATCCTTTAATGAATATGGTTATAATTGGCTATTATTTACTTCTATCATCGACAAAAGGAATCTAATTTTGCATCTTTTATTGACAAACATCATTTTTCAAGTGGTTAAGACACTTCGACATGCTATGAGTTGCCATGGGTCAGATCCCTTGATATACTGTATGAATTTGTATATACAGCACACAATTTTAAAATGAAAAATAAGAAAAATTGTTTTAAATGAGTTATGAATAAGAATATACCTTTGGTGCGTGCTAAGGGCATTGGACTTTCTGCTTCGGGGTACCGTCGAAAGTGGTTTTTTTTTTTTTTTTTTTTTTTTTTTTTGTGTTCGGCGGACAACTGTATGCCGAACACTGTTTGGTCGGAGGTACCTTAAGCATTTATTGTTGTGGCCTTGCGCCGCTCTACCTTTGTTAGCATGATAGTTTACACAACTTACCCATCTCCTCATTGGTACAAAAGGAGACTTCTATGCAACACAAGGAAACCATTGAGAAAATTTCTCTATTAACAGACTTAACTATAATTAATGCACATAACAATTAATAAGAATTCATAATGTAACTTTAACTTTGAGGGTTATAGGCATGAAGTAGCTGAATTTTAAGTGGCCCAACATGAACCTGAAGTGGACAACTTTGGGAAACCCATGATCTATTGGATAGCGACATACATTTATCCGAAATATTCGTGTACAGTTCATAAAGATTATCTGTGTAATTACTTAACTAAGTGGCACACTGTCCATATTTTATTTTGAACCATTGAGCTCCTTGGAAATTAGAAACAATTTGGAGTGCAACACCTTGTGGGATGCAGCACTAATTTATTACTTCAAAATTTGCTTAAAAAGTAATCAATGAAACCACCAATCTACAATCGCTGATTCTACATGCTGCTACATTGTGGAATCCAACAAAACAACCACAAAGTCCTAGAATCTGTAGCAATTTGTAGGCAAGCCAGTACTACCATCAACAGCTAAAAGCTCAGTAGTCCCACACTTGACCACATCCTGTCCAAGTTTTGCTCCTTGAGCCTTCAACCCCTTCAAGGAAACCGGTTGATTAAACAAATTCAAAACAGGCAATTTCGACAGCGCCGGCAACTTCTCTCCAGGCAAAAGACTTACAAAATCCTTCATGATCAATGGCACCTCAAAGTCATTCCTATCATGCTTCAGTACATTCTCTTTCTGGCTAATATGAGTACCAGGCTCCATATGATTAGTAGAAAAGCTTGCTTGATTCGGAAAATTCGGGTAAAGGCTAACATACCCTCTTAAGTACATCATATCTATCATAAACTTCTTCCATGAAGACTGCCATCCATTAGTTCTAGAATTCGGTATTTGCACCGCATTTTTCTTTGCATCCTCTGTGTATTGTACGTTCATGTAAGCATAGAACTCTCTCCAGTGTTTAGGAAAGAAAAGAGCACCCCAACTACAAGGCAGCTGATGCAAATATGGAGTGTTAGGATGAATACTACTAAAAAATTCAGTTGCATTCCAATTAGGCCTTTCTTTAACAACTTCTATCAGCCTTGGGGTGTATAAAGAGATCGAAGAAAGTTCTGGTAATGAAACTGATGGATCATAATGGTATGATAGAAGAGTGTATTTGATCCATATGTAATAGTATGAGGAGACCTCTATATCGTCTTCGAGTAAAAGGCCGTAGTCATCATCGGATGAAGGGTACCAGCTTTCACTTACTGCTCGAATCAGTCCACCCTGGATGATGCGCCGTCTGATGTTTTTGGGACCTTGTGTCCAGTTATATGAGTTTGCCATGGTCAGTGTTGATTCATCGACCTTACTGTCTATGTTGATTGTTAGAGTGATTTCGTCTCCGAGGTAGCGTGCGTTTTGGAGTGACTGGAGAAGTCTCTGAAGTGATTTTGGCCGGTTTTGGGTGATGATGTTTATGGTGATCTTCATCTTTTTCCAGTCTGCATTCGAAATTTTGTACAAAGTTTTAGCTAATTAATATAGCATAAAATGTAAATAATTATAATCCCCTCTCAATTTTAGTTTTAAGAACAAAATACATGAGTTAGACAAAGACAAAAACTAATTATAGGATAAGAAAGATGGGTCTTTCTCCTAAAGAAAAATGCAATTCATTTGTAGTTTTTCAATATGCAAAGATTTGTATGACTCTAGACTGTAGCACAATATTTTTCGTGTTATTGCTTAATGCTCATATTAGACTCAAAGACAGTAAGTAGTTTCTGTGTTTTGTGTTACAGACAGAGCCATTTTGCTTATGTGCAAATTAGTTGAACTTACTTGCCAATGCAGCTGGTCTAAGATCAGCCATCCATAATGCTTTAGTGATTGAATTTCTTGGCAAATTTACAAGAATTGTTCCATTCAGACTATTCTCTGTAGCCATTCTTAATGCATTCTTCACATTCTCATCGATATCGTCAACTGTGATAATCAAAGTAGGATTATGAATCCTGATCAACCCTTTCATGCTGGAATATATTGCTTGCATCATAGGGACCTCTGAGTTTGAAAACCCTGAAACAGCTCCAATGCCCAAATCAAATATTTTAAATCTTCTATCTGTACAAGATGAAATTGGCCATTTGAGAGCAGCAGTTGCTGCTTCACAGTTGCAGTACATGCCACCAGATAACACTATGTAGGCTTTTCTTCTGACAACTGATCGGAATTTCTCAAGAAGAGGTGCCAAATCTAGAACTTCTGTTAGAGAGTGAGCGTAGAATAAAGCATCTACCTTTTGAGGATGCATTTCTGCCCATTGAGTTACGTAACCGGTAGATAAGGCCCTCCACCATTGATCGTCTCGCACTTGTACCATATTTTTGTGAATTACAGTTGTTTCAGATATGTAGGCTAATCGATGCTCGCTGTCTCCCCATGTTTCTTTGTCATTTGGATTTACCGGCAGTACATACGAGCTTGCATTTCTGTATTTTTGTAGCTGGTAGCTGCCAAAAAAGGGTTTCTTATACAATTTCAGAAAGAGATCTATACATGTATCTATGTTATAACATATACTAATAATAAGCTCGTAATATAACTTTAATTGAGCTCAGTTTATCCCAACTCGATTTGTTTCAAAATTTCAAATTCAAAATTTTTTGACTCTTAAAATTTTTTGTATAAAAACGAAAATTTGAATTATTGAAAAGTTTAATCCAATATGACTTTATTTTTCTGATTTTTCTAAAAGTTTTTGCAAGCTGAAAGTTTTTCAATTTTTAATGTTATAATAATATCTAGAATTAGAGGCCCTGTTTTATCACTACAACTAAGACAACATAGAATTATTAGATTCATGGGCCATTTGGATCGATTTAAATAAGTAGTTTTTTTTTGCTTTTTAGAAGACATCAAGACAAAAGGAATTTGTTTTGACTTTCAAAATAAAAGAAAAAACAGTTTATTTAAGTTGATCTAAACTGGACTAAATATTGAACAGAGTGGATTTTTCTTTCCCTTCGCTAAGCGTGTGGCTCATTTGATCAAAACAATGAGATATGACTGAAAATGCAAAATTCTTAATTATGAATTTATCTTCAATTATTAATGGTTTGATGTAAAGGGACTTATGTAACACTTGCACATAAGTTTCAAAACCCTGTTTGATTTACTTGGTATTTATAATACAACATACTTGATCATACCTCAAATGGAGATCTTCACCAGTGATAAAAGTAAAAGGAGTCTCAACAAACAAAGTCTTGATAAGATCAGCTGGTAAAAACCAAGAACTCGATAAGAAATCGACCTGCACAACTCTGTCAACGGTGATGTCATATGCAGGATCTGGCAAATAAAGTCCTGCCTCCTTAGATCTTACTTTTCTATAACTTGGAAATGCAAAATCCTTCTGCCTAAATGGTAATATCCTTCCTATACTTCCAAGAACCGAGTTCCTATACTTGTTCGTCCCACTAACATGGGATAATATCTCCAGCATTTTCGAACCAGGAATCATATCATCGTCCAAAACATATACAAAGTCCGATTCTGTTTGCAACGCCATCTGAAATCTTCCATAATATTTAAAATCATAGTCTGAACTTATGAAGCTAATTCTTGAGTCATTGTAAGTTCTTACAGTTGATCTAAGTGAAGCTTCATTTGGACTTCCAAAAGAGACAACCCAAATGTGATGAAAGGGCATTGTTTGATTAAGAAGCGAATCAAGTTGAGAACAAAGCGTTTTACGCTTAAAATGATTGAGTATAACAGTTACTTTCGGGATGTTGGTGCCATTTAAACTCCATTTAGACTTCATATTCATAAGCTCATCAAGAGTTTCAGGTTCAAATTTCTTCTTCTGAAATTCCAGCACTTGATCATAAATCTCGTGCTTTAACTTAATCATCACTGGATCGTTAGACTTCTTTTGAATGAAGTTGATTTTTTGTTGTTCACAGACAAGAGTAGGGACTTGTTGAATGCTATGAACTACAGTATGTGGTTGCATGATGAAATGCCTCCACGTACTTGCAAATTTTCTGGTAGCCCATGAGAAGTCGGGTTTGGTTCGAAGATCAATCGAAGGGCTCATGTAGTACAGAAGGAAAGTGGCGTAAATTGCAAAGGCAAACTGGAGGAATGTGAGGCAAGCGACCAGGCGAGATGAATCACTGCTTCTCATGCTTGATTTTGACCACTGTATAAATTTATATTATAATTCAAACATTCAAGATATATGATAAAACATGCTGAAAAGTTTAAAGACAGATCATAATTACCTCTTTCTAAGTAATGAAGGGTAATTCTGATCAAATAATCTCAGAATATGTTATACACATGAGTAGCAAAATCATGTTATTTATGAGTCCATATTTAACACAAATCAAACAAGTAGTCAGCATATTGGCTTAGAAAAATCCTAGTTAAAGCTAGATATATTTTGGAGATCAACAACATTAGGAGTGTAATCGAAGTTAAGGGTCACATGGGGTAACACTAAATAAACAAAGTGACTAGGAAATGAAATCTTTAGCTTCACATTTTCTCATACATTTGCCCATAAAAATACCATTAAAAGCCCGCTTTAAGGCGTAGAATAAGGCTTTAGAAATCTGGCATTTTGTACGGCTTCGTAATAATCAAGAAATTTTCTCTAAAAAGAGCAGCAGACAATGCGTGTATTCTATTTCTTTCTAACGCCAGTAAATATAACACAAAATGCAAGCAATATATGTATATAGACCGAAACAGGCAGTACATGCAAAAACTTACAAAAACTTGATTGAATTTGGTAACTGGAAGCCTTGAAGAAACAAAATGCTCCTTTAAGGCTTTAACTATAAATAGCAATCAGTCCTGAGTCCACTAAGGAACAGATAGTTTGATTTGAAACGTCTCGTTATAATGGCTAACACCAAACTTAGGCAAGTTGAAGGAGACCTGAATTTTTGCACTGGCTGAGAAAAAAAATTAGGCACTTCTTTGTTGGTTCCTTTGCTGGTGTCTTAGTCCAACTGTGTTCTTTAGGTGGGTGGGATAGCATTACAAATACAAGCAGAGGCGGATAAGGTGCACACTTATTTGCCAGTTTTATTTTAACCTATAGATGCGACCGTTTATATTTTTAAAACCTACTTCTGAGGTAAACGGAGTATAATTTAAAAAAACAATGGGATCGACAAAGGGACTCCATTTTTTTTTAAGGGAATGATAAATTTAAGGGGACTCCATCTTATTTTTTATTTGTTAAGAGGGATTTTGTGTTAAGGGAAGATAAATTTAAGGGGATTCCATATTATTTTTTATTTGTTAAGCTGGATTTGGAATTTTAAGAATAAAATAAAATATAGACTAAAGTACCCGGTCTCATCATCCCTTAAACCCTATCGATCAAAATTTAATTTCAGTTCGATTCAAACACGCCGCGAGGTAAAAAAACTCAAACGTTGATAAATCCCCTTTATGAAATTTTAGATTTTGTTGAAAACGATGAATACAATTTACAGAAATCAGATGAATTTCGTTCATTTGCGCTAATGATGAATACAGTTCGTTATGGAAAGTTTGTATTTTGTTCGAGGGTAAATTCAATGTGTTACGGTTTAAACCTTACAGTTTGATAAGAAAAACAAACTCACTGTGAGATGATTTGTCAAAAGTAATCACAATAAAACAGTATACATATTCCAACATTAAAACAAATGTTTGTTAAGTGAATTTATGCTTATGTTCATTCTGTGTTATGCATGTGTGTATGTTGTTACTTTTTTTTCCGTTTGTGGCTAGTGTGGTTTGTATGTGTTTATTTGTTGTTATTGTGTTCCATACATACTTTGATAGTGAAAACTAAAGTAAACAATGCTTGAATATGTTATTTTCATGTGTACTGAACGTTTATGTTTCATGTATTATTATTTTTCTATTCTATGTGCAGAATTAAATTAAGGTTTATGTTTTAAGGTTGCATTAATGAAGAATATAGGGTTGGTATTGGAAATTTTATTAACCTTTCTTCGTCATACCATACCACAAGGACAAACCCACCAAATTATTTGCCCAAAAGGACAAGCACAAAAAAACTTGCTTAAAAGGACAAGTTTTAGTGCAAATGGTGAATTTCAGTGGGGTCCCATGTTTTTCCACTTTGCACTAAAACTTGTCCTTTTGGACAAGTTTTTTACCCCTTGTCCTTTTAAGCAATTTTTTTGGTTTTTTTGTCCTTCACAATTTTTTTCTGTTTTATTAATATATTTAAGGGGAGACTAATTTATTTTAGCCCCCTTAATAATTTTAAAATAAACTGAAAATGTTACTCTCCTTAACTAAAAGTGGAGTCCCTCTAACAATCCCCAAAAATAAAAGGTTAACAGTCACTTCCTTCGGCATCCCATGTAAAAACAAACAAATAAAAATATCAACCTATCTTCGTCATACCATATAAATTATCGAACTTGAAAATGTTGACATCACATCGGAAAATTTATATAAAAAAAAAATCCTATATAAACACAAAGAGATCATCATTCATGTATAACAAGTGATTTTCTGATATCAGAGTGGGATTAGTTAGTTTATGTGTTCCACCGCCAAGCATGTTCGACATCACCCAACCATTACGTATGGTACATGACTTATAATATGCCCCACGTTGGAAGATGTGTTGAGATTTGTGTAGTTTTCACAAAATAACGAGGTGCAAGGAATTTGTGTTGATAGACTACTTAGTCGAAATATATCACATTATTATTATAGTGTTTAGCTTAAGAAATCCGGCAGTTCATAAAGTATGGAACCATAGTTTTATAGTTGCTTATGAGTACTATCAACGGATCAATGACCATTTATCCTAAATGTTAAGCCTTTTATCTTGGGTTGTTAACATCAAAAACTACAGAACAACATAATCAATTATGAGCAATGTTAATGTATAGAGCTTGATGGGCTTTATCCATTCAAATCTTTACTATCCTCTTGTTAACCGACCTTTTGATTCGGTTTCCGAAAACATAACAGGTTCACTGGAATCTACCATCACATGGCACCAAAGCCCGAAGTGTCGCAAAAACACTAAAGATTCAAGTTCGGAAGGAGTCGTGCGAGCGTGGCCGCACAACACCTCATAACCATCGTATCACATCCCTGAAATGTGGTCTTCTTCACAATTTCGCATCCTACATTTTGTTTCCCTCTAATTCGCATCACCAGGATCTCGATTCCCAAGAAGTTCACCTCCTGAAGACTCGCCTCACCACATTTTGACTCCCGCTACTTCGCCTCCTTCACTTCGAACCTCTCTCCACTTCACATCCCGCCTTTCAGATCACCACTATGACACCCTACTCCGCTTAATATCACTCATATGAGGATGTGATGTGTTAAAATTTATGAAGCGCTCAGGTATAAAGTAACAAAATAGAGAATAAAATTCACAAGGCAGAAATATAAAATACAACAGAAACTTTAAAACATTTATTAAATAAGGAAGTCAAATCACAATATTTATTTACCAGATAGTCATCATTACAAAACAAACATACTATCTCATGGAAAATATCAGAGTACATAAGTAAAACCACAAAAATTATCCCTCACGTAAGCCAATACATTGATCAGAAAACAAGAACTGAACCAATACATGAATATGAAAAGAATCTGAATCCGAGCTGAATCGAATATTCAAGAATCACTGCTGAGACCCTCCACCCTGCGAACCAGGGGAGAAGGGGGAGAGAAGAAGAAAATAAACTAGGTCATACATACGTCTGGTGAGTTCTAGTAATTTCTAGCATGGGTATGAGTTAAGGAAGAATTTAGACAGATCAATTCCAAGAGCGATAGACATAAAATCATAAATGAAATAGCAGGAAATATAAACACGAATAAAGATAGGCTTCTCAATCATATCCGAAAATTGATGCACCAACTACCAAGATATCATAATTAGGCTTTACCTAATTAATACTCATCGATTGGCTCCTATACCCGAAATGTGATAACCTATGCCAGCTATGAAATTAGGGGTTATCAATCTCGTACCAATCAACTAAAAGGAGATAACCGTTAATCACAGGCATTACATCGTCTTATCTTCCTCAGTCGTAATGATGCACACTCATAGTTCCACTGGAACGCTCCCGTACCCACCTCATTTGAACCTCTTACTATCCAGTTCAGTAAAGCATGCCCTAGGATCTACCTAATGTGAGACTCCATGATAACAAAGGGATACTGACTGATACGGGTTCCCAACCAACAATTCAGTTGACACAAGTAACCCCTAGATTTGGTCCTCGTTCATTATTTTATTAGGCCTCTTATCTTTCCCAATCAGCTCCATGCTGCCAAAACGGACCTAAACTAGAATTTCATTATACTATTAGGCCTCTTATCTTCCTCAATCAGCCGCACGCTGCCGGAACGGACTCCCTCTATCTTAGCTTATTAATTTCATCAATTTAACTTAACACGTTTAAGTTTATTAATAAACCCATTATAATCTCATGCTATATCCTAGGTTTTATTAACATTTGTAATTAATGTATTCTTTTTGTATAACTCATTCCCACATTACTTAACGTCCAATTAAGTTCAATATATTCCAGTTTACATGTTCTTCAATTACATATTAGGGTTTTATCCCCAATTTACAATCCAATCTGAATACAATACTTAATCACTTTCAATATGCCCAAAATCTATTTTTATTTAACTTCGGCGTTATTCCAAATTAACGTACAAATAACTATAAGACCTATGCACTTTTCAGGCCTAGGCTCTGCGCAAAAAGAAAAAGGCAAAATGGTCTAGTCTACTCGCAAGGCCAAGACTCAAGATAAATAAAAGAAAATAAAATAGCATAAACATAACTGTAAATAAATGATAACAAAGAAAGGGATAAGAAGAAGGAGAATTACTTATAAATAATAAACAATGGGAAAGGAATAGCCATAGCTAGTAAATAAATTATAGTAACTTATAGAAACACTAAACATATAAATACTGTAAATATAAAATTTGCAAATTAAAACTACTTATCTGTCTAAACATTTCTACGTAGATAACTGATTAAAAAATTACATAAAAATCCACAAATCTGATGATCAAAGATTCCTATGTGGCCTTCTTCTTAGATCTGACGGAACCTCCGCCTTCAAAAGTGTTTGCGTAACACCCCACACTTTTCTAAACCCAAATTTTGATAAAAAACGAAACTTAGACCCATCCAAGCATGAAGCGTTTATATCTGGTACCTGCAGATAAATAAGCATGAGCATAATCATAATACGATAAAATAACTCATAGCGGAAACAAAATGGGATAGACTATTATCAACTCGGGTAACTACCTTAGAAGAGTGAGTCACCATGTCAATACCGAGCATGAGAGAGAACAAGAACCGAAAACCAAACTTAAACATCTATGAGAACCAGACATTCTCGAGAAAACCTGGGAGATTGTAATGAGGAAGGGGGTCAGAACAATAAGTTTTGGTGAACAAAAAGAGTATAACACAGTCTACAATACACAGATATATCCCATTTGGTTCAACCAAAGACATATGCCTATCAAGGCTAGTAATTCTAACCTAACCTTGTAAACATTAATGTATGACTCTAACTACCATACCCAAGGCAGCATTTCTAGTGATAACGATACTGATAAAGAACTTCACGCATATATTTATGAAGCCTTGAAACCATCATTTAACCAATTACCAAAAACTAAGAGTTAGGCTCTCAAATACTCACTTATCATACGGATGTTAATTATATTTATAGCCCCTTAAGACCTCACTATCAAATGATAGATAAGGGTGGATCCTCTTGATCGCTTAAGACCTTAGGCCGACCTATTGTCACTTAATGCCATTTTGATGGTTTATTCTACGATAGCATAAATTAGATGACACTAGCTACATGTCCTACTAATTTAGGCTTATGTTATTAACGCATATAAACCCATGTCCCGCATAAGGTGAGAGATAGTAAGCAACCGCTTAAGACCACTCTGTTAAGTAGACGTAGCACGCCATTTAAGACCACCAGGTGGTGGATCCCCTCTTTACTATCTAGCTGGCCTTATTAGATAATCTCATAGTCGCTTAATATTTCCCATAGGACAAGTATACCTATGGCAATACCATATCGGTCATTTTAAGACACATACCCAGGTGGACCTCTCGACCCAAGCCACTTAAGACCCAAGGAACCGACTATTCGTAAAGATTATCGAACTTGTACCCAATTAGCCTTTAATCCTTTCATTTATGGGAGGTGGGCTACGCGATCCCTTAATACCTTTTTATAGTTGGATCTAGCCAATTAAGACTTTAATCCCCAAAGCATGCCAAGTAGTTTCTCCTTACGGAAATAATCCACGTACGTAAACTAACTATCGTCACGGGTCCTTATGGTTAAAGATGTCTCACATCAGTTAGACATAATTTCCTCAGACATTAATTTACAATTAAATGTCCTTATTATATCAGTCTCTTTTTATTTCTAATTTAACTATTGTAACTCCTTAAGCATTTTTATTTTACTTTAATTTGATTAATTCTTGTATATATATATTATACGTTATAAGAAATATTTTACTTACTTAATTGGAGTTAAAATTCTTATTCCTAGCCATTGTTTTAAATTGTAACAATTAGGCCTAACTACCTAATTTAATTTGTTTTCCCCAAACAACGATGGTTACAATAGTTATTAATTCTTTACGACCTTATTCATAGAAAATCAATTACATTAATTGCTACAACAGTCACAATATATATATTTCCATTTAATATGGATTAATTTTCATGTATAATTCCATAAAATTAAACCCATTAAAACACAAAAACATTAATTATGATATATATTTCATTGTTTACGTAGATTTGGACAGATAGTGTACATATATACATATTTATATTTTCGCGCAGTTAACGTAGTTATTATTCTTTTATTATTATTATCATTAAATCCAATATTTTGGTTCAAACTAATAACCAAACATTGTTTGTGCGTTCAATTCTGTAATAAGATTCTAAATCTTACAAAAAAGGAAATTAAATGTAATTATTGTAAATTATGCCTAAATGTTTAAAAGAGGAATAAACATATTTCAAATCACAAGAAATACATAATATGTATGTTTTTTGAATGGTTGATGTAAACTATGCACAAACATATTCAAATATATGTTTGTATACGAATTTGCACAACTCTTTCCTTATTCCTTTTGGTACATATTTCTTATTGATTTCAAATAATGTCTTTTATTGTAAAAGAGCAAAAAAAGGCATATTTATAATAACTATGTTAAAACCTAAACAAAACTGAACATAAACTGGCTTCTGCCTTTTAAATAAAATTTACATAAATTACAAATCAACAACAAAACTATGGATTTGGAATAAAACTACAATTTACGATGATTTATCGGACTGATTTCCAGATTCATGGTGTTTACAAATAACCATAATATTCTTAAATACGATTGCATGCAATAATATGAACAACCTAATAAGCCTACAAATTGATTATATTATTCAAAACCATAATTATTCTTCAGATGTGAAAAAAAACTACAACAAATCTATTGAACACATAGGCATATATTTCAGATTTGAAATAAACGAAGTAATTAGATTATTGTATACTTTGTGTATAAATTTCACACTCACCTGAAACCATCTGAATCTTTTAGGCCTGCAATTCCTAAATTCTTACAGATTTACAGTTATTTTGAAAAGGGGATACTGTCAGATTTGTAGATTTGTAAGAAAAAAAGAAAAGAGGGGAGAAATATGATAAAGAAGAACCTAAACGCCAATCCATATTCTTTTCCACTTGAATATGATTATCCCTTTCAAATCTATTTGTTTATGTTTGACTTTGATTGTATATGAACATTTTTTTTTAGAATTTGTTTGAGGAGAAAGGGAAATGACAAAGCTTCGTTGTTGTTCTCAGAAATATGTGGAAAATAATGGGGGCCTTACCCTTTATTTATAGGTGTTAGAAAAACTCTAGACCAGTAGTTTTATTTTAATAAACATCCGTTCATTTGTTTTATATATTATAAAATAAAAGTTGGTATAACCCTAGCCGTCACTGGGCTGTAGTCCCCAAGAACGGTCGACCGCCCCATTCATGGTGTCGACCACTGTTAGTCTAAAACCCCCAATGATGGCAGGTTATAAATGGTATTGAATATTATATTTATTATGCTTTATTATTTCTGTCCGTTTTTCGTATTTCATCCGTAAAATTTTCAAACGGACTCCGTTCGCAAAACTCCAAACATGAAAGTTGACCAGAATTCCGAAACGAGCGTAACGGTCGAAGTTTCGTGGTCAAATTCCATCATTTGTAGAAATTCCTATTTTTGGAAATCTAATTAAATAATAATTTATTTATTGCCGAAATTTTGGGTTGTTGTAGTTAATAAAAATAAATATTAAAAACTTAAAGAACTTCTTCACCCCTTAAAAATTTAATTATTTGTCCTTTCCTAATAGACCTGGGAAAGAAGATGAGAGAATGGGTGTGAGGAAATGAGAGGCTATGCTAGTCTATTTACAGGGTTTACTGGATGCCCTCAGCCGTTCAAATCTAAGATTAGATCTGGTTCGGTCATGTCATCAGACTAATAAGAAAGCACCATGTTAGCCTATGCTTTAAATTAAACCAATAAAACTCAACCAACTCTATAAATTAATGATGTAAATAATAATAAGCGTCGCCACCTTGCGTGTAGGCTAAGGTATGCTAATTTCCTCAGATAGGATAGGTCGCCCAGTGAATGTTGGTTCCACCTGTTTATTTATTTAATTTTTCTGAATTCTTCTTTAATTCATAACTAATTCATTTTAACTCTGACTTTAGCAAACCAAATTTCCATTTTGATCAGAAAATTACAATGGACTCAACGATGCTAGTCAAGTTGTCCAATTTTGAATATTGTTCTGATTAATATTTAGTTTATCAATCTTTTATATTTAATTCTTGTTTATTAAAATTCGGGATGTTACATTCTCCCCTCAAAAGATTTCATCCCCGAAATCTCCAAGGCTAGAAGAATGTTATAAATGTTATCAACCATTACCTACACCCATCTACTCAACCATCAACCACTGGCATCCATTGTCCTTAGATTTTCTAATATTTTTCATCAACATATGCAAAGGTGTTCTGTATAACTCCCTAAGCTAATGCAGAAATCAGGCGGTCTACTGATTTAGCTGACCTCCTTAATGCAATTCATGTCTATGCCATGCATCCAATATGTATGCAAAGGAAACCTAATGATACATATAAAATTCTATATGCATGCAATAACCATTCATCAAAATGCAACAACAAAGTGATGATTCAACCATTTTTCATCCATATTTAAAATAAATTAAAATGCACACGCATCCATATGCAATTAGGTAAGTGTCCTAGTTTAACTGATCTCCAACTAGTGCCTAATGTATGTGTACATCACTGCGACCACCAACAAATACTTACATCCAGGTGAATCCATTCAATAATAACATGTTCTATTAACATGTTTTAAACCACTTCCTACCGTCCATAGGCTTCTTCTACCTAAGACTTATGACTCAAATGATATGAGAAATATATTCAAATTCAAAGCTTAGAAAATAACTAAGAGCGTACTCTCAAAGAGAAACAGAAAAGAAGCGTGAATCCTATCCTTAGGTTCCTAAGTCGCGTCATTGCTGTCTTCTCCCTTCTGAATCTTAACAAGCTTGTTCTCTTTATTTCGTAGCTTCTTCACCTTAAATCCAAATATTCGAGTAGGAACTCTCCTGATTGATGCCTTCCTCTCTACCTCTATATCCACTAGAGTTTTTGGCTCTACTAGAAACACCCCACCTACGTTAAGGTCACTCACAAAGGGAATGCCTTAACTTTGGTGGAGGTTTATAAGTAAAAGTCATAGATAAACACAAGACAGATATAAGTACACATATTTTAAAACAACGGAAAACAAACAGACTTTTATTTCATCAATACGTGTTCATACAAAACATTTCCATAATTGTCTCAAAATACTTCCAACATTACAACATCATTACTGTCTTGATTATTAAAGAAGCATAAAACATAAATAAACTAACAAAAATCCCCATAGTGATATCCAAAGCCATAATCCGAGCAAAAGATATCCAAACCATACGTCTACGGTCATGAAGCTTGCAAAAGAGTACTAAGTTGGGTTGTTTCCTCCCTGTGGACCTGGGGGGGGGGGGGGGAGAAACGAAAGAAAAGAAGCGAAAAGACAATAGAGTCAGACATAAAGCCTGAGTAAATCTAGTGACTCTTCAGTATGTGAATAAGAAAAAGGGCATGATAGATATAAACTGAAAACATGAAGGTATCACAAGCTAAGCAAGTGTCGTTTAGGATTGAATGTACTATCGCACCCACACTATATCTCTGCACCTACTTGAGATTATTCTAACTGGCACCCCATGCTGAGGGTGAAGTGATCCCCATTTTCTAAAGATCGGCTCCTACTCGTATAAACATGTGTCATACGCCCCCCAAGAATTGTAGATACCTATGCTGGTCCCACCATGGGGTGTATCAAGACCCGTGGCGGTGGCCCCGACACAATTCTAGAATACATAGGTTATACTACTGGTGCCCCAGTGCCCTGTTTGTCTGCTCTGGAGTGTGTGCATCCCCGCACCCCATTAGAACCCACACTGTGCACCCACCGCCATCATTTTGACCGCTTACAATTAGCCCAGTAACCGTGCCCCACCCTGCTTAGTTTCAGGGTACCATGATATCTAACTTGGGTTACTGCTGAAACGGGTCCCTCGTTACTAGGGTTTTCTAGTCAAACATGTTAAGTGGTTAAGTGTCTGTATTTACCTAACCTCACCCATCAATTCTTGTTAACATGTTGAATTTGGTTAAGTGTTTTTAGTTGACTTAACCCTACCATCTGTCCTTAGCCTCATAAAGCACCTGACCACTCACATTAGACAGATATTACTACGGTTACTAGATGTGCCGGTCGGTTTCGGGCAGGTTTACACCGTAGCTCAGTCTAACCTCGGGTCCTTATTGGGCTCAATGCTTAACCACCCACATTGGATAGGTATTGTTGTGACTACAGGACAGCCGGGCGGGTCCGGCAGGTTCACGTCACAACTCAATCCAACCTCAGGTTAAGCGTACCGTGTTTTCTAAATTTACATATTTTATCACTTCTCAATTATAAGTAAATGACATGTCCTTTATTCTTGGGTATAACAATTCATACCGCTTAAATGTCATTGTCGTTGGCATGTGTCAGCCATACCAACATATATTTTCATGTTTTACACCCAACGTTATTACCCCCGTTTGTACGTTCGCAACATTATAACAAATGTTAGACTCGACACAATTCAGCCCAACTTTTTTTAAAAGTGAGAAAAAAGGGGAAATCAAGAACATGTAATATTTCTCAATACAGAAAGGTGTGTGGCGCATGAACTTGTAATTTAGCGATTCAACTAACATAAATTATGGGTCATGTGAACTTGCATCCAAATAAGAGTATAACTAAGTAAGTGTCATATAAAATGGCATAGTTTAGGCTTATACAAACTTGGGTTTAGACATGTTTAACTTGGCATAATGTCAACAACAAAACTAACATGTTGTATAATCACCAAAATGTCCAATTTTAACAACTAACCATATAGCCTATTTCAACATGAAACTTGCATAGTTTATGTAATCCAAACGGTACTTAGTATAGATCCAATTATACTTGCAAATAAACATAAGAATGTGTTCATAGGTTTTGGGTCATGTAGGCATAAAAGGTCTCAAATCTAGAACATGTTTACATAAGCCTTAATTTAGACTTAGAGAATGTATATAGTCCATGCCATAGACATAAACATAAAGGGATCAAATTCTAGTTTTTGCCACAAACTTGCAAGTGCCATTATTTTCATATACAAATGTCCAATAGGCTTGCATCAATCAATTTATGCCAAAAATATCAATACACAAGTCATGACAGAATTATTACAATACACAGAATTCATATCATCATTATATAATCACACAATTCTATTTTCATTTACATCGAATCACGTCACAGTTTTCTTCATATTCTGAAAGATCACTATACTTACAACGAATGCAGAATCTTGAGTTCTGAATTCTGAAATTGAGATGTGTTTCCTTTGGGTAGATTAACGTTGCGTTGATTAACTTGATTAAGTTTTAGTCTTCTTCTTAATTTGATTCGTCTCTAAGCTCCTCTCTCTTGACGGCTACGCTCAATTCCTTCCTGGCAGCATGACGACTCCAATCTTATTTTTTTGTGTGAATTTTTAGTTGAGACTTAGGGTGTATATATAGATTTTTAAATTGTTTTGAGCCGTCAGATGAAGATAAGAGGAATCTAGATCATACAAAGTTCAAAGAGCCAATCAAGAGGTGACATGTCAGCCCTAATGACACACCGAGCCACAGAAATTCGAGCCAGAGCCAGACCCAGCCAACCAGGTCGATCAGGTAGGTCGACTGGCAAGTCGACACCCAGGTCGACACTATGGTCGACCTGGGGTGACCAGGTCGACACCATGGTCGACCCTATGGTCGACCTGGTCCCTGGGCGGGGAAATTCCCGCCCAGCCCAGTTTGAGCTTGTTTTTCGAATTTTGAATTTGACCGAGCTGTTTGAATTTTAAATTTTATTCTGAAACTTCCGAAGGTCATAACTCCTTCATACGGAGTCCAATTCACGCAAACTCAGATCTCAAGCAGAATTCCGAGACGAACGCAATGGCGTAACCCGTTTGCCTTAATTCTTTCATTTAGAATTAATTACACTTTAATTTGTGAAGCTTAATATTATAGAATTCACGGGGTGTTACATTCTCCCCCCTAAAAGGATTTCGTCCCCGAAATCTTCAAGTTAGGAAGAATGTATATCCTACCATCCAACCGTCCATCTACTCAACCAACAAACATAGGCGTCCACTGTCCTTAAAAGACTTCTAATGCTTCATGATCATATGCATAGTGTGTGTACATGTCCTTATCTAATGCAGAAATCAGGCGGTCCACTGATTCAGTTGACCTCCTTAATGCGAATCATGTAAGTGTCACGAATCCATTATGTATGCAAATTTTTCCTACTCATAATTCTACATGAGTGCACAACTATTCATACAAATGCGACAACCATATGACAACATATCAAGTTTCAACCATATACAAATGAGAATACATATATGAATATCCAATATGAAGTGACTGAGCCGATCTAAAACCTAGGGTGTGTGTGTGTATGCATCCACTAGCAATCACTAGCACCCATTTGCAGCCATCATCCATAACATGTTTTCAAATACATGTTTGCATCCATTTGTTTTCTACCTAAGGAGTTAGGAAAAGGACCGAGGAGATATACCTAAAAAGATAAAGCATAACTTAAGGAAAAAGAGAGATCAAAGATGTACCCTCAAAAAGAAAAGGGTAGGCAATGCGTATTCTGTCCTCAGTTTCCCAAGTCGCGTCTTCCTTGGTGTCACTCCACTGAACTTTAACGAGTTTGACTTCACGGTTGCTTAGCTTTTTCACTTCAGTTCCTAAGATGCGGGTTGGAACTCTCCTCACAGTTGCTTCACGTTCCACTTCGGCTTCTTCTAGAATGCTAGGTTCCACCACTTCCGCAGACTCATGCAAACACTTCCGGAGGTGAGAAACATGAAAGACGTTGTGAACTCCGACCAGTCTCTCGGGTAGCTCTAATCTATAGGCCATCTTCCCAACCTTCTCGATGATAGGAAATGGTCCTCCAAATCTTGGTGCTAGCTTTCCTACGGATCCAAAGCGAACAACGTTCCTTAAAGGAGATACCTTAAGGAAAACCCTGTCCCCAATCTCAAACTCAAGGTCGGTCCTTCTTTTGTCGGCGTAGGATTTCTGTCTGTCTTGGGCAGTCTTCATTCTCCTTCGTATCAAGTCCACTTTCTCCGAAGTCTCTCTAATCATGTCTGGCCCAAGTGTATTCTTGTCAGTGGACTCCCATCAACAAGTTGGTGATCGGCAAGGTCTTCCATACAAAGCTTCGAAGGGCGCCATACTGATGGTGGCTTGGTAATTGTTGTTATAGGCGAATTCCACTAAAGGAAGGTGATCCTCCCAAGTTCCTCCGAAGTCAAGAACGCACAGTCTTAGAAGATCTTCTAGTACCCTATTCACCCTTTCTGTCTGACCGTCAGTTTGGGGGTGATAGGCCGTGCTCAAACATATTTGTGTGCCGACAGCTTCTTGCAGACTCTGCCAAAATTCGCTCATGAAGATGGGGTCTCTGTCACTCACTATGCTGGAGGGTATTCCATGGAGTCGAACTATTTCCTTGAGATAAAGAGAAGCTAGTGACGAGGCAGTCCTTCTACTTTTGATAGGTATAAAGTGGGCGCTCTTAGTAAGCCTGTCCACTATTACCCAAATGCTAGTATTGCCTCTTCTTGACCTAGGCAACCCGTCAATGAAGTCCATTGAAATGCTATCCCACTTCCATTGCGGGACTTCTAGAGGATGTAGTAGTCCTCCAGGTTTCTTCTGTTCTGCCTTGACCTGTTGGTAGGTCATGCACTTAGAAACAAAATCTACCACGTCCTTCTTCATGCCACTCCAAAAGAAAGTCCTTTTTATATCCTTGTACCTATTATCACCGCCAGGGTGTATAGTCATCTTGGAATGATGCGCTTCCTCGAGAACCTTCTTTGTCAACTCCCTTGCTTGTGGGACGCATAATCTTCCATCTCGCCTCAGCCAACCCTTATCATCGATGGCGTATCTACTGAGGTGACTAGAAGTCTCACCCCTAATAAGTTTATCAATCACATCAACAAGCTGAGGGTCTTCACATTGTGCAGCCTCTATTGAGTCCAAGAGAGTAGGGCGTACTTCGAGAGATGCTAACAAACCCAGTACAAAATCCGAGGAGGGCCTAAAGTTAAAACTGGCTATATACTCCAAGCATTGTCTTTCCACAAAGAGAGGGCTTAAGGTCAGTTTCTTTCGGCTCAACGCGTCTGCTACTACGTTGCCTTTGCCGGGAGTATAGGAAATTTCAAAGTCATACGAGGCAAGAAACTCCATCCATCTTTGCTGCCTCAAGTTAAGATCCTTCTACGAGAAGAGATATTTCAACGGTTTATGGTCAGTGTATAATTTGAACTTCTCACCTAGGAGATAATGGCGCCAAGACTTAAGCGCAAAGACGATGGCAGCTAACTCAAGATCGTGGGTTGGGTAGTTTTTTCATGAACTTGCAATTGCCTTCCACCATAAGCTACTACCCTCCCCTCTTGCATCAAAACAGCTCCTAGCCCTGTACCACAAGCATCCGTATATACTGTGAACATTTTGCTTCCATCTGGGAAAGTCGGAACTGGGGCTGTTGTGAGAGCCCTTTTTAATCGTTGGAAAGCAAACTCGCAGTCCAAATCCCAAGTGAACGCTAGATTCTTCTTTGTTAGCCCTGTGAGTGGAGCTGAGATTTTCGCGAAGTCCCTAATGAACTTTCGGTAAAAACCGGCTAGCCCAAGAAAGCTTCAAACTTCGGTTGCACTTCTTGGTGTCTTCCAATCTTGCACTGCCATCACTTTCGCGGGGTCCACAGCCAACCCCTCTTTGGACATTATATGCCCCAGAAATCTTACCTCCTTTCTCCAAAAGTGGCACTTGGAGAATTTGGCTTTTAGCTGATGTGTACGGAGAGTATCCATGATTTCTTTCAGATGCTGAGCATGTTCTTCCTCATTCTTTGAGAAGATTAAGATATCATCTACGAAGACAACCACAAATTTGTTGAGGAATTCTCTGAACACCCTGCTCATTAGGTCTACGAAATAAGCGGGTGCGTTTGTCAAGCCGAAAGGCATGACAAGCCACTCGAAAAAACCGTCTGGTGTCCTGAACGCCGTTTTATCAATGCTGTCTTCAGCTACTCTTAGCTGATGGAACCTAGTTGCCAGATCAAGTTGGGAGAAGACCGTCGCACCTACAAGCTGATCAAACAAATCGTCGATTCAGGGAAGAGGGTGCCTATTTTTCTTGGTCAATTTGTTTAACTCCCTGTAGTCGACACAAAGGCGAAGCGAACCGTCCGCTTTGGTTGCGAACACCACTGGAGCACCCCATTCCGAAATGCTCCGTCTAATGAACCCCTTTTCGAGAAGTTCTTTAACCTGCTTACTGAGCTCCTTTCTCTCCTTTGGAGCCATGTGTCTGACAGGTAAAGCTACAGGCTTTGCATCATCCACAAGATATATGCGGAAGTCTATTTCCCGCCTCGGAGGTAAGCCCTTCACCTCTTCAAAGACATCCGGATATTGCCGGACTACTCTAACTGACTGCAAATTTTCATCAGAAGCATCAAGCAACTCTAGATAACTAAGCATAACAGCATTCAAGGGATTACAAGAAATTTCTAGAGTGTTACCAAGCCGAGTCAAGAGTCTAACTACTCTTTTCTCATAATCAAGAATGGCACCATTACTGGATAACCAGTCCATGCCTAAGATCAAACCATATCCCGATAAGCCCAAAACAAAGGCATTACAACTAAACTCAACGCTGAGAATAGAGACTTTCAAACCCAAACAAACCACTGACAAGTAAGCGGAGCCCCCAATTGGATTTGAAACTACTAAGGGATCCTCTACCATACTAGTGTCTAGATGTAGAGATTCTACTAAGGCATATGAAATAAAGGAGTGTGATGCGCCAGAGTCAAAAAGTGTGCAAACTGGATGATCATAAAGATAGACTACACTTTCTACAGAAATATTACTACCTCGTTCCTGTGAAGGTGCCACCAGTGCATGAACTTGACCCCCTGAAGTGGATCCAACCTTCTATCCCTGCCCTCGCTTCTTTGGGCAGTCCTTAGCCAAGTGCCTGGTCTCTCCGCAATGGAAGCATCCACCCATCTTCGCTTTCCTTTTTCGGCAATCTTTCGATATATGTCCAACAATGCCACAGAAATTGCACCTTCTCCTCTCATGGGGCCTATTGTTCTTCCCTCCTTTCTTGAAGTCTGTTTTCTTAGTTGTAGACCCTCTTTCTTTTCTTCCACCTTATTCTCTTTCTTGTCGTTGTCTTCCTCGTGTAGCAACGCCATGTCCACCAAGCTTTCATAAGTCGCTCCCGTGGATACATGGGTCATAGCAAGGCTGTGTAGAGGCTCATTCAAACCTTTGACGAAGCGAAGCGCCTTCTTGTGTTGGGTGTTTACTAAGTCCAGCCCAAATCTAGCCAGCTGATTAAACTGATTGACGTACTCCCTGATCGTCATGCTCCCCTGTTTAAGAGTTAGGAACTTCTCCATTTGCAGGCTTCTTTCAGCTTGGGAGAGGAATTTCATCTCAAATCTTGTCCTGAAATCTTCCCATGTTTCCACTGGCCTCTGAGCATTGGTAATCTCCCACCAATAGGAAGCTTCATCTTTAAGCAACCACACAGCTAGCTGTATCTTTTGCCTATCATCAACTCCAAAGATGACAAACAGATCCTCGGTCTCCTTTAGCCAGTTTCTTGCTCCTACAAAGGATTCTGCCCCATAAAATTCTTTTCCACCCATAGCCTTGAAGTCTCTGCATGTTTTTGCGAAGGCATTTCCACGAGGAGGTGGAGGAGGAGGAGGAACCAAGGCCACTGGAGGAGGAATGTCTGCTGGGCCCGCGCCATTAGCCCTTGCTTCTAAGTACCTCCTAAACCAGCCGGGTATCGGTACTCCTTCTAGAAGGTTAAGGTCTCCAGACATGCTGAAAGATAAAGGAAAGATTCAAAATGAAGGATAGAGAGAGATAGTGCGCATGGCTTTGGGGGATTATGCCTTTTTTTTTTTTGAATATATCACTTTTTCTTGAAAAATGCTTCATTAAACTTTCTTTTGAAAACAATTTCAAAAACTTTTATCTTATCTAGTAAACCTATGCTCTGATACCAAGTGAAACACCCCACCTCCGTTAAGGTCACTCACAAAGGGAATGCCTTAACTTTGGTGGAGGTTTATAAGTAAAAGTCACAGATAAACACAAGACAGATATAAGTACACATATTTTAAAACAGCGGAAAACAAACATGCTTTTATTTCATCAATACGTGTTCATACAAAACATTTCCATAATTGTCTCAAAATACTTCCAACATTACAACCTCATTACTGTCTTGATTATTAAAGAAACATAAAACATAAATAAAGTAACAAAAATCCCATAGTGATATCCAAAGCCATAATCCGAGCAAAAGAGATCCAAACCATACGTCTACGGTCTTAAAGCTTGCAAAAGAGTACTAAGCTGGGTTGTTTCCTCCCAGTGGACCTGGGGAGGGGGGACGAAAGAAAAGAAGAAGAAAAGAAAATAGAGTCAGACATAAAGCCTGAGTAAATCTAGTGACTCTTCAATATGTGAATAAGAAAAAAGGCATGATAAATATAAATTGAAAATAGGAAAGTATCACAAGCTAAGGAAGTGTCGTTTAGAATCGAATGTACTATCGCATCCACACTATATCTCTGCACCTACTTGAGCTTATTCTAACTGGCACCCCATGCTGAGGGTGAAGTGATCCCCATTTTCTAAAGATCGGCTCCTACTCGTATAAACATGTGTCATACGGCCCCCAAGAATTGTAGATACCTATGCTGGTCCCACCATGGGGTGTATCAAGACCCATGGTGGCGACCCCGACACAATTCTAGAATACATAGGTTATACTGCTGGTGCCCCAGTGCCCTGTTTGTCTGCTCCGGAGTGTGTGCACGCCCGAACCCCGTTAGAACCTACACTGTGCTCCCACCGCTGTTGTTTTGACCGCTTACAATCAGCCCAGTAATCATGCCCCACCCTGCCTAGTTTCAGGGTACCATGATACCTAACTTGGGTTACTGCTGAAACGGGTCCCTCGTTACTAGGGTTTTCTAGTCAAACATGTTAAGTGGTTAAGTGTCTGTATTTACCTAACCTCACCCATCAATTCTTGTTAACATGTTGAATTTGGTTAAGTGTTTTTAGTTGACTTAACCCTACCATCTGTCCTTAGCCTCTTAAAGCACCTGACCACTCACATTAGACAGATATTGCTACGGTTACTGGACATGCCGGTCGGTTCTGGGCAGGTTTACACCGTAGCTCAGTCTAACCTCGGGTCCTTATTGGGCTCAATGCTTAACCACCCACATTGGATAGGTATTGTTGTGACTACTGGACAACCGGGCGGGTCCGGGCAGGTTTACGTCACAACTCAATCCAACCTCGGGTTAAGCATACCGTGTTTTCTAAATTTACATATTTTATCACTTCTCAATTATATGTAAATGTCATGTCCTTTATTCTTGGGTATAACAATTCATACCGCTTAAATGTCATTGTCGTTGGCATGTGCCAACCATGCCAACATATATTTTCATGTTTTACACCCAACGTTATTACCCTCGTTTGTACGTTCGCAACATTATAAAAAATGTTGGGCTCGACAAAATTCAGCCCAACTTTTTTTAAAAGTGAGAAAAAAGGGGAAATCAAGAATATGTAATATTTCTCAATACAGAAAGGTGTAAGGCGCATGAACTTGCAATTTAGCGATTCAACTAACATAAATTATGGGTCATGTGAACTTGCATCCAAATCAGAGTATAATTAAGTAGGTGTCATATAAAATGGCATAGTTTAGGCTTATACAAACTTGGGTTTAAACATGTTTAACTTGGCATAATGTCAACAACAAAACTAACATGTTGTATGTAACACCCCACCTCCGCTAGGGTCACTTACAAAGGGAATGCACTAGGTTTGGTGAAGCATTATCGAGGTAAACATGCACAGAAATATTACAAGACAGAACATATATAAAACAGCGGAAGTAAAACAAATTTCATTACCTTATAAAATAAGGTCTAAAGCCTTTTACATCAGAATACATCAAAACCTGTCTTGCAATAGTAAAGAAGCATAAATCCTTTTCATAAATTATTCCCCAAAATAAAGCGGTGAAACAGCCATAGCCAAGAGAAGACCAGCTATACATGATGACCTTCAAGCATAAGAGGTCCGAACTAAACAACAACATTTCCTCCCTGAAAACCTTGGGGGGGGGGGGGAACGGAAGACAAAGAGGCGAAAGAAAACGGGGTCAGTCATAAAGACTGGTAAGTCCTACCTACTTCCAACATAAAAACAGGTAAAGGTAACATGACATGCATAAACTGAAAGTAAACATAAGGATGATGACAAGATAGATAAGCTAGACCAAGATAACAGGATGAACCACTGTATCAAGATAAACTAAGGTATCTCATTGTCAGGTTTCTATCAAGTATAAAATCCCGAGGTATCTACCATGTGTATTTGCTCTGCACCCCCCGTACTAGTATCCCAACCCGTGTTATGTGTTAACTATAAAATGTCCCTTGCCCAATGTTGTGAAATGGTCCATGTCGACCTAATATATCGCATATATAGGTTTTCTCAACTCGTGTGTTTCTTTCCATGTATAAGTTCAGTCCTTTGCCGTACCTCGTGCGGGATTTCTCACTACTTCAACGTAGTACCATTTGATCCTTGAAATCATTTGGACTGTCATCTTTTATCTAACTATGTTTTCTTATCAAGAACTATCGCGTGTTCAACTAAGGTTTATGCCACCTAGGACCACTAGGGATTATGCTACCTAATGAACGTTTTCGTATCTCGGTTTGGGTTCAAGCCACCTAGGACCACTAGTGATTATACTACCCGTCAACCACGCCCTTTTTCCCACGTATGTATCGTGAATCGTTTTCCATGTCTAGGTGCACATGTATCTCAACGTGCCATCCGAGTTCCGTGACAGAATACAGGACTCGGTCGGGAGCTTTAGGTTATCTGCCGATGCAGATATTAAGGTCAGTTTTTCTACCGGTGGTTATGGTCCCACATGACCCCTCCCTCAAATACTGAAAGGCAAAACAAGAAAAATCATGTATGAGAACTACACTACGGCCATCAATGCCCCACTCCCAAATGACCTACCTCACCCATAACTAGATAGCAAGTATGGTATGTTGGGTGTTCTTTGCCTTTCGGTACGTACACGATTGACTAAAGATGGTAGGTGGACGACGATGTGCTATCTAGGGCTACCGTAAAAATATCGCCGACCCCACGCTAATCCACCCCAGTCTTTAGGTTGCTCGCACAGCAACCAAGGCATACCCTTGGTTCTTCTACCGTAGACCTTAACCTCTATGAGCCCAGGTTTCATGGACCATCCGCAACCTCACAGAGGGATACCAAGAGTATCCTCACGTTCCCCCAAGCTACCGCTTCGTCACCCAGTTCGTTGGAGCCTTTATCTAAATCAGATATTGCTCCACCTCGTGTATTTGCTGAAGCGACGACCTACCGAATCGGGTTACTCATCTATTATGAACTGGTCCAATTTCCCTGACTAAGAATTATTACTTAGTTATCCTTAACTAAGGTTTATCACTTAGCTTCCTTTTCCGCCATCCTTGTTAACTACCGTTTTCCACTTAGTCCCCCTGAACTAGGGTTTTATCTAATGGGTTAAGCGTTGTCATTCCAGTTCATGACTTAACCCGTCTAGAAGCATGTCAAAATTGGCTAAGTGATTAAGTTCAAGACTTAGCCCTACAAACCATATGTCAAGTTGGTTAAGTATATCCAGAAGTTCACGGCTTAACCTTATCGCATTATCGTGGTTGCTTAAGTATAGATTATCCTTATCAAATTACCGAGTCGAGTTGGTTAAGTATATTCAAGCGGTTCGTGTCTTAACCCTATCCAATTACTATGTTAGATTGGTTCAGTGTAGGTTAACTTAACCCCATCAAATTACCGAGTCAAATTGGTTAAGTATTGGTTAACTTAACCTCATTAAATTATCATGTTAAATTGGTTAAGTATTGGTTACTTAACCTCATTGAATTATCATGTTTAGATTGTTTAAGTGTTTAACTTAGCCCCATCGAATTACCGTGTTTAGATTAGTTAAGTCTAGGTTAACTTAACTCCATCTAATTACCGTGTTTAGATTAGTTAAGTGTAGGTTACTTAACTCCATCTAATTACAGTGTTTAGATTAGTTAAGTGTAGGATTCTTAACTCCATCTAATTACCTTGTTTAAATTAGTTAAGTGTAGGTTACTTAACTCCATCTAATTACCGTGTTTAGATTAGTTAAGTGTAGGTTACTTAACCCCGTCTAATTACCGAGTCGGATTAGTTAAGTATGGATTAGCTTAACCCTATCCCCTAACTGTATTTTACAGTTAAGTGTCATTAAGAAATCAAGTCCGGTTTCACTTAACCTACCCATTCATGTCATATCGGTTAAGTGTCATTAGTCAGATTTACTTAACCTTATCATGTGGCATTAATGAATTAATGCACTCTCAACCTCTCACATTAGACATTGTTGTGGTTACTGGTTACGCCGGGCGGGTCCGGGCAGATTTACACCACAACCTAGTCTAACCTCGGGTTTCAAGCGCGATATGACCAACTACCCACATTGGGTCCTATTGTTTGTAGCCACTGGATTTGCCGGGCGGATCCGGGCGGATTTATGCTACAAACTCAACCCAACCTCGAGTTGGCCACTTCCACGTTTTTCTACGTGTCATGTTCATGTCAAGTTTAGACCCCTTTTTAAGTCTATGTTTTCATGTAACCCCATGTCAAGTTTTCGTGTCCTATTCACGTTTATTATCATTACATGTTCCATGTAATTCCATGTCAAGTTCATAGCCCATTTTCAAGTTTGCCTAAACTACCCAAAACGTGTCCCCAACGCACATGAAAGCGAATCAACATATTTGGAATAATATGACAAAGATGGGTACAAGCAGCAAAGATGAATCACATGTTAAACATGGTGAAAATTGAGGCAAAGGTGTTCACATAACTAGCATATTGCATATTGGCCTCGAAACATGCACGATGTCATAAAGGGGTTGGCCACAAACATGCACGGTATCATAAAGGGTTTGGCCTCAAACATGCATAATATCATAAGGGGTTTGGCCTCACATAAACATGAAATCATAAGGGGTTTTGGGTTCTTTTACATGCATAAGCCCAAAGTCAAATTCATGCACATATTTCACAAGTCAAAATGGTTCCAAGTGTTCATGCCAACATCCCACAAATAAAGGTTCAATCTTGCATGGCAAACTAAGTCCAATGCAACATGAGTAACTTGATTTAGTCACTAAACATAGCCTAAAGTCATAGGTTCAAGCAAAAGAGGCATGACAAGGTTCATATAGGCTAGCATACTTATGTTCATCGCATTTTATTCCATGTCACATTAGAACTATCGTTTAGATCTACAAGTAGCTAGAACTTACATAGCGTGGCTAAGGGATTATGAGCATGAATCGTCTTGTCGTAGAATCGTCATGAAATTTGCGTAGCAAAATTGATCCACTCCCTTGATTTGATGTAGCAAGCTAGCACCTTTGATTCGGATCCGATTTGAATGCATAAGCTCTTGGAGTTGGAGATGGAGGCCATGATCAAGAGGGATTTGGGCAGCACTTCGTTGTTAGATTGATTTTGAGTGATTCAGGTTAGGTCCTAGGGTGTTCTTATAGAGATTAGGAGTAGTTTAGGCCATAGGATAAACAATAGGATAGATCTGAGCCCTCAAAATCAGTCACAGGCCCACAAAACCGAGCCAAGACAGCAGCAGGTGCACCCAGGCCAAAGAGGCCGGACCACTCAGGTCGACACCCGTGTCGACTGGGCAGTCGACCTGCCCCCTGGGCGTGTCGACTCCCCAATCGACACCCCAGTCGACCTGGGGCTTGGGCGGGAATTTTCCCGCCCAGTCCGTTTGGCTCCAGATTTGAATTTCGAACTGTTTTTGAACTTGAATTTTTCTGAAAACTTTGTCGGGCCATAACTTGGTCATACGTACTCCGATTTTCAAAAACTCGGACTCTATTTCGCGTATTTTTCCGTGACGAACGCAATGGCACAGCCCGTTCCCCTTGATTTAGATATTAACATTTAATTCTGCCTTGATTTACGTTATAACATGTTATTCAAAATACGGGTTGTTACATTCTCCCCACCTTAAAGGATTTCGTCCCCGAAATCTTCAAGTTAGGAAGAATGTATCCTACCATCCATCAACTCAAAACATCATCCACGAGAAGTCATTGTCCTTAAAAGATTCTAAATGCTGTATGATCATATGCGAAAGGTGTGTGTATATGTACTTATCTAATGTAAATGATCAGGCCTGAGTGATCTTCTAAATGCAAAATATGTTTAGTGCCATGAATCCAACATGTATGCAAATAGTCCTAGTCATATAAACAATATATGTGTGCACAACCATTCATCCACATGCAACATCCACTGGTAACATATTCAATTTCGTCCATAAACAAGTACAAATACTCGTGCATATGCAATATGAAATGTGACTGAATCGACCTAGTGTCTAATGTGTACTCAATCATCCACGAGCAACCACTTGCAACCACTGGCAACCATATCAATCATAACATGTTTCAAATTCATGTTTACATCCTTAGGGTTCTACCTAAGGTTCCCAAGATAGGATCGAGGAGATAAACAAGATAAACTCCTTACGGGGTTTGCAACGGAAACAGGATCGAGAGGATATCCACCAAGCGATAGCATGCAAGCAAGCTCTACAGGAGAACCAGGGATCAATGATATACTCTTAAAAAGAGATATGATGCCCGCGTTTAAGCCGCATTTCCTTGAGCTTAATTCCAGTGTGCCTTGACCACCTTTGACTTCATGATTTTCGTAGCTCCTTGATTCCTATTTCCAAGGTATGAGTTGGAACTCATTTCACTGTCGCCTCTCGTTTCACTTTCACTTATTCTTTCCCTAGTATGCTCGGCTCAAACATATCTGTGTACTCATGCAAGCTCTCCAAAATTCACTAGTGAATTCTGGATCTCGTTTACCGAAGCCAATCCATGTTACCACATGCACTTACTAGGGTGATTCCTATAACCCATGCTTAAGCGGAATGAACCATCCGCCTTATTGGCGAACGTTACTCGATCGGATCAGAGATTTCCGATAAATGCATCAAGAGATTCTAGGTAACTAACCATGACAAAACCCAAAAGGTTATACGAGACTTCGAGGGTATTACCAAGGCAAGTTAAGAGTTTAACTACCCTCCTTTCAAAACTGAGAATGGCATCCTTTACTGGATAACCACTTCATCCCTAGAATCCATCCATAGCTCAACAATAGAAGCATTGCTTCTAATCTCAACACTTGGCATTTACACTCTCAATTCCAGAAAAGTCATGAATAAATGGATCGATCCTTCAACAGGATTTGAGACAAAAATGGGATCCTCTACCACGCTAGTACTAAGGTGCAGAGACTGAACTATCGAAGTAGACTTAAATGATGCGATGATCAAGACAAAGTCTAGACGGGATGATAGAAAAGAAAGGCAAAACCTTCAACAGAAACGGTACCATCCCTCTTAGGTACGCTGGAAACGAGAGCATACAATTGCCCTCTCGATGATCTTGTCCTTGTCCCATAACTCTTAACTATGCGTCCCGTTTTATCATGCCAAAGATACTCTCTCGTCATGGGTTTTATTGTTCATCTTTTTCCCTCCCTTATGGATTAAGCCATATCAACAAGTTGCTTATCTTTAAGCTCGTGTCCTCTATCCTTGCTCTTATTATCCTTCCTTATAGCATGGCAACAGGTCTCTCGAGGACTACCTCCATCGCACGGAAAACACTTAGGTAGCTAGGGAAGGATTAGTCGCAGTTCAGACTACTGTGACTACAGATGGAGGAAAGAGAGGAAAAGATATTCAATGAAGGAAACAAAGGATAGTGCTAACGGCCTTTGGGGAATAGCCTTTAAAAATAAAACCTTTCTTGAAAAATGCTTCTTTGTAAACAGTTTGGAAAATAGTTTCAGAAGGTTTTAAAAACTTTTGCCCAGTCGGGTAACCTTCTGCTCTGATACCAAATGTAACACCCCACCTCCGCTAGGGTCACTCACAAAGGGAATGCACTAGGTTTGGTGAAGCATTATCGAGGTAAACATGCACAGAAATATTACAAGACCGAACATATATAAAATAGCGGAAGTAAAACAAATTTCATTACCTTATAAAATAAGGTCTAAAGCCTTTTACATCAGAATACATCAAAACCTGTCTTGCAATAGTAAAGAAGCATAAAACCTTTTCATAAATTATTCCCCAAAATAAAGCGGTGAAGCAGCCATAGCCAAGAGAAGACCAGCTATACATGATGACCTTCAAGCATAAGAGGTCCGAACTAAACAACAACATTTCCTCCCTGAAAACCTGGGGGGGGGGGGGACGGAAGACAAAGAGGCGAAAGAAAACGGGGTCAGTCATAAAGACTGGTAAGTCCTACCTACTTCCAGCATAAAAACAGGTAAATGTAACATGACATGCATAAACTGAAAGTAAACATAAGGATGATGACAAGATAGATAAGCTAGACCAGGATAACAGGACGAACCATTGTATCAAGATAAACTAAGGTATCACATTGTCAGGTTTCTATCAAGTATAAAATCCCGAGGTATCTACCATGTGTATTTGCTCTGCACCACCCATACTAGTATCCCAACCCGTGTTATGTGTTAACTATAAAATGTCCCTTGCCCAATGTCGTGAAATGGTCCATGTCGACCTAATATATCGCATACATAGGTTTTCTCAACTCGTGTGTTTCTTTCCATGTATAAGTTCAGTCCTTTGCCGTACCTCGTGCGGGCTTTCTCACTACTTCAACGTAATACCATTTGATCCTTGAAATCATTTGGACTGTCATCTTTTATCTAACTATGTTTTCTTATCAAGAACTATCGCGTGTTCAACTAAGGTTTATGCCACCTAGGACCACTAGGGATTATGCTACCTAATGAACGTTTTCGTATCTCGGTTTGGGTTCAAGCCACCTAGGACCACTAGGGATTATACTACCCGTCAACCACGCCCTTCTTCCCACGTATGTATCGTGAATCGTTTTCCATGTCTAGGTGCACATGTATCTCATTGTGCCATCCGAGTTCCATGACAGAATACAGGACTCGGTTGGGAGCTTTAGGTTATCTGCCGATGCAGATATTAAGGTCAGTTTTTCTACCGGTGGTTATGGTCCCATGTGACCCCTCCCTCAACTACTGAAAGGCAAAACAAGAAAAATCGTGTATGAGAACTACACTACGGCCATCGATGCCCCACTCCCAGATGGCCTACCTCACCCATAACTAGATAGCAAGTATGGTATGTTGGGTGTTCTCTGCCTTTCTGTACGTACACGATTGACTAAAGATGGTAGGTGGCCGACGATGTGCTATCTAGGGCTACCGTAAAAATATCACCGACCCCACGCTAATCCACCCCAGTCTTTAGGTTGCTCGCACAACAACCAAGGCATACCCTTGGTTCTTCTACCACAGACCTTAACCTCTGTGAGCCCAGGTTTCATGGACCATCCGCAACCTCACAGAGGGATACCAAGATTATCCTCACATTCCCCGAAGCTACCGCTTCGTCACCAGTTCGTTGGAGCCTTTATCTAAATCAGATATTGCTCCACCTCGTGTATTTGCTAAAGCGACGACCTACCGAATCGGGTTACTCATCTATTATGAACTGGTCCAATTTCCTTGACTAAGAATTATTACTTAGTTATCCTTAACTAAGGTCTATCACTTAGCTTCCTTTCCCGTCATCCTTGTTAACTACCGTTTTCCACTTAGTCCCCCTGAACTAGGGTTTTATCTAATGGGTTAAGCGTTGTCATTCCAGTTCATGAGTTAACCCGTCTAGAAGCATGTCAAAATTGGCTAAGTGATTAAGTTCAAGACTTAGCCCTACAAACCATATGTCAAGTTGGTTAAGTATATCCAGAAGTTCACGACTTAACCTTATCGTGTTATCGTGGTTGGTTAAGTATAGATTATCCTTATCAAATTACCGAGTCGAGTTGGTTAAGTATATTCAAGCGGTTCGTGTCTTAACCCTATCCAATTACTATGTTAGATTGGTTAAGTGTAGGTTAACTTAACCCCATCAAGTTACCGAGTCAAATTGGTTAAGTATTGGTTAACTTAACCTCATTAAATTATCATATTAAATTGGTTAAGTATTGGGTACTTAACCTCATTGAATTATCATGTTTAGATTGTTTAAGTGTTTAACTTAACCCCATCAAATTACCGTGTTTAGATTAGTTAAGTCTAGGTTAACTTAACTCCATCTAATTACCATGTTTAGATTAGTTAAGTGTAGGTTACTTAGCTCCATCTAATTACCGTGTTTAGATTAGTTAAGTGTAGGTTACTTAACTCCATCTAATTACCGTGTTTAGATTAGTTAAGTGTAGGTTACTTAACTCCATCTAATTACCGTGTTTAGATTAGTTAAGTGTAGGTTACTTAACCCCATCTAATTACCGAGTCGGATTAGTTAAGTATGGATTAGATTAACCCCATCCCCTAACTGTATTTTACGGTTAAGTGTCATTAAGAAATCAAGTCCGGTTTCACTTAACCTACCCATTCATGTCATATCGGTTAAGTGTCATTAGTCAGATTTACTTAACCTTATCAAGTGGCATTAATTGAATTAATGCACTCTCAACCTCTCACATTAGACGTTGTTGTAGTTACTGGTTACGCCGGGCGGGTCCGGGCAGATTTACACCACAACCTAGTCTAACCTCGGGTTTCAAGCGCGATATGACCAACTACCCACATTGGGTCCTATTGTTTGTAGCCACTGGATTTGCCGGGCAGGTCCGGGCAGATTTATGCTACAAACTCAACCCAACCTCGAGTTGGCCACTTCCATGTTTTTCTACGTGTCATGTTCATGTAAAGTTTAGACCCCTTTTTAAGTCTATGTTTTCATGTAACCCCATGTCAAGTTTTCGTATCCTATCCACGTTTATTATCATTACATGTTCCATGTAATTCCATGTCAAGTTCATAGCCCATTTTCAAGTTTGCCTAAACTACCCAAAACGTGTCCCCAACGCACATGAAAGTGAATCAACATATTTGGAATAATATGACAAAGATGGGTACAAGGTGGCAAAGATGAATCACAAGTTAAACATGGTGAAAATTGAGAAAAGGTGTTCACATAACTAGCATATTGCATATTGGCCTCGAAACATGCACGATGTCATAAAGAGGTTGGCCACAAACATGCACGGTATCATAAGGGGTTTGGCCTCAAACATGCATAATATCATAAGGGGTTTGGCCTCACATAAACATGAAATCATAAGGGGTTTTGGGTTCTTTTACATGCATAAGCCCCAAGTCAAATTCATGCACATATTTCACAAGTCAAAATGGTTCCAAGTGTTCATGCCAACATCCCACAAATAAAGGTTCAATCTTGCATGGCAAACTAAGTCCAATGCAACATGAGTAACTTGATTTAGTCACTAAACATAGCCTAAAGTCATAGGTTCAAGCAAAAGAGGCATGACAAGGTTCGTATAGGCTAGCATACTTATGTTCATCGCATTTTATTCCATGTCACATTAGAACTATCGTTTAGATCTACAAGTAGCTAGAACTTACATAGCGTGGCTAAGGGATTATGAGCATGAATCGTCTTGTCGTAGAATCGTCATGAAATTTGCGTAGCAACGTTGATCCACTCCCTTGATTTGATGTAGCAAGATAGCACCTTTGATTCGGATCCGATTTGAATGCATAAGCTCTTGGAGTTGGAGATGCAGGCCATGATCAAGAGGGATTTGGGCAGCACTTCGTTGTTAGATTGATTTTGAGTGATTTAGGTTAGGTCCTTTTGTGTTCTTATAGAGATTAGGAGTAGTTTAGGCCATAGGATAAACCCTAGGATAGATCTGAGCCCTCAAAATCCGTCACAGGCCCACAAAGCCGAGCCAAGACATCAACAGGTGCACCCAGGCCAAAGTGACCGGACCACCCAGGTCGACACCCGTGTCGACTGGGCAGTCGACCTGCCCCCTGGGCGTGTCGACTCCCCAGTCGACACCCCAGTCGACCTGGGGCTTGGGCGGGAATTTTCCCGCCCAGTCCGTTTGGCTCCATATTTGAATTTCGAACTGTTTTTGAACTTGAATTTTTCTGAAAACTTTGACGGGCCATAACTTGGTCATACGGACTCCGATTTTCAAAAACTCGGACTCTATTTCGCGTATTTTTCCGAGACGAACGCAATGGCACAGCCCATTCCCATTGATTTAAATTTTAACATTTAATTCTGCCTTGATTTACATTATAACATGTTATTCAAAATACGGGTTGTTACATTCTCCCCACCTTAAAGGATTTCGTCCCCGAAATCTTCAATTTAGGAAGAATGTATCCTACCATCCATCATCTATCTACTCAAAACATCATCCACGAGAAGTCATTGTCCTTAAAAGATTCTAAATGTTGTATGATCATATGTGAAAGGTGTGTGTATATGTACTTATCTAATGTAAATGATCAGGCCTGAGTGATCTTCTAAATGCAAAATATGTTTAGTGCCATGAATCCAACATGTATGCAAATAGTCCTAGTCATATAAACAATAGTGCACAACCATTCATCCACATGCAACATCCACTGATAACATATTCAATTTCATCCATAAACAAGTACACATACTCGTGCATATGCAATATGAAATGTGACTGAATCGACCTAGTGTCTAATGTGTACTCAATCATCCACGAGCAACCACTTGCAACCACTGGCAAGCATATCAATCATAACATGTTTCAAATACATGTTTACATCCATAGGGTTCTACCTAAGGTTCCCAAGATAGGATCGAGGAGATAAACAAGATAAACTCCTTACGGGGTTTGCAACGGAAACAGGATCGAGAGGATATCCACCAAGCGATAGCATGCAAGCAAGCTCTACAAAAGAACCAGGGATCAACGATATACTCTTAAAAAGAGATATGATGCGCGCGTTTAAGCCGCATTTCCTTGAGCTTAATTCCAGTGTGCCTTGACCACCTTTGACTTCATGATTTTCGTAGCTCCTTGATTCCTATTTCCAAGGTATGAGTTGGAACTCATTTCACTGTCGCCTCTCGTTTCACTTATTCTTTCCCTAGTATGCTCGGCTCAAACATATCTGTGTACTCATGCAAGCTCTCCAAAATTCACTAGTGAATTCTGGATCTCGTTTACCGATGCCAATCCATGTTACCACGTGCAATTACTAGGGTGATTCCTATAATCCATGCTTAAGCGGAATGAACCATCTGCCTTATTGGTGAACATTACTCGATCGGATCAGAGATTTCCGATAAATGCATCAAGAGATTCTAGGTAACTAACCATGACAAAACCCAAAAGGTTATACGAGACTTCGAGGGTATTACCAAGGCAAGTTAAGAGTTTAACTACCCTCCTTTCAAAACCGAGAATGGCATCCTTTACTGGATAACCACTTCATCCCTAGAATCCATCCATAGCTTAACAATAGAAGCATTGCTTCTAATCTCAACACTTGGCATTTACACTCTCAATTCCAGACAAGTCATGAATAAATGGACCGATCCTTCAATAGGATTTGAGACAAAAATGGGATCCTCTACCACGCTAGTACTAAGGTGCAGAGACTGAAATATTGAAGTAGACTTAAATGATGCGATGATCAAGACAAAGTCTAGACGGGATGATAGAAAAGAAAGGCTAAACCTTCAACAGAAACGGTACCATCCATCTTAGGTACGCTGGAAATGAGAGCATACAATTGCCCTCTCGATGATCTTATCCTCGTCCCATAACTCTTAACTATGCGTCCCGTTTTATCATGCCAAAGATACTCTCTCGTCATGGGTTTTATTGTTCATCTTTTTCCCTCCCTTGTGTATTAAGCCATATCAACAAGTTGCTTATCTTTAAGCTCGTGTCCTCTATCCTTGCTCTTATTATCCTTCCTTATAGCACGGCAACAGGTCTCTCATGGACTACCTCCATCGCACGGAAAACACTTAGGTAGCTAGGGAAGGATTAGTCGCAGTTCAAACTACTGTGACTACAGATGGAGGAAAGAGAGGAAAAGAGATTCAATCAAGGAAACAAAGGATAGTGCTAACGGCCTTTGGGGAATAGCCTTTAAAAATAAAACCTTTCTTGAAAAATGCTTCTTTGTAAACAGTTTGGAAAATAGTTTCAGAAGGTTTTAAAAACTTTTACCCAGTCGGGTAACCTTCTGCTCTGATACCAAATGTAACACCCCACCTCCGCTAGGGCCACTCACAAAGGGAATGCACTAGGTTTGGTGAAGCATTATCGAGGTAAACATGCACAGAAATATTACAAGACAGAACATATATAAAACAGCGGAAGTAAAACAAATTTCATTACCTTATAAAATAAGGTCTAAAGCCTTTACATCAGAATACATCAAAACCTGCCTTGCAATAGTAAAGAAGCATAAAACCTTTTCATAAATTATTCCCCAAAATAAAGCGGTGAAGCAGCCATAGCCAAGAGAAGACCAGCTATACATGATGACCTTCAAGCATAAGAGGTCCGAACTAAACAACAACATTTCCTCCCTGAAAACCTGGGGGGGGGGGGGGGGGGAACGGAAGACAAAGAGGCGAAAGAAAACGGGGTCAGTCATAAAGACTGGTAAGTCCTACCTACTTCCAGCATAAAAACAGGTATAGGTAACATGACATGCATAAACTGAAAGTAAACATAAGGATGATGACAAGATAGATAAGCTAGACCAAGATAACAGGATGAACCATTGTATCAAGATAAACTAAGGTATCACATTGTCAGGTTTCTATCAAGTATAAAATCCCGATGTATCTACCATGTGTATTTGCTCTGCACCCCCCATACTAGTATCCCAACCCGTGTGTTAACTATAAAATGTCCCTTTCCCAATGTCGTGAAATGGTCCATGTCGACCTAATATATCGCATATATAGGTTTTCTCAACTCGTGTGTTTCTTTCCATGTATAAGTTCAGTCCTTTGCCGTACCTCGTGCGGGCTTTCTCACTACTTCAACGTAGTACCATTTGATCCTTGAAATCATTTGGACTGTCATCTTTTATCTAACTATGTTTTCTTATCAAGAACTATCGCGTGTTCAACTAAGGTTTATGCCACCTAGGACCACTAGGGATTATGCTACCTAATGAACGTTTTCGTATCTCGGTTTGGGTTCAAGCCACCTAGGACCGCTAGGGATTATACTACCCGTCAACCACGCCCTTCTTCCCACGTATGTATCATGAATCATTTTCCATGTCTAGGTGCATATGTATCTCAATGTGCCATCCGAGTTCCATGACAGAATACATAACTCGGTCGGGAGCTTTAGGTTATCTGCCGATGCAGATATTAAGGTCAGTTTTCCTACCGGTGGTTATGGTCCCATGTGACCCCTCCCTCAACTACTGAAAGGCAAAAAAAGAAAAATCGTGTATGAGAACTACACTACGGCCATCGATGCCCCACTCCCAGATGGCCTACCTCACCCATAACTAGATAGCAAGTATGGTCTGTTGGGTGTTCTCTGCCTTTCTGTACGTAAACGATTGACTAAAGATGGTAGGTGGCCGACGATGTGCTATCTAGGGCTACCGTAAAAATATCGCCGACCCCACGCTAATCCACCCCAGTCTTTAGGTTGCTCGCACAACAACCAAGGCATACCCTTGGTTCTTCTCCCGCAGACCTTAACCTCTGTGAGCCCAGGTTTCATGGACCATCCACAACCTCACAGGGGGATACCAAGAGTATCCTCACATTCCCTGAAGCTACCGCTTCGTCACCAGTTCGTTGGAGCCTTTATCTAAATCAGATATTGCTCCACCTCGTGTATTTGCTGAAGCGACGACCTACCGAATCGGGTTACTCATCTATTATGAACTGGTCCAATTTCCCTGACTAAGAATTATTACTTAGTTATCCTTAACTAAGGTTTATCACTTAGCTTCCTTTCCCGTCATCCTTGTTAACTACCGTTTTCCACTTAGTCCCCCTGAACTAGGGTTTTATCTAATGGATTAAGTGTTGTCATTCCAGTTCATGACTTAACCCGTCTAGAAGCATGTCAAAATTGGCTAAGTGATTAAGTTCAAGACTTAGCCCTACAAACCATATGTCAACTTGGTTAAGTATATCCAGAAGTTCACGGCTTAACCTTATCGTGTTATCGTGGTTGCTTAAGTATGGATTATCCTTATCAAATTACCGAGTCGAGTTGGTTAAGTATATTCAAGCGGTTCGTGTCTTAACCCTATCCAATTACTATGTTAGATTGGTTAAGTGTAGGTTAACTTAACCCCATCAAGTTACCGAGTCAAATTGGTTAAGTATTGGTTAACTTAACCTCATTAAATTATCATGTTAAATTGGTTAAGTATTGGTTACTTAATCTCATTGAATTATCATGTTTAGATTGTTTAAGTGTTTAACTTAACCCCATCGAATTACCGTGTTTAGATTAGTTAAGTCTAGGTTAACTTAACTCCATCTAATTACCATGTTTAGATTAGTTAAGTGTAGGTTACTTAACTCCATCTAATTACCGTGTTTAGATTAGTTAAGTGTAGGTTACTTAACTCCATCTAATTACCGTGTTTAGATTAGTTAAGTGTAGGTTACTTAACTCCATCTAATTACCGTGTTTAGATTAGTTAAGTGTAGGTTACTTAACCCCGTCTAATTACCAAGTCGGATTAGTTAAATATGGATTAGCTTAACCCCATCCCCTAACTGTATTTTACGGTTAAGTGTCATTAAGAAATCAAGTCCGGTTTCACTTAACCTACTCATTCATGTCATATCGGTTAAGTGTCATTAGTCAGATTTAATTAACCTTATCATGTGGCATTAATTGAATTAATGCACTCTCAACCTCTCACATTAGACGTTGTTGTAGTTACTGGTTACGCCGGCGGGTCCGGGCAGATTTACACCACAACCTAGTCTAACCTCGGGTTTCAAGCGCGATATGACCAACTACCCACATTGGGTCCTATTGTTTGTAGCCACTGGATTTGCCGGGCAGGTCCGGGCAGATTTATGCTACAAACTCAACCCAACCTCGAGTTGGCCACTTCCATGTTTTTCTACGTGTCATGTTCATGTAAAGTTTAGACCCCTTTTTAAGTCTATGTTTTCATGTAACCCCATGTCAAGTTTTCGTGTCCTATCCACGTTTATTATCATTACATGTTCCATGTAATTCCATGTCAAGTTCATAGCCCATTTTCAAGTTTGCCTAAACTACCCAAAACGTGTCCCCAACGCACATGAAAGCGAATCAACATATTTGGAATAATATGACAAAGATGGGTACAAGGTGGCAAAGATGAATCACAAGTTAAACATGGTGAAAATTGAGGCAAAGGTTTTCACATAACTAGCATATTGCATATTGGCCTCGAAACATGCACGATGTCATAAAGGGGTTGGCTACAAACATGCACGGTATCATAAGGGGTTTGGCCTCAAACATGCATAATATCATAAGGCGTTTGGCCTCACATAAACATGAAATCATAAGGGGTTTTGGGTTCTTTTACATGCATAAGCCCCAAGTCAAATTCATGCACATATTTCACAAGTCAAAATGGTTCCAAGTGTTCATGCCAACATCCCACAAATAAAGGTTCAATCTTGCATGGCAAACTAAGTCCAATGCAACATGAGTAACTTGATTTAGTCACTAAACATAGCCTAAAGTCATAGGTTCAAGCAAAAGAGGCATGACAAGGTTCATATAGGCTAGCATACTTATGTTCATCGCATTTTATTCCATGTCACATTAGAACTATCGTTTAGATCTACAAGTAGCTAGAACTTACATAGCGTGGCTAAGGGATTATGAGCATGTATCGTCTTGTCGTAGAATCGTCATGAAATTTGCGTAGCAACGTTGATCCACTCCCTTGATTTGATGTAGCAAGCTAGCACCTTTGATTCGGATCCGATTTGAATGCATAAACTCTTGGAGTTGGAGATGGAGGCCATGATCAAGAGGGATTTGGGCAGCACTTCGTTGTTAGATTGATTTTGAGTGATTTAGGTTAGGTCCTAGGGTGTTCTTATAGAGATTAGGAGTAGTTTAGGCCATAGGATAAACCCTAGGATAGATCTGAGCCCTCAAAATCCGTCACAGGCCCACAAAACCGAGCCAAGACAGCAGCAGGTGCACCCAGGCCAAAGTGGCCGGACCACCCAGGTCGACACTCGACCTGCCCCCTGGGCGTGTCGACTCCCCAGTCGACACCCCAGTCGACCTGGGGCTTGGGCGGGAATTTTCCCACCCAGTCCGTTTGGCTCCAGATTTGAATTTCGAACTGTTTTTGAACTTGAATTTTTCTGAAAACTTTGATGGGCCATAACTTGGTCATACGGACTCCGATTTTCGAAAACTCGGACTCTATTTCACGTATTTTTCCGAGACGAATGCAATGGCACAGCCCGTTCCCCTTGATTCAGATTTTAACATTTAATTCTGCCTTGATTTACGTTATAACATGTTATTCAAAATACGGGTTGTTACATTGTATAATCACCAAAATGTCCAATTTTAACAACTTACCATGTAGCCTATTTCAAAATGAAACTTGTATAGTTTATGTAATCCAAACGGTACTTAGTATAGATCCAATTATACTTGAAAATAAACATAAGAATGTGTTCATAGGTTTTGGGTCATGTAGGCATAAAAGGTCTCAAATCTAGAACATGTTTACATAAGCCTTAATTTAGACTTAGAGAATGTATATAGTCCATGCCATAGACATAAACATAAAGGGATCAAATTCTAGTTTTTGCCACAAACTTGCAAGTGCCATTATTTTCATATACAAATGCCCAATAGGCTTGCATCAATCAATTTATGCCACAAATATCAATACACAAGTCATGACAGAATTATTACAATACACAGAATTCATATCATCATTATACAATAACACAATTCTATTTTCATTTACATCGAATCACGTCACAGTTTTATTCATATTCTGAAAGATCACTATACGTACAACGAATGCAGAATCTTGAATTCTGAATTCTGAAATTGAGATGCGTTCCTTTGGGTAGATTAACGTTGCGTTGATTAATTTGATTAAGCTTTAGTCTTCTTCTTAATTTGATTCGTCTCTAAGCTCCTCTCTCTTGACGGCTATGCTCAATTCCTTCCTAACAGCATGACGACTCCAATCTTATTTTTTTGAGTGAATTTTTAGTTGAGACTTAGGGTGTATATATAGATTTTTAAATTGTTTTGACTGTCAGATGAAGACAGGAGGAATCTAGACCATAAAAAGTTCAAAGAGCCAATCAAGAGGTGACATGTCAGCCCTAATGACACACCGAGCCACAGAAATTTGAGCCAGACCCAGCTAGCCAGGTCGACCAGGTAGGTCGACTGGCAGGTCGACACCCAGGTCGACACTATGGTCGACCTGGGGTGATCAGGTCGACACCATGGTCGACCATATGGTCGACCTGGTCCCTGGGCAGGGAAATTCCCGCCCAGCCCAGTTTGAGCTTGTTTTTCGAATTTTGAATTTGAAACCGAGCTGTTTGAATTTTAAATTTTATTCTGAAACTCCCGAAGGTCATAACTCCTTCATACGGAGTCCGATTCACGCAAACTCGGACTCTATCTCAAGAAGAATTCCGAGACGAATGCAATGGCGTAACCCGTTTCCCTTAATTATTTCATTTAGAATCAATTACACTTTAATTTGTGAAGCTTAATGTTGTAGAATTCACGGGGTGTTACACTACTACTACTGCGGAATCAAGCAAACACTTTCGCAAATGTGAAACATGCAAGACGTCATGAATCTCTGCCAATATCTCTGGTAGTCTAACTCTGTAGGCCATCTAACTTATCCTCTCTACTATGGGCAATGGCCCTATGAACCTCGGCACCAACTTCCCCACTGAGCCGAACCGAACAACACTCCTTAAAGGGGACACCTTAAAAAAATCGTGTCTCCTACCTCGAACTCTAGGTCTATCCTCCGTTGATCTGCGTACGACTTATGTCTGTCTTGAGTTGCCTTCATCCACCTCCGAATCAAATCTATCTACTTTGAGGTTTCTCTAACCATACCATCTCCAACTAGAAGTCTTTCTATAGACTCCCTTCAACATTTAGGTGATCTGCAAGGTCGTCCGTATAATGCCTCTAAGGGAGCCATACCAATACTCATCTGATAACTATTATTGTATGCGAACTCTACCAATGGAAGATGCTCCTCCGAAGTCCCTCTGATGTCTAGGATATACAATCATAATTAATCTTCGAGAGTCCTATTAACCCTTTCCGTCTGTCCATCTGTCTGAGGGTGATAAGTGGTACTAAGTCGTAGTTGTGTCCTTAATGCCTCTTGCAGGCTCCTCCAAAACTCGCTCGTAAAGATGGGGTTTCGATCACTAACAATACCGGAGGGTACTCCATGAAGTCGGACGATCTCTCTTAGATATACTAATGCCAACCAAGCTACCATCCACTTACTCTTAACTGGGATAAAGTGAGCGCTCATAGTCAACCTATCGACTACAGCCCAAATACTGGTGTTTCCCTTCCTCGGTCTGGGAAACCTATCTATGAAGTCCATCGAGACGCTCTCCCACTTCCACTAGGTCACATCTAAGGGCTGAAGCAATACATCAGGATTCCTCTACTTAGCTTTTACTCGCTGACAAATCATACATCGAGCTACATACTGTGCCACTTTCTTCTTCATCCCTATCTAATGAAAGACCCTCCTCATATCTCAGTCCATATTATCACCACTACGATGGATGGTCATCCAAGAGTGACGAGCCTCCTCTAAAACCGATCTCAACAAATCATCAACTCGAGGAACACACAATCTCTCATCACGATGTAGCCACCGTCTTTCATCCATAGAATACCTACCGAGGTGACAAGAGGTCTCTCCTCTACTGAGTCGGTCCAAGATATCTGCTAACTCCTGATCCTCACACTGAGTGGATCCAATGCGCTCCAAGAGAGTAGGTCGCACCTCCGACAATGCCAATAATCCTAGTGCAAAATTCGTAGATGGTCTAAAATCGAACAATGAGATGAACTCAAAACTCTGCCACTCTACGAACAATGGACTCAAAGTCATTCTTTTCCTACTCAATTCATCTGCTGCTACATTTCCCTTCCTCGGGATATATGCTATCTCGAAGTCATAAGACGCAAGGAACTTCATCCAATGCTGCTATTGTAAATTAAGATCTTTTTGCAAGAATGTGTACTTAAGAGATTTATGATCTATATAAATCTCGTACCTATCACCTAATAAATAGTGTCTCCAAGACTTAAGCACAAACACTATCGCTGCTAGCTCCAAATCATGGGTAGGGTAGTTCTTCTCATTTACCCTTAACTGCCTACTCTTATAGCAGACAATCCTACCCTCCTGCATAAGCACTACACCTAAATATGACGCAGGCATCCATATAAACGGTGAACATTTTCATACCATCTGAAGGAGTCAATACTGGAGCTGATGTAAGAGCCTTCTTCAACCTAGAGAATGCATCCTTGCAATCTACATTCTAAGCAAAAGCTAGGTTCTTCTTCGTTAGACAGGTAAACGGAGCTGAGATCCATGCAAAATCCTTAATGAACTTTCAATAGTATCCTACCAAACCCAAAAAACTCCTCACCTCTATCGCTCTCTTACGCGCTTTACAATCCTGAACTACGACAACCTTAGCGGGATCCACTACTATACCATCACTAGAGATAACATGCCCTAAGAACCTAACCTCATTTCGCAAGAAATAGCACTTAGAAAACTTCACCTTTAGCTGATGTGCAAGGAGAGTATAGAGGACCTCTCCTAAGTGCAAGGCATGCTCTTCCTCGCTCCTCGATAAAACCAAGATATCATCGATGAATACTACCATGAACTGATTCAGGTACTCCCTAAATACCTAGCTCATCAAATCCACAAAGTACACTGGTGCATTGATTAGTCCAAAAGGCATAACCAACCACTCAAAGAATCCTTCGAGAGTCTTAAAAGTAGCCTTATCTATGCTATCATTGGCCACCCTAAGATGATGAAAACGTATAGCCAAATCCAACAGCGAGAAAACTGAAGCGCCTACTAACTGATCAAACAAGTCATATATTCGTGGGAGTGAGTGTCTATTCTTCTTCATGAGTTTTTTCAACTCCATGTAATCCACACATAGACGGAGAGAGCCGTCTGCCTTAGTCTTGAAGATGACTAGTGCTCCCTACTTATAAATGCTCCGTCTAATAAACTCTTTCACGAACAACTCACCCACTTTCTTACTAAGCTCCCTCCTCTCTTTCGGAGCCATCTGGCGCATTGGTAATGCAACAGGCTTAGCATTCTACACCAATTATATCCAAAAATCTATCTCGTGCCTGAGAGGTAGTCCTCTCACCTCCTCGAATACGTCAGTAAAGTCTCTAACTATGACACCCAAACTAAGATCGTCAGCAGAAGCATCTAGGGAATCCGAGGAACTAAGCATGACTGACCCTCGCAGGTCACAAGAAATCTCAAGAGTCCTAACATGGCATGTCAAAAGGCTAACAACTCACCTCTCATAGTCAAGGATGGCACCATATATGGTCAGCCAATCCATCCCTAGAATAAACCTATAACCCATAAAACCCTATACATATGCATCACACTCAAACTCGATGCCAAGAATAGAAATCCTCAAACCCTTAAACATCATAGATAGGTGAGTCGTACCTCCTATAAGGTTTGAGACAACATTTGGATCAGAAACTATAGAAGTATCTAGGTACAGACTATTAACAACAGAACTGGATATGAAAGAATGAGAAGCACGGAATCAGACAAGGTCTTAATGGGAAAGTAAAACAGAAATCAAATCTTCTATAGTGACCTTCCTACCCCTGTCCTAACTACTACCACCAGTCTGAGTCGTCTCAAGCGCATGAACCTGTGCTCAAGATGCACCTGCCCCTACTTTCGAGGGCACTGCTTGCTGTAATGTCCCATCTGTCCGCACGGAATACTAGCACCCTTCTTAGTTGCCTTCTTACAATATTTGATATAAAGTGTCCTATCATACCACAATCATGACATTTCACTTACTTCTTGATTCGTGCTTTATATGGCTTCTCTCCCTTTATTACTGCACCTTTATTGGGTAACCACTTTTTCTTTCCTGTACCCGTCTTGGTCACCTCGATCTTATCCTCATTCTTACTCTTCTTTCCATCCTCATGCATAAGAGTCATTTCCACAAGCATCTCAAACGTAGATCCCATCGGAATATATGGCATCTCTAGTCCTTGGAGGAGTTAATTCAGTCCCCTCGCAAATCTCAAAGCCTTCTTATGAGCAGTATTAACTAGATCTAAGCCAAACCATTCTAACTCATTGAAGCCATTCGCATACTCCTTAATCGACATATTACCCTGTATCGTACTCAAGAACTTCTCCAACTGCATCCCTTCTTCGGCTTGTGATAAAAACTTCTTCTTGAACTTATCCTTGAACTCATCCCATGTCTCTACATCATTCTATGCCTCAGCTACTTCACACTAATACGACGCCTCTCCTTTCTGTTACCAAATGGCCGATTGAATCCTCCTCCTATCTTCAATCTCTAATAATCCAAACACACAATCGGACTCTCTCAGCTAATTACAAGCATCAACAAAATCTACGATCATAGCAATGGCTTTCCTCCTATAGTATAAAAATCCTTACAAAGCTTAGAGAAATTAACAGCTGAATTAGGTAGAACAACCACAGCTACGGATGGAGGTGAGGCATTTCCTTGCCCGTAGGCAGGCGCCGTTAGCTTCAACATATCTACGGAATCATGCCTTAATGGGAACACCCTCTAGAAAATTAGGAGCCCCAAACATGATGGAAAGAAAAGAGACAAGGATTCAGAAAAGGGATCAAAGAAATATTATAATTGACTTGAAAGGATATTTTCCAAAACTAAGTTTTACTTGAAAATTCTTTACTTTTGAAAACACTTTTTCAAAAACTTTCTTTGATCTTATGACCTTAGGCTTTGATACCAAATGTGACACCCCACTCCCCTAAACGTCACCCATATGATGATGTGTTAAGGTTTATGAAGACCTTAGGTATAAAGCAACAACACATAGACTAAAATTCATAAGACAGAAATATAAAACACAGAGGAAACTTTAAAAAAAGATTTAAATAAGCAAGTCAAATCACAATAGTTATTGCATTTCAAAATACCGGATAGTCATCATCATAAAACAAACATAATTTCTCGTGGAAAATATCATAGTACATAAGTAAAACCATAAAAAATCCTCTCATAAGCCTATACGGTGATCAAAAATTAAGAATTGAACCAATATATGAATCTGGAAAGAGTCTGGATCCAAGTTGAACCGACCATCAAGAATCACTACTGAGATCCTCTACCCTGGAAACTGAGGGGAGGGGGGGAGAAGGGAGAGAGAAGGAGAAAAAACTAGGTCAAACATATGTCTGGTTAGTTCTAGTAATTTCTAGCATGAATATAAGTTAAAGAAGCATTTAGACAGATGAATAGTTCGAAGAACAATAAACATAAAGGCATACATGAAATAGCAGGAAAGATAGAAACGAATAAAGATAAGCGTCTCATTTATATCCTAGCATTGTTTCACTAACTACCAAGATATCATAATTAGGATTTACCTAATTTCTACCCATCGATCAGCTCCTATACACAAAATGTGATAACCTATGCCGGCTATGTAATTTGGGGTTATCAATCCCGAACCAATCAACTAAAAGGAGATAGCCATCATTAATCACAGGCGTTACAGTGGCTTATCTTCCCTAATTGGAACGATGCATGCTCATCATTCCAACGGAACACGCCCGTATACACCTCTTTTGAACCCCTTACTATCTAGTTCAGTAAAGCATGCCTTAGCCTCTACCTAGTGTGGGACTCCATGATAACAAAAGGATACTGAATGGTACAGGTTCCTAACCAAAAATGCAGCTGATACAAGTCACCTCGAGACTTGGTCCCCATTCATTATTTTATTAGGCCTGTTATCTTCCCCAATCATCCCCATACTTCCGGAACGGACCTAAACTAGGATTTCATTATGCTATTAGGCCTCATATCTTCCCTAATCATCCCCACACTGTTGTAACAGACCTAATCTATGAGCCACCTATCTTTCCCACGCTGTCGGAATGGACTACTCTATCATAGTCTATTAATTTCATTAATTTAACTTAACACATTTAAGTTTATAAATAATACCAATATAACCTCCTGTTATATCTTAGGTTATAACAACATTTCTAATTAAAGTAATCTTTTTTAACCCATTCACACGTTACTTAACATCCAACTAAGTTCAATTTGTTCCAGTTTACATGTTCTCCAATTACATGTTAAGGTTTTATCCCCAATTACAATCAAATCAAATTACAATACTTAATCAGTTTCAATATGCCTAAAAATCCCTTTTTATTTAGTTTCAATGTTTTTCCAAATTAACGCACAAATAACGATAACGACCTAGGATTTTTTAGGCCTAGGCTCAGTGCTAAAAGAAAAAAGAAAAATGGTCTAGGCTACTATCAAGGCCTAGACTCAAGATAAAAAAGCAAATAAAATAGTCATAAACATACTTGTAAATAAACGATAACAAAGAAAGGGATAAGGAGAAGGAGAATTACATATAGATAAAAAACAATTAAAAATAAATAGACATAGATAGTAAATAAATTACAGTAACTTATAGAAAAACTAAATATATAAATACTGTAAATACTATTAAAATAAAACTTGCAAATTAAAACTACTTAACTGTCTAAACATTCCAATGTAAATAACTAATCTAAAAATTACATAAAACTCACAGATCTGATGATCAAAGCTTCCTCCGTGGCCTTCTTCTTAAATCTAGTAGAACCTCTGCCTCTAGAAGTGTTTATAAATATAAATATTAAAAACTTAAGAACTTCTTCACCTTGTAAAATTTTAATTATGTGGCCTTTTCTAATTTTGAGGAAAGTCCTAGGGAGGAAGAAGAGAAAAGGGAGAATGGATGTGAAGAAATGAGAGGCTTTGCTAGTCTATTTATAGGGTTTACTGGATGCCCTCATCCGTTAAAGTATAAGATTAGATCTGGTCCAACCATGTCATCGACCAATAAGAAAGCGCCATGTCAGCCTATGGTATAAAATAAACCAATAAAACTCAGCTAACTCAGTAGACTAATAATGTAAATAATAATACACATTGTTGCCTTGTGTGTTGGCCAAGGCACGTTAATTTCCTTAGTTGGGTCGACCCACCCGTTTAACTGGGTCGACACAAAGGTCGACCCATTGGTCAACACACATGTCGACCCAGAGAGGATGGATCGCCCAGTGACCGTTGGTTCCACCTGTTTATTTATTTAATTCCTCTGAATTTTTTCTTTAATTCATAACTAATTCATTTTAACTTCGATTTTAGAAAACCAAGTGTCCATTTTGATCAGAAAATTACAACGAACTCAACGGTGCTAGTCATGTTGTCAATTCTGAATATTATTCTGATTAATATTTACATTATCAATCTTTTATATTTAATTATTGTTAATTAAAATTTGGGGTGTTACAACCACACCACATTTCGCATCCCCGAACAATCGCCTCCCACTGTACTTCGCATCTCCCGAAGCACACGCTCCATTTCCTTTTTGTATCCCTCGAGATACAAAATTTCGTATCTTAGGGATACGTGCTTCATATCCTTACGGGGATGCGAGGTTTCGTGTCGCCAAGGATACGAATTTCACATCCTTCGAGATCCAAAATTTGTATCCCCTATGAGGGATACAAAGTCTTCTGATACACTTCGGGGGGGATGCAAATTTCGGTATGCCGCCTTCTAAGGATGCGAAATTTGCTGATGCGGTCCCAAATCTCACATATTCCCACCTAATCCACTACCTATAAATACCCCCTTCCTCATTCTTTAAAAGGGTTGGGTTTTCATGATTTGAGAGCTCTACAAGGACCTAGGACTTCATCAATGACTATCTAGAACTTGAGAAAGTAGAAGAACATATATTTATCTCACTAGACTTTACATACACAAAATATAACTCTAAAACACTTTGCTAAAATCTGTATGAAGATGCCTTGTACTTGTAACCTTCAATAATTGATAAAATCCGCAAATGCCTTCAATGTGGACGTAGATTCCTTACGGACCAAACCACTATAAATCTCTTTGTTTTTTCTTACTGCTCTGTAATTTTCCGTACGTGAAACATTATTCTCAAGTAATCGAGAATCTTTGGGCGTGACTACAATTTTAGACGTCATCACCTCCATTTGTGAAATAATATAGATGGTGGTATTCTACATGGCAAGCACATTGTCCAAACTGGTTAAGACGCTTGTACATTTATAAGAGGTGACGGGTTTGATCCATGCCTTGCGCAGTTCAACCCACTTGTTGTGTATATGTTATATACTGTAAATTTGTTTGTATAAGTACCAATTTAAAAAAAAAGAAAAAAAAATCCTTTTACATTGAGGATATTTCACAAGATATGAACTTAAAATAATGAGAATACATTTTCAAAATAAGAATATTATTGTTTTCCACATTGTTCACTTGAACGCTCACGGTGAACTAGTTAGTAGTATGCCCTAGAGGCAAGTATGTAATTGTTATATACATCCACCTCTTCGATCTTGTGTTCGTAATGAAAGTGTGGTTTTCTTTTATATATCTTGTTATACTGTAATATAGATAATTAAGTAACTAATTTAAATTATATAATAAGAAAATTCATAAATAAAATATTGTACCATTTTAATTCCAAGCAGTTGAAATTATGAGTAATTAACCATAAAATGAAATAACATGTTATTTTAAATATTCGTGATCAAGATGTTTTGAGAGAGGGTATCCGTACATCGGTATAGGCCATAGTGCATAAGCACTTCAAATGTTGTGAAACCATTACTCATGCATTTTGGAACCATCAAGGGGTTATGCACTACTAGTTACTTTACAATTCTAAAATATATTGTTTTAAAGTTTTGTGTTGGTTGGCAATAATTTAGGAAAATATGAAATCATGTTGTTACATAATTCCCTATAATTGGGATACCATAGAACTTCAGTGTGCATAATACACTTGAATTATAGTCAACTCTTGGCATAAAAATTCATCGAACAACTATAGTTTAGTCCATGTCAAAAAATTAAAGTAAAAAAAACTATTCAATGGAGAATTCATCTTCTAAACTGTATGAGGTCAGTAGTACTGTCACCATCAATTGTTGTCAACTCAAGGTAAAAATATCTAGGTAGAGTTGAAGGTTAGTAATAAATCTTATAAGACTTTATTTATGGATTAATCCATGGGCAACATTTAGAGTTTTAACCAATACTGAAATGCATACATCCTAATGTGATATGGTGTTCTTGAAGAAAATGTGTGCAAATTATTGTCACTAAGGACTGCATAAGATAACTTGAAATCTGACTTTATCGGAAGGCACTATAATAAGGGAACTCGATAAAACTATCACGTTGCCAGTTAAGATGCCATATGAATATTAATATTTGTAATATTCAATATTAATTCCTGACTGAATTCACATTTCTAAATCATATTACCTATACTTATAAAATCCATACAATTTAATAAGTTTAAATTGGTGTCATAAATTAATTAAATCAAGTGATATTTAAGATATATTGTGTGATGACCACCCACAATTCCTGCATTAACAAGAGGAAAAATGCACTGTAAGACAGGCCAGGCAGCTGTGGACGATCATAAGATAAGAAGCACAAGCGGAACATGTCCTAGAACTCACGGCACAAAGATAAAATATAGTAGAACATATACAACAGGTAATAATAGAGAAGCATCATATAACAAACTTCTGAAACTTTCAGAACATCCTGAAAGATTATCCATACATCATAGAAATTATCAAAGTCTGTACATAAAGCCTCACTACAACACTCATAGAGCAACTCAAACAGCGGAAACAGAAAATACTAGATAGTAATAAAATTGGTACGTAAGCCTCTAGCTCGTCATCTATCATCATCGTCATCTCACCAAACTATCACCTGTCACATGCTACTCAGTCTGCCTATCCATAATGAACAACCCAAGTTAATAAGAGGGATACATAAAACCTTGAGTCAGAAACAGTCTTAGTGAGTGATAAAACAACTATCAAACATCATCAATAAAGTATATGAGAATGGATAGATAAACATACTAATCTACCCACATCACCAGAGAAGAACTCAACTCCCATCTTCCCAACATCGGACAGTGATAGCCTTTACAATCCATTCAATCAAAGGAATAACAATCCATTCATGGCAATAGAACAGTCAGTGATAACACTTATAGCATCCAGATTATATATTTCACGTAAACCATCCTAATCAAATTTGACATCTCCAAGCACAAGCCCCAGAGGCCTAAACCAATATCAGAAAAGCACCCAAGGAATATCTGCTTTGACGTTAGACAATCTATGTGAGACGGTACAAACCAAACAATCAGTCAACCATGATAAACTCTGGCTATCACCGCCAATCCTGCTTTGAAACCATCATTAATCATATGACGAACAACCTTGCCATATGTCAAGGGCTAACCCCAATTCTAGCATAAACTCCATACGCCTTTCAACAATGCATATGTTTGTTCAACCTTGGCAACTAGGCCTTTCAACGATACCCAGGTTACTTGACCAACAACCTTCCAGTCTTTTGGGTGCCCTCATTGTACCCCTACTTTGAGCCTGCTAGAACTTATCTCGGCCTTCGCATCTCTAGTCATCCAACCCGAGACTTTTCATAGCTCAAGCAACCTTCTCAAGCAACCTTTATCCACCTACTCACGACCTTTGAGTTCTCATCTCATTCGTTGTTCCACACCGACCAACGTACACATTCAACATTTCGAATATTCCCACTTGAATTCCTCTCGAAGTCACAACATCACTGAACCAAATAACATCGATATATGATTCAACATAATTCATAGCGTTACATCCATTTGCTCTAAAATAAACCATAGTGTTCATACCACCAACCACAGTGTTCAGAGCGCAATGCGCTACGACATGGGTTTGGGGGCATGCATGATTCAGAAATGACCATGTGCGACCGACCCATCCTCTTAGAGCTGACCGACCAATCCATGCAACACAGACCGATCCATCCCCTTTTGGACCGACCGACCCATCAATGCACAACAGACCGATCCATCCCCTACTGAACCGACCGACCCATCAATGCACATGTCGAACCCTCTTGACCAACCAATCCCATCGAGACTGACCTGACCAACCCATCATGACATAGCCCAAACGATCCACACGTGCTGACCCATCCCTTTCCCTGACCGACCAACCCGAAGTCATGACCGACCGACCCGAAGTCATGACCGACCGACCATTTTGCTACCGACCGATCCATCAAACCCTACCTTGTTCTCCAAGCCACTCTACTTTCGACCCATCCAGTTCACTCCATATCCGATCCATTACAATTTCAACTCGAAATTCAACCAAAACTCCACCGAATGACGAATTCTACGAAACTAACTCATCCAATACGACCACGAACATGTTATGAAATCATTAACAACATGAAAATGACAATTTCATCAATAATTATGTAAACTTCATCAAAATCATGATAATTGAACATACGAACTAAAATTATTGATCTAACTTGCATAAACATATGAGATAGCATAGAAATTACCGGTTTTAAGTTGCTAAATTAGATCCTATGGAGATTCATATGAAATTAAACTTACCATAATGTAGATCTATAGAAAACACTTGAAATTGATGAAATTAAGATCATATAACTCATATACCTGATTGAATCCACGTGAGAAATGCATATCACTCACCAATTCTCCAAAACAACCCAAAAACACTTAGATCTATATCCGGACAGCGAAGAATTTTCTCTAAACTCTTCGATTTGATGATCTCTCTCTTCAATTTGCGTAGATCTAGCCCTAAATGTTGTAGATCTTCGATTCTCTAAGCTTCAATGGTGGAAAGGTGAAGAGAATGGAGAAATGGAGGAACTCTAGCTCTTCCAAATGAGAGAATGGAGAAAGTAAACTATTCTCCATGCCTCCTTCCCCCTATTTATAGCCCTTCCACCAGCCTACTAATGGGCCTCTCCAAATCAGCCCATTATGGCTTGCAAAATATGAACAACAAACCTTAAAACAACGATTCCTCCCAAAACGATAAGCCAAATCTTTAATGTGACCACTCTACAGAAAAAGAATCATCATTTCCTTTCCAATGGCACAGGTCTCAATACCTGATTCGATCCCAGTCAAAAGTTATCCCCTATATAAGACTGACAGGGGGAAAATGGTCACAAACAAAATTAATAAAAATTATGGACATGCCTCACATCCCCATAAACAACATATTAAAATATGAGAATTTTCCAACCCTCGGAGAACAAAATAAAAATATTTTACGATCCTTTGATACGTAAAATGTGGGCTATTACATATTGATTATTAATTCATTTGATGTATTCATTAGTATCTATGTGTATATAAATGTTATATATGCTCATATTGATATGCAATGGCGATATAATTTAAAAGAGCTTTAGATATAGTTAATTACTTGATAGTTTTTTTGGAAAAAATGGTACTAAGGTGTAAGTAGTGGTCGACCATATAAAGGAGAGGGAAAGGGCTTGGCTTAATTGAAAATTAGTTGAAAATTAAAAAAATGGAAGTTTTAAAGAGAGAACGAGGAAGCTTTATATTATTTCTACAAAGTAGTTTTCACTCATTCATTTATAATTTAATTTTCTTAGTGTCGTTTTTTGCTTCATCTATGGCCGACCTCTGTTCCTCTCATAGAATTTTTTTTTATCCAAAATATAATAAAACAAAAGCATTATAGTTCATACATCAAGTTGGCTTGGAGGAAGAAGCTTTCCTTCTTTATCTTGGTGACCAAAAGGTGATATGCTTGGTTACTCTGGTAGGAGTTAGGCAGTTCTTTGTTGGTGTTTTTTAGGTTCTCGATATTTTGTTATGGATCGTGGTGTCGTCTTGTTGGCTTTTAGTTTATTGGCTGCTGGTTTGTGATGGTATTTTTGGCAATGTGTTGTGGATTGTGTTTTTTCTTAGACTTTGTAGATGTTTTCTCGGGTGTTGTATGTGATGATCTTCGACTGCGTTGCTTTTTCTGAGGTAGTATGGCTGGAGATTACTCTTTTGGGATTTAAAAGCACGATGGACTCGGTTTTGTTCTATCGTCCTTCTTGGTGGTGGTATGATAGTAGTTCGCATCGGAGCAAGTCATGGTCCTCTCTTGGGCTGGTTTGCATGATATTCTTCATGGAGTAGCAATGCTACCTTCCTCAGCGAAAGTTTTGCTTTGGTGGAGCTTGGTTGGATGTGTTACACCTTATATTTCATTTTCTACTGGCCCTGGGTATGTCAAATTTTTATGAAAGTTCATGCCTAGCAATTATGTCACTGTCCTTGGAAGTTCATTTTTGTTGATCGACCTGTGCAACCCAGTGATGATGTTATTCTTGTCTCCTCGTGCTCATGGTCTCTCTTGCAGTTTCTTGAGTGTTATTTTTCGAGATGGCCTCTTGGAAATTTATTATTCTACAGTTTGGAATCCATGTGCTAGCAGCATGCTTGCTGTCTTCTTGGAGTGGCTCTTGGGCACTGGTATGCCTTGCTGTAGTTTGTTTGGCTTGATTTCTTGTATCTGCTGTCCCTTTTCTTTTGGTTTGCTAGGACTAGTATAATTCCGTTAGCATGATATATGTACTTTATGCCATCCTACGTGGTGTGCAATGTAATTTTTTTTCTTTTCTCCCAATGTGGAGTAGGAAACTTGTAGTCTGGAGTTATGTCTAGCTCCAGTGCTGTAAGCTTGTTAGTTGTAATGGACAGTCCACTATAAAAACCGTTTGTGGTGGACGGTCCATCTTAAAAACCGAAATAGTAGTTTGGTAATCTGCCAAACTTCTAAAATATTTTTAATTATTATTTGTTATAATAATAAGTGTTTGCGATCACTTTAAAATTGATCAGTTTCGCTAAAAAAAATATAGTTCATTTTATTTCGGAAAGATCGAGTAGTAATTCACAAAGAAAGAACATGGGAAGAAATTCACAAATTAATGACACATAAATGGCTAGAACAATTAAGGTAAACATTCTTTCCCAATTTTAATATGTCACCTACCATGGTCTAGATATTTTAATTGCCAAAATTATATCCTTATGATTTTAAATTTGCTAAAATTTATATGTAGATTTTGATATGTATTACATGTAAATTTCTGTTTTCTAAACGAGCAAGGTTTGTACTTGTATACCAATGATGCATGGTGTAATGGAAAGCCTTTTCGACCCTTGAAAGTTGGCATTTAATTCATCAATGGTATTCAAATGTTGAACATCTAAGTGCTGGAACAACGGACTTATAGGATAAAAAGAAAAATAATAGGGAAAGTAAAATTGCACAACACAATGACAACATATAACATAACAAAAAAAGTTAAAGCAGCCACTCTAAATATACAGTGTACCAGAGTTAAAAAACAAACCTCGTTAGCCTGACTAGTTTTAATTTCCCGGCCTTACAACTGTTGCTAAGAATCTAGTATAATACAATGAAAAATAAAACACTACAGTATGTGAACTTCTATCTCTTCTCCAAAAGCTACATGGCACCAATGCCAACTTGGAAAATTAAGTATGCTGATCCAAGCATTATAATGAAATAACATACGACTCAGCCTGGAAGACCAGCGTAAGAAAACTCAAGAAATATGATGAATATTTATTAATTTTTTGAGATCATCCGCCAAAAATGGAATGAGTTTTCACCTCCTAAGAACAACACATAAATTAATGGAAACAATTTAAAACAAAATCCATAATTGAAATAACGGGTATATGGAAGATCAAAATCCAAACCTAAATAATGGACATAAATAATTAAACATCGAGAAGAGCTCCAATCACTTCTTAATGTAATTAAGAAACCAATTCAAAATTCAAATCAAGAAGAAGAAAATGAATTTTCCAACAATGACTAAACGGTTGCTCCCTCTACTGAAAGTATATCTCTAGAAAATATACTTAAAATGGTCATTTTATATGTGAATCTATCTTGAATGTACAAGTTGGACACGGTCAACCTTATCAAAAATCTGAGAATTTTACATTTTTGTGTTAAAATATGAAATCCGATCAAGAGTAAATGTAAAGGTACCCTAATGGAGTAACTCCATACAACTTGACATCCTTTTGATATTTTATTTGTCATTTCCAACAAAGAATATTAATTTTAAATGAGCAACAAGTCATTTTGGATTGTTGATAATTAATGAAGATAGTTGAATTGATAACCAATAAATCAGCTATATCCTGAATTGTCATAACGATTGCATATAGAAATTAAGTCTTATACTCATATCGTTGCTCATAGATTTCAAACTTGTTTCATTCTCAGCTAAAAATGAAGTTAGACAAGTTAAGGTAATGTTACCTCCAGGCTTTGCCTTGACAATAACTTTAACCTTCTAGATAGAAACAGGTTTCCATACCTTGACATTTAGTACTAAGAGTATAAACAAAATTCTTTTCATTTCAGTGACATCTTTATTATCATTTCCATAACCAAATCAATCTTATATAGTTTTAGAACCCAAATTTGTTCTTGGTTTTCTCATCACAAAATACTTGTACAACTCTTTAAACATATTCCTTTTTGAAAATTTTCTCATTTATAAATTTCAAACAACATTTATTACTTCAGACGATTATAAATAAATTTAAATGCTTTTATATTTTTAAAACAATGTTTATTATTTGAAAAGATAATTGACATGAATCTTTATAAATTTCACCCCATATTCATTATCCCAAATGACATTTAATCAAATCCGTAACTTTTTAGATAAATAATTTAAGTAACATTAAAAACCTTTGTTATGTCAATCAAATTAACTTTGATCACTTTCATTAAATTAGTCAACAAACTTAAGTAGTTTTGTTAAATCAATTAACATAAGCCTACCCTTTTACATAGCAATTACATCATTAATTTTGCTAAATGAACTTGGCTTGGAAATCAAGTACAGTTAAGGATATAAAGTTTTAACCAAGCGGGTTCACTCGAATTGCGTTTTGGGATTGGCTGAGTATGGATTGACATTTCTTCTAGGTAGGGGCTCCATATCTATCTCTTTCCCTAGGCAGGATAATGTACTAGACTATCATGACTATAAACAACTTAACTCAATAGTTTAAACCAACAGAAATCAACCGTTTACTCAAAAATTCACCTGAACAGCATCAAGGAACAACATTAAAGAATCAAAACTCGAGCAAGTAGAGACCTACCATAATGGAGGATGAATTCTTCTGTACCCAACTCCACTGTTCCCATGTGCCGGATCAATCTTTTCCATTGATTTGCATAAAATCTAATGGTTTTGAGTGGATTGTAGGACCCGTTTATTAGATTATTAATAATATGTGTGGTTGATGTGTGACTGTGATTTGTCGGGCACACGAGAACACCGGAGTTGGGTACAGAAGAATTGATCTCGCATAATGATCGTCGATCCCTTATCAACCAACTAAGGGACCAATGACAATCCCTTTGTAGGAGTCATTGCCTGATCTTATAATAGCTCCCAATAGCCCATTTTTTTAGGGGGTGCTTAATTCGATCCTGAGGCTTTCTTCGTGAATTTCCACTCGGATCCCAACTCATTTTTACCTATAAATACCTATTCTTCTACCTAAGGAATACGATATTCTATTCTTCACTCAGCTTACACTTTGTCCTTTTTTATTTTCGGATTCCTCGGATTGTAGCTATAATAAAAAAATTATAAATAAATAATAAGAAATCTTTTTAAATGGTTATAGGTTAGACTATGTTAAACCACTGTAAATTTGTTTATTTCTGACTGTTTTCAATTCTATTTTTTTTATTTTTATTCTCTACTGGAATCTGTTTGGAGCTTTCGGGCATCAACATTTTTGTGTTTAAGCTTTGTTGTAAGATTATTGGTGCTTTTACACAAACCTGGTAGTGCTTCCACCAAAAGGAAAGATTATTGGCAAATTCTATTCAGACCTACAAAATAGCTGAGTTGCCCCCCTTTTTAATTTAAAATTTCGCTGGACAGAAATACCCTTCGCTGAATATATTGTTTTATACGTTTCTGTCAACCACACAGTGCAGGTGTGGGGATTGTGGTCCAACCACGCAGTATGCCTACGAGGTTGGTATCAATACCTCATAGAGCCACTACGAGGTTAACAGCATTACCTCGTAGAGTATCTACGAGGTAAGCTACATAACCTCGTAGTGGCTCTACGAGGTAAAGGGTATTTTGGTCATGTGAAATCTTTTAAAGAAAGATGGGCAACTCAGCTATTTTTCCGGTCTGAATAGAATTTGCCAAGATTATTACATTGTTGGTGCTTGTAAGGATTAACAATGGGTTTAGAATCTACTAAAAGGACTATCACTGAAGGAACTAGGCATGGAAGTAGCAATGGGGCATCCTCGGGATGAAACAATCTATTTAACTACATCACTTGGGATGAGATGAGAACCATGATGGATGTGATCAACCTTTAGGTAATGGAAAAGAATCAAGATCACTATATAATAGGAGAATATGATAGAGAGCCTCCTTGAAAGCAATGGACAAATTAGAACTGTTGGAATATATAGCTAGGATTTGAATTCAGGAGCATGTAACTGGACCTAGCGGATAAAGGAATAGACTAGAGCAATAGGCATCAAACTACGTACATGGAAGAGGAATTGACATCAATCCCCAAAGAACCGAGGGAACCACTCTAGTGAACATTGATGGGATTGCAGTTGCTCCCGTAGCTGGAGCTGGACATGCTAGTGCAAATTGGACAATTGTGCACGATATATACCAGAATTCCCTTACAAAGTAGGGAGAAGCAGGAAAACTGTGGACGCTAACTAAACTCCACATATGGATGTTAATAAGAGATTAGCTAGGGTGATAAGGCTTGGTATGAGAAGTGGATTTCTATATAGGAACTTGAAAGATATTAATAGGAGTTCATTAACACCTAAAATCATGAATGCTAGGAGCCAACTGGAGTTGAAGTTGCTAATACTGTAGACATATAATGGGAAGTCAGAACCTACATTTGATGAGGTAAATCAAGTAAATGAAAATGCTGAGGGTATTGAAAGAGTTTATAATAGACGTTTCCTCTGTGTTTGATGGAGTTAGCTACACTACATTTTAAATAAATGGAGAATGGATCAACATGGACATTGAATGAATTAGTAAATCAGTTTGTGTGGCCATTTCATGTCCTAATTTTAAGGCCTAAAAATGTTATGAAATTGACAACAGTGAAGCAAAGGACTGGTGCGTCCCTTGAGAATTTATTGACAAGGTTTAATGCGGTGGCTGCTTTAACTGAATAGGCAGATCCATTGATATTTTGATGGCAATAGTATTTGGGTTGCGGATGAAACAAATTCCAAGGAAATGTTGGAGCGGTAACCTCCATTGGATCTCGAGGGATTTTATCATAAGGGTGAGAGGTTCTTTTGCCAAGAGGATGTGTGGATAGATAAAAGGAGGATGTGAACCATATAGAAAGAAAGGGATCGTTTAGGGAAGAATTAATAAAGGATAGAGGAAGACATGTGATCGACATAATGGTTCGAAAAGACAATGAAGGGAACAAAAGTTTTCTTCCTACAAAGATCTGAATGATACATTGGAAATGATTTACATTAACATTTAAGGGAAGGGAGGAGGAGCTCCCCAAAGCAGGAAAGAAGACCCGAGAAGTGTTGCCTCTTTCATGAGTTAGATAGGCATACTACGAGTGAATGCAGGCACTTGGAGGATATGATAACAGAGCATGTGAGCAATGGCTATTTGCCTTAAATTGTCAGAAATCTGACTACGATGATGGAACAAGAGCAGTCATCATCCACCATGACTTGGAGTTGGCCTAGCTCAAGGGTGTATACGATCATCACTTAATTAAGATGGTATGAAACTAAATAAGTAACAAAATCTAAAATAACATAGTCGAGTCACTTAAACATGTATGGAACTCTATCATTCCTCAGTCATACTCTAAGCCAATAATAAGCTATCATGCCCAGAGAAGTAACATTAGTTTTTTTGATTTATGGTATTCTTCTTGTTAAAGTTAAAAATTAATATTGGATTCTAAAATAGTTCAAAGTGCATTATGTAATAAAGAAAATATATCGTCGTTGTCCTAGTTAGAGAAATAGAGTAATAACCACAAGGTACAGACCCCTTCATTGAAGAGGGATATGATGGACTCAAGTGACATGAACTCACTCCTCAACATGATAGTTAAGGAAAGAGAAAGGAAGTTAGTACAATATTGGTTACAAAAATTCTTAAATAAAGAGTTGGGAACAAAGAGAAAGAAGTGAGTCACTTTGTTGGAGTGTGATAGAATCCACTTACTTATCGTCGCATCCCCTCGTCGAAGAGCGAGTATTTGGGATCAAATTAGGGTCCAAAGAGTCTGAGATCATCTCAAGAGAGCTAACACATCAAATTAATTTCAGATATAAAACCAGAGTGTAGGAAGTAATGCTACTTCGCCAGTGACCGACAAGGTACGCTTACTTGTCATTGTTCCTTTTTACCGAAGGGTGATAGGATGAGGTCCTTCTAGGGTTCACAGAGATAACGGTCTATTTAAAGAGACTATGAAACATCCTATATGTCCCACAGAGACTGGAGTATGCTTTGTTGGAGGGCGACATGATCTAATTACTCATCTTTAATTCCCTTTCATCTAAGGGCGATTAGATTGAGCTTAACAATGGTTCAGAGAGAATGTCAACCCGTTCAAAGAGAACATGGATTTGAAAATCAATCTTGAGAGATCATAGGATTTAGTAGTAACTTCAAAAGGTTATGTGTTTGGATAATAATCCGAAAAGATCAAGGACTTGGATAATGACCGGAAAGATCGTGGGTTTGAGTACTAGGTTCATTCAGCTATAGATCTGGAAAGATCACAAGATTTAGTTATTGGCTTGAAAAATTCATAAGTCTTAATTAGTGATTCGGGTAAAGGCTTTAACATTCACTTATATATGGTTCAGTATTAGATCTTATAAAAAGCACGCCTATCATTCCCAAAGCATGATTTAGAAAAAAGTGTTAATTCACCTTTTTACAAGGAAGTTACACAACAAATTAAGGTAATGGTACTTCTCATTCATCACGGCAAAAAACCCAAAGAAACGTTTGATTAGCTTGTAAATTTAGTACAAATAAGGATATTAAGTTGCGATCAAGCAGATTCACTCAATTAAAATTCTGGAGTTGGCTAAGTAAGGATTGACACTTACTTATGTAAGGATAAATACGTATCTCCACCCTTATGTAACAAACCAACATTCGAAAACCCCGGAAGTCGAATCATTAATAAATAATAAGAAAAGGATAGAAAATATAATCAAACAAAATCAGAATCTAACAGCGGAACTGGCTAAAATATTATACATAACATAATTCATATATATTTATATTTATACTTATATTTATATTTACTAGTAATTATACATCAGAGTAATTATCACATAGATATTTCACGCCAAGGGTCTCATGACATGTCCATCATACAAACCAAAAGATAACATAGGTATTCGGTAGATATATTAGTACGATAACAAATACAGGAACCTTCTGCTTCAGCTTCTCTAAAGGATAGCACCATATAACCTGGATCACTTGGCTACTCATAATAATTATTATGAGTACCCAAAAGTTTATGAAAAACAACAGAAAAATAAACTCTGGATAAGACTTAAGTCTGGTTTGAGTAAAAAACATTATTTAAAATAGAGTTGAGGAATTCAAATGTGTTTCATAAACCTATTCTACACACAAACGACTTGTTTAAATTTAAGAAATATTTTTAAATAAATGGAATTCTCGTAAGACACGACCACACATGTGACACCCCATGTCCGTTAATTTCACTCACAAAGGGAATGCATTAAGTTTCGTGAAGCGTAATAGGTAAACAGACAAAGAATTTTATAAGACAGATATAAATAATATAGCAGCGTAAATTCAAATTTTTATTTCAAACACAAATCATACATCGTGGTCCAAAATACCATAAGTTACAAAAACCATTACAACAATATAACTTCTGTCTTTTACCATCTGTTAGCCCACTTTGTGAACTGGGCAACACAAAGTCGAGATGTGAAACATTGAAGAACTTAGAGAGCATTATAGCGGGTCGGATCGGAGGAATGTAGCGGATCAGATCGGAGATACGTTGCTGATCGGATCGGAGAGCTGCTACTGTTTGGTTCAAGGAGACACTGCTATCCAGATCGGAGAGTTGCTTACTGTCAATCGGGGTGGAGGGCCACCTACTTGCTACAGAGACAGATCGGAACGGAGCGAAGCAAAGTGAATAAAGATTTAGTTCTAAGTTAATACGGGTCGGATCAGGTACTCCGATCCGAACCCCCTTTGCAGGCTCCCCCGAACCGAACCAGTAATCCACATCACTCTCCCCCATGATCGCCTGGTTATTCGGAGCGGTTATGACCAGTTCCTACCCACAACGTCCACTGCTCTGATGCGTTGTCAACACTGAAATCCATCCGAACCCGAAGCTGATGGGATGGAAGACACGTGGCTCCGAACCGGATCGGTTCTAAGCAAATTTTCACCTATACATACCCTGTCTGGAGACAATAAAAGGATCTTCTTTTTGGCACTTTGAGAGTTCAACCACTTTCATAACCCGAATTCCAACACTCCCGGATAATCCAAATCGTCTTTCAACATTTGTTTTTAGACAATTGAGTGAATGTAAGTGAGTTGTGAGAGAAATTGAGTGAATATCTCATTGTAACTGCAACAATATCATTGAGAATAGTGATTGACAAGTGGACGTAGGCTTTTCTTTGCTGAACCACTATAAATTCTGTGTCTCTATTTTAGTTTTGATCTTATTTCATTCTGCTTTTAGTCAATTTGGGTGTTAGAACCACTTTCTGGTCTAACATTTTGGTGCTTTCACTGAGAACCATCTGAATTCATTGTTTTTCGGGATTATCGTTCTACTTTTTGGACCATTGAGTTCAAAGAAGTTAATCCTCAAGTTTCGACGCTCTTGAATATTTGTTGAATTGATTGTTGAAGAACTATGGCCAAAGGAAAAGGCAAGGAGGTTCAAACTAGTCGAGGAAACGGAGTTGGTGAAGATCAGCAAAATGCAGTTGTGACAAGGTCTCGTGGGCAAAGCTCAGCAGCAGGACGGACTGATGCAGGAAATCCGAACCGCACTCAGGGGGAGAGCTCTGATCCGATCCGGGTAGGAGAATCTGAAGCAGTTCACTCCCCCAACCTGAACCGACCCGAGCAGCACGCCCTACACCGACCCGACCTGGCTTTCCAGCTCCGACCCGACCCGATTTCCCATCTCCGAACCGACCCGACACTTGGTGATGTTGGAACCTCTACTCGAGCCCCCACAAATGCTCTGACTCCAGCCACCAGGGTCAATGATCAGGTCAATTCATCTGCGCCTATTACTCAAGGAGATTTCTCGCGCCTACTTGACATGCTTGAGAGTACTAGGGAAGCTATGAAAATCCACGAGCGCACCAATCTCATGATGCAAGAAAACATGAGACTCATGACCAGGGAAATTAGCGAACTCCGTAGACAGAGAACCCCATCCCCGGTTCGCCACACACTAATGGATCAGTCTTCTTCTTCCGAGGAAGAACAGCCCCATGAAAGAAGGCCGCTCGAACGACCTCAGAATTTGGAGCAACTGACGTTCGGATCTTTGGGGTCCCGCGAGGATATTGCACGAGCACTAGGAACCAATGATCCAAGCTTGAGAGACCCTAACCATACTAATCCCACTCAGGGGCAGATGCTCCAGCCCCCTCCTCCCGAGATCGACCGGGAGCGTAGGGAACGAAGCAGAGCAGAAGCAGCTCAAAGAAGAAGGGCATCTCCTGAACAAGAGCCCAGAAGGAACCCGGATACCAGGACCAGGGAGCCTGAACGGCCCCTGACTAATGCTGACGTACAGGCAATGGTGCGCCAGATTATGTCCGAAAGCCGGAACTATACCAATGAAGATTATGGCATTGAGCAAAGCCATACTCCTTTCACTGACGACATCCTCAATTTTCAGTTTCCCTGACGTTTTAACCTGCCGCAGATGGACAAGTGCAATGGAAGAACCGATCCGGGACAGCATTTGATGCGATACTCGTGGCTCATGAATGCTGCTGCTGCTCCTAACGCAGTGAAGTGTAAAGCATTCCCGATCTATTTAGAAGATGTGGCGCTGCTATGGTTTACCCGACTTCCCCCTCGTTCGATATCGAATTACAGGGAATTGAGCGAACGTATTATGAATCAGTTCCGACTCCATACCCGAAAGTCTAAGAGTGTTATTGAATTATCAAGAATTAAGCAGGCGCCAGGAGAGTCTTTGAGGTCATATCTCGACCGTTTCAACTTAGCTGTGACTGAAGTTAGTGACCCGCATGAGCCCACCATTTTGATGGCTTTGATGGAAGGAGTCGATCTTGACTCCGAGTTTGGAGATTACCTTTCTGGAAAGACACCCTCCACGAGAGAGTTATTTTATGAAAAGGCCGATATTCACTTAAAACGAGAGGAGGCCAGGGCAAACCGAAAGAGAAAGTCTGAAGCAGCTTCAAAAGAAAATGTTCAGAGTAACGTCGCCGTGAAGCAGTCTGGGGAAAGTTCCGGAAAAGTTGAAGTGAATGTGGGAAACAAGAGTGGAAACGACAATTCTGGAAACGGGGGCAACAACAATAATCGTAACGCGAATGGTAACAGTAGAAATAGAAATAGGGGAAGTGATCCTAACAAAAGACCCCGATTCCAGACTTATGAGAATTATACACCGTTGAACGACACTCTGGAGAACATTTACTTGGATACATACAATGTTTTGCAATATAAAAGACCGCCACCTCGCGACTCAACGGAGAAAGAAATGGCAACTGAGAAGTTTTGTTTGTTTCATGGAACTCATGGGCATTCAACCAATGAATGTCGACATTTGAGAGACTTGATTGAGAAGCTGCTGCGCGAGGGGAAACTGGATGAATATAAGGTTGCCCCGAGGGACAGGGGGCAAGGAGAGCAGGCTCCAAAACAGATTCAATCCGCTCCCAAGTCTACAGCGCAGCAGAAAGGCAAGGGAATTGTTATCAACTCCATAGTGGGTGGACCCCACCCAGCAATCCGCAGTTTTAGTGCGATGGATCAATATGTAAATGCTGCCAAGCACGTAGATGTGGATGAATGTGATGATTTGGAAGATATCGCTCCCATAAAGCAACAGAAGACAATGTTTGACGACGTGGTATTCCGTAGCAGAGATAATGCCGGGATCCAGTCACCCACCGACGATCTGTTGGTCATTACTACCACCATTGGGCCGGCCTTGGTTCATAAGGTGTTAGTAGACAATGGAAGCTCTGTTAATATTTTATTTAAAAAGTCATTCGATCAGATGAAGCTAGAATCTGAAGATTTGAAGCCATGCGAAGGTTGGATCCGAGGCTTCAATGGGGCATCGACAGCTCCAATAGGGTACATAGAATTGCCCGTAACCTTGGGGCAAGGAGAACGCCGAAGAGTACGGATGCTTCAGTTCGTAGTGTTGGACGTAGATTCACCTTATAATGCATTTTTGGGAAGGCCTGCCCTTGCTGAGTTCAGGGCTTGCATCGCCCTTTGGTGTTTATTGCTTAAGTTCCCAACTGAAGCCGGAACTGGAGTAATGAGAGGGGATCAAGTCTCCGGACGGGCCTGCTATGTTGCCGAATTAAAGATGTTGATGAAAGGACTTAACATCGAAAGTAAAGATGCCTCGCCTCCTCCAAAGGAGGGCTCGGCGTAGCAATTAGAGGGATCGGCCCCGAAGGAGTTGCCCAAAGGAACGCCTGAAGACCTGGATCCCAGAAAAGACGAGGAACCAGAGACTAGAAATGCAACTCCTAATGAAGC